>CM057094.1:14797007-15464507 GCA_029959045.1 Taenioides sp. WSHXM2023
ATAACCCAGATGGAAGACAGCTTCTCCACACATTTTAGTCCACATTTTTACATCATACTTCCTGCATGAAAGCATGGTGGATACAGAACACCAAAAACAAAAAAAGACTCCTATTCAAAATTACAGAATTACACAACAGCCACCGACTTGCTCTGCCTAGTCTAAATCCCTGTGCAATATAAATCTACCAGGCTGTATTTTACCTCTCTAGCTTTCCTATACACTATGCTCCCAATCCTCAGTGCTTCCAGATGACTACAGAGGTTGTGCAGTCAATTATACAGGAGCACTGCCTCTCATAACACCCTCAGCCAAGTCTTACCTTGCAGAAGACATGGTGTGCGATTCTGTGCTACAGCAAGCAAACAGTGACAGACCTGCTGAGCAACGTTAACCTGCTCAGAAAAGGCTAAATATTTAAAACTTCACAGTATGTGTGCTGCACATCGATTCCCCTGCACCTAGCACTGATTGGATGTCTGAAGAGGGCGGGATTGAGTTTTCACTATCGAGTAGTGAAGCAACGAAGCCAAAAACGTGTGCAGAGCAGATGACACAACATCTTAAAACCCTTAGTTGATTGCTGTATATTCTGATTGTATATCGGATCGTTGTGAAGATGGCACTACTTAATGGGAAGACAGACGCTGACAGGACCATTTGATCGGCAGTGATTAGGAGCTGATATAACCAAAGCGCTTGTACCTGGATATCAACAAAACTAAGGTGGCCACTGGAAAAGTGCATAGAGGTATATCGTTCTCAAACAATAGAGTCGATTTTGATGATATGCCGCGAGAGATAATAGCTAGCAAACCATTAGCCAAAGTTATCTTAACTTGTGGTAGAGGAAGGGGCATCTCAGACTATGACCATCAACTGTGACCATTTCATAAACGACCTTCGGATTTTCTTCAAAATCTTCCTCACTTTTATTGGATTTCACCACACAATAGCAATGATCTTAAGCATCTTTAATGAAATCTCTCAAGTATTCAAGTATAGAAAATCAAATTATTTGTTTTATGCATGATTCACGCGTAAATTATGATATTCCTGGGTCACCTTAGTTTAGAAGGAGCCTTTTTTGAAGGAGACACATCTTTCTCATCTTCATCCTCTGAAAGTTTGTGTTTCTTGGCCTTTGGTTCGTCTGAAGCCATGGTTGATAGAGCTTTGTGCACTGCACGTTGTTGCAAGAAAAATGCAGGCGTGCTACGGAAAATATTGTTCTGTGCCCTGCGTAAAACGTAACAGGCTCTGATAAGAAACAACTCCACCAATCAGCACATGCCAATATACGACTTTGAACTTCTTCACCATCTCAAGACGTATGCATCATAGCCATTAATATTAACACATTGATTCAAATAGGTTTGAAAGAACCAGTAAAGTGCACACTTTTGTTGACTGAGAAAGGAATAGGGAATTGTGTCAGAATATGAAATGCATGTAGCTACTTTTATTATCAGAGATATCAGAAATGGAAAATTGGTCTGCATATCGGGTTTAAGCAGAAGCAACAGCATTTTGACAACTGCTGACGCTTTATTTAGCCTGAAAGACAAGATTGAGGGCAAAACCCAAAAGTAAAAAAAAAATAAAAAAATCTGAAGCGCGTTTTAGCTGTCTGAATATTTTGCCTGACTAAAAACACAAGACTTCATAACTTGTTTGTATTGACCTTTAGCCAGCATTGAGTTTGTTTATATGGATAAACAACATGCATGGTGACACTTTTTAATAATTAATGTAACTCTTGATGCATTAACCCCTGATGCTGATGTGTTTACGTGGTCAAACCACCTACAAGCGACTAGTTTGTCTCTCAACATCTGCCATATTTGCTGCCACTGGTAATCGGACGTGTACAACCATCTAGCAGGTAAAACTTTCTTAAAACTACAAAACTTATTTCAAAAAACTTTTATTTTCAATGTCGATGCGGTTACGACAGTTTAGAACTTTTGTGTAGAATTTGATCTGTGGAACAACTTTCAAGTTTGATATTCATTGTTATTACACAAACAGTTTCACTTATTTAAAGGCATATTGCACAGTTCATTATTAATAGCCTTCTAAAACTATAAATGTGCTTGTTTTCTTTTAGACAGAGCGCTACTGACAACAGAGCGTGTATTGTTGCCGCTGAAATGATTCACAGCCTGTTCCTGATTAATAACACGGGGGACATCTTCCTGGAGAAACACTGGAAGAGTGTCATAAGCAGGAGTGTGTGCGACTATTTCTTCGAGACAAAAGACAAAGCAGGTGACCCGGAGAATGTGCCCCCCGTTCTGCAGACCCCACATCACTACCTCATCAGTGTCTACAGGGGTAAAATCTTCCTCTTGTCAGTCATCCAGTCCGAAGTGCCCCCTCTGTTTGTCATTGAGTTTCTACACAGAGTGGCAGATACAATTCAGGTGGGAGTTTGTGGTTTTTAACTTGCATGTATTCAATTACAGATGCTTTTATTTTATCACAAATGTCTTTGAAAAAATAAAAGTAGGTATCCCCTCTCTACAGATTTGACTTGTAACTTGGTCGCATCACCCATTTGAATGTATGCGTTTAAAGGTCCTATATTACACAAAAGTAATTTAAGACTTTTAGCCATGTTATAATGTTGTAGCCTCATCAAAAACATACCCAGAGTTTTGTTTTGTTTCGTTCACACATGCTTGAGAAATCTTTTATTAATCTAGTCTACATCTCCAAAGCTCTAAACAGTTTGTTCCACCTTGTGATGTCATGTAGTGATAGTTTTCAATTCAACAGCTACCCTTTACATATTGTTAAGTAAAGATTGGCAATTTAGTGTTTTCTGTTTCAGAGAAGAACTCAACCTAAATATGCAGGGTTTGTGTGTTAAATATGTGTGAATGAAACAAAACACAACTTCAGGTTGATGTTTTGATGAGGTCGCAACATTACAACATATCATAAAATAGCATAATGAGCGCCAAAACATTCCAAAGCAATGACATTAAGAGGAGCAGTGTGCGCCTAAATCAGCAGAATTAGTTAACATATTTTCTGCATTTTTTTTTTGTATTTTGTTGATGACAAGAGTGCTGATGTCACAAATGGTGATGTGGAAACACATTGCATTGTAAACACATGCATGAAAAACATCCCCTTTATTTTAACAACATGTATTTGATTTGTATATCAGTCCCAGGTAAAGAGATTTGTGGCCCATTTGAGGTCCATTAGAAGATCAAAAAACCTATAGCTATTGAACAGAGTGGCACACATTCATGAGAACTATTCCTACCATTTATTAATATATTTTAGAGGGAAATATAAAATTCTATGTCTAAAATGATTTGTGATTCTGACTTGTGTCTAATAACAGGACTATTTTGGAGAATGCTCAGAAAATGTGATCAAGGAGAACTTGGTCATTGTCTATGAGCTATTAGAAGAAATGCTTGACAATGGCTTCCCACTGGCCACAGAGTCCAACGTCCTTAAAGAGATGATCAGACCTCCAAACATCCTTCGATCAGTCGTCAATACACTCACAGGTAAATTGTTTACACTAATCAATAACGGGAGTTTTAGTTACCAAACCTGATCAGTTGAATTTGTTATTATTTAATTGCAGGAAGCAGTAATGTTGGAGATACACTGCCAACAGGGCAACTTTCCAATGTCCCATGGAGGCGTGCTGGTGTCAAATACACTAACAATGAGGCATATTTTGATGTAATAGAGGAGATAGACACCATTATCGATAAATCAGGTGCAAACAGTTTATGTAAACAACTGATGATAAAATAATTCACAAATTAAATTTTTGATTTTTTTTTTTCTGTTCTTCAGGTACCACTGTTTTTGCTGAAATCCAGGGTGTAATTGAAGCTTGCGTGCGGCTCTCTGGAATGCCCGACTTGACTTTGTCCTTTATGGTAAGCAACTTTTTACCTGTGTGACTATGTATTTGAGCATTTTATACTAATAGTAATCATGTGTGTATTTTGTGAACTTATTTCTGTGATTGCTGTTGACAGAATCCCCGGCTACTTGATGATGTGAGTTTCCACCCCTGTGTTCGGTTTAAGCGTTGGGAGGCGGAGCGTGTGCTTTCTTTCATCCCACCCGATGGAAACTTCACTCTGATGACCTACCATGTTAACTCACAAAAGTTAGAATCAGCTTTGGGCCTTTTTTTAATAAAAAACAATACATACTGCTGATTATACAAATTTCAAACTAAATTGTCTTCTTATTTCTCCAGTTTAGTGGCCATTCCTGTGTACGTGAAGCAAAACATAAATTTTTTCGACTCTGGATCCTGTGGACGCCTGGACATCACCATTGGACCCAAACAAACTATGGGAAAGATGGTTGAGTGTTTATCTGTTACTATACCTATGCCCAAGACTGTGCTCAGTGCCAACCTCACAGCCACACAAGGAAGCTACACTTTTGACCTTGCTACAAAGGTAGTTTTATGTATTCTTTTCCCAGTGACTGTGTAATTAATGTTAATGCATCTCTCAACAGTACTTAATGTGTAATTATGGATTGGTGTGATTTGGTAGGTGCTGATCTGGGACATTGGAAAACTAAATCCCCAGAAGCTTCCTAATTTAAAGGGAAGCTTGAGCATGCAGTCAGGGGTCCCTAAACCAGAAGAGAACCCTTCACTCAGCATTGGGCTGAAGATCCAGCAGCTGGCCATATCAGGTATTACAGGAAGTCAGTGTATTTTAGGTGCTCAATCTGTGTTAGTTTTCACTTTCTCTATTAATGTTTCAGGCCTCAAAGTGAATCGTTTGGACATGTACGGAGAGAAGTATAAGCCTTTCAAAGGAGTCAAGTATGTGACCAAGGCGGGAAAATTTCAATTCCGGACATGAGCCCACCTGGCATTTAAGGTCAACAATCCAATGTGCCAAAAATGGATCTTAAATTTTACATATACTGCAGAAAGTTGTTGTTGAAGAATACTCCAGTATACTTTATTTATTGTTGTTCTATGTTGTTTTGTGATATGTAAAGGGAAGCCTTAACCAGCTTAACTCTTTAAAGTAATAAGTGCTATTAATTGCAGTTTCATGTATGACAGTATTAGCCAAGGGAACTGTTTAATATGAAGAGGTACACTTGCAGTCTTAACCAAAAAATTAATTTAATCACTTCTGTGCTAGTTGACAATCACCTTGAAAGACTTGTAGAGACCTATTATAACCACTTTTATACATACAATAAATATACATATTTTTTATTAGTAATAGATTCTCTATATAAGTCTCAATGCAACATCTTTATTCCAGGTATTTTTGTACAAAGGTGGCCTTTGAGAAGTTGAGAAAATGTACCAAGGTAGACAGTCTACACTACTGGATAATCTTAATGCCTTGCTTAAAAATATATATTTGTCCATGTTATTGCTCTAATTCCAGTTTACCAGTAAGATTTGGGACTGGCCATGATTAAACAGTATAATAATCTGCCTTCTAGAAACAAGCACTCGCTGCCACAGTCAGCTGTCTTTGTGAAGAATTCTATATTTAGTTTGTGTAATTTTGTATTCATCTGTCTCAGATGCTTTATAAAATGTTCAGAATGGTTTTATTTACAATGGTACAAATAAACACACTGTTGTATTGTTTTAATCTTTATTCTTCCAAGGCACAGCAGTTGTGTTTGGCAGGGCTCAAAGCTGTTCAGTACATTAACATCCTCTTTGACTGCTACATTTTCCAAAAAAAAAAAAAAATCATTAACATTCTATGGTGCTTTTCATAGCTCTGGCTGTTACTTTCACCAGTACAGCTCCTAATACTGTTTAAGTGAAGAAAATTCACACAACACATATAAATCTGTCATTTCTATCACATCCATATAGTAAAACACATAGTGACCTCAAAAAGAGGTGCAATTGACATCATAAAATGTGCATTCATGAGTTTGTGTTATTTTTTTTTTTTTACTTAAATAAAAAATATATTCAACAAATCTAGCTTTTGTCTGTAAACCACCAGGGTTGTGAATAACACTTATCAAATGTGCTTTAGAGCAGTGATAAGTAAGAAGCCAAAAGTCCAAAACATGCTCTTCTTTGACTACAATCACTGCCTTGAGGGAGTTCATGTTATGCATAAACAGTGCAACAAATTGTACCTTCAGACTAAAGGAGAAAGACACTAATGTTTCTTACCTGACTGTTCAGGGACAAAACAAAATGGCTCACAAAATAAATCCTTTGGTATTTCTCCTATACTTGAGTACTATAAATATTTAGAAAACTCAAAAGCCTAAGTCTGATTTAAGCTTCATAGTCTCACATTCAGCACCTCAGAAGTAAAACCTCCTGGCCATTAAGTGTTTTGAGTGGCAGAAAATAGTACAAAATGGCTAAATGTAAATACTAGATCTTTGTGGCACATAGCCGTCACCTGAAAGGGCCATAGAGTGTATTAATACTAATTTTAATGTTAGGAACAAAAGTAAACATTTAAGAGTCCAGACGACTCTTGAAAACAGTGTCAGTAAAGCTAAAATATGTGTCCATAAAACAAAAGCAATGTTGTATATACAGATTAGTGTTACTACAAACTGAATAGAATAATTGTGTGCTATTTTTATAAAATAGAAAACAAAAATCTTCATCCCAAAATATATACCTGGGATTTCGGTAAATTTCATCAAACAAAACATAGCAAAATATATATTAAACGTAGCTTTAAATGTTTATGTTTAAATAAAACTGTGACAAATACGCTGTTTTTCCATTTTAAAAAGCTTGATGACACATTCCTCTATGTTAGACCAACTATTAGCTGTAGTCTTAAGACATCCACTGTACCTCAAATGTGAATATTGTGCGTGGATTTTATTGGTACCAAGGAGTTTTACGAACCCAGCGAAGGGTAAAGCCAGCGTCTGTGCGGATCTTAATGGAAGCTGCTTCTGCTTCTCTAACAGTCTCCTTCACTGACTGCATAAGATTCTGGGCATTATGCACCAGCATCTCTGTGGCCTGAGAGGAAAAATTTGACTTTGTGAGAATATATAAAAAATATACAAATATGAAGTTGGCATTGTTAAGTTTTTACTTACCTGTTCAGACTCTTCCTCACTAATGTTAGTTCGTCCCAACATTGTAGCTTTGACAGTTGAGAGGATCTTCAACTGAGTACTTATGGTAGGAATTCGTTCACACACCTTTCAGATGAACATAAACATTAAGCATTTGTATCTCCTTTTTATCTCAATTTTATATTTACTGTATTTTATTCTACACTATATTGCCAAAAGTTTTCACCCATCCAAATAATCAAAATCAGATGTTCCAATCACTTCCATGGCCACAGGTAAATAAAATCAAGCACCTAGGCCTGCAGACTGTTTCTACAAACATTTGTGAAAGAATGGGTCGCTCTCAGGAGTTCAGTGAATTCCAGCGTGGTACTGTGATAGGATGCCACCTGTGCAACAAGTCCAGTGGTGAAATTTACTCACTCCTAAATATTCCACAGTCAACTGTCAGTGGTATAACAATGTGGAAGTGATTGGGAACAACAGCAACTCAGCCATGAAGTGGTCGGCCATGTAAACTGATGGGGCGAGGTCAGCAGATGCTGAGGCACACAGTGCGCAGAGGTCACCAACTTTCTGCAGAGTCAATCGCTACAGACCTCCAAACTTCATGTGGCCTTCAGATTAGCTCAAGAACAGTGCATAGAGAGCTTCATGGAATGGGTTTCCATGGTCGAGCAGCTGCATCCAAGACATACATCACCAAGTGCAATGCAAAGGGTCGGATGCAGTGGTGTAATGCACGCCGCCACTGGATTCTAGAGCAGTGAAAACGTGTTCTCTGGAGTGACGAATCGCGCTTCTCTATCTGACAAACTGATGGACGAGTCTAGGTTTGGCGGTTGCCAGGAGAACGGCACTTGTCTGATTGCATTGTGCCAAGTGTAAAGTTTGGTGGAGGTGGGATTAAAGTGTGGGGTTGTTTTTCAGGAGCTGGGCTTGGCCCCTTAGTTCCAGTGAAAGGAACTCTGAATGCTTCAGCATACCAAGAGATTCTGAACAATTCCATGCTCCAAACTTTGTGAGAACAGTTTGGAGATGGCCCCTTCCTCTTCAACATGACTGTGCCCAGTGCACAAAGCAAGGTCTATAAAGACCTGGATGAGAGAGTTTGGTGTGGATGAACTTGACTGGCCTGCACAAAGTCCTGACCTCAACCCGATAGAACACCTTTGGGATGAATTAAGAGCAGAGACTGAAAGCCAGGCCTTCTCATCGAAACATCAGTGTGTGACCTCACAAATGCGCTTCTGGAAGAGTGGTCAAAAATTCCCATAAACACACTCCTAAACCTTGTGGAAGCTGTTATAGCTGGAAAGGGTGGACCAACGTCATATTAAACCCTATGGACTTAGAATGGGATGTCACTTAAATTCATATGTGAGTCAAGGCAGGTGAGCGAATACTTTTGGCAAATTAGTGTATTTGTACATATACAAATTTATGTATTTGTAAGTCTTTTGATTTATTTCCTACTTTAATTTCTTACAATTAATCACCATTAATTTTTTTGCTTTCTGTTATTATTACCTCCGCCAAGGAGGTTATGTTTTCGCCTGAGTTTGTCTGTTTGTTTGTTAGTGAGCAAGATAACTTTCAGGAAACGTTCCTAATGGTAAGATGATTAGATTTTGGTGATGATCCAGAAGAAATCCTGGATTCTGGATCGCTTTGAAAACTGAGCTGCTTGGCGGAGGTCTGCGCTCTCTGAGTGCTTTTCTAGTATTGTAATATGTGAACTACTCCAAGTAATTTTCCTTGTGGATGAAGATAATCTGCCTAAGTCTAAATCATTAATCAATCAAAGAACAACCAATGAGAAGTGTCTTTGTATTTTGAGTAATAACTGTACCTGCAGGAGGTTAGTCCGAATGCGCCTGTCAGTGCATTGTTTGGCCACCTCTTTAGCCAGCCGGGTCACTTCATCTGAAGCTTTGGCGATGTCTTTAGCGCATTGAATCAGGGCGCGTTTGTTTCCACTTCCACCACGTACCAGTCGAGACATCTCTGCCATTAGCAAAGCCATTCTTTTGGCTGCTGCAATAATGTCATTACCCTGAAATATGAGAATTTGCACAGAAAAATATGTTTGTGAAGGCTCCAGGGTAAAAGTATGGAAATCTTTGATACTGTGTATGCATTATTTCAATTATTCCGAGGATACAATTGGTGCTAACAAACCAAGCTCTACAAAGCATGAAGGCTGCATGCAAATACAAATCCACTGAAGAAAGTAATTTGTTAAAATGTTTTAGTCCTATACAATACAGTTAGCACTGACATAGTTTATGTTAGTGGAAGAGCAGCATACACATTGTGAAAGTATGCATAAATACAAAAGCAAGCAGGCAGTCTAATGCCAAAACTACATCACCCAGAAGTCTTTGGGAAACTGTCATCCTTGGCTTCACAGGTTTGTAAGTCATTAAGTGAAGAGAGAAAACAGCGAAAAAACATTTTTACCTAAAGAAGGCCTTGTGAAGCCAGTACCAGTTTATTCATGTGGTGCACAAACCATTGCCATTCCCAACAATCCTGGTTCAGTATGGTATCAGCAAAACCATGTGTCAACCATAGTGTGATGCAACAGCAGCCAGCTTGTAGTTTCCAAAGTAGTGGCAGATGCAGAGCTCAGTGTTTCCCACTTTCAGCTAGTGTTCCAAGGTTGTCCTGCATGGATTCCTCAGTCTAGGCCATAGACTTGTTTGCATGCATGGATATGCATGTAACCATGGGGACAGACAGTACTTAACACCCCCATGGGAGGTGAAAATACTATATGACTCCCACTTATGTGCATGTGCATGTATGTGCGCAGACCTTGCTGGACCACTTGCGAGCCTCCTGATGTAGAGACTGGGCAGCTGCCAGAATGGGTTGATTGACTGGCTGGTTGGAGGGCATCATCAGCAGCTCTGGCTCATAGTCATCCTCACCATCAGTAAAATCATCTTCCTCATCTACCTCCCTCTCTTCTCCTGCCTCCTCATCCTCAGGCTGGGCAGGGTAGGGTTTGAAGGACAGAGGGAGGGGAGGAGGGGGACAAAAGAAGGCAGGGTCGGCAGGAAAGGGAGCATGGGAAAAGGAGCGATTTAGTAAGGTATGAGAGGCATCGGAGGACAGACTAGCGGACAGAAGATTTACAGGAAGAAGGACCAATACAGGCACTGAGAAGCACGGGGAGGGGTAGAGGTGAACACGTGCAGGAAGAAATGGGAATTTAGTGGGAATAACACAAAGAGGCTGGGCGGGAAGCTGCTGAATGGTATTGAAGTGGTGTGTAGTGTCTTGTTTACACTTATTTGATTATATGTATTATGTTTGAAAAGTTTCCAAAAAACACCATTTGACTCCTAGATCAGACATTAAAACATTAAAAACATGTAAACATTGACAAAACAGGCTGTCAGATACATTTCTCAGACATAACACACAAGTACTGTGATATTACTTGCATATGTACCCAATACAATAGTACTGCATGCAGACACCTGATGACAGTTTCCAGTTTCCCACTGAAATTGGACTTGAACCACTGATCCACATTTCAGAACAATCATAACTTCACAGCTTGGACTTCAAGACATTAGAAGATTCTGACAAACCATATCAATTTCAACCAAAAGTACAGTCATCAGAGAGAAAATGCAAAACCGTACATGACATTTCTTAAGTGATAACTGACCTTGCTTGACCACTTGCGAGCCTCATCGTGTAGCTGTCTGGCCGCCACCATCATAGGCTCACTGACCACTTCTCCAGCCTTCTGCTCGGGGAACTCCTCGTCCTTCTCTTCAGGAGGAGGGGGGCGGGGAGGGGGCACTTCTCCTTCTGGCAGAGGGGGCTTTGGTGGGGCCTGCTGGTCATCCACCACCTAGATATAGAAAATATACAGCTCAACCTTGTATGACAACAGTGCAGTGATCTCTTTACACTGGGTACCCTTCCATTTTACATTTAAGCTGGCTAGGAACCTAGTGAAGATTACAGTCTTTATCATGTGATTACTTACAAAAGCTTATTGAACGATCACAGTCAGAGTAGAAGAAAGTGGCCATCACAGTATACAAAGTGTCATTTATCGAGGCTTTAATTTAAATGCTAGTTCTGAGAGTGGTATTGTATAGAGCTTACATGGAGCTGATCTAGATCGGGTGGTGGAGGAGGGAACTCGGGCTCCTGTGGCTGGAAGGCTTCTCTGACTTTTCCCACTGCAGCCAGGATCCGCAAACAGGAGTCTAGATAAGCTTTCTGCAGAGCTATGGGAAATAAATTGCGACTAATTTGTCAGTGAGTCAATTATTTGCGTAATTACATTTGTCCTTGAGGTTGTACCCTTGTCTTGTATGTTCCCAGCCACAGCCTTGGCATCCATCACCATAGGGGAGATGGTGTGGGAGAGGATATCCGAGGCATGCTTCACTGTGTCTCTGAATCGTGGATCTTCAGAGTTTTCCACTTCTCTTTTAGCCACCAACAAAACTCGATTAGCTCGCCTCGCAATGCTTGTAGCCCCAGCAACCAGCATTTGAGGTTGAACATTGGCCATTGCTACTCTGCACTTGTCAATGTCTTTTTTTATGGCTTCCTCTGATGCGTCCAATAGTGATTTTGTGTCTATAGCCTCATCTACAAGACCTGGTCAAACATAGGTAAATGAAAGCCCACTTTAGCTGATTATTCAAATTTTAGTTAACATTACATTGCATAATTGTAAGATATGAAACTTACCAGTCAGTCGTTCAACATTGTCAATCCATTGGTTTTTCATTGTGTCAAAGTGCTCGTATGCAGCTTTGTTTCCTGGATTTTTCAACAAAATACGAGCAGCAGAAGTCACCTGGACATTAAATATAAAAAATCATAAAATGAGTTGTTATAATTGTAAATGTGGATCCCAGAGAGGCAGAAGCACCTGTGGAGTGAGTTCTCTGGCATGTTTTACAGCAGCATGGATGCCCTCCACTGTGCTCCTATTGGCTGTCCCCACTGCAGCTGCCTTCTCTGCTGTTGCCCCAAGCCGGCCAGCATGGGCTTCAAAGTTCCCTGCACGCTCTTCAAAAACCTTCAAAAATTCATTTATAATATGTTTATTGTATAAGTAGGAGTAGTGAAAGTGAACTAGGGTCAACAGAAAGTAGGTTTTGGCCACTAACCTCTTCCCTGTTGGGGGCATCGGGAGGGGCAGTTGCAGCTACAGCGAGGAGTTTTACAGGGGTTGTGGTATCACTGAAAACATCTGAAACCTCCTGGGTCATCACGTCCTGCATGTGCTGTCTGAGGTCCTGAGAGAGGCACAGTTCAGATGTCCACCAGGGGGAGCTCTACAATAGGTTTCTAGTCCCTCAGTAAAGTTTTACCTTCAGACTGTCCTGGAGCTGAGCGGCTGTAGCTCGTGCATGAGGTGCTTCAGCCTCACCCCGACCTGCCATCTCAGCTAAAGACCCCATCAGCGCCTCTGTACGGTCACAGCGTCCAACCATGTCCTGACGATATGGACCCAGCAGGCCCCCCGCCAGCCTCTTGCCTTCTCCCACCATTCCCCTGATCGCCGCCTGACCTGGGAAGAAGAAAAAGTGTAAACTCCTGCCAAATTCAACCCCACTATTCAAATTCACAAAAAATAACATCAAAAAAAGAAAATGGAAAATGTATTTGATGAATGAGGGAGTGGTAATGGCTGAACTTGCATCAAATTGTGAGGCCAATACCTTCATGCCACTGTAGTACCTCACACTCTGTCCCCGCGCGCAAGCATAAGACAAAAAATAGAAATATACAAACCACAAAATAGGGAAATGGAATTACACATCACTTCCTCTTTTATATTTATATATATTCAGTGTCAGCATGGTCTTTCAAAGGAAATCAAATGTTTGTATCTGAATATAGCATGTCTTTCAGTATGTCATGATCCCAATTACTCCTGTGGGTAGTTACTTAATGCCACTCACCAACTCCTCTGTCGTCCACTCCGGGGTTGTTCACCCAGCGTAGCGCTTGCTCCATCTTTCCCTCCAAAGTCACAGCAGCCTTCGCTGGCCTCATGTTAGCCACAGCGCGGTTGGTTTTGGACTGTAGAGTTAGCAATGCCGTGCCAATCTGTTTGGCTAAAGCTCGGGCCTCAGGGGTGTCACCTTTACCCCTGGGATGAAAATAATAAAAACAGTTTAAGATGAGTAACGGAGAGTTTGGATTTTACCCTTAAAGTCATGAAAAGCAAAGCAGACAAACCCATAAGTTTACAATGATTGGAGAAGTAATAAAAAAATTATAGACCTCTATTTGCAAGCAGATAATGTACCAAATGTTTTGGGATTCCCTGATTTGTATTAGTTAAGCAAGTTGGAGAAACATAAGAAGAAACATACAGTATACATAGGGACAGGGGAAGATAGTCCTTTCTATATTAGTACTTAATTCAGGCCATGAAAAATCCCATGAAAACCCCAAACCGCATCCGATAGATGTAAATGATTTAAACCTTATCACAGGACTTGGAGTAATGCCTAAGGATGTCAGGCAACAACATATTTTCCAGCCTGATAAAATATTCCACCTACTGACGGGGTGTGGTTGTATTTTGAACCTAAAACAAATAGTCTTTCTTTTATTTATATATTTATATAAATCAGTAGGTAGGACAGAATGACATACTGTTTTCTGAGCTCCACAAGTCTTGCAGTGAGGCCTGCAATCTCGCTGATGGAGCGAAGGATGTCGTCTCTTTCTTTAGGGTCTTCACACAGATCAGCAATGCGTTTAGCCTCAGCTAACAATGCTCGAATGTTTTCTTCTCCCTCAGGACCCCCGTGAGGATCAGCTAGCCAAGCCTACCAGAATAGAAACATTTTCCTTGTGATAGACTATTGCCCTTCATACGTTGCACAGAAGAGAGGATGTATTCATGGTAGAGGAGAGGCCAGGGTTTAACATGAATTTCTGTGCCGTTTTATCTGACCTGTGCAGCATCCAGTCTCCTGGCAATGGCCTGCTTTGCGTTGATTAGAGCCTCTAGTCTGCGTGCAGCATTGTCCACTTTGCCAAATAACAAGTCTAAGCCCTGAGAGCACTGACCGGCCCGCTGCACACAGCCTGGCGTCTGGCCTTGGCCTCTGTTCACATGTAAACAGCATCAGCCTCTGTATGTTAACAACATCCAACAGAATGAATGAAGTCACATGTACCTGGCCCTCAGATCTGTGACCTGGTCACTCATTTGCCCCAGAGCTTTAGCAGTGGCTAAAATGTCTTTCCTCTCTTTTCCAGCACAAAGCTCCCCCACTTTACCAGCCTCGTCCAGTATGACGCGGAGAGCCACCTCACCAGGTTCTCCTATAAGAAACAGAATAAGATAAACAACAGACATAAAGTAAATTAGTTTAAAGAGTGTCACAGTGACAGGTTACCAGGCTGTCCGTGAGGGTCTTTGAGCCAGGCTTTAGCTTGAGCCATCTTTGACTCAATCACAGCCAGAGATCTCTTCAGAGCTTCCATATCCTGAAAAACACAGGGGCATTGTTTACAGTGGCAACAGAACAACAATGCACATGAAATAAGTTAGTTTAATAGTTTTAAATATTTTATATGTATCAATTCATTTTTTTAATTAATAAATGCACTGAAACTGTTCATAAAAGTACACTGTACTTCACATTTTAAACCATTAACACTGTATAATGACACTGATTAATTTATTATACTATTAAATAGCATAGAACAACAATGAAGCACCAGTCATGAACCAATCATTTAGTAATACAAGCACTCATGCTAATTAAATTCTGCTTTAAAGACAGTCCTGCAGTATGTAGCTTAGGTGCCTCCCCTTTCTGTGAAGGGAAAAAATGGCTGAAGTGGTCCCGCTCAATACAGCTGCTCATAAATTATGAATGT
This sequence comes from Taenioides sp. WSHXM2023, assembly GCA_029959045.1. Classification (NCBI taxonomy): domain Eukaryota; kingdom Metazoa; phylum Chordata; class Actinopteri; order Gobiiformes; family Gobiidae; genus Taenioides; species Taenioides sp. WSHXM2023. The sequence goes on from CM057094.1 coordinate 14,811,960, forward strand.
GTCTGGACACAGAACAGAGTACTTCTATAATTCATGACCTCAGAGGAGACCGCAGTTCGACAAACTGCTTATCACATCCACTGGGTATGTAATAAATCCACTTAGACATACAAACAAACACACAAAGACTGATCAGTGTTTGAGGAAGTTGTGTGCAAAGAGGCATGCAGGGATTCAGGTTAGACAAGTGAGACACAACTTAACCCTGTAACACAGCTTTGAACTCACTCATGACTACACTAGAAATTTCCTATAGATCATATCCGTAGACACATTAAAAGCCGTTAAATCCACTGTTGTTCCATCTGCACAACTGGAGACAGACTGATGCAGAACATACTGATGAGATATGAGTCTATGATTGCATCAGGTACAGTCAGTGGACAACACACATATTGTTAAACCAGCATGGAGGATAAGCGTAGAGACTGTCTATCCCACATACACAGTGCATGCTGGAAACTGCAGAGTTGCATAGGAACAGGCTTACCTTCTACAGGGAGGAAAAGAGACGAAGGAGGTAAAGAAAGAAGAGGAAAGTTATACTACCGAGCAAAAAGAAAAGACTGAATTTGGAAATGTTCGAAGAGTGATGCGTGTAAGACCTCAGCAGATGTGTGTGTGAAACAACCAAAAAGTGACATAAAGTGGATTAAAAAGAACAGTTTGCACCTTGTTGGCCCAGGCATCTTCGTCCCATGTCGTGAGCTGTAGCACTCTGATAATCTCTGTAATTTCAGTGCTCATCTTTTCAAATATAAACTTTCTGTTGCGCTCAGCCTCCTCCACACCAGCTCCTCGACTTGTTTTGGTTGCAACAAAGATCTTGATAGCTGTTGACGAAAAACAGAACACTGAAATTAGTTTGGGTAATAATTTACAGCATAAGAGTGACAAGTTCAGCAGAAATTTGCCTGTACATACAGTAGCTCGTGATATCAGGGAAAGATACCTGGGTAACACAACATTCAGACTACAGACAGTCTGACAGTGGAGGTTAAAAATGTTTTTGCTCAGTCATTTCTAATTATCAATGATAAGCTTCTGGCTTTTTAATTAAGAGATCCACAGCCAATCTTCTGTCAACAAAAAAGCATGTGGAGTTCAGATTTTCAGGAAGAACTCTGACAATATTTTTGTATTTGTAATGGCAAGTATCAATAGACTGCATTACAGTTCAGGAACTTAATAGTGAAAGCTGTTTTTGTTTGTTTTATTAATACAAAATTAAATAAAATCAAATATGATGATCAGTCAAAACAAGAAAAAAAACACACGTCATAAGCCCAGTCCTAATTAGAGATTCTAAAATCTCCATCCTTTCAAACCTATGGCAGCTTCAAGCACTGCCTACTGTAACTGTCACAAGTCGCAACTAATGACTGTAATTATTCTGGTTGCTATAGTGACAGATTGACACTGTGTGACCTCTCTTTTTCCTCTCTTGCTGCATCAGAGTTACTACCCCCAGTCCGCAGTTTACACACCTGAAATGAGGACAGGCAGCAGCTCTTTTACTGTGTTCATGGAGCTCACCAACATCTGCCTGTGCTCCTGGTGGGTCAGCTCCTGTTGTCTCTCATCGATCATTTTCGACATTTTAGTCATCCCTAATGCAAGGAAAAGAACACTTTAGCCAAATTTGTGGTACTTTAATCAAGTCAAGAAATCTTGGTCAACTACAGACTATGTGTACCGATTTGTCAAATAAATGGGGGGTGTGACATTAGAATAAGATCTCAAAACAATTTCTATGATCCATACATATATTTGACACAAATGAGACAAGAAAAATACTAATAAATTGCATATTTGTATGTAAAAAGAAAGGAAATGTCCCACTCATTCCTTTCAGCTTAGGTCCATATAAATAAATTAATGCTGACTGATCAAAATCTTCTAAAAAATCAATTCAACGACTAGAAAACTTAAGACTTAGGAAACTTAAGACTTACAAATCAGATCTTTGTTAATAGGCCAAGGCAAAATACAATTTAAGCAGCTGAACAGACTCGATTGTTACGTCCTAAATGTCAAATCACGCACAGTGGAAGCATCAGTCGTGTGGAAAGCCTTGGCATCGGATTTCCCCACGGCTCATTATGCCTCAGTGCGCTGACAACACAACTGACCTTTTACCTTTTAGCACCCCAGATGAATTGACTGTTTATGGTCCACCTGCTCCAAGTGAAAATGTTTTGATCCTTTATTAGTGTTGCAGAATGTTGATCGGTAAGTCAAAAATAAAGTGGTCATTAATTATAAACTTTAGTATTAACCTAAGTAAAGAAAATAAAAGCAGAATCATGTGAAAGGTAGGCCGATATAAGGTATATCGAAATGGAAAATATTGTGGTAAATGATTCTATTGTTTTTTTGGTTTTTTTTAGCAGGACAGTAGAGCTGTATTGAAAAAAAGGCAATAAAATAGCACAATAAAACTTTGGTTTTAGTTTGGTTTCATAATTAGGATCAATAAGAAAAAATACCCAACTAATACAAATAAAATTTACAGTCGATAAATAGCAAATAGTTTTGTTTTAACATGTAGCTTTTTAAAAGATTGTTTGGTCCATTGGCAAGCAGTGTAAAATGGGAGTGAAGAGTGGCTAGAGACATTCAAAAAACTGAGCAGAGAAATTGTGCAACCAAAGCCAAGAACTTTAGATTCTAACTACTTAGACCACTTTCTTTCTCCATTTCAAAAAGTAGTTGTATGTTAATATTAAATACTTGCTCATTTGATAAGTGTTACTTTTCTTTACCTGGTCCTAGGTTCTTGGTGTAAGTGATGAGGTCCTCCATGGTCTCTACAACCTCTGCTACGGTGAGGTACTCCAGGATTCCTTTACACACTCGGATTATCTTTCTCACCTGAAGCAAAATAAATTATATTTTAGCAACAATATTCTATCTTTCTATCAAAAAATGAAAAATAAAATAATGAATACACGTAACAATTTTTTGTTATTTTTGAACATCCTTGGAGAAAACTAGTAGCTTGTATGGTGTCTTTGTTTTTTGTCTTGTGATGTCTGTCTTGTGACTGCTGCCCTGACGATGAGATTCGGCCACCATTAACACATGTGCAGTGTGATTTGAGTTACATGTTGAAACTTCAAACGTACAAAAGGCGCACCGTAGCAAGTCCATGCATACCATAGCCCTTAGTTACAATACGCGCAGTAGAGACGGACAGATCTTGAGCTACGTCACAGGAAAGTAATTTGATCTGGGAGATTAGATTAGCAGCATTTAAACTACATTACAGAACCTGAGCAGCCTTGATTTCCACTCTTTCACTGTGAGACTATCCAAGAGTTGAAACTAAGGCTGATTTTTCTGACCAGGATTACTGTTATTTAGATTTGCAATATATAAAACTCCAGAAGCATTCACATTTCAGAGAAGACTGAATATGAAAAACTATTGCAAGAATCCCATGAATTTCAAACCATGTTTGTAGAGGTCTAAACTACAGCTACAACAATATTGTTTTATAAAAAGACAGGATTTTGTTCTTTACAGAGGACATTCTAAAACTTGAAGCAGCCTTTGTAATTTGAAAACTGAGCCAACTCAAACTGAGATTTTGATTTGATCTGAATGTTATTGTGCAGCCTTAGTTGAAAATAAAATTTGCACCATTGTCTTAACAATTAATAACAAAAAAAACTCAAAATATTTTGAATATCTTTTGAATGATGAAAGTGCTCAAAATAGCGCCTATAAAAAGGAAGCTGAAACCCATGAATATAAATCTGTGGGCTTGTGAGTACACTCAAACTGATACCTCCGCCTCATCAAAAGTGAGCAGCAGGTCGGAAGTCCCAGAGAGTATCCCCCTGGAGCCATCGATCAGGTAATCTCGAGCTGGGACAGAGTAAGGGTCTGCCTTCAGCATCTGAGCGGCTTGGACCAGCTTAGAGGAGGAGTTCTCGACCCTAAATAAGCATAGGTAGAGACACTGTTAGAATAAGCTTAAAGGTGCATTGTGTAATTTTTCTTGTGGAGGGCCTGTCAGATATTTTTTTCCATGGAAATGTTATTGCTTTGTCTAGAATGTTTCACAGTATGGTATTAAATCTTCTTCATGGAGAACAAACCAGACCAGACCCACTCAGAATGGTGGGTATTTTTGAGCAACGAAACCACCTGTAATTGAGTAAAAATAAGCTAGAACTGTTTAATGTCATACTGTGGAACATTCCAGGCAGAGCAGTCCATAGAAACAAGCAGGTGACAGACCCCCAAAAAGTTACACAGTGCACCTTTAATTGTCATTGGCAGTCTACAAAAAATATTGACAAAATGTGTAATATTGTTTGACAATGAACTACATACATTATGAATTTATCTTTGTATTTTATGTGAGAAGATGAGAGAAATACTCGAAAAGAACACAGTTGTTACCTTCAAATTAGCCACTGCTACTACACTTCATAAACACAACAGATGTCTTCTCTTAATTTAGACAGCATTTAATTATGGTATACTTTCCTTTATAAATACTAAAATAAAGTGAGTTGTGTGAGACGAAGTCCTGAATGAATAATATTACACCATAGCTTGACTGCAAAATGCCTAAACACACCAGATACGTAAAAGGAACAATATGCAGCATTAATAAAAAAACGCTGCTGAATTATTGAAATGCACAAATGCAAAGGAGCAATGATGGACATGGCCTGAAGGAGGATTTTAAGACCCCTTGAATAAATCCAAGTGGCTCTTTTTCTCTGACCCCCGTTGGTGGGGTATCGATGGCCACTGGTTCATCTATATTTAGGCAGGTTCACATTCCCACATGCCCCTTCCTAAGCCTCGCCACTCAGATTTATGTGTGTAGCAGCGTGCAAAGTGCAAGTGCACCTCAGGGACACTTGTGCATGTGCTTTTTGTTAACCACAAATCAGGAAACTTTCAATAGGTAGGCTTTTATCTGCTGTACTTGCTATCTATAAAAAGATCTAAAATAACATGACCTTAACAGTAGTAATCCTGCAATGCAAATTTAAATATTTATCAAAAATCAAGGCCAGATCATGGTTATGGTACACTTTGCTGTCCCTGTAAGAAATTTGTCCCCCGCATTTGACCCATCATCTAATCCCGCTTTGGCAACGTGTCAGGAGCAGTGGCCAACAAAAGGCCAGGATTGGAGATCAGGCTCTTAGGCCAGACTCAAGAGCAAAACACATACAACATTTCATAGGTTACACGGCTATCCAGTATCTATATTAGCTGGGACCATAGGCTATGAAGGATAGGGAAGCACAATTAAGTCAAAATCTCAAAAAGTCAGATGTGCAGTGAAATTGGTAACCATGTTGTCCATGTCTCTGTCGCAGTAACATTAAGTTGAGCACATTTAGGAAATAACTGGGTTTGTTCTTGACATATTGAAGTCGGCATTCAAATTGGATGTCAGCTCCAGGCAGCCATCTGAACAACAAGCCCCTCGCAGTGGTGAGGCCACTCTGGACCTCTCTGTGACACTGGTCTTTCCTGCCTCAGAAATGATTCTTTGTTTCATCTGGGAACATTGCCACTTTTCCTACCATTAAATGACTAAATCCTTTTCTTAACAAGTTGCTGCTGTGCAAGATAGCAAATAGTTTCCATCATGTTGTCAGTGGCTCCATGTTGTTGTGTCTCACAGTGTTTTGGTGTAAAAAGGGACAGTTAAATGACAGAGGAGTAGAACAGTAGACGCTGTAATTTAGTTTGTGGAGAGGACTCACTTGATGAATGCAGGAGGCATGTCTCTCTTCATCACCTGGTCTTCAGTGGTCTGGACAGTCTCCTTCCCAACCTGCAACACAACAGAGTAAACAAGAAAACTTTCAATATTTGTCAGCTCTGGTCATGGTCAGGTGTATTCTATTTACTGGACAAGGCAGAGTTAAGGGCTGGTGAGAGTAACAAACCACTCACATTCATTCATTCATGTAACACAGGACATGCTGCACTATGGACTGCAGGAGTATCATCAGCACATAGTGGCAAGAGGGTCATGAACAGAGGTGTGAATACACAAGTTTTACTGTGGTGTTTTTTTTTTAAACACATTTTGAATTTCTAACATATTATGGTAAAGAGGAACACCAAATCTTTGAATACTGAGTTAAGAATAATGTGGTTTTGTTTGTGGTAAATGTGTTTCGTTCTGCTGAAATACCTGAACTTGACAGTCACCAACTGGGTGTATTGATTTTTCTATCAGCGCTGTTTAGTGGATTTTAAAAGCAAAGTGAACCTTTTCCATTGAGCTACTATTGCTGCTTGATTAAGAAAAATTAATTATCACAATTATTTAAACCAAACACATATGTGCACATTGAAGTTAATACTGAGTAAACAATATTTTTTTTCTTTCAGTAAAACTGTATTTAAAACTTGATTAATTGCACAGCCTACAGTTCTTTTTCCTCTAATTTTCAGACTGTTTCTCCAGTGTTTACATTTGTGTAAGTGCCCAAAGAAACACGCAGAAAAATGGCCTTAAAGTTTTAAAGACAATGTATACAGCTGCAGGAAACAACCTGAACCAAAGAAAACATTGGTATGGTAATAAACTACTGATTTCTAATACAAATGCATGCAACATAAAATTAAAAGAAGCACTAGCCTTCAGCTTGTGCCAACACAGTCACTACACTACAGATGCAATTACAGTGAGAGGGAAGCATCACTCTCTTGGTGCTGTGTCAATGAAAGTCTGCTAATAGACTTACTGGCTCCAGAGACTCAGGCTTTCAAACAACCACACAACACCATATAGCACCTTCCTTTTATCGCAAACCAACTAAAGCAGCTGCATCACAACAACTATTTCAAACTCTATCTGCATGTAGTGGTGAGCAATGCTGACCAAAACATGTGTTAATCCTAAATTAATCTTTTTTTTTTTTTTTTTAAATTAAATAAATAAATAACATGATATTTTTGCAATCAGTCAGAAATGTGCAAAAATAGGCCATTACAGATGTTGGTTGTGGTTCAAGTATTGAACAAAAAGTTAATGGGATGCAAATTACTACAAACTGCAGAAATATTACCCTATACCCTTGTTTAATCAGCACATTCTGTAGCCTTTTAGTCTAAATAGTGCATTTTTATTAAATTGTAGAAAATATACCCAATGTTCTAATTTTGTATCAACCAACAATTTCAAAATAGTTGGTATATAGTTGGTATAGTAGCCATGTTTATGTTACAATAATGCTTTTTTTCCCCCTTTGGGAGTGTTGCCACAGCAAATCATCGGTCTTCTACTGTGCAGTGAATTATTGCAGATTTGACTGTATACTGGGCTATGGAATTGTTGACCCAATGTGTATACTGACTTGTGTGTGGGCTGATCAGTGACTTACGGACTGTGAACTTTTGACACAACTAATACGAGCAAAAAATGCTAAGAATGTTGTTTTACAAGCTGAATGATTCCATCCGGTTGATACTGATCAAGGAAATGTTCAGGTTGCATCAGTACTTCCTGTAAACAGTAAAGGCTCATCTATAATTAATGTGAGCTAAAGTGGTCTGGTGAATGAACTGACTGAAGCTGTATGTGGTAAAGGGGTAAGAGAGGAGTGACAGCTGCCACTCAGATCCAGTCTTCTAACCATGAAAATATGGTTAATGGCTGTCCAAAGACCAAATTTATGACTGCACCTGTAATGACTAGAGGCATCATGTTAACATATGTTTAGTTACTTATTCTAAAATTCTCATTATAAACACCAAAGGATGCATTACTTAACGAGTAAGCACTTAAAGGCCATTCTAAAGCATCACACTAACTATATTACACACTACTGAGTGATTAACTATGCTGTTCAGGTATTATGTAATACAAGGCAAATTACCATGCATGCACAATCTGAGTCAACACTCCTTGAACAAGTTTAAAACTGGCATAAATATGAAATGTGATTCTGAGGTTTAAATGTATTATAATTAAAATACAGTATAAAGTGAGGATGTGTCTTTTAGGAAATATTGCTGGCATCCAATGTTGATATCTAAGAATAGATTTGAGGCAGAGTAGGGAACAGAAGGGAAATGTAGTCGGCCAAAATGAACATGAACCTGGCATCAAATACATGGTAGACCCTTATATTTACAAGGAAAGGGCAGTTGGTAACAGCGTGTGCCGGGGCAGAGGAGAGCCGGTGTGGACTGGACACTTGGCACATAGTTTGACACTCTTTGGGGTGCTGCATGCTCCTGCTACCTTTTAAGACTCTTAAGACAGACTAATTTCTCGTCTCTCTTTCCCCCCCTTTCACTGCAAGTGTGTGGTTACTTCACTCAACGATAAATCTATTTATTCCCTCCTCTCCCTCCCCCCAGACACCCTAAGCACCTATGAAGATATACGAGACAAACTGCATTATAAGAATCTTTCGACAAACTTGTCATTTTCGCTACACTTGCAGCAGTAGCATTTTTGGGGCTCATTAGTTGGTATCAGCCCACATACTACCTCTGCCACAACGAGACTGACACCATCTTATGCGTGTCTTAAGTGTTTTGGTGACCTAGATTTTACATACCCCCCATAGCCTGCCACAGAGCCCACCCGAGATGGGGTTAACTATGTAATTGTATCACTTTGCATTGGGATGCTCATGTTGGTCTGTACAGTGGGTTATATTTGAGTTTAAACACAAGTGCGGAAATGAATCAGCTTTCTAAAATGAAGCCTGTGTCCTCACAAATGTGTGGATGTGGGTGTTAGGTGTCATTTATATCCATTTAAATCAGTTGACCAAGCATTCAGCCCCTACTGGTCTGACAAGCTCGGCCCGCCAGCCACTTTGTTGTTCAGCACCTTGTTGTTCTTCCGTGTCACTTCAAAACTGCCTTTACACAAGAAAACATGCCCCAAATTCTTAGACTTAGACAAACTTTATTGATCGACAAGGGAAAATATTGATCGACAAGGGAAATTATTTAATAATAAATAAATAAAAATATTTAATACAATATATTTGCTATGCTATTTGCTATGCTATTGGTCAAGTGCCTCCATCATGCTCTGAGTGTCAAGCCGATTTAACCAGTCACTGTGAAGTCTGAACTTTCAGAAGCAGCAGATATAGATGTTGTTAGATACCTCTTTGTAAGGGCATAAATAAAATAGTGTACAGATATGGTTGTCTATCAACTTATTTTAATAATGTAATAACTCTAAAATATAGACTGTAAGTATAGTAAGAAACAGTTTTGAAGTTTTTCAGTAATTAAAAATTATGAAATAAGTTTTGTGAACAGAGCCATAGTTTCTATCTGTATGTCCCCATCCCTCTGTCTATGTGCCTTTGTCCCTTATGCCATCCATAGCTTCTCATTTCCATCACGTGGAACAGGCCTGCAGCTCCGATTAGCCTCTGTTTGCTCTATGTCTGGACAAATCTACTCAATGCACCATCAACTATTGGAGGGCCAACACTAGATAGTCACATCAGAGAGGTGAAAATCTCAGTGATCAATGAGAAGGTGACACATGTTTTTATCATGACTTAAGAGTCAATTACACCCCCCCACTAGCTTGCTGCTGGTTAATTTGTATATTGGCAGGTGAAAATGTTGACACTAAATGACCTTCCTGACACAGCTTTAATGTGTGCTTGACCAACACATGCAAACACTACTCATGACTATAATGGGACTAAATGCAATTGACAGTCTCAATAACATTTAGAGGTATAAAAACTAAATAATTTCACAACGTTTTTAAAACTATTCTACTTAAGCTTACAACACCCTATGCATACGATTTAAAAACATGTTTTTTCTGGTTTCAAAAATAGTTAAGTTAAAGAGAGTCAGGGACACAATTCTGTCCGCTATGCTTCTCCATAATCTCCAGCATCATTGTAAACACATCAGAAAGACTAGACTAGAATGACTAGACTAGAATGACATCAAGCATATTACTTCTGTGAAATAACACTTTGAAAAGTGCACTAAATTGTGTGCACATAACTGAATGCACAGTAAGAAAAGACGTCTCAAAGTAAACTAGTTAATGTATCAAAGAATCCTTAATCAAATGCAAAAAAAAAAAAAAAAGAATCATACATCTTATTTCAATCAACACTCATTCCTTTCCCTCCACAAACCTCACCTGACTTTAGGGGCCATCTGATAAGACCAGGACAAGCTAAGTTTGACATGTTGGCTTGAAGGCTGCAGATTATGAAGAGCAGGAGCTCCAGCTGTCCACTTTCACGTGTGTTTTAATGACATTTATAGACCAATATGGACTTGAGTTTCTTTGCTGTAGGACAACAGTTAAGTACATTGTTTCATGCGCTCCCCATATAACAGCCTATTACTGTGATATTATGTATGTATTAATATGCTTAGGGTGTTGGAGTGCAAGGCTATGTATCTTGAAGTGATTTGGCGCTCTAAACTCACCCGCACAAGGTTGCTGACTGCTGCCTGCACTGCAGCCACTGGCACAGTCAGATCCGGGATGGCTTTCCCATCCACCTCGCCTTCCTCGTGCATAATGACCAGGTGGGAGATCTGCTGGGCCACCGGCTCCAGGATACTCTCAATTGTCTTGGTATGAAACACCGGCATCTTGGATGACTTTTTACCGTAGCCCCTTTAGATGAAAAGATCCCTCCTCTCCTCCAACCTCCTCTCCTTCACACGAGGGCAAATCCCGGGTTGGCAATACAGTCCCTACGCCCTCATACGCGCGGTGTGTCCTCGCTGGAGCTCTGGACTAGGACGGTCCGTGTCCTCCGTTGGGAGCGACACCAGAATCGTGACAGAAAGGAATCACCGCCCTCCGCCCAATCACATCAGAGGAACACCGATGCCAGGCAGCTCGCTGCTGGTGCGCATTGACGCTCGGCTCATCGTACTCACGCACGGTACACGCTCAAGCACGCGCGAAACCGGCAAGTAAGAGCGCTTCCCCAAGTGACGTCATGCATGCCAGTGACCCCCTGAAAAGGAAACGTGTTTGAGTAACTTAAAGATAACACATACAATATGGCAGGGACAAGCAATGTTCATTTCAAAACGTTCACAGCATTCAATAAATTATAGGCATTTGAAAATCCACAAAGGAAACAATGCCCTGTTAGGAAACAGAATAATTAGAATCAGAAAGACGAGGCTGTATGGGTTTTACTTATTGTTCTTTAACTTATGCGTTTCAGCCTCGTAAAAGTCAGTTTCTATAACCTAAGTTTTCTAATGTACTTGAATATGTGGCATGCCCTTGTTTGACATTACATCTGGCGTCATGAAAAGGTAGGGGTTCATGTCTCCTGTCCAGGAGATATGGAGTCATGGAGACATAAAGCCTTAAACTATTGAACAAAACAGCACATTTGATCATCTCTATAAGAAGATGCATTTTATAACAATATATTATAAACATTATATTAGCAGAAATTAAAAAAAATAATAATAACCCTAATCCTAACCCTCTGCATTAGTGTATTAGGTATTTTATGGATTATTAACTCTCATCTGTAATTTTTATGTACGTGGCATTTTGCTTTTTGGAGTAAGTACAATCCCCGTCGACCTAACACACAGTTGAACTATGTTCGTCCCTAAGAATTGTCCTTAAAGAGGAGTGAGTTTCATCCTGGTGCTTTTCAAACCCATATAAGGCTAGGACTCTCCAAAGCAGTAAAGTAAACCTGCAATGAGTAATTGAAGGCCAATAGGACAGTGTGATTGGTCCAAGTAGCACTGCATCTGTATATGTGCACTTGTCAAAACAAACTATGAAATAAACCATCTGGGGGGTGGCTTGGAGCTTTGGTAAAGAATGCTTTCAGTAATAATCAGCTTCTCACAGTCAGCAAAAAATAGTTTACATATTATACATTAAAAAGAGAACAGCAATATGCAGTAAATGTTAATTGTCACATGTATTTTTAATAAAGTAATTAATCAAAATGTATTTGTATAGTACTTTCCAATAGCCAAAAGTTGCACAAGGTGCTTCGCAGAGGCAATAACAAACAAGCATGCAATAAAACATTAATGAATATTAATGTTGATATTCATTAAGAACTATGTGCCAATGAGGTGTGTGGAGTTCAGGAGAAAGGCTGTTCCAGAGCCTGGGAGCATATACTGAAAGCAGCCCGATCGCCACACTTCTTATACCTGGACCTAGAAAGAAAGCTGTAGTCAGAGGAGCGCAGTGGCCTCTAGACTGGGGTGAGGTCATTGAGGGCCTTGTGTATCAAGAGAAGCGCTTTAAACTCTTCCCTGAATTCCACTGCAAGCGATTTTAGGTGCATATATATATGAAAAGCAATAGAATAAATAGAGAAAATGAGTGAATATTTAGGCAGAATCGCCACTGATTATTGCCTTCACAACTGGCTCCATAAAGTTTATTTAAAATGAACAGTGCACGTTAATTAACGTGATTCCATGTAAATATAAATATGCCATCTTCTGTCCCATAACCTTAAAGATGTGGTAAATTAAATGACGGTAGAAGTAATAACCAGTTGTTACTAATCATTTTGAGGAGTTTAAATATAGAGTGATTAGATGGACTTAATGAGTAGAGTCTGATATTAAACTGCTACGGATTTCAACTCAGCAGCTCCTTCTAGTGTTAATTATTGAGCACTGTCCTGGTGAAACTGTCTAAATTAAAATTTCACTTCCAAACAAAGGAGGATTAAAATGACATCTGTAAAATAATATATAATAATTCAGGCAGTTCAATAATGTTTTAAGAGGCATTTAATGAATAACATAAGAGACAATAATTTATAATATGCAAAGAATCTGCAGTAGGACCAGCCTTTTGCAAAAATAAAAGTAATAAATAAATTTAATTTAAAATTAATATACAAATTACATTCTCGTTCTCACTGAGAACTGAAAAGAAATGAAAGTTTTACCAAAAAAAAAAGCATCTGGAGTGCAAAATGCAGTTAAGCCTGTGACACATTGTCCTATGTAAATAAACAACACTTTTGTTAAGCTGCCTTTAAGAAACATACCAGTAATCATAATATCCTCCAAAGCTTCATTTTGTTGGATACATTATCCCTTCTGTGTATTTGGGAAGGCCTGTATTTTTTGCAATCCATCTGTTATAATTGGTGACTTTGGTGTATACTCCTGGTTTGTTTCTGTGGGCACATCCATCTCCCCAACTGACAATGCCAAACAGGAACATCCGCCCTGCGACGTTACAAAGCAAAGGACCACCTGAGTCCCCCTGTCAGAAGAGTTACAGTTTTAGTGTTTTAGTTACAAGTGTGGTAAATTATATGTATGGTAATTAATTCAAAATATACCCATCATAGACGTTAAGGTTTTTATGAACTGGTCTTGCTGGACTTACTTTGCAGGAATCGATACTCCAATTAGGGTGTGCTGCACAAAACATGTTCCAAGTGATGCTGTCTCCATAATAGTCTTTTCTCCTGCATTCTGATTGGGAGAGCAGGTTTACATGACCCTCTTTAAGGACATCTGAATAGTCCCAATTATCTGAAGACATTGTGTTATTAGAATATTATTAGTAACATTACAAAATCAGTGATTGGTTAAATGAGCTGAAAATCTTACATTGGTCTTCCTTTCCATATCCTGCAATAGTGCATTGAAATCCAACAGGTAGCTGAGTTCGAAATGGTGGGAGGCACACAGTACACGTGGTTGCAGATTTAACGGCACATCCTCCATTTTGGTTTTTGATCTTTAAAAGTGCTGAAACATAATAAAATGATAAATATGACAACTCTACAGAAAAAAAATAAATAAATAATATATAAAAAATAAATAATAATGCTTTCAAGTAGAATTATAAGGAGTAATACACTTCTGGACTTAATACACCTTTGGATAAACTGCAGAAATATTATCATTGTTACACATGGCACCTTTCTTACCTATATCATTATCGAAGTTGGAGGCATTGTATTTACGATGTATAATGAGTTTTTCCACCATAAACTTCTGTTCCTTGGAAGCGTTGGTTTCATTAATTGCACTCTTGCCCAGATAAACAGTAAATTGAGACGCATTTTGGTCTAACCTTAAGTAAAACAGAAGCGTATCAACATTTATGCATTGTTTATGACACATTTTTCACAGCATCAGGAACTGAAAATTACCCTTCGAAGCAATGTGCAGCTGTGAGGACCCAACAAGGTGAGATGAGTGAGGCACCACAAAGAAAGGTTCCACGACGAGTAAAGATAGCTGCCACCCAGGGCTGTGACTCTATACGTGTGAAAGATCCACCCACTACTTTGTAGAGCTTACTTTCAGATGTTTGACCACAAGTGAGTTCTGTCGAAACACAAAAGACCATACTATGGGTGGGGAAATGTAGATATCAGCAGTGTTGAGTTTATTTTGCGGGTGGTTCCATGTCATACTCTGTTTTTTACATTATGAGAGAGAAAATCAGACAATCATGCATGTATTAAGACTAAACAAGTACCTGTATCTTGAGGTTCAACCGCACGAGGTTTGACTGGGGCAGAACCTGAAGAAAAAGACCATTTTAATTAAAAAACAATAAATATATATCATTATAAATGCACACCTTATTGTTGAGATAGTAACTTACATTGTGGAATTCTGCAGTATTCTCTAACTATATCAGTTCCTCTTTGAACTCTGCACCATGGCTTCAAGTTGCGATTTGGGTTCCTAAACATATGATTGCAAAAAGCTTAAAAAAATCACATTCAGTATGCGATGAGTGTGATATGCTTATTGAATTTACCTGCAGTAGTTATGATTGCCAATGCCATCCAAAACTCTCCAACTGTGTCTGCCCCATTTCAGGCATGGGCTTCCACTTTCAGAATGAGACACTGTTCCTCTGTAACTTCTGCCATCTCCAAACACACATTCACCTGGAAGGCATAGTTTTTATATGAATATATCTATTATTAAATAATAAATAAGTCATTTTCAAATTTAGATATCAGTCTTACCTTTTAAAATGCTGCTTTGTCGATTAAATGACCTCGTCGTAGACATTGCCTAAAATGAGTAGAAAAAGGCAATAAGTTCACAATTGTACATAAAGGTATATCAGTGTACTTCTCTTAATCTATTGTGTGTATTTACCATCTCAATACTGAATGACATAATGACGGCGACGATGACAAATAGATTCATCCTCACTTGTGGTTTCACTTCTTCTTATTGTGGATATTTTTGTCTGAAGATGTAAGAGGAACAAAAGTAATTAATAAGGAAGATTGTCTGTAAAACCTTATATGGTAACTGTACGTTTCAGCAAAATGCAAATAAGAAAAACACTACTTCTGAATGATAAATAGTTTTACGATGAATATTACTATGACACAGTGTTAGACACAGTGTTAGCAACTAAATGTTTTAATAGATTACACTGTTTGTTGCAAAATCACTAAAGAACATAATGCACCATCTACTTATCTGCACTGACAATAGTTATAAAAACAATAATACACGCATATAGCCAGACTAGTTATGCTTTGTAAGACATGCATACATTTACTACCATACAATGCAAAATTAAATGTGAACTTTAAAATAACATTCAACAAAAATAAACATTATAGCATAGTTAGAAAATATTTTTTGTGAATTACCTTTAAATATGCAATCCCCTGGTCTGAACAAGAGAGTTCTTTGATTCGTCTGTGATTTTATCAAATTATTCCTAAAAGTTGTACTCAACGTTGGGTCCAGTTCAAGTCTTTGTGTTGAAGTCTGCCAATGTTGCCTCTTTTTAAACAGTCCTACAGAACCTGGGGGAGGAGATTATTCGTACAATATGAACACATGTGCAGCCCTAAAGACAAAATGTTGTCATTTCCTGTACCAGCACTCAACAGTGACCACTAAACCTCCTCCTCTTTGAAACATGGCCAAACTTGGTCAAGTACCTGTTGTTTTATCATGGGAGTAAACGCTATAGTGTAGTTATGATCATTTTAGAGGCAATGGCTTATTTACTCGACATTTCAAATCACCTTGCACTATACACAGATGGTTATTTACTGAAAATGAAATGTTTTAATATAACTTTTAGTAAAGATCGACCAATATGTTTTTTTTATGTCTGATGCTGATTGTTTAGAATTTTAGGATGATTTAAATTATTTTACCAAAATAATCTATTACATTTATTCTTAATTAAATTCATTTATTTTAATTCAGCACAAGCTCTTCCATGACCCTGTTTTACTACAAAAAGTTGTTCAAATAAAGCTTTATGCATATACTTTATGCAGCTGGTTGTCCAACCAGCTGATTTAAATATAAATAAAAATACCTGGTTGGACTAAAACTACTGGCCTCTGCTGGAGATTTAAGGTCAATATGCAAAAAAGTGCAAATATTGGCCCGATATGTCGGCCAACCGATAAATTAGCTTTTTAGTATTGTACTGTATTGAGTCTATCCTGCTTGAAATCTCTATGAAAAATTTTTTTTGTAGCAATGAGGGAATTGTACATTTTAGCTCCTGAAAAACCCCCCACAGCTAATGTAATATAATTTATAATATCTTGTGTATATACTGGTAGGTGTAATAATAGCATTTAAAAAGTGACAACATCATTTGCACTGTGCTGCCTAATGCATATCCTCAATCATGCATAGTCATTTAAAGCATTTAAAAAACATTTAGAGCAAGAACATGTCTTGTAATCTGTGTTGATGTAACAGTAGACTTTAATTTTCAGGGGATTTTCTTTCCAAAAGTGTTACTTCATCTTTCAAGCGGCTGCAGTTACTCACATTTCCTCCTAAAAGCTTAACTTTGGGGATTTCTGGCCTCGAGGGCTGTTCCACAGCAAGGTAGACGTCAAGCGTGGCACACAGGTGTTTTATTATGAACAACCCCTTCAAAAGAAATGTCCTAACTTTGGAAACAACCAAATAACTGTGGTTCAGCCCACTGGTTTGTTCCTTCATGCTCATCTGACCACTAGTTGATGTGCCTATTTTAAAAAGTCAAGTGCTTCATGTCATTATATTGTATACAACAATCACTCTTAAACCACATATACAAGGGGTGGGTGAGATATTTTGCTCAAGGACACAGTGACAGTATTTGTAGCCCACTGGTATGAGCTAGCATCAAACTGCAAACCTATATATTATAAGCGAACAATCTAATCTACCACTACTGGTACTGTAAGACAACTTTCTAGTCAGGGGAAACTGTCTGGTTACATTTCATGTAAAATTTCTACTAATGAAATAAAAATAAAGTCAGAACATTACTACATTCTGATGTTAATGCTTCACTTCAACAAGGATTCTTCTTGAGGTATGTTTCCATTTTTTCAAGTACCTCAGGATACAGTTACTCACCCCGGATGAAGTATAGCACCAACAGTCATTGGCACTTTACTGTATTATATTTTATTATGACAATGGCTGTCAATGACTCACAGAGGTTTAATCACATTTTGTTAAATATCCTGACTGACTAAACATACTGGGTGACCAACTCCAAATAAAAAAGACTTTGATATATTGGCTCTATATGAAATTAAAACTTTTAGGCAATGTGTAAATTTTACATATGTTAAGATATAGGTAAAGTTTCATTCTCCAAAAAGAAAATTTGTTATTGGCTACAGTGCCCGCTGTAGCTAGATACCAACAAAATACACAAATCACAGCCACCCAGGTGTAAAGTGATATTAGGAAATCTGTATCTGGTTTAAAAATTATGACACAATTACCTTGAATTAATGCCATTTAAATACATTATGTATGTTAATGTATGTTAATGTATGTAATATTGAATTAGGCTATCCAGATTCAACAGTGACCAATGGCTAAATCTCTTTTTAATTTGAATGGACAATTGGTTGTATGATAAATATGGTTTACTATTTAACTGCCAAGATTTTATGAATGAATGGTTTCTCATTGAAGTAAAACACACTTTTCTGTTTCCTTGACTCTCCTCGTCGCATGCAAGCACCATTGTTGAACTGTCAGCAGAGAAACATAAACAGACACCAACAAAGTTACTCACTTCCCATTCTCAAGGAAGAGGCCATATCCGGTAAGAGTCATCAGACAAGTGTTTCTTCATCTGATGTCCTGGTAAAATAAAACTTAATTAATAACAGTACAGAGGGTAACTTTCTCCCTAAATTCTAAACATTATGTGCATGTGAAAATATGAACATATTAAGCTAACACACAACTCTTTGGCATTCGGAGAGAGAGAGAAAGAGATACTTTATTATTCCAGTTTTGCTGCAGCAAACTGTTGTGGTTTTGCTGCAACAGTTTGTTTCTCAGGCTAAGGTCTCAGAGCAGTTTAACAGGAGAACAGGTGAGGTAGGGTCAGCAGATCCTGTGTCAGGGCAGTTTGAGGGGAGGAAGAGCTAAAAGTGTAGTAGTTATTTTAGAACCAATGATAGTATGAGCAACTGACAGATCACAAATGGAATAAATAGAAACATTAGCAATATGTAAGAATAAAGTATAGCGCCAACGGTCATTGGCATGTTACTGTACTATATTTTATTATGACAATGGCTGTCAATGACTCACAGAGGCTTAATCACTCTTTGTTAAATTTCCTGACTGACTAAACATACTGAGTGACCGACTCCAAATAAAAATATTTTGATGTATCGGCTCTATATTAAACATTTAACTAATAATATACTGTATGTATACTGTACACACATACAACACACACATTTTTAACACAGATTACGGTAATTTAGATTATCATAAATGTTGACCTAACCCTTACCCTAACAAATGGATAGTGATGCATTTTGTTATGTGAAACTGATTTAAAATAAATCAATAATATAACAGTATTGTGTTATTAATAGTTGAATAGTTCATTTGTAACAGTGTAAATTTTTCATCATTCTGTAAACCCATGGACAGATTTCTTGATCATCATGTAGAGTATGTCACATTCAACAGAATGCAGACTGTGCCTATGTTCTGTTCTGAAGAGACAAGTTTTGGCTCATAACTTCTCAGTACACTGGTGAACACGCACGCAAACATAGAGAGCTCGACTACTTTCTTAACAAAGCCCTGACACCTCTGTACATCAGAGGATGACGTCCACCTCTACCATGAGGACTTTGATCTCTGATCTGCCCCACACCAACAGGGGCATTCAGGAGCCAGAGGAGACCCAACTGGTGCAGTGCCTCTGAGGCCCCCACAGAGGGCCCTGGACCCCACTTTGGGAATTACTGGTCAATGATATAGTTTCTAAAAGTGATATGTTCACTGGCTCCAGCAACCTCCCACAGGTGATATGCAAATTCTTCTGCAGTTCAAATATTTGCTGAATTGAGTCAATTTAATCCATATTTTGGTCCCCTGGATATTTTTTTTGTACAAAATCAACTAATACTTTGCAGTGATATCACATTGGGTGAGTTCTACATGTATTTCTAATGGTGGAATGTTTAGGAGTTACCATGGTGACACAATACACACATTAGCAAACACTGCCAAAAAAGTTTTAAGATGTCTGAAAACTCAAGAAAAAATACAAAATGGATATAAACAGCACATTTTCAGGAGCCTGTGACCAATATGAGCATTCATGGTCCTGTTTAGAAGTTTGATTTTCAACAAAAACGTGAGAGTGACTAACTAACTAATACAAAAAGGATCCCTGTCAGAATCCCACTGGATATTTATTTGTTCTACTGGACAACATCATCAGACATACTACAGTATCTGAGTTGATCTCCGCCCGCCCTGGCCATGTCTTTATGCCAGTCAAGATCTATATCTAATCTAAACAGCACCACAGGCTTAAAATATAATATTATGTAGGCCAATACTTGCCAGTTAATCAAAATCACCCCATCCGCTGAAATCCAGTGTAGTCTACTACCACGGATCTGCTACTGGTTTCTGGCGCCATCTTGTGTTGTACAAATGTGATCATTGTACGCATGCGCAGACTAAAAGTTCAGCCGCTGAGTTTTTACTTTCGTTTTGGTTCCATGTTGTTCTCCTCCTTATTAAGAACTTAAAATACTATCAGTCTTTTAACACTAAATTGCAAAATGTAACGGTTTGAAGATTTATATATGTATGTTTAAAATATGAAATGTCACTAGTTAAAGTTAGTAAAGAAGCTTATCTGACAGGGAGCTAACTTCGAAGCAGCAATGTGACAAAAACATTCGTGTACATTCTGGACCTGAGCTTTGCTATTGACCATAGAGTGGATCAGGTGAGTACCTTCACTTGTCCGTATTCATGGAGTATTTGACTGCATGTAACATAATGCAGAAAACTCGTGGTGAGGTTATTTGACTCTAATAATGCTTTGTGTTGTATTAGAGCCATAGACCCAATATGGACCGAGCAGCACCAAGGCAGAGTCCGCATACTAGCTTCTGGGAGATGAAGGAAAGGCTTGGTATGGGCGGATTTGGACACGTCTATCTCTATCAGCACATTGTGAGTTATGTCATCATTAAGGCAATTGAAACATTACATTTAAACCCAATTTGACTATATGTATGGCTGTATTTATTTTTAACATTTTGTCTTTTTGTTTTTGAAAAGGATAGTGGGGAAAAAATTGCTGTGAAGATTTGTCGCTTAGATTTGAACGCCAAGAACAAGGACCGCTGGAGTAGAGAGATTCAAATTATGAAAAGGTTGCAAAAGTTCTGTTTGTTTAACATGATGACACATGTTAAGTAAATTCACATCTTTGTTATTTCTAATTACAGATTAAGCCATGTTAATGTTGTTGAGGCACGAGAAGTTCCTAAAGAGTTGCTCTCAATCGCTATAAATGATCTGCCTGTTCTGGCCATGGAGTACTGCTCCAGAGGAGACCTGCGCAAGGTCAGGCCACACTTGACTTGCCAGTATATGTATAATAAATTTTGCATCATGACAGTGTTAAATGCCTTTTTTATTTAGGTATTGAATAAACCAGAAAATTGTTGTGGATTAAAGGAAAGTGAAATTCTTTCCCTTCTGAAAGACATTGGTAATGTCATTTAGCTTTCTGGTACTTCACCATGCATCAATGAAATGTTTAACTAATAGGTAATAACTAATTGCAGGTGCTGGTATTCAGTATCTTCATGAAAACAAAATCATCCACAGAGATCTGAAGCCTGAGAACATAGTTCTACAAGATAGCAATGGAAAGGTGCTACATCTGATTACTTAATTACACGCACAGTAATGTATGCTAATATTTTACTTTATTTTCAGTTTATCCACAAAATTATTGATCTTGGCTATGCAAAAGATCTTGATCAGGGTAGTCTTTGCACATCGTTTGTGGGAACTCTGCAGTATCTGGTCAGTTATTATTATTCATTCAAAGTATATTTAGAGTACAAAGATATTTTGAAACTGTTTCAAGCTTTTGTAATTTTACTATTAGGCTCCTGAGCTTTTTGAAAGCAAACCCTACACTCTAACAGTGGACTACTGGAGCTTTGGGACAGTCATTTTTGAATGCATTTGTGGCTTCCGTCCTTTCTTACATCACATGCAGCCAGTGCAATGGTAAGAACACCAATCTATTAGTTTTCATCTTCCATTTTACTATTGTTTCCAATCATCAGGTTTAACGGATATATGTTTTCTTGTTTTAAGGATAAGTAAGGTGAAAAATAAGGGTCCTAAAGATATTATGGCAATAGAAGACATGAATGGAGAAGTCAGATTCTCTACACATCTTCCCTACCCAAACAATCTCAGCAGGTAAAGGCAAGTGCTACAGTTTTTGTGTTGGTCTGTAGTCGTAGCCACTGCCTATTATGTGTCTGTTCATAGGCCTTTGTTGGAGCCCATTGAATCTCTACTTCAGATTTTACTGTTGTGGGATCCTGCAGTGCGTGGTGGAGAAACAGATGAAAATACTGACAAGCCATTCTGTTTCAGCATCCTGCAGAACATTCTTGATATGAAGGCATGTCATTTTTAAGAACTCTGATGATTGAAGCAGGATAACTAATAATGCATGTTTGTCAGATCATTCACGTTTTGGACATGACGTCAGCACAGCTGCACTCCTTAGTGTTAAGTCCCGAGGAAAGTCTGAACTCACTGGAGCTTCGACTGGAGGCCCAGACTCAGGCTCACGTCCCTCCTCTGCACCAGGAGCTTCGACTAGAGGTCCAGACTCAGGCTCACATCCCCCCTCTGAACCAGGAGCTTCTGCTGGAGACAGGGATTTCACTGGACCCCCGCAGACCACCGGCCCAGTGTCTGCCAGAGGATTTGGTATGTCACTAGGCCTGCATGTATTTGGAAAAAATAAATATATTATATTTTCTTATTTTCAGCATGGCTGGGACAAGTGTATAGTGTTTCTTTTCGACAAGAGCCTGACCAAGTACTCTGGACCTCTGACTGCTAGAACTCTGCCGGATAGTGTTAACTTTATTGGTAAGATAATAGAAATCCATGTTTTTAATGGTCCAATAACAATAAATAGATCATATATTTCACATATCTTAGTAGTGCCATTAAATGTCTTGGTTGAGCTTTAAAAATGGCACAAAAAATGAATTGACCAAAACATTAATGCCACTTTTTGGAAGACTACACTTTTGTCAACTATTTTTGACAGTTTTTGTTTTATTGTTATTACATGTGATATTCCAGTTTTCTATACTCAAAAACCTACAATTTTTATGTTTTATTAGAGACGATTGCTCCCTCAAATTGTTTGTTTCTGCACAGTGAGGGAGACCAAGACACAGCTTCCACTGGCAGCACTGAGAAAAGTTTGGGGAGAAGCTGTCAGCTATATATGTGGCCTCAAAGAGGACTACCTACGCCTGTATCAGGGACAGAGAGCAGCCATGTAAGTATATATTAATGTGTATTATTGTCTTTAAAATACTTTATAAGAAATAATTAAACTTGTTTTGTGTTTAGGCTGAGTCTGCTTCGTTATAATACAAACCTTACCCGGTACAAGAACCTGCTCTTCTCGAAGTCTCAGCAGCTCAGAGCAAAACTGGCTTTCTTTAAGACTAGCATCCAACACGACCTAGAGCTGTACACAAGACAACAACAAAATGGGATATGTCAGTATTTTCACATTTTACACATTATTAGACTGTAGACTAATTGTGATTTACATAATAATTTTAAAGCTTCTGAGAAAATGTTGAAGACCTGGCAAGAAAGTGAAGAAAAGGCTGACAACTTCACAAAGGTCTGTTAATGTAATTTGTAATAATAGTTATTATTATTCTCATAATAATACTCACATGGTACGGTTCTCTCTGTATGTTTCTGTTAAACCTAACTGACCTCTGTCCATGGTCCAGTGACATAAGGCCCATGGTTGGTCATCTAGGAGTCAGCAGATGAGAGCAAATAATTGCTGTCTAATTAACATTTTCAACTTTAGGTTGCAGATGTGGGCTACCTGGATGAAGAGATACTAGGCTTGCATTTGGAGATTGTGGAGCTACAGAGAAGTCCATTTGCCAGGAGACAAGAGGATGTGATGAAGCAGCTGTGTGTATCTGTTTAGTCTCAGTGCTACTCAAGATGACCACATGATTGATTGCAAAAAACCTCTATTTCAGTGAGGAAAAGGCAGTTGACCTCTACAAGCAATTGAAAACTAAATGCAAAAGTGAGTAAATTCTGTAAATGAGGTCACTTAAATTAATAGTATAAAAAAAGATCCAGTAACAATATCTCACATATTTAAACACATTCACAATTTGAAGTAGATTTGCAGCTGTATAAAATAAGAGGCCAATAGAAAATGACAATAAGTGAAAAAAACTGCAGGTGAAATGTGTTGCTGTAAATTTTGTTCAATGCATCTGAAGGTATTCAGTCAATAATCAGTTCTTTTAGCTGAAATCTTTCTGGAGATCATTCCAAAAACATATTTCTTCTTAGGTCCGGATCCTCCGCATGGCTACAGTGACAGCTCTGAAATGGTGCGCACCATTCTTCAGACTGTGCAAAACCAAGACCGAGTGCTTAAAGACCTATATACTCACCTGAGGTGGGAGCTTCCTCAATACAGCGAAATATACAGATACACTTAAAGGATGTTAAATTCTTTTGTATCTATATATCTGTGTAGTACAATCTTGGTTTTCAAGAGACGCATCATGGACTTGTTCCCAAAGTTGGAAAGAGCACTGGAAAATATTGCAACTGCCGATGCAGCTGTAATGCAGATGCAGATGAAGAGACAAAGGGAGTTCTGGTACTTGCTCAAGATTGCCTGTGTAAGATAAGATAAACAAAGAGCTGAAAGAACTGTTCAATTAATGTGTGTTCTAAGAATTAATTAAGTTCCTATTGTTCAAAGGCGCAGACTGGTTCCCCACCTCAGTCACTTCAAGAGAAACCCTCAAATAAGTATGTAGACCATAGATGTAGACTACTACAATTTATGTTCCACAGTGAATTTAAACCATTTACTTATCCATATTTTTATTTTTAATTTCTTTTAGTGCAACTGTTGGACAGTTGTTAGATGAAAATCAACACTATCTGAGTCAGCTGACATCTCTTCTGCAAGATGCAACTCAGGAGACAGAGACAAGTGTTATGGTAAGCTTATTGAGTTTTCAGTCTCTGTTCAACAAAAATGTTGAGTATAGCTTAAATAAACCATGAATAATAATCCGATTTTTACCTGTTAGGATCAGGACTGGAGCTGGACTCAGTATGATACAATGAAGACCCAACCACAGAACCTATAGAATAAGAGCAAAAGTGACCAGAACAGTAAATTTTCACTATTATGTATGTTATCCGCAGACACAGGCCTAAATAACAGTTTTCTACCAATATCACTGTCAGTATAGCTGCCAATATTTTAAGCCATTGATGTTAAACATTGTATTTAAAATAATAATAATAATAATAATAATTATTATTATTATTATTATTAATATATATATATATAATGTCTGTTTATATTAAACATTTTGCTGTGAATGCTGAATTAACTTTTTTGAGCCTTTGACTAAATTGATTATAAAATTAAATATAGCCGCAAGCAGCAATGATTGCCCCTCATGCGCGCCTATGCCTCGCTCCATGCCCCACAAACACCTCACCTCGCAAACGTCCCGGCCCGCAAATGCCGCGCCCCACACCAAACCTTAATGGCCATAAACCCCAACCACGACTCTAACCCCTATTCATGCGTTTATTAAAAAAAAAAATCAAAGATGGCGGACTTCTGGTTTGTAAAGGGGCGTGGTCACAATATAAATATTTGTTTCTTTTGCCATGATGCATCTGGCTACCAAATTTGTCTCATTGGCAAGGACAGATTTTTGGGTGGTCGCCATGGCAACAGAATGTAAATGGGGTATGGGCATCATTGAGTTTTTTTAATTGAGACAATGTTACAAATGTGTGTACCAAATCTTGTATATCTATGACAAATAAAACGTTACAGTTCCATCCAAATTGCCTAGGGGGCACTATTGGTGTGCACCCACGATTAAAATTCGAGTGAAATCGGCCAAAGTTAGTGCTATTTGTCGATTTTACCAGTGGAATAACTTGCGAGAGTTTGTCATCACTATGGCGATGCTGTAAAAAATATGGCATGGGTGTCGTTGACTTTTTCGATTGGGATGGCAAAATGGAATTTTGTGCAAAATTTCAGAAATTTGTGAAAAACTGAATTTTTTTCCTCCTTCCTCCTCTTCATTTTAATCTGTAGGGGGCGATCACATTTAGTAGCTTTAGGGCAGGGAGTTTAACAACTGTTTCAAATATCACTGAAATCAGGGTTTGTTTGTGCAAATGGGAGCAATTTGTAAATATCCAAAATCTCAAAAATTGAGACTGTAGGACGTGTGTGTGTAGAATCCTTCAGTCGTCCAGGCAAAGGGAGAAATTCAGTTTGTCAACTGGACAAAAGTTTATTTGGTCGAATACGTTTCGCAGCTCATCCAAGCTGCTTCTTCAGTTCTGGTCAGATGCTGGTGGACACTGCCTTATATCTGCCTGGAGGGAGGAGCTAACTACAATGAAATTACTCTGAGACTAACACACCTATTTGTTTACAGTTTCTGTTAGCCAACACATTGGCTTTCTTAGATTGTGCAGTAATGATAGGAGAAGACCAGCAACTCCAGGTAGAGGTCTTCAGGAAGCCCACACACACTGACCAATATGTGCTTTTTGATTCACACCACCCACTACAGCACAAACTTGGAGTTATTCGGACATTACGATACAGGGCCCAAGTGGTTCCTACAAGCACAGAGGGAAAGGAGAAAGAAGAACAACATGTGGAGAAAGCCCTCTTGGTTTGTGGATATCCAAAATGGGCTTTCAATAAAACTTAGAGAGCCAAGAAACAAGACAACAGAGAATCAGAACCCAGGAGAAAGGGTGTAACTATTCCTTACCTGGCTGGTGTTTCTGAAAAACTACAGAGAATCTTCAGACAACATGAAATACCAGTCTATTTCAAACCCACAAACACTTTAAGACAGAAACTGGTCCATCCTAAGGACAAAACACCGAGCCACAAACAAACCAATGTGGTCTACTCCATTCAGTGTAGTGAAGACTGCAGTGAGCGCTACATTGGAGAAACAAAACAGCCACTTCACAAGAGGATGTACCAACACAGACGGGAGAGCCAGAGTGGACCTCTGCCGTACATCTCCACCTAAAAGCCATGGGCCACTCCTTTGAGGACAGTGAGGTAAAGATCTTGGCCAGAGAAAAGAACTGGTTTGAGAGGGGAGTTAAAGAGGCTATTTTTGTCAAGAAAGAGAATCCTTCCTTAAACAGAAATGGAAGTCTCAGACATCATCTGTCTCCCATTTATAACTCTATTCTCAAACCTAAATCAAAACAAACAAACAAAACAATAGGACTAGCCAGGTCAGGTCCAGAGGTGTGAAAACACCCATTATGGCCGTGAATGGTTATGGTAACAAGACCCCACACTCTTTGCATACTCAATAGGCCCACCTAACTAACAGACACTGTAAACAAATAGGTGTGGTAGTCTCAGAGTAATTTCATTGTAGTTAGCTCCTCCCTCCAGGCAGATACAAGGCAGTGTCCACCAGCGTCTGACCAGAACTGAAGAAGCAGCTTGGATGAGCTGCGAAACATATTCGACCAAATAAACTCTGTCCAGTTGACAAATTCAATTTCTCCGTTTGCCGTAAGACGTGTGTCAAATTTTTTTTTATAACTTTTGATGTCCCAACCCTTGAAATAATGTGTATCAAATTATAGTCCGTTCGGGTGACCGCCCTAGGAGGAGTGTGTAAAAGTATGAAAGTTACAAAAAATGCTGACTCATGCTTAGCAAACTTTAATCCAATATTGCTGACCCCTGGTGCAGCGGACGGCGTTGGTGTAATAGTATGTTTTCCTTGTCTTGTCATGATCTACTTCTGTGTCAAATTTCATGACTCTACGTGCCCTCATTCATATTCCCTAATGCATTTTTGAGTTGTTTGGGGGCGCTGACGAGCCATTTTATTTATTTTTGGAAAGCACGAGTTTTAACAGTTGGCAAAGTTTCATGAATTTTCGACATTGTTCACTGGGTGAAAAATGAGTGAGTTGATTAGGAGAAAAATAATAAGAAGATAAAAAGAATAATATTCTGATACGAGAACAATGTTCCGCGTTTGTTTGTTTTTTCTTGCTCTTTTTTTATGGCTAAAAAAACTATACATTTTCGGAAAGCTCTGGCACATTCCTACGTCATAGCGAGGGTCCCTGGTCACTACGGGCGAGTCACGTCACGTCAATTCATTTCTTACCCACTAGGAGCTTTGCGATACTAATAGGCCCTTTGCCAGCTTCTGGCGCTCGGGCCTAACCCGATGGTTATGGCATTGAATGATTCCTAGTGCGGTTAGTGCTGAAAAGTCCTGCTGGCCCTGAACGACGCACGGTGATCTAGCGAAAGCGAGACCTGCGGGAGGCGGGGCTTGGGACTTTGAATGGTGAAACAGCGAGGAGGTAATTTGATATAAAGGTAATTTCTGATCGTAAACGAGTGTATTTATGTTGCTGTTTTACATCGATTGTGGTTCTACACATTTTGCGAGTAACTCGTACGCATAGCAGTCTGAAAGAATGTGGGCTGAAGCTAAAAATAGGACAGAATGACTGACTTCCGAATCCACCCGATGATAATGAGAGCTGTTAGCTGCTAACCTGAGCTAGCTATGTCAGCGCAGTCAAATACATGTCAGTGTCCTACAATGATAACTACATTATCAGAAGTAACCTTGCATAGCTTACGTTGGAAACATGGCGGTCTGTGTGCACTGTACCAGTGTAGCCACTTGTTGAGGACGTTAGCTTAGCTACTACCAAGTAACCTTTGTACATACTACATAGGCAAAAAAAAAAAAATATATATATATATATATATATATATATTTGCATATTTTGTCAGTTTGATAGCAAAACATTTTGTATTTGTGGTTAAACTCCATAAAATGCGCATTAGATTTTAAGTTGCTTATAGTAAGGCACAACTATAATACTGGTCAAGTACAGTCCCAGCCTGTGACACATGCTTATCAACTTTATGTTATGATCATGCTACTCATTAAATGTGTTTATACCTTGAGGGCACTCTGAAATGGAGAACAAAGTGTTTGTCACAGCTGTTACTGTTAAGCATGTTACAATGCGTATGGCAGTGAATACCGTCAAAAGCATTTGATTATAGTTATACACCTCGATTGCGTGTAACTGTGTCTTACAGTATAACAAAGCAATTAGTTGTTGAGAATCACATCTTTTCCTTACAGTTTGGAGAAAGGGAGGATGACCATGCCGCAAGTCGGGGCAGTGTTTGCAGCTATAGCAGGGATTATGGGCATCTTGTTGCATTCCTCAATTCACAAGATAGAAGAAGGACACCTTGCTGTGTATTACAGGTACATTGCAACAGTCGGATAGAGAACATTTAAGAAATCACTCTCTTGTAGCACCAAACTGTCCCTCACACCCCTTTCTTACTGAACCCTTATTTATGGTTCTAGAGTTTACCTTCTTCTCTTGACATAACATGGGTTAATCCTTGTTGTTTATTTCAGGGGTGGGGCATTACTGACAGGCCCTAATGGTCCGGGATATCACATAATGTTACCTTTCATTACCACATACAGATCTGTCCAGGTAAACCTATTTTGTAAAATAACAGTTGACATATTGTTGTTTGCTGCTTTTAGCTTTATTGCTCTTTGTTCTTGTCCTATCACTTAACCATGAATTCAAGTGATTGTGCAATGCATTTTTCTTTGTCAGACTACCCTCCAGACAGACGAGATAAAGAATGTGCCTTGTGGAACAAGGTAACAGAATCTTTGTGGTTATATTATTTGTAAACAATTACCATAATCTGATTTAACCTTTCTATTTTACATTTCCAGCGGTGGTGTGATGATTTATTTTGATCGGATTGAGGTGGTGAACATGCTGGTCCCCTCCGCAGGTAGAACAGGTTTTTTGTGCTGAAGTTCACTTGAATCATTTGTGCAAATTAAAGTTTAACTCCTTGTTTCTGTAGTGGTGGACATTGTGAGAAACTACACTGCTGATTATGACAAAACACTGATTTTCAATAAAATCCACCATGAACTTAATCAGTTCTGTAGTGTACACACACTGCAGGAAGTCTACATTGAGTTGTTTGGTGAGTGTATTTGAATAAAGACTAAAATTTGTCAGTAGTACAAGGCACACTATGAGTTGTGTACTATTAATGTAATAATTGCATTGTGACATTTTAATGACTACTATCACAAATCATAAAACATTTCTGGAACAAAATCATTGTTATGTTTCCATTCTAGACATCATTGATGAAAACCTGAAGACTGCTTTGCAGAAGGACCTAAATGCAATGGCCCCTGGGCTCACAATACAGGTATTTTTCACTCATGCTCTAGTGCCCAACTCTGTCCAATGGCAGAATTGCATTTATGTTTATTCTAACCAGCCCCAGCAGCAAGCTACTCACTTTAATGTCATGTAAAAATGCAAGATTTTAATTCAGGCTGTAAAGGAGCCTGAAACTAGAGATAGACCGATAAATTGGTTTGCTGACATTTGCGTATTTATTTATTTTAGCACATTGGCTGATATTTTGTTTTGGGAAAAAAGGGCTGTGGGTGAGTTTTTAGTCAATTTAAACTGTATAATTTGGGGAAAATAATCTAAATTGGCCTTACATATCAGCCCAAAAATATCTGCAGAGATTATCGGCCATCGTTTTCTTTGGATTCTAAATAATCTGTATCGTCAACGGCAATTACAAAAACATATTGATCGATCTCTACCTGAAACCCAACATGCCATAATTTTGATCTGATCTTTGTTTCTCCTATTTCTATTTAAATCTCATTTTAGGCTGTTCGTGTCACTAAACCTAAAATCCCTGAGGCCATTCGCCGGAACTTTGAACTCGTGTGAGTTTACAAATCTAAGCTAACCCTAACCTTTCATTCTTCCTGTTTGTGACTCACCCACTCAGTTCCAGCCGGACCACACAAGAATGAAAAATAACAGTTTATTTATGTGCATCTCAGGGAAGCTGAGAAGACCCGATTGTTAATCACTGCACAGACACAGAAAGTAGTAGAGAAAGAAGCTGAGACTGAAAGAAAAAAGGCGATAATTGGTAATGCATCATGGTTGATTGCTGTAAGGCTGGGTCCCATACATGCTCCGACATAGTTGCTAATGATCCCTCATCTTCAAACAGAGGCCCAGAAGGTGGCTCAGGTCGCAGAGATCCAATTTCAACAGAAGATCATGGAGAAAGAAACTGAGAAGAGGATCTCTGAAATTGAAGGTTATTTTTTCCTCTGTTTTTACTTGTATTTTTGAGTTTAGTTGTGACTTTATATAAATATGTCATATGTCTTTTAATAGATGCTGCCTTCCTGGCCAGAGAAAAGGCCAAAGCAGATGCAGAATATTACACGGCTGCCAAGTTTGCTGAAGCGAACACGGTAAATATCTCTCACACGTGCACATACAAAGAAACTGTACATTACTCACTCACTTTTTCTGTTCTATCTATATCTATCTATCTATAATGTAGCTGAAGCTAACCCCAGAGTACTTGGAGTTGATGAAGTACCAGGCCATTGCTGCCAACAGTAAGATCTACTTTGGTCAGGACATCCCCAACATGTTTGTGGAGGGAAACAGTAGCCCCCAAAAGTCATCCCGCTCCTCTGACCAGCCTGGTGTTGAATCAGACTTACTTAAACAAAAACTGGATGGTAATTGAACCCACAGCTGCCTCTGTATGACTCTTCTGCCCGTGATGCACTTGGTCGGTCTGAAATAGATATGAGGGGATTTGACCGCTTTGCAGTTTATTTGGAGATGAGGGTGCTCTAGTCTTAAGCTAAATGGTTTACAACCAAATGTAAGGAATTACAAAAAAGAATGTGGCTTACTGTCTTAACATTTCTGGAGGTAAAACAGAAATGAGATTAAGAGTGCTTTAGTCAAATCAACAGAATAATAATTGCTTATGCCTGGAAAGGTCGCTAAATTGGTGTAATCTGTGTGTGCTTGCGAAACAATGCAATTTTAAGATCACATTTTCTGATAAATATGAAAGGATGTGTAGTGTGATTTTGCAAATGTTTGGAACTGGAACCCAAAGGTGACCCTAATTATGTTACAATGGTCTGTGTTTGTGTAAACGATGAGGGAAGGCTGCTTCTGTGCCATTTTCTAACTCTAAATCATTATTTTTTTGTTTGTTTTTTTTTATATTAGAAAGTGCTTTTGGTGAATGCCTTTGGTGGACTTACTCAGGACATTCAACATGTTTTTTATCTTTCAATAGTTTTTCTCATTTCATTTAAATTGGACTTACCCCCACACCCTTGAAAAAAAACAACACAGAAATCAAATGCCTTGCTCATCTATGTAACCCTCAATTATTCTGAATGATTTAAGTTGATTTTTCACTCCACTTTATGCTCAAGTAGATATTGTGATAATATTGGCAGCCAGCACAATATTAAAACTATGTAAGGGTACACTGCCCCCCTCTATAATGGCAAATACAATTCATAGGTACTGTGCTTAAAGTCATTCTTTTGGTGAAAGTCTTTATGCTTGCCCCTGCCATGATCAGTTAAGATAAAAAGATGCCTGCAACTTTTGGTGGCTTGACTTCTTATTTTTTTCTCAAGAATGAACTATAAATTAACTTCAGACAAACTTTAAAAACTGTCCTCCAAACAAGTTTTTTTCATCAAAGCAGTCCTTATCTTTGAACAGGGAGCAGTAAACTGCATGGTTTGGGGTGAGTTGTATTATGATATTAAAATAGTGTCTTCCTCTTGTTTACATTTTTCTTACAGTTTTGATGTCTGTTTCTTTAGTTTTGTGGCAAAACAAGCAGTAGTTCAACTTCCAAGTTATGGCAATGAACACTACATGTGTTTAAAGTTAGTTTATTTGACACTTGAATGGCAGACGGTTACTGCACTCATTTTAATATTGTTGGTGATGGGTTTCAATGCAAATTGTTATTGATTTACTTTACTAATTATTTTATCAGTTATTTGTTGTTTTTGTACAATCTGTGAATCTCCTATTTTAAAAAGATTTATATGCAAAATGTTTTGACACTGTTCTTATGTAAAATAAAAACCTATTTTGGTAATATTCATGTGGTTCGTGTTGAGTGTACCATCTCCAAAGTCCGAAATGATTTTTGTTTTGCACACTGGTATACTATGACTTCCCAGTAGAGGGGGCACTTAAGGCATTTATAACTTGTTGACTGTTAAGCAATGCTGAAGTAGATTGATTCTTTCTACTTTGATACTTGACTAATTCTAGTATCTAAGTAAAAACCTGGATATTAGCAGTGCAGAAGAAAAAGGTTTACTTATGGTTAAAATTAGTCAAGTATTAAACTAGAATGAATAAATCTGCATCTCTAAAACTGTCAACTGTTTGCAATATAGACTAACTGCAGAGTGAGCAGACGTGGACAGCCCCCTTGAATACCTTATTACATCCTCTTGTTTTTACAAACCCTATGCTCAGTCTTTTGTCTTCTGTCATGATCAGTTAGAAATATGATCCCACTGAAAGTTTGTGAGGGGAAACTAAATCAACATTTGTTTACAAGGGAGGTGGATTAGGGGTGTATGATCCTCCTCTCAGGAAGTAAGGTCAAGTTTATGTATTGTATTTTCTGAAAGAAGCAACTCTTTTCCTTCCCTTTGTGGGGCATGGGAGTGACACTAACTCAGGACTCAATAAATCTTGATTTGCTGATGATTCATCAGCAGCAGACAGCTTCTTCTTCAATAGCTGCTCTGTTTCTCATAAATACTTATCTTATGTGTGAGCCTGGCCCATTCACTTACTTCTGTTATTCCTTGGTGATTTCTAATGCCTTATGTCTTATTGATATTTGGGTCTTAAACTTCAGCAACATAGTCAGTCTAGACGGACTTATTAGACTTTGAATTTGCATAGTAGCTAAAAAACATTTTTCATAAAACCTAAAGCTAAAGCCACGTAATGCATCATTTGAATTTCAGGGAGAGAGTTTCTTATGTGGTAGGGTGGCCCCTCCATGTCCAGTCCATGCAGTTATTGTGTCCAAGACACTTTATCCTCTGTAAAAATATGGTGTGTGAGTTATTCATGGAGATGGGAATTGTGCAGATTGGCATTCACATTCATAGTAGCATACTACTACCAGTATACTAGTAATGGATGAAATTGTAAAGCAAAAAAATGAGTGTCTAGAAAATTGCCATTACATTATTTGTGTATAGGAGGAGCCAAATGTTATAATGAAGTACCAAGAAATATTTCACAATTACTGTACATCCTCAAAATATATACATATTTAGTTGTTGACTTAATTGTGAAACTATGAACCATATCCAAATAAGGTTATTTTTAAGAATGTATTGAATGAATATTTGAACAAATCTTTTTATATCCAACTGTGACAAAGCAAAAAATCCCAGGAGCAGCAGCTGGACAGTATTAACCTAACTTTCCGATAAAACACAGCAGGACTTCTGCCTCATGTTATCCTTCAAAGATGAAACAGACAAACACAGCCTTAAGGGGATAAGGTCTAGACCTTATCTCAAGTCATTCAGCAGCAGGGAACAGCCGTAACATTTCAGAGCTGTGACATTTCCCCATAAGCTGTGGTTTCATTCACCCTGACTTTATTATGATGTAACAAGTGAAGTAACTGACAATCTGCCTATATTTGTCAATCTTACCGAGAAATTAGTATGTCATTTTTTAGAACAGGATGTGGCAGTGGTGGTGCAAAGTGGGCAGTGAATCTGCATACATTTTACCATTATAAAACATTGTCAGGAGACAGAAAATAACTTGAATATTGTCAGATTTGTGTAATGAACTGTCAAAAGATCCTGTTGCCATTAGGCACATTTTGTAACAGCATTTCGGGAATCTACATCCATGCAGGCTTTTTTTTAAATTACTGCGTTCTTCTTTCATAGCACTGATTGAAGTGTACTTTTTTACTTGGGGTTGCTTCCTTTAGCTTTGTATGTGTCCAGATGATGTGTGAGCTCCTCAATCCGTAAGTCCTTCAGTCGAACCAAATGCTCCAACTTGCTCACCTTTACTTGCAGAATCTACAAGAAGAGGAATATTACTTACAATGACATGTTTCTAAATCACCAAAAATACTTCTGCCTTTTTCTCAGCTTGCAGATGTGACCACAGAAGGAAAAAAAAGTTGCATCCGCTTTACAAGTTATTACTCATAGCTGAACCAGCATATGACACATAACACATGTAGCTCACTCACTCCAGAGCTCTGCCTCACACAGAGTGCACTCTTGGCACTGCAGATGTTGCTCTTGCCGGAATTGTGTGTTTAAGCTCCTACCTCCACAGTCTCCCTTAAAGACAACACCTCTTTGTCCTTCTCCTGCACCATTTGTCGCACATTGCTGTCCAAGGCATTCAAATTCACCTTTGGCTGCTCTTTGCTACACAATAAATAGATATTAGTACAAACAAACATCCTAGGACTGAAATAACATTAAAATCAAGACAGTGTTACTTCTTTTTCTGTTTCCCCTTTTCTTCTATTTTCTTCCCCTGTTCTGTTTGTACTTTAACTTCATTGTGAAATGTTTCTGAGGAGAAAACAAAACAAGGGCATATCACTAACTCATAACATTACTTACATGACATACAACACCAAGTAATATTTTATGTTATTTTATGTTGAGCACCCACATTTTCAGATCTTTTCCTCTTGGTTTAGTCAATGAAATACACATTAACATGATACTGTATTGTAACAAGGTAAGCTTCCACAAACCTGTATATAGACATAGATATATTAGACGTTACAGTGTTCCCAAGACACCACTCATGTAAAAACCACTCATGATAATTGTGGATATAGTATATTGTATTATATGTAAACTTGACTTTTTGATAGCAAAGAGCTGATAAATTAGGAGCTGATGACGTCCTGCAGTGGTAGGTTCAGGCCAGTGATAAAGGTCACTATGTTTATGTTAAGAGCTGATATGACTGGAGGTATGAGTGGATGTGTGGTGAACTGGGTGTAGATGGAGGAGGAAACACCGGGCACAGGAAGGAAAGGCCTGGTCCAGCTTCACAGGACGGTATCAGGGACAGATGAGGTACGAGAAACAGCTCAGAGACACGTCACCTAAAGGTTGTGACCTTTTCTCATCTGTCCAGGCAGGAAATGTAATCCTGTTTGGATCTGTGCCATCATCACTTATATAGTCACGAAACACATGGGGAGTAATACACAAAAATAAGGACCTTCCCTCATTTAGAAATGCTGAATTGGTGTTTGTCAGCTCTTCAACCAAAACTAACCCTAAAAATAGGCCTAAATATCATACACATCCTTATTTGGGATATATCATGCTGACTCCAGATTATTTTGCTTATGGTGAGATTTTGAATTGTGATATAGCTTGCAAGACGTTTGTTTGTGCTTACTGCTTAATAAAAACAATTTGAATGGCCTAAATGGAAAAAGTGAAAAGTGTGTGAATTTAATAAATTACTTTTTTGAAATGGCAAATAAATACTAAAAATTACCCTCATAGACTTTCCCCTGATTCTGGGTGTTATAATATTCCAAATCCTGAGTAGAAGAAAAAGATAGCATTTAGTTATGACATAGAAAACAAATCCTAGTAAAATATATTGTAAGACTTATCTGTACAATGTACAAGTACAATCTTGAAATATACACACCAGTGTATTGTTTGGCTGCTCTGGTCTTCTCTCGATCTTCTCCTTGAGGATGTGCAGAACAGGCTCTATGGCTCCTGGGGTGTTCAATACAATTTTGTTCACTGCGTCCTCTGTCACCTGAAAGTTCATCTTGGAAAACACCTTCCTGTTCGCACAAAGCATAGATAGTGGAAGCATCTTTAATTGACAAAACTTCGTAGGTGACACCAGTGTAAGAATAACTTATATGACTGTGAAATAACACTTTGGGCAAATCAAATGTTTCTAGCAATGATCCCATCTCCCAGCGTTCAGATTTATGACGGGCTTTGTGCCAAATTGGGTGTGTCTAAATTAGTTCTCATACACGTCAAGATCGCGCTCCCTCTTTGCCACAGTTTCTTTCTAGAAAACTTTTTAAAATAGTTTTGTCCATTTGTCTTGCCTGTTTAGAAGATCCCAGTTGCTGAGCTTCTGTGGTGTACCATTTGCAGGAACATAGTTGTGCAAATCAACAAATTTGGGGAAATAATATTTCACAACCTCTGCAGCCATCACTGCAAAATGGTTAAGGGGAAAAAAATTATTTACATGCTTCTTGTTTAGAGATGATATTGATTACATTTTTCTACTTTTCTACATTTTTCTACTCCAGCAAACTCAGCAAAAAAGACTACGCCACTGCTTAACGCTGACGTTACCTCCATCGCTGAAGTCCCGTGTGATATGTCTCTTGGGCCGCGAAAGGGGTATTTTATCTATCCAGGCATACAAGTCCTGCAGTTCCTCCTCATTCAATTCTCGGTCCATTATTTTAAAGAAACATTTATGTCACAGCTGTTATATTATGATCATATATCCCCCTTAGCTAACGCTAACTGGTTAGCTTCTCGATTAACTACATGTTGTTTAAGGCGTTGCTT
This sequence comes from Taenioides sp. WSHXM2023, assembly GCA_029959045.1. Lineage (NCBI taxonomy): Eukaryota > Metazoa > Chordata > Actinopteri > Gobiiformes > Gobiidae > Taenioides > Taenioides sp. WSHXM2023. The sequence goes on from CM057094.1 coordinate 14,849,126, forward strand.
AGCAACGGCTAATTAGCGACGCCCTTTGGAAAGACTCTTAAATAATCAAAATAAATATATGAATAGTAAAACAAATAATTAATATCCAAAAGGTTTGATTTAATATTTATTTAGCAAACAATTAAAAATATCAATAAATACAGTGAAGGCCCTCGATGTGATAAAATATCTGCATAGGAAATGCATTGTCCCTTGAATCTACCAACACAACAAAGAAAAACTACATACATATGCATTTATCTGAAATAAAACAAGAGTGCAACATTTGCGTAAAATCCCTTGACAATTTCAATTACTGAGCTAATATTATTTAATTGAAAGTACCATCATATAGCCTATAAATCACTTTCTGCAGAAGTGCAATTATTAAAAAGAATGGGAGTTCATCCAAAGGATTGAAAAAACAAACTCCCCTTTGAAAAAAAAAAAAAAAAATTAAAAAATCTGATTAAGGCTGTAATCAATAGTCATAGCAGCATGCAGCCATTTCTCATTTGAAGGCTTGTAAGCCAGTCACCAATGACACTTATTCTCTAGCACTGACAAAAGGCCCATATGAAAATCACAAACAATAGGCACATGGCAAAACCATTATGGTAACCTTAACTGTCAAACAGGGTCTGCAAATCACCACTGGTGAATCTGAAGATCAGTTTTAAGCCTGTGTTCAACACAGACGTCCTAAAGAGATAGCCCCATACTTTGTTATAGCACTTTGCCCTATCTCTTCTGTCATCTGGGCCTGTTTGGGGGCATCAGAACAACTCTCCCAGAAACCTGCAGGAGCAAAAGTTTTATACTTTATATTATTGCACACAAGCACAATATTTGATTTATCAGATAAAACATTAAGTAGACTAAAGTACAGCTCATGACAAATAATTATACACTTGTTTTTTAAAACAACAATCATTTGTAAGTGGGTGTAAAAGCACTGTGCATGTGAATCTTCTGTTGATTTAACTTACCAACTGAGTATGAGGCAGTGCACCAAAGGAGGGCTTCACATTTATTGGAGGCACTGGAGGCTTTGGCTTTATTGTAAGTGGAGGAAGAGGTCTGGATGGGGGAAGTGGTTTAGTCTGAAAAGAAAAAAAATGAGTGTCATAAATATACTTTACAAAAATAATAATAAAAGAGCTTTACCTCAGAATAGACAGGCTTGATACTAACAGGTGGCGGTTGCACATATGGTTTAACAATCTGCACAAAAATAAAGTGGATTTTATGTATAGCTATTTAAAACACATACTTAAGAGATAATATTTATATATATATATATATATATATATATATATATATATATATATATATATATATATATATATATATATATATATATATATATATATATATATATAAACAATCTCATTTACCTGTTGAATTCTTGATGTTTGTGGCTCTGGATACACTTTTTTCGGTGGCTGATAAAAACAAAATGTTATAGCTCAATGAGACATGATCACACACTCAGTTGACAAACAGGTTAGAGTTAAATACAATTGCATGTGGTTTATAATGATGAACAAGGGCATTTTAAATTATAAGGGGTTTAGAATTATGTAAATAAGTTTACATACTCACTTTTGGAGCTGCTCTTGTGGGTTTATATGCTCCAGCTGTTGCTCTAGATGAAGCATAGGACAGTGGTTTGGAGAGCTGGGTGGACGAAGTCTCCACAAATGTTGGCACACTAATGAAGGACCCATTACAAGGGCTGTTCTTTACACTGCTCGACTGAAACATGGGGTTAGTTTGTCCTGAGGTAGACTGGATATATCTAAAACATACAGTAAATGTTATTATATTTTGTGAATTCAATTAAACAAGATAATAAAACCATTTTGAACAATGTTGGACTTCTCACCTCTTTTTTGGCCGGTGCTTTTTAATGCAACACATCAAACTCCCAACAATCAAAACCAGTAACATAAGTGCCCCCACTGCCAAAGAAACTGTTAAGACCACTTGAGACTCTGCAAAGACAAGTATTAACTATTAATTACACTATTAAATCATTTTAGGAAGCAACAAAACCTCAGTTATACAAACAGTAGAGTGATAACTGTTTTCCGCTCATTGTTACAGCAGACATTTCTTCATAAAGAACAGTGTGTGCATTTCTGTCTGTTGTAAGTTATGATACCTTCAGGCAGCTCCGTTTGTTGTATGTCACAGTAAGGTGGGGCCCATCCTGGGTCACAGTGGCACTTCCTCTCATGGTTACACACCTGTAATATTCCCTTGTTAGTATAATTGCCTTATCTGAAGTTGCTTTATCTCTCACTTTCGAGGAAGTTGATCTATTTCTTACGCCATGGTTGTTGCACTGGTCTGAGCAGTCATTAGGTCCATACACTTTGATATATTTCATATCCTGGCACCTTTGATCATAACAAACCTAGAAGGAAGGTACAGATATTGGAATATGGAATATGTAGATAAAAAAAAATCAAAACTGGCAAATGTTTAGCTACCATGTTAGTTCCACATTTGGTTCCAGTGGGGACTAAGCCCATATCAGCTGGGTAGCTGTCCTCAGGATTCATCGTTGCTTCATTGCACAAGTTATTTCCAATGCTGTAGTAATACTTCTTTGACGTTACTGGAAACTCCCAACCTCCAGTGCAGAACAGTGTACCACATGATTGATCCCTATAAAGAAACAAATGATCAATACAAGGCATATATTTTACAATAATGTGATTAAAAAAAAGTTCTGTAATAAATATTGTACGTACGCCCCGGCACATCTCTGACCGAACACAGTTTTTTTGCAGTTTCCATTGCGGTGGAAACAAACATCTGCAGCTACTTCAGCATCTGAGTTGAATACCAGATAGTGTGTGTCATATTAGTGATAAAATGTATTCTTAAACAGTAAACACAAATTTTAAATGGATTATACCTGGTCCCCAAAGTCTCTTGCAGTGTTGTCTCCTTGAAGGACACTGGCCATTGTAGCAATATCCCTGTCCACGGTTGCATGGGAGACCATTCTGAGTGTAGGCGTCGGCAGGACAGGAAGCTGAGAGTCCAGAGCAGTACTCTGCCAGGTCACAGTCTCCTGTTTTTGGACGGCATAAACTGCCTATCGGTTTGAGCTGAGGAGTGAGAAGAGGCACAGATGGAGTGATGCTGAATATTGTGTCCTCTTTCGATTGATAGCCAGGCGGCACAGTCAGACATTGTCTAGCTGCATGGTAACACATTCAGAAATGTGTGATTCACTCATCCACACACTAAAATGTATCTGTTGTTACTTACTTGGCAATTATAACAACATGCTCCTTCTGCACATTGGGCTCCTGCTTTCAGTTTGCAGGTAGTGGCGTTACAGCATGGATTTTTACATTCCTGGAATATAAATTATACATTAATATAATTTTCACTTACTGCAAAATATTTAGTGTGAAGTTGTTTGTTAACCTCTGCAGTGCCGCAGTCACACTCCTCTCCAGCCTCGAGAAAAGCATTTCCACAAACAGGTCCTCCGTAGATGCGATTTGTTGAAGGCTTATCAAGCAGACACTCGGGGTTGATCTCTTCCAGAAACATGCTGAGCTGTTGTTGACTGCAGCTACTAAACAGCTCTGGATAAACAACACTGAAGAAAGGCAAACTGATAAGAAGCAGCACCTGGCAGGACCATTGTTTTATTCAGTGTTTTACATATCACTGAACAGTTTTGTTTATGTGCATGTAACACTTACCCTACACTTTCAGACATGATGCAGCCCTTTTTTGATATGGATGAACCGCAAACACAGTTTTCATTATCATGGGACAAACCCAGGTTGTGTCCCATCTCATGAGCTATTGTTGAGGCCACTCCAATTGAGTTACTGTTGTGATCCTGTGTACAAAGTGTTGAGACAATTAGCAAAATAAGTCATCAACGCCAAGTTATAACAATATTTATTCATATACACATCTTACCTCATTTACAGCCCCAGATTTTGAAGTACACATTGCATTTGTGTTTGCTAATCCAACAGTGGAACCATCAAAATCAACACCACTGCAAAAAAAAAAAAAAAAAAAAAAAGATAAAATAACAAAATAAAATGCAAATACTATATTATTACATTTTTTTTGCTTTGACATTTAGGACATCTACAGCTTACGTGATAAACTGTGCATTGTCGTGTTTGATTCTGGACAGAAGTTTCTGCTGACGCCACTCTAAGAAACGTCCAAGGGTAAACTCTGGATTTGTGCTGACCTCTATCTGATCTTTGTAAGACCAGATATCAATCCCAACAAGCATCACTCGAATGCCCACAGGCCTGTATAGCTGTAACACAGTACAAATGGTATGTGTTAACAGGTGAGGGGGAAAAAAATACTATAGAGATGAGTTGTGCAAAAACGCTAAACAAAAATACATAATAAAAACCACATATAATATCATCCATTCTGGGCACTGTCTGATGTAACTGTGTTTTACTCCATCAGCTCAGAATATGCAACAAGGACTGTGTGAGATGTGATAATCTTTCATCTGAGGTGTGAAGACTCTCAGTGAAATTTCTACAAATCACTAACTTTTTTGTCCTGGTAGTAATCCAGTCAAGGACAAGAAGTACCAACCAAAAATAGACTTAATATTCTTGAAATTTATGTTAATGTTCAGAATATGAGGCAGCATACCTTATCAACATGGTTTGCAACTTCAAGCACTCGTGCTTCAACAGTCTTCTTACTGCCAATCTTTTTACACTGAAAAGAAGTATCTGGAATATTAGCACCAGGTATAATCTATACATTACAATTATAATAAGAAACTGAGCTATTTCAATAACTTGAGCGTTACAATATTAACAATACATTGTTAACAACAATACAGAGAAAAACTGACCTCTTCATTGTCAATGACCACAACAAGTTCCACTGTCCTGGGTTTTGAAGTACCTTTATCTTTGTGCTGAGATCTGCTTTTCTATGGACAAATACAAAAAGTTAATGCATGTTTGTTGTGATTTCTAGACTGTTAATTTTAACGCAACAGTACCGATATCAATAAACAAGGACAATAACTAAACCACAGTTTTAGTTCTAAGATAACAGTCTCCAAGGGAATCAAATGTATGTGTCCTAATTTCTGTCCACAATGTGTGTCCATACCAGACTGCCAAGCTGGAACAGTCCAGACGGCCGGCCGCCATGATCATAGAACGTGGTAGTGTTTCCATGGGAACATGTGCTTCTTTTTGTCCTCAGGTGTTTGTAGTTGTAAACGGCATGAAGACCCTCCTCATTCTGGGACATAGGGCCCTTACTGTCCTGCTGTGTCTCTTTTTCAGTCCTGCTGTGTCTCTTTTCCAGAGGTTCAATGAGGTAAGTCTGGTCCTGAAGGCGGACGAACCCACTGAGGGGAAAACAAGCACATTTTTATATGCGTAATATTCACATTACAAATTTCCTATAAATACAAAACAGAAGCACAGACTATATTTTATTCACTTTAACTTACTTTATTCCTGAGCACAGACTGACACTGACTGATGAATCCTCTAGTCCCATCACATGTCCATGGAAATAACAGTGGCTCTGAAAAAGAATTAGATTCATCTTTACTTAGAGATGAGCAAAGGTATAATACAATACCACTGATTACAACTTGTATGCCTCTCTATATTACTTTTGGGAAGTATTCAACATGGTAATACCTATATGGTAAGCATTTATAATATTTAACACTTCATTTGACTTGCAAAAGAGCAGACATTACACTTCCACTAAATCTAGTCTCAGTCAGGACAAACAGTGTGATAGTACATTTTAGTCTGTTTCAACGCTGAATCACCACCCACATCTGAGATTTCTTCTCTTGATATAAATAGATTGATGAAGTGCAACAAATGGAAGCACAAAGACAGCAGCATGCCCAAGAATGAATAGTGTATAGGCTTAATGACAAAAATATTCATATAGAACATATAGACTTAATTTATACTAATTAAATTAAACAATATATACCGTTAAATCTGGGTTAGTTGTGATTTGGTCGCCCTCCTTGGAATAGTGCGTAACAGAAAAGTTTCGCCCAACAAGGTCTCTGTAGAAAACAAAGTTTGCAATAGTATTATTGATTCATTACTAATAAAAGTTACTTAAATCAGCTCATGGATGTTTTCTTACATGTTTCTCTCCAGGTGGAGTGTATAGTTCTGTGCTCCAATTAACAAGGAGTACTTCATTACATCAGGAAATGTCTGGGGCATAATGGATTTTAAATCAATGCTCAAAATATGCGTTATTAACATTTAAAATTTAAATAAGGTTTTACCTGGTGTAATGCTGAGTTGTAGACATTTGGGGATCCTAGTTTCTGAGGTATAACTGTTTGGTACTTTATCACATGAGGCATACTCCTCACATGACAGTCAACTGTTCCTGGTGAGGACAACAAAACAATAGTGTTTAAATACAAAGACAACAGAGTTAAGAAAACACAATTAAGTACACAAATTAAGGAAATAACATTAAATTCAACGTACCCCACAAGGAGAAAATAATCCATAAAATGCATCCTGTCTCGAGCATGTTGCTCTGGTCTTTCGGATGGACACTGTCATGGTGAGCAGTGAGTCTGAGGGACTTATTGAGGGGCCATCACTCCCCGCCCCCTCCCTCCCTCTCTCTCTCCCTCTCTCTCTCCCTCTCTCTCTCCCTCTCTCCCTCTCTTTCTCTCTCTCTCTCTCTTCCTCTCTCTCTCTTCCTCTCTCTCCCTCTCTCTCCCTCCCTCTCTCCCTCTCTTTCTCTCTCTCTCTCTCCCTCTCCCTCTCCCTCTCTCTCTCGTAATATCCTGAGATTTACCAATTGTTCACGAGCTACATGAGTCACTATTCCTTCTAATAAAAAGTTTAAAGCATAATTTTCTCATATTCTTGTGGTTTGTAAGGCACTGAGATTGGCTACCTGACACTGGCTAAATCGATTTAAACATCTCCTCTACGCTTTAAAAATCTCCACTAAATAGTGCAGTTTTGAAGTTTTAAACAGCTGAAAACTTATATATATATAAGCGCTTACTGAGTCCTGGCTCCATCTGCTGGTTAGACATGTAGACTACAAACTCTTCAAAATGTAAAATAATTTGTCCACTTGGTGGCAGTAGTGTTCCACTCTGGAGGCGGCCACTGATGACGTTGAAAGTTCGCGCCGCACAGACAAAACAATTTCACCAAAACAGACTTTTCTCGCAAATTAAATTGCTATTTTAATGATGCTACAGCCGCAGTTGCTCCAATTTGTGACAGAAGAAAATATTTCAGTAAAAAGCTGTGTTGACGACTGTCTGTCATCAAGTGAAACTGGGGGAAATGACGAAAACCCGTTCAACTTCAGACCTCAAGTGATACACCTGCCTAAGGACCATGAGCTTTTTGAGGTAACAGCAGTTACAAGGGACAGGAAAAAAACGCCAACTTGTATGGCAATGGAAATCTACTGTTTTAATCTACTGGGTAGTGCATGGGCAGTATACAGAACCGAGGTTTACTGCCAAGATTCTTTAATTTATTGACAGTTTTATTAAGTTCAATGTTTACACTTTTCTCAGGATGGAGACATTCAGAGACACATGTACCTGCAAAACCTTTACATCTCAGCAGCAGATGAGGAGCCCTCTCTTAGGTATAATCAACCATCAAACCAATTAAAGGTCCTATACTACGCCAAACTGACTATTGAGCTTTAACCCATGTTAGAATGTTGTTACCGCTTCAAAAACATGTTGTATTTGGTTTCAGTCACGCAGATTTGAGCAATCCTGCATTATTATCTACATCTCCAAAGCTCAAAATCCTCTGTTCGACCTTGTGATGTCATGAAGCAATAGTTTTCAAGTTACCAGCTACCCTACCTTATAGTTTCAGTAGAGATTTGTAATTCCAGGACTGGAAGGATATCCAGAGGAGACGATATTATAACATAGATCAGAAAACAGCATAATATGGGCGCCCTTTTAAACTTATGTGCTATGTGTAACTATCTAATCAGTATCTTTTTCTTTGTTATAGAGTGTCAGAGTTTGCCTGCCACATCTCTAGCTGTACAGCAACCTTTAAAACTTTGCAGGAGTATGAGCACCACTATAACTCACTGCATAGACACATGTGTTGCATCTGCCATCGCTCTCTCCCCACTGCTCGTCTCCTGGACATTCATATACAGGAGTGGCATGACTCTCTCTTTGCTGTTCTGGCACAAAAACAAGATATGGTGAGCTTTGTGGTCAATTTTAAATATTAATTGCTGAAAATGACATTTTTTATGTACTTTTCTTCTCTCAGTACCAGTGTCTGGTGGAGGGCTGCGGACTCACGTTTAGGACAATTAAGGACAGAAAGGACCACTTAATAATTATTCACAAATACCCACCTGATTTCAGATTTGACAAAATAAGAAAGGACAACAGGTAATTTTCGTGTTTCCCACCAGATGGCAGCAAACTCATGGTCAGTTTTAGTTTTTCTAACATTGAAATTCAAAATTTTCAAGTTTGAGTATCTGTCACATCAGCATTTTTATTTTCATCATGTTATGTTGTATGCACAATAAAACATGCCTATAGTTATTTGTTTACCAAAACAATTGTGATTTTAGAGGTTTGCTGTAATTGGAAATTATGTTTTCATAATTGGCTTTTTTATATCTGTGCGAAGGGACAAGAGGAGAGCACAACCCAGTGACACAGAGATGGAGGTAGTGACTGATGTGTGTGAGTCTGAGGGCCTGTGTGAAGTTGTCTGCAGTGGTACGTCAAACCAAAGCGAAGATCCAGAGCCCAGTCATATGAAAACATCAGAAAAAAACACTGGTCATATGGAAATGTCTGTATCTACTGCTCCCGATTCTACTGAACCAACGAAACCCCGATACTCATACAGGTACAGTTGGCCTGGTTATCGTCTTTAAGGAAGAGATTAATTTTATAAATACAAAACTATTAATATGTTTCCATAGGGTTCCTCCAAATGTGTGCTTTGGTCAAGGTTCAGTGCGTGGATTTAGAGGACAACGAGGAAAGAGAAAATAACACTTTACAAGTACGGAATCAAGATTTTTTTTATATATATATTTACAAATTAAAGGACTTGCATACCATGAACTCTCACTAATAAACAATTCTTTAAAAAGGCAGACAATACAACATAAGTAAAATACTTTTTTTTTCTTTGAGATGTGTAGTGTCTCACATGACTGATATTTTTGTAATAAATACAAAAGAAATGTATTTTTGAATAATATACTTTTAACATTTTTATTGTACAAAATTCATACAAATATAAAATACAATGTACATTTATAAGTGATGTTCCATTGATTTGATCAGATTTTTTGTTAAAAATAGGTTATGACAGCCATCTACATTTATAGTTCAAACTGACTGTAATTATGTGCAAAATTTTACTTGGGATCAGCATACAGTAACATGCTCATTTGATTCACACGCGCTAATCAAAAAGCAAAGCAATGCTCAAATACGCTAGCACACATATTTTGAGTTGTGAATAAAATATAAAATGTATTGGCCTAGAATTAAGGTATATCAGGGACATCCAGTTTGATCAATTTAGTTTATTTCTGTATAAAATTAAGGCAGGCAACATTTTCTGAAATTAGAGCAGAGGGCTGTCCAGTGTGAAGTTTGGGATTTGAAGAAAAAACTCAAAACCTCATTTGAACTGAGCAATAGACCCAAGTATGTGAGCTAAGCGACATAACTTTTTCCATTGGAAATAAATTGTGTATTGTACGCCCGTATTTATAGAAAAATGGTTTAATCCCGCTAAATGCAATTAGGGAAAGGTTTGATGTCCAGCTATTTTTCGTTGTGGATTTTCAAGCCACATTATATAACCATTTAGTTTATGACAGGTAGTACATCCCATAGGGTCCACTGTATAGTCCTGGTACAGGCAAAGCGGGCCGCGGGCCGTTCAAAGCCCCGTACAGAGCCGGGGTATTCAGCGGAGCGTTCAGGGCGAAGGGGAAGGCGAAAGCCGGCAGTAGAGGCTTGGCTGCCAACTTGATCTTCTCCAGCTCGGCCTCCTGCAGCCTCTTGGCCTTGGCCCTGCGGTTCTGAAACCAGATCTTGACTTGTGTCTCTGTGAGGCACAGGGAGCTGGAGAACTCCGCTCTCTCTGCGATGGACAGGTACTGTTTCTGACGGAACTTTCTCTCCAGGGACAGCAGCTGGGATGTGGTGAAGGGAGTACGAGGTTTTCTGTTGTTCTTGTGTTTGCGCAGATTGCACGCGGCTGGGCTGGGTAGTCCTGTAATTTATACAAACACTTGTATAAGCAACATGTGGCAAACTATTATTATGTGTTAATTATGAATAACCCTATTTGTAAAAGTGCATGTTGCTTTGCCAGCAATTACTCCACAATATTTAGATCAAAAATAGGCCTACATGCAAACAAATATAGGCCTCGACCCAATTTTCCCTTTACAGCTTAAGTTTTCTCTTACTTGGAGGTGACGAGTAACGGGGCTGAATCCAGTGTCCTGCCTCGGTGTCGCTTACATCCGCCGCTTCTGCTTTGGGCCGCAAAAGTTCCCTTGGAGACGCGCTCTCCTCGGGTCGGAGATAGCCCATACCAGGATTTTGGAGGTTTCTGCTCGGCGTCCTCGATATAAGAGACTCGACGCTAAAAGGCAGGTCCACACTTTTCACTTTGCATCTTTTCGCAGAGGAGAGGTCCAGCTCATTACTTTCTGTGCATATTTGGGACACTTGCTCCGTCATGGGGTCCCGAGTTGGAGTCGATGCGGGAGATCCTTGCGCAGGATTCATGACGCACGACAGTGGTGCCATAAGCCACAGTCCGCTCCACAAACTCTCCGCAGCGATGTGTTTCCGTACACTTGAGGAGAAAACGTGCCTCAGCTCCGTGGATCCCTCATGGATGTGCAGCCGCGTGCCAAACTTCAACTTCTGCTCACGGTCTCTGTGTCCCACGCTCAAGCGTCAACTTTGGCTTTCATCCTGCCGCCAGCCAATCACAGTGAAGTGCCTTTACATCACAGACCCAAAGTGCTGTACGATTGGTCAGAGAGGATTGGTATTTGACAGATTAGGCAACTTTAAGGTAAGTTTTTGTACAATACTCCCATCCTGACGTCCCGCCTTTATACAGCATAAATATAATAACACTTTTAAAACCGCCATTATTCTAAAACACACAAGGAAGTAAATATTTAATAATAATAAAAAAAAAAAGTAATACAATACACCAGTTAAAAAAGCAAAAATATCAAGCATGCATAGTTTTAAATTTAATCTTACATCTAATAAATCAAGTCTCTTTTTTTACTGAGCCCTCAGAAATAAGTGTGTATTTATTTTATGTAATTACACTGATCACATGAAATGAAAATGAAAATAGTGATATGTAAAAGTAATCGGTGACAAACAGTCTGCAACCTTTCACAGGATCACTCCAGCACTTGAGGTGGTGATTTACGGGAGCTAATTTACTTTAAAGGCCATTGCGTATAAGTACAATGGTTAATGTGCATGGACTATATTTCACTCTATTGTGTGCACGATTTCTTTAAAAAAGTCTCCAAGGTTTCCAAAATTGGTCAAATTGGGTTGATTTTACTGCTCTTCAAAATCACCAAATCACTCACTGAAATTCAATAGGCCCTTTATTTCCCAGGGGATGTGTTTTTGGGCAGTGTGTTTGTGGAACAATTGGTTAAATGGAGTTAACTGTTTCTCTCCCTGAGGTACATTTCTGCTTTGATCCTGCTGCGACTGGCGCCTGTCTGCTCACTCTGCCCCACTCCTCACAGCCCTACATCTCCAGGCGACTATACCATTGTCCAATAACAGCAATTTAGTGTGTTTCAACAGTATCTATACCAATGGAAAAATATTGGACTTTTTCTTAAGTTTGGAGTTTCAACTAATTGTAGCTTAATAAAATATATGGCAATGTATCTCCTGGAAACTTAACTTTTAGATCCAAGTCACTTTTGCAGTTTTCCAACAGTGACTCATTTTGGGCCACTGCTACTATTGTAATCAATCTGATATTTTTCAGGTTAATTTTGTATCCAGCACTTTGTCTTTATTTTGATGTTGGAAAGTATTGACTGAAATGGATCCTTGACCTAAAATGATATGAAATCACTTTGAATATTGGCATAATACTGTTTCTTTTTTCCCGCCAACGCACAGTATTTTAAGAGGTAATTGTGGTTTCCTTAAAGACTTTTGCTTTGAAGTCAACATGTTGAAGCAGGTTTTTATATATTTCATTTTCTAAGCTTTCCTTTCATGAATGTTGGCACCGTGTCAACCAAACTAAGCAAACTTTGTGGAGGGAGCTAGATTCATGTGGGATAAACATTTATGAAACTCACAGCGGGGAACTTGTGGTCAAAGTGTATCGTCTTTAAAAGAAACAGGAGGCTTTCTCAGTGGAGCCTAGCATTGCATTATAGATTTGCCCAGTGGTATGTTAAAACTTCAATGGACAGGTACATTATAAAGTTGTCGCTGTCCTTAAAAATAAAAATCTCTTTTCATTTTACAGCCAGAATGTAGTGTTGATTACCATTCCTCAGGTATCATATATACAGTGGTCATACCGAGATATGACCAGGTCAACTTAACCTATTGGGTTTAAAATTGGTCTCTTGTTGAGAGATACAGAGGACAAGTCAAGTCTGATTTCCAATGTAAATGTCAGTGGTTTCCTGTTCCAGATCCTGTCTCATTTCTCCCACATGTTTTACAGTACATTTTATTACAGGCTGTGCACTTCTTGACATTTTAATGACATGTTATGATTTACAGTTTTTCTCTAATCAGACTGCTTAAATGCAAAACAGCCAAATAGTTTCTCAAGTAATATATTTTTAGAACAACTAACACTACACTAAGAATTATAACATTTACATTTTGTCTACAGGCGTTGGCTTCTTTCCCTTAACTCACATGTCTCTTTGTAGTGACTATTTTAGGATACGTGACCTCTTGACCCCCCACTTTGAAGAATAGTCACTGACACGACCCACAGAGCTTTATTATGTACTTAAGTTTCTACTCTTTCCACCTAATTTTCCAGCTCACTGTGACATCAGCCAGTGGCACTTGTAACATCAAAACATTCTATGCGTGTCTAAAAGATTACACGTTTATATTTTTAACCCATTTGACAAATACTTCATAAAGTATGCAACATTTTCTTCTTTTCAGTGTTTATTTTATCAATAGCCTATAGGTATTTTGTACAGTTTGATCACCCAGTGTGAGATTCATTTATATTTCCTATCATTTTTCATTTCAAGTAAATAGTTGTGATGTTATTGTATGTAAAAACAAAGTACCAACAAATACTATCTATCAATATCTCAATAGCTCTACCTTTATTGCAACACAAAACAAGTCCCCATTTGTCAGGAGGATCAAATCTGAGTGATTTCCTGTAGTACACGACCACAGCAGGACCTGTGTGGTAGATGATGTGGGAGTCCTTTGTAATTACCTGATGGGCTGTTGATCGCCTAAGTGCTTTTCATTTATCCTGTGTATGTTAGCATTGCTCAGCCCGCAGATAGAGGTGTTGACAGGCGAGCAGGGCTCCACGTATTATGCCTGTGTCTGTTTTGTGTGTAGGATATTGAGTTTGGTGACACGGAGGCGCGTTCCACATGGCGTCTGACACAGAGCCCAGCCTACAACATCAAGTGATAACAGGTGAACACAGACATATTATAGTTGTTTTGTTGTGGTTTGGGGGAAATGGAGAGGCAGTCAGGGAACCGGACACCCTCCCTGGACCTGCAAAGGGACATGGTTTAGACTGGGCCCAGAGACGGTGCTGACAGCAGAGGACGCTCACATGAAGAATGGAGTTATAATGAAGAGAGTCCAAGGGAATAAGGCACTATGGCACTGGCGGGTGATGTCAAATTATCATAGGCTTTCCATTGTGCGGCCTTGATAGCACATGTAAACAGTGTGAGTGTGAGTGATGACACGCAGGGTAATGCAGGGGAAACCTGACTCAGACAAAACATAATGCAATGTCCCTTTATGCTGCTCATTCACTATTAGTCACAAGATTAAGGAATAATATACATAGCTATTTTCTTTTATTATGATTTTAAAGTTATTTATCATATAATATTTATTTTTATTTTGTACTTTGATTGCCGTTTGCATATATTTATATTGTAATTGTATTGGAAAATTGTAGAGGAGTGGATGAAGAAATGACAACATGCAAATACAACACCACACTGAGTTAAACTTGCTTCTGCAATTGAATTGCTGCACTTTGATGCGTTTTTATGACAATAAAAGCCAGATGATTTATGTATATAGATGGTTTTGTATCAGAGCATTTAAAAAGGGTGAGAAACTTACTCACACTGTATAAATAGCCAATAATTGTATTATAAATGCAATGTAAGAATTTAATAGTCGTCAGGGTCTTGTCAATCTGCTGTGAAAAGTTGGCATCATAAATATCCATTTGATTCAGCACATAGTCCATTAAAAGCGTGTCAGTCAAAACTACATTGTACATTTGTTAAGCTTGTGATTCACTTTGCATCAAACATTGTTATGGTTGCATTGATTTTACAGTTGACTATGAGCCTGCATGTGTTTACCGCAGAGAAAATGAAAGTTTCATGCTTGCCTTTTGCTCACAGTGGTGGGAACAGTTCTTAGTGAGGCCATTAGTTGATTAGTGCCACCATTTAAAACTTCCCAGGACAAGAGGGACTTAACATACCACGATTTTAGTTACTAGTGATGAAACTACAGACCTATTTAAGGGCATTTAGACTGGTAACCTGCGTTTGTGTGGGAATGTGAGTGCAAGTCTCTGATCTCTGCACAGTGACAACCTGAACAAATATGCTGACTTGATTCTTCTTTCTCTACAATAGGGTCCACATCGTCTCCTGAAGTACTGAAAGAAAGGGGAGGGCACAGCAGAGGCCCCTGAATCAACAACCATTAAATTCTCTGCACCCCTGTATAGAGACACTTTCAAGACTTTATAAAGACCCCAAGTGCCAAAGGAATCTAGACTAAATCTTTCGGTGAGTTGTAACAAATCTGTTTTTTATACTGGAGTTGGTGATTACAGTTTTTGTAATATAAAATGTAAAAATAAGTACAATAAAATGCAAGTAAGAGGGGTGGAGATGAGAGGAAAGGAGACCTAGCTGAGTAAACTGGCTAACTAAAAGATGAAAGCTTTGTTGTGCTGATGCTTAATGAGCTGGAAAATACAATTGAACTTCTCTGACTGTGGAAATTGCAGTGAGGGCAGCGTAAATTAGCGTCAGTGTGGGAGCTAGCCGGTCGACAGAAAAGAGGCTTTGTGTGGAGGGCTTCTTCAGGGGCCTTCTGCTGCTGGGATCCTCTCGCCGCTATCATCCGCCGATCTATGGCATGACAAGAACTTCAGCTCATATAAGGAAGAGGCATCCATTTGGCAGCGAGTCTGTTTTGTTTTAGTTTGATCCCGCTTACAGCAATTTCACTTGGGAATCTTCACTTATGAAAACACTTGGCATATCTTAAACTAATCTTGCATATTACACTTTTGCATCAGCCGTGCAGACTACAAAAGGTCATTCTCAAGCATACAGACGCCAAGTTAAAAAGACTGAAAAAAGCTATAGCTTAAAAACTACTGTGATATTAACACTAAAGGATGACTCTTCACTCTGGCGTTGCAGGCTTGGCACATGCCTTCTGTTACTAAGTGGCTTCATATTGAAAGGCTCTGCGGTCTCTATTCTGTGTCCCACCGGGTGCCAGCCTCTCTGCCCTGGCAGCTGCTGCGCTTCAGAATAGCCCCATAGTCTCCCCTCTGCAGGTGAGCCGCACAGCCAAAACAGGGCCCCTCAAAGGCCCTTTCACTGCCTCAATAGGAAACTGACTTGGGGAGAGAGGAGCGGGCACACAATGGCTGCCTTTTCTGGACTCAGAGAAGATGGAGATGAGCTATTGGTGCCGCTTTGAGACTATGGCTGAAAAATATTAAGAACAAACATGCAATTTAAAATATAATCATATGACACTTTATATTTTAATATATTTTTGTTGGAGGTATATAGTATAATTAATATATTATTAAATGATATAATAAAATGATTAATAATTATGTATATCTATAATTGAAAACCTCAATGAGAGTTTAACTTAAAATGTGTGTGAAGTGTACACTTCTATTTAATTGACAGCATAATACATAAGAGATATTTTCAGTGTCAACCCTTGTAGGCAAGCTATTGCATTATGGCATCTGGATATTACATTTATAGGTAAAAGACAAATGTACTTTTTTAATATGCAATTTGCAATATTAGTTATACATAAAATCATAACATAGAATATACAGACACCATGGCTGCACAATATCAAAATCGAATCAAAATTCACCATATCACAAAGACTGCAATAATAGAATATTTCTACTCTCCTGTATAAATATTTAAAATGTGCAGTGTAACCACAATCTTGATTTTAAAACATAAATCACAAATCTTATCTTAATTCTTGTCAGACAACTTGCAATTACATATTTTACAAATTGTGTAGCCCTCACCAACAAATGTGCAGTTTATTATGCAGCCTATATACATTAAAAGACTGCTTATGTTCTTTTTAAACAATTCTTAAACGCAAACCACTTGGCCCTTGAGCCTTTCTAAACTCCCACCATGCACCACTGTCTTGTCATCCTGAGTCCTCCATGCAATTGCTATTCCTTTGAAACCCGATGAAAAGAAAAATGTTTTTACCATGTCCTGGGGTAGTAGGGTGATACTCCACTCCATATCTCACCATATCCCCAGTCCGCTGAGGAGCTCCCGTCCTGCTCAGTCACTTCCCATACTTTGAGGGAAGAATGCACCTTTCTCTCTCCAATGTCTCAGAGTTTCTTAGTTTTATTGACAACAGCTTTCAGTGGCATTCAAGGCGTGACAATCATACATTAGATGGAGAATTTTTGAGTTTGAAATAGTAGTGAGTAAGGGACGGGAAAGCCTGGTTATTCCTTCTCTGTAATTCACCGTATCCACATCCTGAAACAGCCACAGCAAGTCCCCCACATCTGAAAGATTGGAGCACAAACCAAGATGCCTCTATGAATGGCGATAGAATGTATTCTGTCAGACAATTTTTCCAAGACGCTCCCGAGAACAATTGTAGTCATTTAGATGTTAAGGTCATAGTATATATCAATATTTTCCACTTTTTTGTTTGACAGTAAGTAAGTAAAATGATCATGCAATAGCTTTAAAGGATGTAATTAAAATGGTCGCTAATTTGATCCAGGTTTCCCCAGGGATTAAACCGTAGCGTAGCCGCTTCACTATAATACTTTGTGATCTTTAAATTATGACATTAAGAGATGAAAATCATGCAAATCATCGCAATCAGAATGGTTTTATGTGTTCCAAATGTTGGCCCGCTCTGCTACAGATTACACAAATATTTCTCCATGATATTCGGCTGTTATTGTTTACATTTCACATGAGATTTAAAACACACAGCGCCTCTAGCTGTCTAATATAATTTAGGTGGGTAAAAGATGCTATCAGTCCTTGTCTCATTTTTCCTCGTTCCTCCTCCTCCTTTAATCAGTTCCACTCTGTTATTGCTGGCCTCAGGCTGTTTACCTCTCCACTAAACTGCTTTCACAAGGCTGAGACCAAAGCCTGCTCAAATGTCCGTTAGACCCTTTAAAAACCTCTGTGGATGCGGGCCTGACCTCTTGGCTGTTGTTGCCATCATTATGGAATCAGTGCACGCTGATCTGGCGTTCTTCGCACCTTCTAAAGCCAGGAATCACTTTTCCCTCTGAAGTTACTCGACCACTTCTTGAAAGGTTAAGTGGTAAATAGGGGGCTCTTACAGCAGCAGAAGGCAGGGCAGACTGGGAGAAACAGGCCAAACCACAGAGCTGGAGGACATTAGGGGCATACATGAAGGCTATGACAGATATAAGCTGAGGACAGACATGCTCACGAATGCAACACGCTTGATGTACTATTTGCTCTGAAGGTTGGAAGAAGAAAGGAGCATTTCCTGCTGTTGGCAGCTGGGAGTGATTTAGTGACATTAGTAAAAGCCTGTACTGGTAAATGTCTTTTCTCAGACAGAGGTTCAGAGGGCCATGTAAACTCATAATGTGCCCTAACCCTCCCTGCTCAGATTCATTTGCTGGTTGAAAGAACAGTCTTTCACCATATAAAAAGTGTTCCTAAGATTTAACCTTTCAATGTTTGTTTTTCATTTAAAGTTTTCTGTGTGGTTTTAGTAACACAAGAAAGAAAAATGGTTGTATAATTCTCCCCATAAAACATTAGACAAGTCAACATAATTAGCACCTATTAGCAGAATTTGAAAGTAATTAAATAATAAACAACAAACAATACTACTGTATAATACTGAAAATATGTATTCAGAAAACTTATTTTGAGTAACTGTATTCCGGTACTGTTACTCTTTAACTTTGTGGTATTCTGAATACAGTTCTGAATACTTCTTAAAATCAAAGGAATATAATGTTGTATTTGATCACAGAAGGTAGACTGTTTTCTTCCTGTAATCAGTGATAAATAAATGTATAACAAATAGTGAAAAAACTTTCAAATTCACTTATGTTGCCTTTTCACATGATAATGTAACTTGATCTGAAAGTGGGCTATTCATTCACAATACTCTGACTGGAGTATTCTGTAACTAAATACAGAAGTGTCCTTCTCAACATTGCTAATTGGTTTAAATATTGTTATCTTATTTGAGTAAATGGCTAATATGAATAAATTAATGAATATTACATTACAAATACTGTAATGTGTCTTCATATGTTAGAATGTTTCATATTTTCACTGCTATACTGTAGTTAGTGTACCAACAAGTGATTAATTTTGTTGTTTGCAATAAACTAAATGGGAAGCACAACAACAAGTTTATTTAGTCATTTACACTGAATTTGTCTGAACCCATTGTGACAGCCTGAAAGCCTGACATGCCTGTAAATAGTGGAGAAGTGGCATTCTTTTAGTGTTGTGGAATAACATAAATTAAAGGTAGCAACAAGGCAATGGCAACAAGTTATCACGTATCAGACATGGTGACCCTCCTCTTTCATGCTGTGTCTGTTGATTATCTCATTCTGCAGGTTTGTAATTATGGTTTGAAGCGGCTGGAGCCAGACAATCCACAGGGTCCCACCGGGGAACAAAGGGGGTCTGCGAAGGCCAGGTCAGGGAGCACCATGAGTGTACAGAGCCCACTCAGACACGGATACAGCAGCGCTCTGGAAATGGCATCAACATTGTATTAGTCAGGAATTTATGCTAAAGCTGACTATGCATTTAATGTCACAGGCAGCGTTCCAGAAATACAATATTTGTGGTTAACCATAAGAACATGATGTATTGGAGTTTTTATGCCAGAAAATTGCGACCATGAAAAGAATTTCTGTTTTACCTAAAGAAGTGAAAGTAACAAGTCACTTATTTGTTTGCCCTCTTGCCCTGTTGAGGCAGCTTTTGGACTACACAAAAACTATAATTCAAAATGAACATTTTAACCATTAAAAATGAGTGAGTTTCAGCTTCCTGATATATGCAAAATTTTGAGGACTTTTTTTCCATTCAAATGATAGAATATTTAAGTGTTAAATTGTTAATCACTATGGCAACGGTATTAATTTTTCATAATTTAAAATTGTCATTATTCTGAATCCCTTGAATGTTTTTGTGTGTGTGTGTGTGTGTGTGTTTGTGTGGACTACAAACATTCTACAGCTTTATAACTTCTTAAAAACTACTGCAAATGAATGCGTTCCTCTGAAAAAGTTATTTGTAATCTCGTTGGCAATATATGCCAGTAACATGCATCATACTATATACATTATTGACATCTCCAAACAGTATGTTTTTCTGTATGTTCTTGTGATGTAAATACATAGAGAGAGACCACATCCTTCTTTAATCAGGATGAAAGCTGGGGCTGCAGAAACCGGATCTGTGTGTAGCAGCTCTCCATCAGAGAGCAGCAGGAGCCTCCCTTTAACCAGAGCATTGGGACAGATGGGACCATGACACGCAAACTCAGACTGCAGCACTGAACACATTTAAGTACATGAACTTAGTTTCATCCAATCTCTAAATTATTATTGATGGGAAAACTAGAGATGATTTGTTGTCTTAAAATCCTTATTGAGAACTGTGTCTAGGGCCAGGGTCATTTGTAACACCTGTACTCCCTGTAGCGCTGCCTGTCATCCGCGTTTCACTCAAGTGCTTCCCACTGAGTTCATTGAGAGGATGGCTCTGTGATGTATTCTGTCGTACGGAGGTCAGAGGTGAAAGGTTAGGGGTACTCCAGCTGGTAAACAGGGCCGTGGTGGACCCCAGTGAGGAGCCATTCAGTGGCTGCAGAGGGGAGCGTAGGAGGGGACCCTCTTTTTTTGTCTTGTTTGATTTTTGTCCGAGGCCTACTTCCTGTGCACTGCCATGATCCATCCACTCTCTGATGTTAGAAGAAACTGCAGTTTCACTCTTCACTCTGTCTCCAACAGGGGCCAGTAATTAATGAGGCACATGTGCCAAGTGCTGGCATGATTTTGTCTTTAATTTAACTGAGTTTTCCAAAACATTACTTCTCCCAGAGTGGAAAATGTATTTAATGAGAAGCGTACAAAACACAGTAAATAGCCATTATGCTGAGTGTAACAGCTCCCACATGTTTACTGAGTTTATGAGGGGTGTGATTGAGGAGGATAATGGAGCGAGGCATGTTTGTGTGAGAGAGAGGAGGACCACCTGAAAGTGACGCTTCGTCCTGCTTTATATTGTTTTATGATTTAATCAGACAGGAATGGTGCGCAGTAACTGGTCTTGTTAAGCACATGCTCTGCATCATATGTCATATCACCATAGTTTATTTTTTTACACTGAGATCCCCAAGGACATTTATCCATTGTCATTTTTATTGTTTGAATTTTGGACACTGTGTGGATCCCTGTGAGGCGTCTGATATTGAGTTATACAAAACAAATAAGTGCTTGTACAAATGAGAACTTGGAAAGGAGCACATACCCTGTATAAATAAACAGGCTTGTTTTCAGATAGTTTTATTTATCCAGGATAAGTGTCTTTGTTTCCAAGACAGATTGAACTTAAAAAGAATGATCGTTATTAACAGACCCAGCTATAGGCAGCACTGTGTATCAACAGCTTAAATGTTGGCCTGCAGTTGTTGCACAGATGACTCCCTAATTGTTTAGTGTGGTTGATGCTCTGACAGCTCCTGTGCTGAGCAGGCCTCGTCACAGCACTTCATGTTTCACTCTTTGTGGAGGTCCTTCCCCCTCACCCTGTAATTCATGTGGTTAAGCTGCACTCTGAGCCGTCTAATGTGTGTTTAATGGCTCTCCGTGAAGCATCAATTAACTTAATTGTAGATCATTGAGTTAATTTTAGTGATTTAAGAAAACCCCAGTTTTGCTTAATGTTGTGAGTGTGACAGGATATGGTGAAGGCTGTGGAAAAGACAGAGCAGTGGTTTGCCTCAAATAAAGTGTGGCACTCTGGGACCACCGCTTTGGATTAACTCAGACATTATTAAGAAAAAAGAGTAATTTTTGCCTGATCTCCCTGAAAAGATATTATATATACTTACTTATGTTACATAAAGTTTCATGAAATTTCATTTCTAGTAGAACACCCAGGACCTATACATTCATGACTGTAGTATTTGCATGTACTAATATAGAAATGCATACAAAAAGTAAATTGGGAATGGAGTCAAATATTTTTTTTAGTGGTTTCCTTCTAAATTGTTGCAAGCTGTGGCATTTAGAGCATGTTCATTGTCCCCAGGGCATAAATCATGGTTAGTGCTCCATTCAAATAGATACAGACAAGCAATGTATTCTTGGCTCCACATTTGTTTTAGGGTGGTGACAGTGTGTTGCATGTCCCTGTCAAGTGCTGATTATTTGGTTCTTTTTAGTTGTAGGAGCAATTGGCCTGGTTATCATCTGCTGGTTTCATTTGGCTGGAACTGTATATTCATTCACTGATGCCAAAACCCCAAAACGGCACTTTTAAATGGTCAGTATTTAGGCCAAAACTGTATCCATATTAACACAATAGAGCTTGTCATTCAAATTAAATACATATACAAATCTACCATTGTGTGCTTTAATATCAGACATGCTTTAAAATGTGAAAAGCAATAGTTAAAACAGATTTCTTTATCAATGTAGTAAAATGTTACTTATTCATATTTTAATCCCATATTACACAGTGTTTTATTTTGATTGTATCTTGTGTATCCTTTGAGTTGACCTATATACTATGGAGTCTTCTCTCGTCTTTTACCATAAGATGTTTATTAACAGTACTCTATTGAAATTCTCCAAAACATACTTTCAGAAAACTAATTATCTGTTTTCCCCCAAAACATAAAGCAATTTCCCTTTTGTCAATGCTATGAGCACCAGTGGAGGAGGACGACCGGACGGCTGCCTGTCACACATGGATCTGATCGGGCAAGGGCAGATAACAGCAGACAAACTGGAGCCATCCTTTGAACGCGCCATGAAGGGTGACGTATCAGGCTCTCACTGTGTAAGATCTGTGTGTGTCAAGAGCTCCAGACTTGGCATGAAACTCTTCTGTATTTGCACATTTTTTCGTTTGTGACTTTTCCTGATGATATCGCTTTTGTGCTGGCCTCAATAATCGCGCAGGCCTGGCCGTTGTCTGCAAATAAGAATATATATTGGGCTATAACAGTTTTCAGTGACTCAACATTTAAGTTATGACACGTTTGTAGATGTAGTGCTGTGATAATAAATTTTGTTTGTCAGTTTATGACTTTTACATTACTCTAGATTGCTTAATTACTGAAGAATTTGATAGAAGAAGGATTTGTGTCTTTATTTAGAGGGATGATAAATTGTTCTAGGGCAGAGATTTACACTTTTGGTCCCCAAATCTTCACTTTGGGTCCTCAGGAGTTCATAAAATAGAGTTGACTCCTTGAATGAATAATGGGATAGCATGTTAAATGCTTCTATAAAATATTTAATGGTTACTTTTCTGTAACATATTTATTAAACAATTTTGGTTATTCCTTAGAAGACAGTAGTTGGTTTGTTACGAGAAGGATGCTGAGGTTGCTAACATATTCAGTAGGAATCATGAAGAGAAAAAGGTTATGGGAGTAGTACAAATGAATTGTTTATGAGGTTGATATGATGAGTGTTGCTGGTGAATTTGATACTTCAGTGTGGGTGTGTTACACCGTTGCTTTGATTTTTATGTTTTATCTGGATATTTTTCTGATTTTATTAATAATTGTGCCAAGAGAAATGGCTGTCAAGGGACTAATTAAATTAAGTATAAAAATAAATAATAAAATGAATACAGGTGTAGTATTGCAACTATTTAATTTTATGCAAGATATGCTGCTTGTAAATTTCATTCTCAAATACTCTTAAATTTAAATGGCTTATGCTGAATTCCTCAGCAGAGATGCTGTGCACGTACAAGGCAACTTGCCCATATGTGTGTCATGATTCATGAACTATGTTACATGTGTTAAAAGTATTTCATAATACATAAATATATATACTTATGTTTGTTTGTTTGTTTTTACTTATATGGGCTTACATTCAACTGGTGTTACGGCATCTACAGATTGCAAAGGTCAAACACATAATCTGTTTTATTGAGCGAACTTTAGTCTCTCCTGAGCAGCTCAACTGATCATTTCTTATTTGGATCGAACGGCAAAGAGACACCATGCTCAGGTCAGAAGTTTTCAGGTTTTTAAATTATATTTTATTCATAACAAAAATATACAACACTAACCTCTATTGTTTCTTTTATAGGACTTCTGTGTTA
Organism: Taenioides sp. WSHXM2023; assembly: GCA_029959045.1. NCBI lineage: Eukaryota > Metazoa > Chordata > Actinopteri > Gobiiformes > Gobiidae > Taenioides > Taenioides sp. WSHXM2023. The sequence goes on from CM057094.1 coordinate 14,873,057, forward strand.
TTGTTTTTTGTACTAACCAGTGGTATCACAGCAAAGCCACTAAAACCCCTGGTAAGTGCTCGCTACTGTGAAGAACCACAACTAGGAGTGGATATTATTTACAAGTTATAACCTTTTTATTTTTCTCTAAAACAAACTATAAGTAAATTATGGATACAATGTATTTGTAATTTCTAAAGGCGTAAGAGATTTTGAAGTAATGGCCAGTAAAAGTAATAATTCTAATATTTTAGAGGGGTTCTCAAACTTTTCAGGCAAGGACCCCCAAAATAAGCATTCAACCAACTTGGGACCCCCACTGTAAAATTAAATTTACAGCTGTATTAATTTTAAGTGACAAAACATGTTAAATCAGATTTAATATTGTTTATTATAGTAGTAGTGGTAGTATAGTTTATTGTGTTATTTGACCTAACTTCACTAAAAGAAACTGATTTTAATAAATAAAAAAACATGGAATACAGTAGTATAATTTTTCAGCTACAAATAGAAGTAATCTTGCGACCCCCGGCTCATATTTCAAGACCCCCTGAAGAACCTTTGGAAACCACTGATATATTAGACATATTTTTGTACAATAATGTGTTAGATAAAGTACTATTTCTGTAGTATTTTTTTTACATTTAACTTGAGTTGTATTGAAGCGAATATTCACAAATTTTGAGTATTTGGCTGCTATCAGATAACAACTTTTCTATTATTTGACATTTAAGGATGAACTTCACAATGAAGCAGTCCAAAAGGGTTGGGTGTAAGTTGCCTTTTGCACAGTAAAATAAACTGAAGTCTTGTTTGCTTTGACATAGGCTATTTACTGTCATAATATTTTTACAGATCCATTGATGACAAAGGTATGGCCTCCTGGGGAGTGGAAGTGGAGCCTCCTGAAGACATGGACGAAACCAGTTTTGACATTGACCCCAGTATGAAAATCTGGAAGAGTGTGGAAGATGAAGGCAAACAGTACCTAATGGCTGAAGAAGATTTGGATGATCTCCAACATCCTTCAACAGAGAACCTCATTAAAGTCTATGAAGAAGGCATTCAGGATGCCCTCCCTGCTGCTGAAATACAAGTAAAAGATGCCACAGATAATAAAGAAATAGACTTAGAACATCGGCGGTATACAAAGCCTGAAGAAGACTGGGATGAGCTTTATCACAGCGATAAGGAGCTGGACAAGTATTTAGCGCCCCTAGTGGTAGGATATGAAGGTAAACCAGTGGGCTATCCAGTTTACACTGTCCCAGAGAAAGATGAAGATGACTTGTACCATGGTGATGATATCTCTAGCATGCAGCTGATTCCATTGGAGCCTGAAGTGATGGTAGAAACTCAACCAAGGCTTTACCTGGAGCCAGAAGAAGACATGGACGATGTTTATCACAAAGATGTCCCAGAGATGACCCCCTTTAGCAGTAAGGTGCACCCTGCTGCTGTGGACTGGCCCACTCAGAGGAAGTACAGTGAGCCCGAGGAAGACCTGGATGCCCTTTATCATCACTGAATTTACTAAGTCAGATGTCATGTATCGCTGTCTTAGTTTGGCCTTAATCAACAGTTATGCTTTGTTTCATGGAACCAGTTTATTTCAGTAAACATAAGTGTAAAATCACAAATACAGAATTAAATGTTTTGTAAATACAAATTTTACAATAACTAAAGGCAAATAATACATAAATATAATAAACAAATACAAAATTCCAAACATATGCAAAACGTTGTTTATTACATTAGTTCTTCAGCAGAAAGAACTCCCTTTTTCAGTATAAGATTTCCATACAAAGCTGTTTCCCTGCAAATTAAAACAATATCAGTGAAAATGATTTGAAATATAAAATTAGTTTTATAATGCGGAGATAATTGGCAACACGCACCCTGTTGCCACAACAGCAAAGGCTTTTTTTGCTCTTTCATAAAAAGCAAAGCGCTCAACTAGCTCAAGATTACTCTACAAAACAAAAGATTAAGTTTTTAAAACTTCCATCACATGTTTCTTATGTTGTTTTACCTCAGCACTGTTAAGCTGCAGGATGTGTGAGTAGGTGTTCCACACAGGGACAGGTAACTTTTTCTTTTTGTCGCTGTCCACGAGGTCCATCACTGCAGCCTGAACAGATAACATTGGTTAGACAAAAAAAAAAAAAAACCCACACACACACACACATTAGAAATCAGAGCAAGATTATTGGGGTCTACAGGAGAAGGGACGTATGTGTCCAACGGCATCAGTTTTAAAATAGCCTCCAGTAGTTGTGGGATTCCCAAACCTAAAAAAATTAGCAACATATATTAAAAAAAATAAATAAGATGCAGAAATATGATCTGAAATGTTTTTTTTAGCGTTTTAAAGTCCTCTTACCGTCAGCTCTGATCTCTTTTGGGCCATGGACACAAATGGAAGATGTTGGAAAGTTGACATCAGCAAGGACTATAAAACGGTACCAGATTAATCATACTTTTTGTGCCATCCACAGGCTAAAAGTGTCTGCATTACACACATTCCCTAAAGACTTGAGTTTGAGTCACCAATAGAAACAGAGGAGTTGACAGGTGCTCTTTGTACTCCGCATTGAGCCTTTTTATAACACAACAAACCTATGTTTTTTAGAAATGTGAGCTAGTCAGACCTTACCTAGTTCGTCCCCGTGCCCCATCTTAGCCAGAACATAGAGCAAATCAGGAGACAGAATATGAGGTATTCCTTTTAACACAACCATATTATCTTCAGCGACACAAACTGCGGAAATGAAGATTGTTAGAGAGCGAGATATACTATTATTCCAACTTCCGCATTCGCTCCAAAGACGTAAAAAAGAAAACACTGACTAATTGTTGCTGTTCCGCTTTATAATAGGATAGCCTATGTACACCAATAGTCAGATGCCTACTTCAATTAACTATATATATGCTTGCATAAAAAATAATAAAGCCTTATGATTTTGCTGTGGCCAATTTCATTGGCCTAGTCCTGATTCATTTTATAGCAGAGAGGTCTGAAAAATAAAAGTACGTGAATGATCGGCTGTGTTTGATATAATGCTTCTATAGCCGAAGTTGTAGCCTATTTCTGAATGCATATTTTCCTTTTTCTCATGAAGCCGCCGCTGAGCCGAGAAAAGGCCCCGCTGGAGCCAGGCCTGTCTGCTGGACTGACAGCCCCATTCTGCTCTCTGGACTCACGCTGGTTCTCTTTATTTGGGGTTCTTTAAATGAGTTTATCACGCCATAAGGCTCTACGCTGCCAAAATGTAACGTTTTGCCCCCTTTGTGTGCGCAGCGAGTCTACATTTATTATTTTGACCTTTCAGTAGCCTCAGAGTGGGACTCTCTTCGCCTCTGAAGAAGACTTTTGTTCTTCCCTGCAGTGAGAGGAGAGCATTTTTCCCCCCTCTTCCTTTAAAGTCTGTTCCAGGGGGCAGACAAGAAAGCAAGATCTAAGGAAATATTGAAAGAAAATTAAAATCAATTAGGCCATGGCCTTGTGAAGTATGTGGCGCTGTCCTGTGAAGATCAGAAATAAAGGTGCCCCGAGATGACTGGATATGCGGGACAAAGGCAGGCACACAGTCGCCAAATTTGTTCTGGACTATTCTTTGAAGTAGAAACTACAGTTTTGAAAGACAAAATATTATGAATAGCCCAAAAGGTTCGAGTAAAAATAGGTCTTGCCTATAGGCTGCAGGCTTCCGTTAGACCTCTAGTTTAGGCCTACACATTTACATTAGTTGGAAATACGTAGGCTTATTAGAATAAAACAATAGCCTACAATAAGGATTCACATTGCTTATTTCTTTAATTTAGATATTTAGGTGATTAAAACAACGGTGTACACTTTTGGCGAAGCGTCTCTGCACAATGTAATGTTGCCACAGACTGCACACCGTGCGCCACATTGGCCTACTGCAATCCTTCAGCGTCACCTGGCGGCGATACATGAATATTACAGATTCATCAGTCTGAAAATCAATACTGCATTATTATATGGTAATCAACTATATAGCTTTATTTCGGAAATGTTTATACAAAATGCAAACATATTGTGTAAATTAAAAGGCAAATTCATTTTTTGTACAAAAACTGTTCCATCAGTTGTAGTGTACCACATCCAGAGGCCATGAAGACAAATCACATTTTATCACAACTAATACTCACACATTCTGTATTGTAATTCATCAGTAATGCATTATCCATCAGAATGGCACAATTCAGTCAAGAACGCTCTCTGAAATTTAATTATCTTGGAAACTTGCTTTTCTCTTCTCTACAAATGCACTCATACCCTCTTTACGATCATCCTGAAAGAAAAATCTCAACATCAGAAAAAGAATAATTTTCATTGTCAATTTTCAGCTTTCCACTACTAACAGTAGTACTTACTGTAGCAAATGTTGCATGGAATAACCGCTTTTCTAAACGACTGCCTTCAGCCAAAGTCAGTTCAAAAGCTGAAAAAATATATGTAATTATTTTAATATCATCATTACAGTAATGTATTTTTAATTGGAGCATTATTTTGATTAATATCTAAAAGGAAATGCAAACCTGCGTTAACTGCCTCTTTAGCCATGGCAGACACAAGCTTGGAATTAGCTGCGATTTTCTCACCACATTTAACAGCTTCTGACACCAGCTGATCCACAGGAAGAACTTTACTCACCAAACCTAAGAAACACAAAAAATAGCTAAAACCTGGGATCCTATTGCAGTTTGAAGGAGGTAACAATGATGTGATTCTTTACCAGACTGTTTTGCTTCTTGTGCTCCGATTCTATCCCCTGTCAATACCATCTCCATAGCAAGAGACTTTCCCACTGCACGAGTCAACCGCTGAGTCCCACCAGCACCTGCAGATGAGAGGCAATACGTCCAATAATTTCTGTGATACAGCACATAATATAGTGTTCTCAATCTCAAAGTGAGATTTACCAGGAATAGTGCCCAAAAGAATCTCTGGTTGGCCAAACTGTGCCTTCTCTCCAGCATAGATGATGTCGCACATCATTGCCAGCTCACAACCTCCACCCAGCTAAAAAGGAAACAAAATTATACGAATACAAGGCCCCAAGGGATTGTGTGCTCACAGTTTAAGTCTATTTGTATATTTTAAGCTTCCCAATAACTATAATCAGAATATATTTTGGCAATACAAAAGAAATTGTATAAGATGTGTCTTTAAATGCATTAGTTAAGGTTCAGTACCTGACAAAGGTGAAAGGACTAGAAAATTACCCACAAAAATGCAGAAAACACTTTTATACCCTTATTTCAAATAGATTTTTAATAAGCTGTTTTTATATAGTATCTTTTTTATAACTGATATACCAGATATGCAAGATGTGAATCAACATCAGTTCAATCAACAGTATTATATCTTCTCTTCTGTCACAAGTGCTATATTATTATTTATATTAATTATACATTTATTTTGGATATGTACAAACTGCTAGCTTTACAACTCACTAAAGATTGTTTCAATTGTAACTACTGTGAGAGGTATGGACTTACTTACAGCAAACCCATTGACTGCAGCAATAACAGGCTTCTTCACTGTTGATACTCTATTCCAGTGCGCCAGGAAGTTTCCCCCATAACACTCCTGAAATGTTCGGTTCTGCATCTCTTTAATGTCAGCTCCAGCTAAAATAAAAATGTAAAAATATTATTCAACTCAATATTTATTTTTAGAAATCAGCTGAGGGAAAATCTTACCTGCAAATGCCCTTTCACTGCCTGTAATAACAATAGCTCCAACACCATTGTCGGCTTCAAAACTGTCCAAAGCATGGCCCACCTCCCTCATCAGACCGTCACAGAGCGCATTCAAGGCTTTTGGTCTGTTCAGCTGGATGAAACCAACATTATTCTTCTCTCCTCGTTTTTCCACTACAATGTATTCATACTGACCACCTGTGCCAAAACAAAGTCATAATCAACTCTAAATGCATTTCGTTGCACAATTATTGTGCTTTTCTAAGGTGAGGTGGACGCCAGCAACAAGTTATCTAAGACACCTTCCACATCTTAAATCATTACCTATGTGAAAGGTCAGGGATAACCACTTAGAGAGCCTTTCGTGTTGGCAGTTGTTTGAATAATTAACTTCTCTATACAGTGTTTCCCAATTACCATCACAGAGATGACTCTGAGGTGCCCCATAATCTTAAAAACATTCTACAAGCTACAGTAGTAAATTGGTATATAGCTACTTAATGGCAAAAAAAAAAAAAAAAAAAGGAGAAAATAGCTACTTAATGTAATAAAAACTAAACAGCATGGTGAGAAATTACAGCTTCACAATCACCATTAACTTTAACTGACATTTTACACTATAGTTTATGCATTAAAAGAGTCTCTCAGAGTCATGTGTGACAAACACTCATTAAAGAGCATTAAAATAAAATATGCATGGATGTTCTTAAAAGATAATTAAATGCTGTTTTGTCAGTAACAACACAAATTTCCAAAAGTCTTCCAGTGACCCACAGTGAGTGACGCACATCTTGACTTTGTGGCAGGGCCATGCTCAAAATGCAATACAACCAAAAAGCTACTTCGGAAACACAGACCTGCGCTGCAGAAGCGAGCCCCAGACAGGGCAATCGGCGCAGTTTTGCACGGTCTGAGGAGCTGAGCCGCACTTCTGCACAGAAATGCCATCACAGAGACAAGACCGACGAAAAATGAGTGGTGCTACAAATGGCTCCTTGCTTATGTTCTGTCTATTTTGTTTTCTTCTTTGCAATTTCACAGCAGTTACATCTAGTGGCAATGCTCATAGCTGCCACCTATAGACTGCAGGTGGAGTAGCACTTAGTGATGATGTACCTTTTATGTTTGCTTATTATTATTATTATTATTATTATTATTATTTTCATATCTCATCATTGGCAATTTGGACAACATTACAAAACCAAACAAACTGAAATGGTCTCGCCAATGTCCCGTGAACCTGATCAGTTGTTTTTGCGTGCCACGATTACGCGACGAGCTCCAGAGGACGTGTGCGTGAACGCGCCTTTTTACGGTAGTCTGCATCTTTGCATCTCTGCATAGCTGAACTGAAGCCATAGAAAAGGGAAGAAAACAATAGTCGTCGATTAGAGGTTAGTACATTGTAGATGCCATAATGAAAAATTAAAAGGGTGGACAGCGGCACGTTAAGGTTGGGCTAATTATTGGTCTAAAACAATTAAGCTATTTGGACATTTAAATCATTTTGAGTTGTAGTCGTTAAATGCTTTGACATTTCTTAAATGTAGACTACAATGTTTCATTATAAGGATGTGTGACTTGGCACATTTCAAAAGCTCTATGCCCAAAGCAGGGTTTTCATCCCTGATGTTATGATTAATGGGTCGTTTTTGTTGTTATATTATGGCCCAGGCCTACAGCTGCTATTGCTATTATAATACAATTACATTCATAGTTATTTTGAGTCAATTGTTAAAGGTCTAATTGCTCATGTTCACCTTATCTATTACTAAACCTGCTGGTTATCCATACAGTTTATGTGGGTGCATTTATTTCACCAGTTACCATTCTATTTGCAGATGTCAGGAATAAACCAGCTGGCTGCAACATGCTGGATCTGCCTCCTGTTCTGTGCTTTCCTGTGTGACCCTGTTCTATCCAAAGGGGGCCGAGGAGGGTCCAGGGGGTCCTCTCGAGGGTCTCCTTCTCGTAGCTCTACCTCTGGCAGCTACAGGGCAGGGGGCCCCTTTGGTGGGACCCGGTCTCGCTTCCGAGCGGCAGGCCGCCCGTCCCCAGTGCGGGTGGCAGCTGCAGCAGCAGCAGGAGCAGCAGTGGCTTTAACAGCAGATGGTTGGTATGCCTCCGCCTATCGCCGCAGTAAAGCAGACAGCTCAGAGGAAGAGCTGGACTACTACAACAGGACAAACTACTTTGATGCACAGCTGTCCGGCTCCTGTAAAAGTGAATACTCTCTTCCTCAGCTGGTGTCTGTTGTTGTTGCTGCTTTTCTCACTTTAAACAGGCTCTTCCACGACACTGCACTGTAGAAATGTTTTACAGGTTGCGACTGTTTTAATGGGGATCGGGACCCCTCTGTCTGCCCTGTGTCTTTTCCTTGTGCTGGATAAACTGTTGAAGTGGACAATCACAAATATGTGAACTGATCACTGTACTTGTACTGTATCTCTAACATTATCAATCTGTTCCAACTGCCAAATCTGCATTACCGCTACTGTATGCAACGTGTCATAAAAAGACACATGCACCGTCACCTACATTGTTTTTATAAAAATGAAGGTGCCAAATTCAAATACTTTATAGATCTGTACATACTTAAATAGTATAAAGCTGCTAAATAAACATATTTTCATCATATTAATATACCAGTGCCATATTGTGTAAGAATTCAAAGAAACAAGAGTATAATCCATGTTTAGGAGCTGTCCCTCCTCCTCTACCTTTTGTTGTGATACACCAAAATCTATTCTTTCTTTGAGAAGTTGAAATATCCAAAATAGGATTTTACACACTGTATTGCTGTTAATAACCAAAATGTATTTCTTGTTCAATTGAAAGCTAAGATTTTAAAAAAGTTTATTGATTTAACCAATTTATACATGTCTTTTACTTGTATTCACTTTTCTGAAGTGACTTGAGCTTTTTTACCCGCTGAGACACTCAGGAGCAACATTGTTTTCATATTTGTATGCACTTGAATATTTGCAAGAGCACTTCTGTAAATATATGTATGTAAAAAGTATTCTTTACACGTTATCACTAAATTAAAGGCCATACCTCAATTAACGGTAGTTTATTTCCTTTATTTACAGTCTTGTGCAATTATGAATGTTTTTCTGTGGTTTGGCTCAGTCCAGCATCACTCGTCCAAGTTCTCCTTTCCTAAATGCTCGGATGAAATCATATGCTGCAGCACTGTAGTTTGGGACGGTGATGGTCACATTTCCTGTGGATGTAAAAAAAAAAATGAAATTAAACTTTATACAGTGTGTTCATTATGGTATATAATTGTTACCAGAACAATTCCCTTACCTACTCCAGTAATGGCTTTAACTTTCTGGGTCTTTCCAAGTTTAACTGATATACGCTTAAGGACATGTTGGATATCATCGCAAGGCTCTTGAAGGTCATATCTTTCAACATAGCTGGCCATAAAAGACGAGTGTAAAACGGCACTGAAAATCCATGTATACATTGGGGTTTATAGAAAAGAAACTAACTTGAATTTTTGTAGACGGTTCAAAGAATAGAGCAAATAATCTGCAATGATTTCTTCTCCAACTAAATGGTCCAGTATAGTACCTGAATATGAGTAAATATATACAATATACCAAAATATATACTTTAAAGAATATGTTTACTGCAATGCATGAATGTCACTTGCCACATAAAGCCAACTTCATTCCAGTTTCAACATCATTTATTTTAGGAGGCAAGACCCCTGGAGTGTCTAACAAATGCATTATTGGCCGTTCACAAACCTATAAAAAATACTGTTTAATTTAAAGATCCATTTATTTCATGAAGATATTACTAGACAATTAACTGCATGAAACCTGTATTTTAGTCAGGACAGCTTTTGTTATGCCAGGCTCTCCTCCAACTCGAGATGCACGGCCTGAGGAAAAAAAATACATCATCTAAAAAGAAACTACAGGTGCATTTATTTTTGTACATTTAATTTTCTTTTCATGGTACTGTTTTCTCTTACCTTTTTTTAAATATGTCCGTCTCAATGAGTTAATAAGAGATGACTTTCCCACATTGGGAACTCCAATGACCATTAAACAATAATCTAGATTCTGCATGAATACAACAAAGTATTTGAGAAAAAAAAATGTTTCTATAAAAATCTTTTACAAGTACCTCATCTCTGTTGAAACGTGGACTGTTTTCAAGAATTTCCATCACCTTTGGAACCAACTACAGAAATAAAGTTAAGTAAAAACATTGCATCTGTAGTATGGATAATAACAGCATAGAAAGTGAAAATTCTTTAAATAACCTTTTTAACATTTTCATCCCTTTGTTTTAGACAGTCTGTGAAGAGAACCTTTTGGATTCCATTTCTGTGCAGCCGTTCCTGTATTCTCTGTAGACATAAACTGATTTTTCAATTATTAAGAAAGAATCACATGCACATGAGATATCTGTATCCTACAGACCTGTTTCTGTGACATGTCAGCTAAATCCATCTTGTTCAAAACTAGGAGATGTGGCCTGACACCCAAGGTCTCTTGAAACACTGGGTTTCTCCCAGAAAAGGGAATGTGGTTATAGTCAAAGAAATAGAAATGAAAACGTTTTGTTATACACAAATCAAACCAACAGAAATAATACATTTACAACAGCGAGATACACAGGAATTTGAGGATATTCTGGCATCGTGTATTTCTATAATGCAGTCCACATTCTTCAGGTTGGCTCTCATCTGCTTCAACCCTAAAACAAAACACACTATTTGTACAGAATTCAGTTGAAGCTTTATTTTGAACTCAGTTCTTTCAACCTTTTGCCATGTGTCCCGGGAACCAGTGCGCTACGTCCCGTCCACCAAAGTCAAACGCGTTTCTGAAACTGCCAACATTACAAAGTGCTTGATAGAGTTTCATCCCCCTCGTCAATAAATGATCAATACAAGGTTAAAAAGCAAAGAAATGATTAGGCTGGCGTCATACTTCCATGGCTGGGGTGATGGTTCCATGTGTTACACTGTTTACACGTCGACCGGATATAGCTGCCACGCTTTATGGTTCCGGGGACATTGCAATTTTTGTCTGCAATACTGCTCTCTCACATTTAAGTGTAGATCTTGCAAGAACAAAAATTCATGGTGATTTGAGATATTAAACTAGTAAATACTTTGATCAATAAAACTGCTAAGTAGGTTATCAGATATTAAATGAGTTTTAAGACTTCTAGCAGATTTGAGAACAGATTTGCAAGACAATATTAATTAAGTGAGTCACAAACTCAATAAACGTTTAACCAAATACACTTTTATTTATCTCATAAAAATATTAAATGGGTTAAGTATAAATTATTTTATGGTCTCTTTTTACATATACTATGTTTTATTAGAAAATAATAAAATAATCGACATTGAGCAAGAATGGTCATACTACAGAATTAACATAATCAATTTTCAAAAATAATAGAACTTTCAACACTCCAATAAGAATCCAAGTGTTAATCAGATCTGCTCTCTGAAATATCACTGACATTTTGAATAAGGCCTTATCTTAATCATCCATATTTATCAAGTGCAAACGTCAAATAATGTTTTCATAAAGTGCAAATAATTCATATGCTGCATCGTTAATTTATGATCTAAAGTTTTGATAGAACAGAATCGGTGGAAGTGTTGTAGTGAGAGATGAGTCTCTCTGCCTCTCTCCGTCCTGACAGTAGAGCCCCATGGACCGTAGAGAAGAAACAAGGATGAGTGGCCTCTCCAGCAAACAGCACCTGCAGTGGCTGAAAGACAGATTCCTCTTAAATCATGTTTTTTATGCCATTTGAATTCAGTGTCAAAAATAGTTGAGGTTTTCTTTACAAATGTGGCCTTAACCTTTGTGGACATTTTGTTCTTACTTGCTTGGTGAACACTTTACAGATTACAGGTTCCTATATGGAATGTTTTATGACATGAGTGCCATGGTTGTTATAAACATTACCACATAAATTTCATCAGCAATTTAAGCTTGCCCCAATTGCAGTTGCTTTCCCTTTTCAAATGCACAATAGCCACACTGCATCATAGTAATCATAGTATATTACAAAAGAGTTACATTCTGAATTCATGCAGTTACTTTTTGTTGCCTTACAAGAAATAAGAGTCAGAGGTATTTTTCTATAACATAAAAACTGCTTACCTGTGATCCAGTTGTTGGAAGAGGTTCCCCCAGATTGTTGAGGTCCTGTAATGAGCAGCCTGTTCTTGGGAAACTGTAGGATCCACAAGTCCATGGATCATTAAACCACTGGGAGCGCATAACCCTCTTTGGTGTGAGGATGGGGTTACCTGAACAGTTTAATTTATCAGTAAACTGTCAAAATGAGTTTATACTTATACTTGGTTACTGAACCGACCTGTGAATCTTCTTATAAGCTGGGTTACAGCTTGTGTCACCTCTTGATCAGAAAGGGTCTCCATATACTCAGATTCATGGCCAGCCATCCAGCCACAAAGAAGATGACCATATCTGTGGGCACAACAGAAAAAAAAGAAACTTCTCATTACACTTATGGATATGGCAAAAGGAGAAATACAATTTGTCAACTGGACAAAAGTTTATTTGGTCGAATACGTTCGACCAAGCTGCTTCTTCAGTTCTGGTCAGACGCTGGTGGATACTGCCTTACATCTAATTTCTCATTTTGCCATGGATTCTACCTGGACGACTTAGGGATTCTACACACACACGTTACAGTTTCACTTATTGTAGCAAACATATTTTTGCAGCAATAAATCATAAGATGTTGCATTGTTGGAGAAAGAGTGCCAAACAAAGAAAAGATTGCAACCTTGACACTGTAAATTGTCTAATTTCTAGATGTGTAGCAGAATGAGTAACCCGCATTGTAACATCATAGTGAGTGAGTGACTAGATACCTGCTCTATATTATCATAAAACCATTAAAGCATGTCTTTGTAATTGTATTTTGGGTTTATTCAGCTCCCTAACCTTTCAATGGGTTTCAACACAGTGAAGCCAAATAACTTCTTTATCCATGAAGACTGTAGGTCCAACTCTTTATCCACCAAGGCATTCTGAAAGATCACAGAGCAAAAATGTAAACTATTTAGCAATTCACATGACCAATGATTAGAAAACATTTTAGAAGAAATCTCACTTCATCTTCCCACAAGAAATGCATGACCTCACAGTCATCATCCCACCAGGCTGAATCAAACTCCACAAATATTTTATTGTTTGTGCCAAAACCTTGTCTCTGAATTGAGTGCAGTTTGTGATGAGGAAGAGGAGGTCGAAACAATGTTGAATGATGTTTCTTGAGGTATCCTGTGAGAAAATGAGTCAGAGGGCCTAATCTCATCTGAAGGCTTCAATAACTAAGAATTACTTTGTAACCACTATTATTAATCATTAGAAAACCACAGATGACCCATACCCAGGGATACTGTGACAATAACGTGGTCTGCTGTCATCCTCTCTCCATCTTCACACTCGATTACAACAGGGCTTTCTGTCTCTGTGTCATTCCACTCAATGCAGCGAACGGGACAATTGTACTTCACTGTATCAGAAGGGAGCTCCGAAAGCAGGTTCTTTATCAAACCTTCATAACCTCTGCCAAAAATGGAGAGACATGCACATAAATTAAACACATACATAAATGGGGATATGTAAATGCAATGTGGGTAAATCTACTGGTAGTGTTCTTTTTAAAATCCAGTTACTTAACATTGTTTATAATATAATAGAATAGAATACAATATAATAATAAATAAGAGTACTAACTTTGGAAATGTGCAGTCAAGTCCTGGTAGACTCTTGTACAGGCCAAATGCACCAAGACCTACTTCATCCATACTGTGAGTCCCATTGACACAGCACTCCGCCTTCAGCATGTTACTGACTACTGAAAAAACTAAGGATCTGGTGGCTGCGTCTGCATCTCCCCACTTTTCTGTGGCCTGTGCACCATGAAAGGACAGTCATTAGTCATCAGCATGAAAACTATTGAATGCAAATGGCTCTGTGGAGCATAAGGGTATACCTTTGAGCGAATGAATTCCCCTACACTGGGAAAAGGCTCTCCTTTGCCCTCAAACGAAGAACTTTCATCGAGGATTTCAAGACATGCCATCTGAAGCGGAAGTATGCATTCTACATCCAGCTTGCGGCCTTGAAGGTAATAAAACAAAAGTTCATACATAATACAGTTACATGTATGCTTTCTTAAGTTTATACGTGGCTCAGCGGTAGAGCTGCAGATATGTAGAACCTAAGCATCACAGACACACATGCACTCATTCATGTTGGATTTGCATGTCTAATTTGGACATCTCATTGACTTAATTTCCTGAAGACTGATTCTAACCTTAACTAGAGGTACTTCTTGCCCAACCTCAATTTAAACTCTTGTTGATCTAATCAGTTCTGCTGTTCTTATCAAAAATATCTAGATACTTTAATAGGGCTTTATGTGGATGACACGGTATGTTTTTTTTATTGGGCTGATTTAAATTTCAATATAGATTTTAACCTGAGCTGATGAAGTAGCTGGGAACCCAGGGGGGGTGTCCTCCAACATCCATGGCCTGGTTTTCAGGTGTGAGTGCCTCTGGGTCCAGCAGGCCATACTGACGAGCCAGACAGAACACTGGGTTATCTTCACTTGGCCCATGGATCCAGTTGGCTCCTATCTCCACAATATTATCGCCTGCGGAAACATTACAGAGCTGCGTTTATAATTAATCGCGAATGCACCCTTCAGGCTGTTTTTTTTTTTTTTTTTTTTTTACAGCAACTATAATAACAGATTACGCTAACCTAGTTGCTTTAAATATAGAGGAGCTAGGGCCTAGATCAAATTACATTTTTTTCCTTTGGTAAAGGTTCATGTTTATCGTTTACTTGCTTTACATGTTTCAGCAGTATCCGGTAGCCTTACTCTGAAATGTGATGATGTTGTTTTTTCATGTTCCTTTCAGCACAGATGACGTGGATATGGATAATTTCAGCTTTTTTCTGATCAAGCAGCCAACAAGACTACACCATCAAGTGATGTTTCTAAAGAAGGCTGCACAATGCATGTAAAGCATGTAAACAAATGCTGTTAATAATAATGGGTAGCAATGATTCAATTATATAAAACGTATTGCCTTTATCTTTGGCCTTGCTGACACTAACTTTTATATCATCTGTCACATTTCAGTGTTGGATTTTAACATACAAATGATCACACTTGAACTTCCCTCTTTACCCCAGTGTAATAAACTTTTCTTACCCAGTCTCCCGGTCTTGATCCTTCCTCCGCTCCGCCCTGTAGCTTCAAGAATCTGAACATCTGTAAAACCTGCAGCTGTGAGCTCCACCGCCGCTGATATACCTGATATTCCGCTTCCTACTATTACTATTTTAGCGCCCCGTTGTATGTTTCCTGATTTCACGGAGTCCATATGGACAGTTTTATCTTAGATACACACAACGGCCAGGGACTGTGAATATTACTTTGTCGTGAAAGAGCAAAATGTAGCGGAAAGGACACCACTCCAGTCTACGGGATCTTTTAGTCGTAAGTAGAAGGCATAAAAGGTCACGTGAGCCTACTACTTCCGGTTATACTTTCAAAATAATAACTACCAGAATTTAGTGTATCGCATTAGGAATGGGGTTCGGGCTATGAAATTTATACCGCTAGAGGCGCTGCGAGCGTAGAGACCGGAAGTGTCGTTGCACAATACAGAAGCGCCATTGATTTTGTACCGTCACGCTTCATTAAATTCAACATATACTAATAATGTCTAAGTGTTCTGTGTTACCACATGGGTGGACCAATCTAGATATTCTTCATCCAATAGAAAAGTTCAAGAAATACTTCTAAGAAAAAGAGATTCTCCCAAACAAGACTGGTTTTGTTACAGCGTGTTGGCTGGTCTGCTATTTAATTGTCGTTGTCCAATTAAATAGTAAACTAGTATTGTCATGCCTCAGTGTTCGGTACCGGGATGCACAGAAACAGGAGGTCACAAGTTTCCCTCAGATGCCAGTTTGATGAAAAAGTGGATTATCGCCATAAGAAGGGAGAGTGCCACCAAAAAGGGAAGTCTTTGGCAACCGGGTGCAAGTGCACGAGTCTGTCATCTTCACTTCGACCAGACGGACTACATCTCTATAAATTATTATGGTACGTAATCTACAGTGTTTATAAATGTTGAAATAAATTATTAGTCATTGTATTATAATTATCTTCATAGTACGCAGACCACATTCAAGTATGCATGTAGCAATGTAATGATGTATAGTAGGCCTACTAGCTGAAATAATTCAATAATGTCTATGCAGTATAGTATTTTAGACTGTACTAATTAATTGTGTATGCATGTTATTGTAGGTGACAAGCCTTCAAGAAAGCGTCTGAAAAAGGATGCAGTGCCACATGTGTTCACCTTCAAACCCGATCTCCGCGCAAGTACAGAAAGAAGTCTGCGTGCGAAGAAAAGACTGTTGGACACTAGGACTGATGAGGATTCCATTCTAGCATGTGACAATGTAAACCATGAAGTGGAATGTGAGGGTGACATGGATGTGGCTATGGCCGCAGCTACCTCTAATACTTCTGACATCAAATGTACTACAGATAGCAGTATGCAAACTGAAGAAAGGCATCAACTGTACAGTGCTAAAAACTTCAGTGATAATCACATCCACTTTTACACTGGACTAGAGTCATACAGCAAGTTTATTATGGTTCTGGACACTCTTGGACAGGCTGCGTACCATCTCCACTACCATGGTGGAGTTGTACCTACATTGCCCGTGGAAGATCAATTTTTTATGACTCTTATCAAATTGCGTACACATCCAGCCAATAAGGAGCTTTCCATTTTTTTTGGTATTAGTGAGAGACACGTCAGCAAAATTTTTATCACTTGGATTAATTTCATGAGCCTTCAATGGGGTCGTATTAACTGGTGGCCATCAAGGAACATGGTGAAATATTTTGCACCAAAGGATTTCAAGAAGAAATTCCCCCAAACCCGAGTCATTGTTGATGGCACCGAAATGCCAATCAAACGCCCAAAACAACCCTTAGCTCAACAGGCCACATTCTCATCATTTAAGAACAGAACCACTGTCAAGGTTCTGGTTGGTGCCACACCAGGTGGACTTGTTTCTTTTGTCTCTGGCTCATTTGGCGGTTCTACCAGTGATCGGCAAATTATGGAACGATCCCAGCTGGCTGCCATGTGTGATCCTGGTGATGAGGTTATGGCCAATAAAGGGTTTAATGTAGAGGACTTATTAATTCCTTATCATGTCTCATTGAAAATCCCAACCTTTGTTCGTAAAAGAAACCGATTGTCTTCTGAGGCTGTTAAAAAAGACAGAAAGATTGCAAGTAGGCGGGTCCACATTGAAAGGATTATTGGATTAGCAAAAACCTACAAAATTTTACGTGATCCCATGTGTCATATAGAGTCATCACTTTCATCTGAAATTATCAAAGTTGTGTTAATTTTGTGTAACTTCAGGACCTGCATTGTTCCATCTACTGCATAAGTTATACTATATTCCTATCATCAAAGTTGTGTTCATTTTGTGTAACTTCAGAACCTGCATAAGTTCTTTGTATTACCGGCATATGAAAACAAAAGTACATGGTATTTGAAGTATTTTTGCGTGTGTTGTATAATTCACTGTGATTTTTATTGCATTTCAAAGTATGATTGTTAGTCTTATTAAATGTGAAAAATAAGTTATTGCCTTTTATTGAATTTGTATTTTTAATTAATACAGATTAGAATTTTCAAAATGGTTCTTTTTGGTCAGACAATATAGTTATGAACAAGTAATAAAGTCACAAAAATAGTGACAAGAACAACAAACAACATATACATACACATTTGCATTACCCATCAATAACATGTTAAAAGTAGTTTGCATAGTTATGATACACATATTTATTAACAAGCACATCTTTGTAATAAACATCAAAAAAACCTGATAGCATCATTCTGAGTGTTGATAGAAATATTTCATCTCTACAAATCTTTATTATCTTAAAATCTTTCAGGGTGAAAACACAAAAGTAACAAACTGAAGCATTTGCACACATCATAGCACCCTGTATTTGATAATAATAGTTATGATTGGATTTCAGTGTTAGTTCAGTGCCATTGTATTCAAGGTAGGGTACAGTCTGTGGAGTAATAAACATATTGTGAGATGTGTATGGGCACTTTACTTCCAGTAGAGTATCTGCATCCACAATTCTGTCTGGAGTTGCAGCTAAATATGGCTGCAGTTGATCAACAAACAACCCACATGCATTTGTTTTACAATTGGTGATACGTTCAAACTCCTCCACAGCAACACTTTCATATTTTGCACCATGGGCTACTGATCTGCTGCTGAAAGGGACTGGATTTGCTAGACTATGAGCAATTTTTTTCAAGTCCTTGCCTTTGCAAATAAGTCCAAAATTAGATGAAGTGATACGCTTTTGCCTTTCTTGCATCCACCTTTCACTTCTTGCTTGTTCACGTGTTGCACGCTCAACTTCCACACGCTCATCCATTGTGATGACACTTAGCTGGAAAAGTGAGCATAAAACTATAGATTGAGTTGATAATAGAGATTAGAGAATACAGTACTTCCATTCTGTAATTAGTAGTCTGCCATATGTTGAGGCATTTTAAGTATTGATTTTACGTACTGTGTTAAGGAATGCTTCATCTTGGCGTCCACAATAATCATGCATGAAATTCAAACATTCAGGATTTGCAGGTTGAAACAATTGAAGAACAGGCATTGTTCCTTGACCACATTCAGCCTACAATAAATGTTATAAAAAGTTATTATAATTAAACAGACATACTTGTTGAAAACCACATATTATTTTTATGAACTGCTATTAAAAGTATTATACCTGTAATATACAGATACCAATAATTTATATTGTTTTATTGAAAATGAAAATATAACAATAAATTAACTTAAAACATTATATTATTGCACCGTACCTGGTAGTTCAGGATGGTGTTACGAAAGTGGTCAAAGTAGCCTTCTTCCGAGCGCATACTCTTTGGCCTTGGATCAAATGACAAGTTTTGTTCACGTAATTCCTGCAATGCTGTGCATGTCATTGGTGATCCTTTATAAGGTTTGGCATGATGAAATGTTTGGAGCTTCTGCAAATAAAGGTTATATTATCACACACTAAATTAAATTATAACAGTTCTACTGATGCACCAATTCTGTCTTTTTTTCTGGGGAAAAAAACTATGACACAAACCTGTGTGCAAGTCTCTTCTGTGAGAATCTGGCCGCTATTACTTCTATGCACTGCATACAAAATTGTGGTGACATGTTTACAATGCGCACTTGGGCCCTCCCCTGCAGTACACATACACTGAGCTTCTTTGACAACCGAATGTTGATCCAGAGATATGTCCACAATATAAGATTGTCTCTTTGTGTACTCTGCCCAAACTTCTCCCTTTATAAAGACTAAAGATTCCCCGTCATTGTCATTAGTTGTTGCACTTCTGATGTATCTGATGTACCTGAATACAGATATATAATGTGTATTAATATATTGTGCCATGTCACTGATCGTTTTTCAATACAAAATTGTCAATAAAATGTATATATCACCTTTCTTCATACATATCTTTACATTTGCTTTCAAACTCCTTTTCAATGCTTTCAAGGTATGATGTAATACGGCTCATTGGCATTTTCGGGATCTTGGTTGAAGCATGTACATCACTGTATGTCGTAAAATCTGGTAGTGTCATCCAATATTCTCTTGCAATTTCATCATCGGCCTCTGTAATACCCATTTGGTCCAGTGCTTCGAGTCTGCAAAGTGTGTACCCGTGTATTAGAAGCAAACAAATATACAGTATTAAATATACACAAAGATAAGCATGCCTTTCAATAAGTTGGCATTTCCGGCCGGACACCGACTTTCCCCTTCTCTTCAACTCCTCCTTTAATAAAACTAACGTCCACGACCCATATTTTGAAGCCATTTTCCCGTGAAGTATTTATTGTTGAAGTAAATGGCAATGGAGGGACACGAAGCTCACTTCCGGTCGCTATGCTCGCAGCGCCCCTAGCGGATTTTTAGTCGACAGTACCCCATTCATCTTTGATTCACCACCACACAAAAACAACACAAAGAACAACATAAATATATATTTCTGAGATGTCTGTTATTACACAGATGTCTGTTTTATAGGCCTAAATAATAGGCTTAGCCATATATATTTATAATGGGCCTGTTATATATATAATTTGACTATTTTGAGGTCAGCAAATTTTTCACCCCTGAATAGCCTACTTGATAGCCTACTTAATGTGAATGTGTTCCTGATTTCAAGACTTTGTGTTGGCTGGGCCCCAACAACATAGCTCTACAAGTCCACTTTACTGAGCAATGGCAATGTTCTGTCAAAAGGAACTTGCATCTTATTTAAGGTCATAATAAAACAGGCCAATCTGACCAAAGCAAGGTATTTTCTAGGCAGCATAAAGGCTAGAATCCACCCACTCTCTCAGGATATTAGCCTACTATTGTGTAATGCAGCTGGGTGGCACATGCATACACTCAAGCTCGTGAGAAATCACGGACAATCAGGGTCATTTGGAAAATAACACAAACCAAAGCTTCTGTGAAAATAGCCAGCAGCACAATGCTCTGCTGTATTTGTCTAAGTGTGCATGTGTAAACAAAACATTTAGTCTTACCAATGCTAAGAAAAAACAAATTGAATTTGCATTGCAAGTTGTACTGTGGCTTTATTGAGTTAAACATGAGCCATGACAAAATATGCTTGTATAAATTTGCCAAATTTTGATACAAAAAGTTTAAAAGCAGAGTTAAAAACATGGTATAAAATTAGACTATAGAAAAAAGAAGTACTAAGACCATAGTTACAAAAAGAACATTTGTATTCCAAATTTAACAGTAGGCTATAAGCACATTGGTGTTGTAACATAGAATAGCTACTATCCTGTGACCACACATTTTCCTGTCATATACATTCAATGTGTATTATGCTGTTCACAATGCAAATTTATCAATAGTGTTAAATCCATTCTTTATTTTAAATTACACAAAAGCACTTGTTACACTCATACTCGGTCACTGTCGAGAGCCTTGTGTTCAAGCTGGTGCAGAATCATGGATTTAAGTGCACTGTATCTGCAGACATGAAAAACAAATCAATTATTTCACCAGTTAATCACAGAAACACCATATGTTTTCACATATTTGCACTTTAACTGAAAATGACCAAACAAAAGTAATTAATCAAGAGTAAGGTTTAAAAGAATCAGTGTTGTTTTGAGACAACATAAACAGAGCGTATAAATCAATTCAAACCATGTAATGTGTCCATCCATTGATTGGTTAAATGATTATTCATAATTAGCATATCATTATTATACAGTTTCATCAACAGTATTGAAATTAAGTTTTAATGACAAGAGTGAGCTCATTCTAAAAGCTAAAGTTTAGCCTATAGTCATTATCAGTAAAGGGGTATAACAATATTTTTGTGTTTGAATTTGAAAGTATTTTATATATATATATATATATATATATATATATATATATATATATATATATATATATATATATATATATATTTATATATATATATATAGTTCTACTGTTTAGTGGTTCTAGTTCTCTGCTGTTGCTGAACCACAATATAAAATGCTTTCATAGACACAGTTACGGTGATATTATGAGTGTCAGGGGCCAGCTCCTCGGTCATATGAGTTTAAGATTACACAACTACAAACATACACTGATGAATGCCTGTTGACACTCCATGTTTCGATAGAAATAATGTGATAGATATGACTCAAAATGTCATGAAAGAGTCCTTTGTTGAAATCAAACAATTTCCTGCAGTGGTTAACTGTGTGGCTTACTTTTTGGTCAGTTTGATGATTTCCCGCTCCTCTTCCTCTTTTAGCTTCTCCACAAAACTGTCTAAAACAGGGATCTCAAATTTTATGTATTGAGCAACCTGAAAAAGAAAATCATAACAGCTTGTTTATCACAACTGTAACTTTTTGTCAGAAAAATTGTCAATCAGTAACAGCTAATCCACAATGGAAGCACATGCCTTGCCTGTGCCTAATGAGCTATGAGCTCAAAACATGCACTAACTAGAAAAGCACTCAGAGAGCGCAGACCTCCGCCAAGCAGCTCAGTTTTCGAAGTGATCCAGAATCCAGGATTTCTTCTGGATCATCACCATCACCATTTAATCATCTGTTGGATTTACCATTAGGAACATTTCCTGAAAATTTCATCAAGATCCGTCCATAACTTTTTGAGTTATCTTGCTAACTAACAAACAAACTAACAGACAGACAGACTCAGGCGAAAACATAACCTCCTTGGCGGAGGTAATAAAGGCTTTAATAAATAGTTTGCAGCATTATAAAGTCCAATAATAGACTCTTTGCTGGTTTTCTGCCTGCTACATAAGGCCAACCATGGTAATGACCAGTCATTTACTTGTTGTGTAATAAAAGGTTATTTTTAATGTCTATGTCATCATAGATAAGACCAGACAAATGTGGAGAGCTTATCTCAGATCACTGCAGAGTAAAATCATGTGAAATGCTGGGTGGGTGCATTATGTCACCAGAGTAGCATCAGTGTGGAGTTTAGTTTATAGAGTTACACATCTATTTTGATTATTTATTGACTGACGTGTACCTACATATTGTCAACATATTGTTAATATTATGTTTCTCATACAAAACATTAGCTGCTCAGGTCAAGCTATTGTTACATCAGCCCAACACAGGATATCTCCCAGTATTCTCCTAAAATTAGCCCCAAAATAATTTATGCTTGGTCCATTGTGCCTTTGTTTGTGTGCTCAAGTCCAGCACATTAAGCAGGTCACAGATTGTGGACATGATGTGAACATAATGAGTGGAGGCAGGATGCCAAGACTCACATCATAAGTGACTTCCTCTCCCAGGTCGGCCTCCATGATAAAGATCTTGGAGATTTTTTCACAGGGCCCATAAAGCACCCGGGCCACTAACGGATACTCTCCATCTTTAAACCGTGTCTTTTCTGTGGGATATGAAACAAGCAGAGAAAATAGAGTCAAACCATAACCACAAACTACTGAGGACCAGTTCAGAAAAAAAACAATCTTACCTCCAGACTCATGCACCATGTAAAGAACAAACTCCTCACATTTATTTTCAACCTAGAAAACATATTAGATGTCCATATGTTTTGTATGTATGAATGTATTTCTTTTTAAAAAATGTGGCCCCCAAAATCTTAGTAATGTACTCAGTATAGTAAATTTGCAATTAAAGGTGCGTAAGGTAACTTTTCTTACAAAGGGTTCGAGACCTGCTTGTGTTCTGTTGATGTTATTGCTTTTCCTGGTATATTTCACTGTCATTAAACATCTATTCTACATCTATGTATTCAGTTACTGGTGTTTCATTGCTAAGAAATACCATGCACAATTGGTAGAGTCAACTGCTTATTTCCACTAAAAATAGAAAATTGAACTATATTTGGGAACATTCTCCATGGAGATAAGTTAACCTAATTTGTGCAAATTACTGAAAAATGGGTCGGGGGCAAAGCTACAATTACTGTTTATTTCTCTAAAATAAATGCTTGTTAATATTAATTTTTATAATGTGCTGTTTAGCTGTTTTAAACAAGGGGGAAGCTATTGTACCCTCCACCAAAAAAGTTACACAGATCACCTTTAATTTCTCACAAAGGCCAATGACCCCAATACCCCACTGAAATAAAAATTAACTTGCAGTAGATAACATTTTCTTGATACTGAAAGTAGTTTTACAGTTGGTGCATTCTGCCATAACAGCCAGGGAGCATGCATGAAAATTAAGTGTACCTAATAATCACAAAGGGTATTATGTATGTATGTAAACAACGGCCACATAGAGAAAGACTGTCAAACGGCTCACCCTGAACTTGTGAAGCAGAAGGTTTAGCACTTGAACTGTGGTCATTGAGCTGTTCACTCTGACATTCGTGACTGAGCCAAACGCCGGAGTAAACACAGATGTCTAAAGCAAAACAAAAATAAAACAAGTTACAGGCAATTCTGTTGTTAAATCTGTGATTCCAAACTTTGAGCAGTTTAAACCAGTTTGAACAGGAAAACTAAAAGAGAGGAAATCCCTATCCTCTAATGTGCAACTCTTTCTGAGAATCCATTAAGCTGGCCTAAGTGACCTTCAGTAACACACCTTAATAAAACAAGCCCACAGCTGCCTTTTTGCTTATTACAGGCACATCCACAACGGAAGCCACGGCCTTATGCACCTGAGATTGTGTCAAAACCAGGATACGCTAATGGAGAACATACAATCATCATGCTGTGATTGTTCCACCTTGTGGTTGTAGAAATGGCCGTTGATGGAGAAGCGGTGTCTGCGCAGTTGCTGCAGGTTTTCTGAGGTTTGTGTCTTTGTCCTTCTCTGAACTCTCATGAACGAGGCATCACTCCGAGTCCTGAGCAACTGTGGGGAGTCCTCCTCCTCCCCATACACTTCACCACCTTCAACACACAACAGCACTTTCAATATGGCAGTGATGCAAAATAACTACTAGTCTAAGGCTAAATAACTACTAGTCTAAAGGATTGTGGCACGTTACCATGTTTATTTATTTTTATTAAGAAATAAACCCTCTTTCTGAAATATATGTTTTCTAAAATTGTTTCCCCACACGGTTGAATAAAAGTACTTCTGATTGAGAAAGCCTTACAAGATTCGACTACATTTCAAAACATTATCTTGTAGCCGAGCACAAGTCTTTATTTGAAATGTCTCTTAATGGAGGCTAAGTGGGGAAAAAAGTGTTAGCATTAACAGATCTATCCGTAACATAGTTTAGATGTTGAAAAGTGTGATTTTACATGGAAGCAATGCATTAGAAACCTGCTGCTGACACATGGCCATGGGTAAATTGATTGACCATCGTCACTGGAGCCAAAACCAGATTTCAGTGTTTGTGTGAAACACGTGAGGTGCTACTTTTTCCAATGGAACTGTTGACAGAAGCACCTCTAGACTTTAATCTGCTTGAGTCTAATCTGTGATGATGCAGGTGCCCACACGTGCCTTATACGCTCACCTGAGGGTCCACTGGCTCTGGGTCTGTCCAGGGGATTATTGTTGGTTTCTCCTGGCAGCTTCTTGGCTACACTCAATCTGTAGAGATAAAATGTAGTGGTGTAGTGAGCACAGAGCAGCTGCTTGACAAGCAAGTCAAGTTTTGTGGCAATTTTGACCATGAGATTTGCTTTTGAAAAATTTCCAATGAAGTATCTTCTTTTAAAGAATATACTATCAGTAGAGCAGTGGTTCCCAAATATTTTTAGTTGTGTATGAGACTTTGTAGTGTACCCCCTACTCCAATGCTTAAAGTAGGTGCTGCACATATACAATATCTAAGTTAGATTTTTTTATTATATAAAAGCATTTGCAGCACATGCCAGGGAGATACAAATTATAAAAATGATTTAAAAATTGTTGATCGCCACAATGTTAAGCGATTTTCATTAGTCTCTTCAGTGTAAAATCTTGTAATGAAAAATGTGCAAGGATTCAGTTCAGTTTTGTTTGTTCTTTTTGTTGTTGTTTTTATTGACTTGTTGTATGTTTTTATTGTCCTACCTGTGAAGCTGAAACCTCTCGTTGTCATCATGCATTTGAAGCCTGATTGGTCGACGCAGGCCCCAGTAAATGTTCAGGAGCCCCTCAAGGATGAGTGCACCATCCTCCTATACACAACACACACACATAGACAATAGCGTAAAAAACACACACAGAGACAATACTGTAACAATGGGTATCAAAAGAGCAGCCCTGGGAGGATATCCTACTGGCCGACTGCCATAGGAGCTCAATATCAGGTGTACGTGCAGAAATGGACGCTCATAACTATGGAGCAAACTTCTCATCCCAGTGAAATTCCACCTCCTCCACCGGAGTTTTTCCAAATGGAACACAAGACAAAAGTCACGTCTGGGTCAAAAATGAGAACTGGTCACGTACACTGAGTTCACCAAAAGGAAAATGTGTCTAGAGCTATTTTTATAATTTGATTTGAACGTGTCATCAAAATAGAGCCACTTTAGTGATTTACAACAAGAAACTGGTAATACAGAGCATACTACATCATAACATATATAAGGATTTTGTTTTTTTATTACTCAGTAAATTCTTCTGTTTTAAGAAAACACAGCTGTTGTCTTATTTAACCCAAATTCCATTGATGGTGAAGTATAAATCAATTTCACGGCCAGATTGTAAGCCAGATTGTAAACACAAGACTGGTTATCTAACAGATAGAAGACCCCCCATCAGCTGATCTAGTAAAAAGTCAGTTGGTCTGCCTATCCTTAGGCCATTCTAACTAAAGTAGAATTCCTGGAAAAAACAAGAATTAGTAAATGTCCTGACACAACCCCTAAACATCAATATGTTTTTCATTTTATGACCAAAATGTATCACAACTGTCTATCCTTTTGGCATACATATCCCTTTCTGCATTCATTGGCCGATGCAACCCATTTTCCTTATTTGACCTTTCTTTAACTTTCTGGAAGTAACACGTCATCTGCGAGATTCAATGGAAATAGGAAGTTACTGTGAGATCTCACTCACAGTATGGTTTTCACACATTGTTTTCTGTGTTTTTCAGTGCAGTCTATTTTGAGGCTAAAAAGTTACACAGTGGGGCTTTGAGGATTACAGTGTTGGTCATGCTGTCAATAACCTTGAATTGTAAAATGATTCACTGGCTAATGCAACCCATTTTTTTTAATCCAGGCTTGGGCTTGCCACAAAGGGAGCAACGCTGTGACTTTGAGTTACTATTATGAATACGATGCATCAAAGAAAATTATCAAAGAAAATCTGTTACATTACATTTTTACCAAACAGCAAACTCACAACTAAAACATATTTAAGTTAAAGGTGCACTGTGTAACTTTTCTGGCGGAGGGTCTGCCATCTGCTTGTCCCCATGGAGCTGCTATTGTTTTGTCTAGAATGTCCCGGTATGCATTAAACATATGCATCTCGCATTAACTCAGTAACGTGGGTTATTATTGACCTAAAAACTTGCATTCTTACTGTGAGGGGGCTCGCCTCTCCACAGATCTGACATGTAACTTGGTCCTGTGGTGTCACCTGCTGTCTCCCATACTGTGGAAAATTCCAGGCAATAGCTCCATGGGAGAAGCAGCTGACGGACCCTCCACCAGAAAACATACACAGTGTTCCTTTAACATTTGCTAGTGTCTTCGAGCTGTTCCAGGTTATTTCTCTTACTGTACACTGTAGAACACAAAGAAGCGGAGAGGGGGATTACGGGAGGGGGTCATAATCATTGTTTTTGCAGTATAAACATTGGAACCAGCTGCACCACTGAACCTTGGTAACCTGCTACTCCTACTTCCTGAACACTCCCTCTGCCTCTCCCTCCCTAACACACACACACACACACACACACACAGAGAGAGAGCTAATTTTAGCAGCATGGACTCTGCACCGTGTCTCTATAAAGCCTGGATACGCATTCTGGTCCAGTCAGAAGCGTCACAGGCACAAGATTTGACAACAACATCACTGCTTGAATACAACTATTGAAACAACCACAAAGGTAGGAGTCTTCTTCCATTTAATAACCTTATTTACTGTATATGGAGATCTCTACAAGGTATATTGGTACCTATATTTCAGTTTTTTATATTATATTTGGGGCACATTTTTTTACATGCACTATTATCTAGAGTCATTTAGTAATACTGAAATTCCTTTTGCTATTATACTGTTGTAAATACATGTGTCCATTCTTCTAGTGAATCATATACATAGTTCGGTTTCTGTTCTGTTTGAGGGAAAAGACAGTGTCCTTCATTTACTGGGGCACTAATTTTACGGGGCACTAAAATCTTGATTCTATGTGGCTGTCTGAATCTAAACCTGATTTTATTTTTGTACAGAATGAAGCACAGGCGACTGCTGCTGTCCCTGCCTCATCTCCCCACTATCACAGAGACACTGGAGGATGCCTCTCCCCAGAGCCTGTACCAGCATTCTCAGAGTTTACCCTCTTTGGATGATTATATGGCCAGTATGAGGGCCCTGGCATGTTCTTCAGAGGCCCCCAGCTGTGGCCCAGTGCGTCTCCAGAGAGGACAGAGGGGGCGGTCCTGCTCTAAAGCACAAATGAAGCTGCCTACTATGGCCTCTTTACCTCGTGGCTCTCCTCGAGCACTAAGGACTTCCTGGGGTCTGTCCCAGAGCCCAGAGGAGCTATCCATGAGGCTGAGCAGAGAGAGGGACTGCAGAGGCAAGGACCCCGTGGACTGGTTATTCGGACAAAGGACTTGAAGGAGCTGCTTTGTTGGATGAAACCTCAAGAACATGATAAACAAACATGCTGGTTGACCTCTGTGTCAAAGACTCTACAATGTGCTGGATTACAACACCTATTTATTATTTATACACTGGACTACATGTTTACATTCCTTAATGTTATTTTAAGGGGGGGGGGTTAATAAAAAAAAAAAAGAATTTAAATTTATATTTTTGTGTCTTATTTACCATAACTAAATTCAAATATGAACATTTTTCACATCACTTATTTTGTAAAATGAATTAATTTTATTTAATTTTGTAAATTAGAGTCATTCATGTCATCCATGAAGTTCTTAGATGTTGTAATACTGTCATAGCTGCAGTACATGGTTTTCTGTTAGAGACTGATTCCAAAATCTGAGTTTTGCTCCCAAGTTCCAGGACTTCTTTGCCCTGTGAGATGAAATCCTGTACTGGCCAAATTTGTCTCAACAGGACATAACTAATTTCAAGCCATTGAGGTGTAAGGCTACAACAAATCAATACAATCGAATTAATAATGATTTAAATAATCTATAACTAACCTAGAGAATTATAGTTGTGTCATGCACATGTGTCATGTGCTGAGAGAAATTTTACATACCAACACAGGGCAGTAAACAGTACAGGAAGGATATATTTTGTAATGAAAACCAATAAACTTCACGAAGATGTTCTAAAGCCTATATTAAACAAAGCAAGATAAAGAACTGTTGCATCCCTACTAGGATCTACCTCTGATATAAAACAAATCTATAAATATCATTGAGTTGTTCAATTCAAGTGAAATACTGCTCCCTTGTGGCATAATTTTGAACTACAAAAGAAAATAAGAACTCAACATTACCTTGAAGCACCACTAGAAGTCCCCATTGGCACAAATTATGAAAAACCTATGCCTGCCCAGTTTAGACCACTTTCTTTCTTCCATTCCCAGTTTTGTTCCAAAAATATAATACACATTAGATTAGCTAGGACTTAAATTAAATAAATACATTACATATATGTTCATAAAAATACAAAAAAAAACAAAACAAAACATTAGGCCTGATAATACATTTGTGGACATGTGATTAAACAGTGAGAGTACAAGTTAGAATTTGCTCCCTGATGTTTATCTTAGCTTGAAATGAAACCACCTCAAATAAACCAACCCTGTCACATGACAGCACCTGCATGACATGAGCCATGATGCAAATGGTGTGAAGTGGGTACTATTCCTCATTTTGTCCAGTAGTGTTAGTAAGCAGTACTAACAGGAGTTGTGTTTAAATAATATAATCTGTCTGCCTGTGAATGATTATGCAATTTAATGGTGGTTTCTCATTCACAAAATTATTTAAGTCCATTGCAATTTCCCATGCCATGGTCTAGGACTGTGGCAAGACGGTGAGTCACTGATGAGTAACCCTTTGTCCTCACTACATAGGCTCAGTGAAAATATCAACCTGATCCATTAATTTATACAACCTGTCAAGTGACCTACATTGGCCATTCTTAACCAATATTCTTGTGGTTTAGGGATGTCAAGATTAATCAGACAATTGTGATCACCATATTGTGTAAAAAACAAAATGTACTAACTGTAAAAAATGTAGAAGCAGTAAGTTCTATCTCTACTCAAAAAGCCACATTTACATTATATTTTCATTCAAAAAGATCAAACTAGATAAATGTCGATCATGATTAAACAACATGATTATGATCATGATTAAACAACAAGCAACACCGTGTAACTTTCTGGAGGTAGCACGTCCTCTGCAAGATTCAATGGAAATGAAAAATTAAAACTATGCTTTGGAAAATCGTTCATAGAGGATTGCCATGCTGAGCAATATTAAAGCCAAAGGAAAAACATTTCCATGTAAACAAACAGGTGGCCTTCCTGCAAGCCAAGTAAGAGTCAAATGCTTTTCTGTGTTCTTCAGTGCAGTCTATTTTGGGGCTTAAAAGTTACACAGTGGGGCTTTGAGGATTACACATGTTGTCAATAACCATGAATTATAAAACTGTGATTTCATCATAAATGAAATAACATGGCATCAGTAAAGGGTTTGAGTGGAATTTCACTTACACAATATTTTTTACTGTTGGAAGCAGGTTACAGGTAACCACAAACAGCCACGCACATCTGTATATGATCATTTCCCATAAAATGGATTGTTGTTGGTATTTCGAGTGAATATCCTTCGTGGAAGTATGTACAGCAATATTTACTGGATTAATGCCTGTTATTGGGGATTTGAGTAATAGGAGTAGTCCAGTAAACCCACAGGCCTATATCACAGACGACTTGACTGACCACTTGTATTTCTTGGTAACAACCTCAAATGGCAAATGACAAATGAATGCAGTATTTCCTGTGTCTTGACCTAAATTATTTTAATCATTTCTGGCTGTCTAGAGATTAAGTGATGACACAAGACCTTAATACCACAATGGGGCAACCCATGACCTACTACTAACCACCAAAGACCACTACAAGGTTTGCAATTACTCACAAAAAGTCATATTTATACCTAATATATTTTCCTCTTTCTCTTTCTTTATCATTACAAATAACTAATCCTGGTATCTGTTCACGTTATCAGCACATGCACAGGAATGTTCATATGTTGTATGAAGCATACTGTGCCAATGGGGAATTTCCCATCATGACTTGAGTGAGTGAGTACATTTGAAGGGACTCAAAACATCATGACCAGGTTTTCTTTCGCACAATCACAGCAGTGTCCAGTGAGAAATACAAAGGGAAACTCCAGACCATAAAAACCCATAGTATAAGAATGTAACAAATCACCACATTGCTGCAAACACCTTCACAGCCTCACCACAACTGTAAAACATTCAGTTGTGCTTTACAAGGCATTTGGCGTAACGTTTACATGCTGCCATTGACAAATTATAGCACTTTCTCTTTAACTGAATGTCAACCTTGATTTGTTGAGCTTGCAAAAATATTGCTGAGAAATTGCAGTTCTAGTCTCGTACCATGTTTGGTTGCAGTTTATTTGTATGCATGTGAATCAGATTTATGCTTAAACTGATTCCAGTGTTTGTGTGACCTATTTTACAGATCTGTTTGGCCCGTGATGCTACACTTTCTCACACAAGGATGAGAAATACGCATCTTACCTCACGAGTCCTCAGCTGGAAGTTTTTACCTTCATGGTAACAGTTATAGGTGCGAAGAAGAGACAAGATGTCAGCCCTAAGACAAAGTTGATAGAGTAATTGTTCAGTGATACTGATGGAGAATGCAGTGAAAAATGCAAGACTTACTTTGGAATGAGTTTCTCTTCACTGAGCTTCACACATGCCTGATGCTCGCCCATTTTGACCCAAACCCTGCTGTGCAAACAAACAAAATAAAAAGTTATATTATATTTTTAATATGAAACAATGTTTATGTCTTAGAAAAACTAAGATGTGATTAGCACAAAACTACATAAAAAATATTACAAGCTTAGGCATAGAACCAACTTGCAATGTAAAGACAGCCAATTCAAGTATCTTTAGTTCCGTCAGGTTTGATTACTGACAGGTTGCCCCAGCGGCACTGAATTTTCCTACTGGGACAATAAAATGAACCTTAACCTTAATTTCTTATGTTACAAAATAGAATCTAGATCCATAAAAATGTTAGCTAAACCTAGGGCAGTGTTTATCCACCAGGATACAGAATTAGAGGAAATCACATGGTACTGTTGACTCTGTTCCAGCAAACAGGTAATGTGGGACAGGCTGAGCGCTGTAAAATGCTTCAATATAATCCTTGTATCCAAAGACACTAACACATATCCACACACATTGCCAATGAAAACATCTCAGTTTAACAATAGAAAAGGGTGAAGGTTTTTTCTGCAAAATTAGCAATGTTTAAAGGAAGTACATTTGACTGCACAATACGCTTTAAGTGTCCTTGTTGCTGTCAGATATTTTAGGCCTAATTTTTTAAGGAATAATGCCTTTGTTCCATGTATCCTTCAGGATCCTCTGACTTCATTTTCTGTTGCTCAGGGACTTTTTTGTGGAAAGCCCAGTGGCTGCAGTATGCGGGGGAGGAGTTTGGGTATAAAAGAGCCTCATGTGCGTTAGGGGCTCAGTAGCGTTTGTCTCACATCAGAATGGAGCTGTATTCAAGATCCCTCTGTCAGTTTGGCTTTCTGATTGTCCTGTTCACACTACTATCAGGTAATAATAACCTTATGATAGCCTATTTCTGATTATTATTAAGAGATGATTTAGTCTTTTCTTTGTGCATTAATTTAAGCATGTGGTTAACTATTCTGCAGTCCTATTGCAACAGACTTATCCTCTAATCTTGTTACTTACTGCATTTGTGCAGTGAGACAGTCTGGCAGCACATTTGTCCCGGGTCGATGTTTATGTCCAAAAACCCAACCAGGTGTCAGAGGTCCCCTTAAAGAGCTCTCAGTCTACCCTAGGAGCCCCAGCTGTGATAAGATAACAGTCATGTAAGTATCAGCTACTGCGTTCACATTCACTGTACATTTCAATACTTGAGTTTAAGAATCAATGTAATCTTTATAGTGTGACAATGAAGAGGGACAATGCACCAGTGTGTCTAAGTCCAGAGGGCCAGATGGGCAAACAGCTGATTCGATGTTGGAATAGGTAAGTTTTGCACCACTAACCGCTAACTAGGCCATAAAGTGTTGTACAATATAATGTGGCGTGTCGATTTCCAGTAAATCAAAACTCAGAGCGCATGTGGTTAAACCGGTTTTGGTGATAACAAAGCAGCAAAGTTGGCTTAAACAAATATTTAGAAACACAAGTTTGAACATTATACAGACCCAATTTGAAAATAAAGGCAGTTTGACAGGAGCTTAAAAAAGACATAACATTTACATACAGGAACCATAACTTTTTTTCAGCTTAGGTCATACAAACTGAATCATTGATCTCACTACTGATTTTTTAATACATAAGATAAGATAAGATAATCCTTTATTTGTCCCACAATGGGGAAATTGCAGTGTCACAACGCAAGTTACAGAAACAGTAGGAAAATAATACATCTCAAATCCTTAACTTTTAACTACATTTTGTACATTTTTATTTCCCCCAGGGCCCATAAGCTGGGCCGAAATGTGAAAGTATGCCTCCGGAGGAACAGGAGAAGAACAAAAGGTCATCGCCAGAGATCACGACAAAGACACCGGGGTCAGAGCCACAGCGGGTCGGCCTCCACATCCCAGTAATCGTTCATGGGATCAATTATTGCTGAGGGAGATTTGTGCTCTGTCTACTTCAAGGACTGGTAGAGATGTCTACTTCAAGGACTGGTAGAGATGTCATGTCTAGAGATGGTTTCCATGGTTAAATTTCAGCCTTGTGTTGTTTTCTGCAGCGTTTGAAAACAACAGACAATTTAGGCCCTGGAGGCTTATAATTTGTTCAAAGATCATATATGAATAACTTTATGTAGACTGCTGATATTATTTTGTATTTATTTTGTTTAACTTTTGTATGTTTGTAATAAAAGTGAGCAAAGCTACACTGTGATTTATGTCTTTTTAAAGGAACACACGTTTTCTTTATTTTTTAGCAATAAAAACAACTGAGACAAACAGTAGACTTCCCATCAGAAATGTTACATACAGCTCCATATATGGGATTTGTGAAGGCAGTAGTTTCTGTTTGACGATACGGGATCACTTGGCAGACCTTTGTAACAACATTAGGAAGTGACTCAGCAACAGACACAATGCAAACATGTCATACGTGAAACATATAACACACAAAGCAGCTAACTGTGAACGCCACTGTCCTCTTTTGGATACCTGTTTTCGTACAGCAGCAACAGGCCAACACTTGTAATCACCAGGGATTATTGTTTATTGTTTATAAGTGAGTGTTTTGGAGATAAAATGTTAACAATCTTAAACTAACTGTGACATGGGAATGTGAAAAGACATGCAACTGAAGGAAATACACACAGCTGGAAGCAACTTTCACTCAGTTTGCTGTGCCTTTATCAATCCTCTCAGGAAAAAATGGAAAACAGACATGTACCAACCTGCCTGTTATTGAATCTAAAATATTGGGGTAAGGAGACAGAGTTATTTAAAG
Source organism: Taenioides sp. WSHXM2023 (assembly GCA_029959045.1). Lineage (NCBI taxonomy): Eukaryota > Metazoa > Chordata > Actinopteri > Gobiiformes > Gobiidae > Taenioides > Taenioides sp. WSHXM2023. The sequence continues at coordinate 14,907,292 of CM057094.1, forward strand.
ATTATTAGCAGTTAACTAGTTAACTCATCTGGAAAGTGAAAGCAAACTGGTCAACAGACAGTACCCCCATTATGCCACCTATAAAATGGGACTTTCCTTATTACTTAATCTACAAACCATTCAAGTCAGGTGACCAGTAGAGCGAAAATTGAGCAACAGACAGGTAATTATTAAGATTGTCATCAAGATATGTATTAGATAACCCAAGAGAACAGTTCAGTGTTTACTCTGCTGAATGCGGCCACATGCTGCAGCCAGCCCACTACTAAGGAAAAGTAAAATAAAATTTCTGAATTACAATAAAAAAAAAAAAACATGCAGTTCATCTATTATGTCTTATATTATTTAGCTTAACTTATTAACATACATCACCTTACAGGCCAACTGGTCTTACTTCTTACATTTTTCCTCAAAATGTTGTTTCACATGATTGATGCAACTCTACAGTTTTTATTTCCTTTGAACATTACTGTGACTCAAGGGTTATAGCGCTTAATTAAGGTTTAAAAATGTTAATTATTAAACCTAGCCATCAATAAATACCCAAATCTGACATGTTCAGTAGTAGATATTTAACACTTACAATACTTTCATGACAATGGTTTAATCATTGTGGGTATAAGAGCTTGCTATTCTTGCCATTGTGTGTTACAATGTGTGCTCTGTAAGCTAATATCAAAGTCACAAAAGTGCCTTGTTCAAAAGGTGACTGAACTGATTCTTACAAACCACAATGCTACCATCTGTTGGCCATTTTGAGTAATGCAACTTTATAAAACAGAACAACTAAATATCATCATTGGTGAGGAGGAGGTGGAGGAGGTGAAGGAGGAGGAGTATAGGCTTTTTTACATTATGTCAACACACAAATGCAACATCTAGAGCCATAAAAGTATAAAGTATCTCTGCCTCAGTACTTAGAGGGCCCATATTGTGAGTTCTTCTCACAAACAGAAAACAACTCAACCTTGTGATGTCATGTGGTAATACAGGATGTGCCTCACTGTGTTTTTAAACTCCATACACCTTCACTGGAATCATTTAGGTAATTTCAGCCCTGGAAATGTGGCTGTTAACTTGAAAACCACCACTAGATGACATTACAAGGTGGAACAGAGCATTTTAAGCTTTGGAGATGTAGACACTAATAATAAAGGGTTACTCATACATGTGTGAAAGAAACAAAACACAACTCCAGGTATGTTTTTGAGGAGGTAACAACATTATAACATGTCTTGTAGCTCACAATACCTGCAATAACTGTCATAAACACAAGTTGCACTTAAAACAATGCATTTGCTCTTGATTCAGATTCTTGATGAAAAGAAACTGCCTACATACTGGGAAATGTGACAGATGCACACTACATGCACAAAACTACTGCATGCAGTCTGTTCACTGTTCTGTTCGTTCTGTGTCTGGTAATGTTGATTTGGCTTTTCTTCCCCATTTATATTAATTACTTCTGAGCAATTCAATTTTCTCCAGTGACCCCAGTGCCTGCCTGCCCCCCTCAGAACCACTGCTGATAAAATAGGTGCATAATGGGACGGTCAGTCTGACACTCATACATATTTATACACCATAATGCTAACATAAATATTCCATAACTTAAAGGTTTTTAAAGGTTTCCAGTCTGTCACCATTACGATGAATTATTCAACAAATGCACGCCAAATCTATCCATCATTGCGCATGGCATGAACGCGCGTGGACAAAATATTGTGTCTGTCCGTGATAATGCTACGTTTTGGAGCGCATTGCACACAATTTAGGCTCGTTCCCAAGATGGACAAAGAATCTCCAGTGCGCGTTCGTTAATTGGTTTGATCATGGCGAGATTCCAGTCCAATTATCTTCACCTCAAATTGCAGCTGAGCCCAACCAGTATCCCGTTCCCATGCGTAAATGTCCGGGGACTCTCAACCAACGAGGTAGCGCACAGACAGCAATCTAAAACTAAATCAGCTAACCACATTAGTTTGCACTAATTTTATTGATACATTTCATGCTTGAGTTTTGCCTTCTGTTGTTATAGTTCAGCTACTCCAAACAGCTTTGTGCCAAATACCCAACTAAACCGTTTCTCTTTATTGCAACATAAAAAAAATGTTCCTACCATAGCAGACAGTTCTTTCCTCAGTCTTCTCTTTCTGTGTGTCTCCCAGCGTATTGCGCGGAATCACACTTATCAGTAGCGGTCTTCATGCCCCTCTTGCTGTACGGTATTCACTGCAGAATAGATAAAAATGACGGCGTGATGATCCAACAGAAGTCCACGCTGATTTCCGTTTTCGCCAATCAGCTTCGAGCATGGGCGGGGCACACACACACCTCTGTCTGCTTCAGTCTGCCAAGTGCTTTTATTTTGCTGCACTCAGTCATCTTAAAGGTGCACTATGTAACTTTTCTTGTGGGCGTTACCTTGCCACCTGCTTGTCTTCGTGGAGATTTCATTTTTTTGCCTGAAATTCTCTACAGAATGGCATTATTTAATTAGTGTACATTTTTATTGCTTAAAAATACAAAAACATGTATTCTTAAACTGAGTTGGATCTGCTCTCCACAGATCTGACCTTTATCTTGGTCTACTTAGGCGTCACCTGCTTGCAAGCAAATGTGGAACATTAGACAAAGCAATAGCATCTCCATTGAAGACATAATGTTACTTAGGGCTATAGACTATATAAAACTCGAGAAGTTTTAAAATGGATTTTCATTATTTATGATTTAAAACACTATCATCACATGCTACAGACCCTTATTTAGCCTTAGATACATTTTCCACCTCTTAACAATCAAGTCATTGTGTGAGCTGGTGGATATTCTGCCATCCTGTTTTTGCACCTGAACTTGCCCTTTAGGAAACCATTGTTGGGTGGATTCACATACTCTCGGAAGCCTTTTTTCCTGCCTCCCTTTTTCTCTAATGAGTAAGATTTATGGGTTTAAAATTTACAGAGGAAGTCAGTCGCTCCAATAGCTGAATCACTTCCCTTCTTCTGTAGACTATGCATTTTAAAACTGATCTTTAAAGAAGTGGTCAGAAAATCACATCCCTTATTTTCATTTTCATGCAAAGCAGTTTGTTGGGTAAGATCACTTTAAATGGGACCCATCCCCACTGTATAATTATTTTAATTTCACAACATCAGCAGTTACAAACTATATAGACAAAGATTCACTGTTTCTATGGTATAAGCAACATGGCTTTCCCCCTGACTGAGTTTACATGTCTCAGTGTCATCCTTTGACACATATTGTGAGCAATCCAGTGCAAAAGCCTAACACAGAGCTGCAGGGGATGCTGAATTGGTGTCACCCTTGGAGAATAACTTACTTGTCCAACATATGCGGTGATCTTTATGCCTTTGTGAGCTTGTCTGGCTGCATAGTCCCATTGAGATGTCTTTTATGAAATGGGTTATTTGATGTTATATTGATCCTCTCTTTATAGCTTGGCTGCTGAGGAGAGGCTGGCTGGAGGCTAGACTCTTACTGTACTGCAGGGTATATCTGCAGTCTGGGAAACAAAGGCGTATGGGATATAGTGTGTTTTGACAGAGAAAAAAAATGTATTGATTTATGACCTGAACTGAAGAAAGTGCAAATATGAAGGGGGTGCATTTTGTAGTGCAATGGCCGGAAAACAATATAATCACAATATAATATCTGGAATTTCTGAAACTTAACAAGATATACAAAACAATTTTGAGTATTTGGATACTATTAAGATACTGAAGAAAAGGGAATCTGGAGTGGAAAATTTATGCCAAATTAAAAGCCTACAAAAAATAGATTCTTTAGTGAGAGCAAAAAAGTCCACATTATTTATAAATGTTTAGTTTAGAAGGACTTTCCAAATATACAATAAGAATAATAACATATTTACCAGGAAATACCATAATTAACTTTAACATGTTTAATCCCTTTCCAGTATTACTGCTTTGGGATTTGCTTTGGTAACATGGTGGTGGTAACATATGGTCTACCTTCACACCACAGAGACTGATCTGAGAGGTCTCGCTTTACCATTTTCACTCTGCTCCTCCCTCACCCACGTCGCCATGGTCACCGCTCTCACACGACACACAAAGACCAGCTAATGCTTCAGTCTATGGGTAATACAGGCACCTGCTTCAAAACGCTTCACCGTCAATGCTCAGACACTTGACGATTGAAAGAATTGATCTAATTTATTTCTTCATAAATTATGCATGATGTAGTAACAAGATTGGGAACATGTGGAGTTTAGAGTCAATTCAATTTAATCATGCTAAAAGCCATCTCTACATTCAATTACCCCAGAATAGTAATGTTGAAAATATATTTGCATGCATGAATATAAACCTAAGCAAATTTTAAAACTCAACTATAAAAAATACTATTTATTTATTTACACATTACACATGTATGTGCATAGTAACTGGTATATTGTGCAAAGGTTATTTTAAAGGGCCCATAATTAAGGTGTTTCTTAAATCTATGTTATAATGTTGTTTCTTCATCACAAACATAATTGTGTTTTCTTTCATTCACACATGTTTACCACATAAATCCTGCATATTTAGACTGAGTTCTTCTTTCAAACTCAAAACTGTTCGACCTTGTGATGTCATGTGATAATACAGGAAGTGCTCCACTGTGTTTTTAAACTCCATACTTCATCCTCACTAGAATCATTTGGATGATTTCAGCTCTGAAATTGTCAATCTCCACTAAACAAAAGGTAAAAAAAAGGTAGCTGTTAACTGAACTACCATTTCATGACATCACAAGGTTGAACAGAGCATTTTGAGTTTTGGAGATGTAGACAGACTAATAATAAAGGGTTATGCAAACATGTGTAAATGAAACAAAACACAACTCAAGGTGTGTTTTTAAGGAGGTAACAACATTACAGTATAACATGGCTTAAAGCTCACAAGAGTCCATTCCTGGTAATATAGGACCTTAAATTTTACAGTGTGTCTCAGCTTTTTTGATTCAGCTTTACAACATAAACTTATGCTTGAATGTTTTTCCAAGAATGCGGCACCATTTGTTGAGCAGAGTCAAAATATTTTTAGTTTCTCTGTATAGAGGAAGTCAGTCTGAGATCATGGGTGCTGTGTCTGCCGTTGTGTCACATGTCTTGTCCATCTCCTCCATCTCTCTCTCCACGGGATCCTCTTTACTACTCCAAAAACACACAAGTCCCCGGTCTCTCCTCTTCTGCCTGTCTCTGTCTATATGTTTGGGTGCTCGCATGGCCTGGATACTGTCTCTTCTCTCATATGAAACAAGGTCCTCACCCTCCTCCTCCTCACTCTTCGTCAGGGCCAGTCTGTCCTCTTTCCTGCCCCGCCACACCAGTTTAAGAAATGAGAAGGATTTGTCAGTTTGCTCCGTGATACACACTGTGGTCAGGTTTTGGTCGCTGTCGCTTTCCTGTTGATCTATGGAGACTTTAGGTTTCTTACTTAAAATGAAGTTGAAAAAGGCAGTCACCAGGAGCATTGTACCTGCAAAAGACGACGATTTATAAAAAGAAATGTTGAAAGCTTTACAATCATTTATGTGCTTTGGAGTTAAAATTTACAATATGTTATATTTAGAATCTGTTGGAGGATCTGCAAACTGCTTGTTTCCAAAGAGATGTTATTCGGTTGCCAAAAATCTTCCACATTATAGCATTAAATTTACCTATTACCACGGAGACAAGCAGGTGACACCATCAGACCAAATTACAGGTCAGATCTGTGCAGAGTCAACTCCACTCACAGTGAGAATGAATGTATTTTTAAGCAATAAAAAAACTTCATCTCATCCCCATGACAACAAGCAGGTGGCGGATCCTCCACCAAAAAAGTTAATTAATGTGCACCTTTAAATTTGGATATTGCAAAACTCTCAGACACAAATATATTCCCTTGCTTCTTGTCCAGTATATTTATTTGCAAACATGTTTTATTTATACATCACTTGAATAGATACAAATTAAACAAAATAAAACTATTATGTGCTATAGTTACCTGGTATGGTTGCATGCCAGACCAATACAGGATGCAGGAAGCAGACCACAGACATTATGGAGTAATAAAGGAACTTATGGAACCCTCCAACATGAGCCATTTTACCCCACAGTACAAAGATCTGCCAGTCTGGAGGGCAGCTAAACAAAGGCCAGATGAAATGTACAAAATTACACAAAACAGATATAACTGCTGTATGTAATGTAAACATGATATATGGATCTGGGAGCACTCACATCAGACATGTGACCAGAAGAGTCTCCAAGAAGAAGGCCATCTCAAACAACATGATCCCAACTGATGAGACTCTGATGAGGAGAAAGGGATAAACAAAAATGAAAATGCATTGTCTGGAGTTTGGATAAAACATGCATTTCCTTTTGGGAGGATTTCCTGTGGGACATTGGCCAATAGCCAAATACTAAAATACAAAAGCCAAGGTAAGCTTTAGACAAACATTAGGCAAGCAGGTACACAAAAGTATTGTAATAAATCATAATTCACAGATCTCAAGACACTTACAGTAAGTAGATGCCAAGGCTGGTGAACTGTCCTTGTTGTATAGTCTCAATCCCCACTCCACACAAAACTAAAACAAGAAACGCATCTTCAAAGTTTGTCCACCAGATGTCAGTCTTTAGTCACAATTAACACGCTGACCTCACGTGACACCGTTTTATATGGAACAGGGAATCCTGATATAATGACGTACATACATAGTACTTTATAAATACCTCAAGACTTCATGTTGTTTTTAATGCCTGCTAATAGTTTCCTTCTAGGTGACAGTATTTTCGTAAAAGGCAGCTCCTGCTTGTAATTACCACTTCAGTGCCCACTGAATAGTTTTACCACGTTCAAAATATTTTAAATACAGGTCTTAAAATACCATGTTAACAAGTGAGCTTCCATCCTGCACATGTGCCCCTGGCATAAAGGAAGTCCACAAAATCTGTAGTAGAACACTCATTTAGTCTAGTTGATTCAAAGTGTTCCTGTTTACTTAAGTAGACTATAGTGGCTAATGTGTTGCTTTCTTTTGTTTTAGGCCTATCAGAAAGTCAGATGTCCATCCTTGTAAATGAACCCTCTCTGTGTACTGAGACTGGCACACAAGTTAAATTGGGGCTTGTAGCTTTTTGTGCTTTAAGAACAATTTCTAACTTTAACACAATGTCAAATCACAGCTGATTTGGTCATACTTACGCAACCCCATTTTTGTCTTTCTTTGTTTCACACGCTGCATTAATTTTATTTTTACTAGATTTTAAGCTTAATACAATACTAAAGAATAACAAGTCATAATAACCGAACATATAATTGAACACCTACATTTTCCCTACAAGGTTTAGAAGCTTGCATCCCAGTTTATGCACATGGAAACAATTTGTGTGTTCTCTTTTGTGTTTTACCAGGAATCTGAGATTAAATCTGCCCCAGAATGAAACAGGGGAATGTGGCTGCTGCCTGTTTTCTGGTAGTTTATAGAGCGTGAGGGGTATTAACACCACTATAGCCCTGCTGAATATATTAACATACATACATGTCTGAGTGTGGAGATTACTAGGATTAGCTGCAGGGCAAGGTACTGGGACACACAAGTAGACACGAGTCAATCATAGTGGAAAATTAAAGTGCGTATGACAGATTTTTATTATTCTCTAATTTTGATTTAATTTAGTGGGATTATAACTATTGGAAATATAAATTATAGTTTTACACCAATCAAGAAGCAATATGTGAATAAAATATGTTGAAAATTACAGAAAGAAGAGAGTTCAAACATATTGATCACATATGACCCACGAGGGAGAATTCTGTCCAAAAGTTCAACACAATTTACATGTAAGAAACACATTTTTTCTGTTACTTTAAGCATGATTTCTACTAAATAAAGGTGTTTTCTTATATTTGTATTTGTCAGATAGTGATTATGTAAATATGTACATAAGCAGAGTTTTGCTAGATAACAGTTATGTCATTTCATACAAATTCTCTATTTATGAAATCACTCTTACTAAACTATGGTCACTACTGTGTGAATGAGCAACATGTTTCTGGATCTACAAAGAAGCACATATCTACCACTTACACTTGAGTGTCTGCACATGTTTTGATTTGAACAGAGGGGAGTCCCACATTTCAGTGCAGAAGAGGCATTAACCAGCGAGTGATTTCCCCATGATGATTTAATGTGCATTGGAAAGATGAGTGGAGTCTGCCCTCAGAGACAGACAAAAACACAGCACCAGAAAAAGAAAAAACAGCAAAGTTGTGCAAGATTGAGTCGGCGAGATGAACTACATACTTCATTCATCATCAAAAATATGTTTGGATGATCTGAGAGGTCAGTGCAACAGCTGGCCTACATCATTACTTAACCTACTAATGTTTTTCTCTTGTATGTCTTTCATTTTTTGTCATTTGCAACTTCAGAAATTTTACACTATGACAAGACATACAAAAATTATATCATACAACAAGATACCACAACTCTGTGTGTGCCTTTTATGTCAGTACTAAGCTCAAGTATTTGGAGGAAGACATGTCAGGAAGGGCATCTGGATAAAAATCTATATACAAGTGCTAGAGAGCAGATAGATTGCACTGTCAAGTCAAAAAAATTAAGACAAGAACTAAGAAAAAAGCTATTGTATTTCTGTTAGAGGGGTTAGTATATGGAACAACCTGATGATGAATTTTGATATCATGGAAGTCTTTAAAAAGGGGTATAGAGCATTATTTTTTTGAAAGATATAGAGCTCTAAAATGATTCATGCATCAATTTTGTTTTTTATTTATTTATTTATTCTTATATAAGGCCTAAGTGAAACTGTAAATGCAAACTTACTGTTCAGACGCTGATTTTCTTTCTTGTAATTCTGTCATGGTTTAACAGGGTTACGCATTATAAATACTTTTTACTTCAGCCTAAACTCTTTCTGCAATGTCTTGATCCAAATGGGATTGTAGTCTATGTCCTTGTGCTGCAAACTTAACTTAAACTACTACTACCATTAAAGAGAATAAGAAGAAGAAATATAATTCATCAATATGTTACTATTTAACTTTATTTTGCCCGTACCTGTTGCCGTAGTAACTCCGAGAATCCTACACGCACACTCTAAAACCATCCAAAGGCTTTCCATAATTGTAAATCCTTTTTGTAACTACCTTCTTCTGGTAGTGGGTCGTAAAATCTTTTTAGTTAAATACTACAAATATGATACACTACACCTACATTTTGCAGAGGCCATTCAACCTGTGTCACCTAAATAAGGTTTGAGGCACAATGGCCCTGTTGCTTTGGATAATCGGCTTCACACAAACACAGCCTACATACACCACTGAGGCATTCTTTCACTGTGTCAAGGTGAAACTCTTCTCCTGGCCATTATTCATTAGTTAACAATTATTAACATTAACCAGTGTTTACTTTTTTTCTTTTGCAACACTGAAGTACAAGGAAGGGAGTCAGTTACACTTAGATGTGATGTTTTATCATTTTAAGAGGCTGGAATTTCACCTTGTTCAACATCGGCCATGAGTGCTCTATTTATTGCAGAGGGTGATGTAGTGGAGAAACTGTGCCTCCGTCAGTCCTGTATAATGCAATGCTTTTACACTAGAAACATAAACAACTTTGCATGCTATTATCTATAATAGAAGACAATTAATCTTGATGCAATACGGGTGTAATAGAGTAAATTTTGTCCAACTTCCAAGTTTAGTGGACTTTAGTTCACTTTTTGGGTTTATAAAGTAATGTTAACCTATACTGACTGGTGACTCCTGCTGGTAGCTAATATAAGCTTCATAAATCAGCTTAAAGTTCAACAAAGGAGTTGCTGTTTCACTTTTTTCCAGATCAGTGTCAAGGCTGTAAGAAGTAAGATCCCGTACTCTACTCAAGTAAAAGAACTGTTACTTCAAAATACATATAGCCTACACAGTTGGGAAGAAGTAAAAGTACTCAACAATAACAATAAGAAATAATAAGAAATAATAAGAAATTGTTGAGTGTAGACAGTTTATCTTATTGAGTGTGTTTTCTTAAAAATAATTAAAGGCCCTATACTACACAAAACAGACTCTTGTGAGCTTTAAGCCATGTTAGAACGTTGTTACCGCCTCAAATTTTGTGTAATCCTTTATTATTAGCCTGTCTACATCTCCAAAGCTCAAAATGCTCTGTTCCACTTTGTGATGTCATGCAGTAGTAGTTTTCAAATTAACAGCTCCTTTTACCTTTACTTAAAAAAACTTGAAACTGGCAATTCCCAGGCTGAGATGATCCAAATTATTCTAGTGGCACCTTCCCTAGAATTATTTTGGAGTTTAACAACACAGTGGAGCACTTTCTGTATTACCACATGACATCACAAGGTGGAATAGAGCGTTTTCAGTTTGAGAAATGATACAGGGTTTGTGTGTTAAACATCTGTGAATGAAAAACACAACTCCACGTATGTTTGTGATGAGGAAACAATATGAGAACATAGATCAGAAAATAAAGTAATATGGGCTTTTTAATTCAAATGTTTAATCAAATAACTTACTTTATGTCAACATATCAACTTCAGCCTCTTAATGCAGATCTATGGTAATGTCTGGAAAACAGAACTCTGAACATTTTTTTTCTAAATGATTGACAGCTTGACATGTGTGCAATGTGGATTGTGCCCTCTGGTAAAACTATAATTTATGGCAAATGTGCAGATTATGAGTTGATTGATTTCATTTACATTTGAGTACAATGTGATTTTACAACAGTCACAACATGCCAGAGGGTAAGTCATTCAAATAACTGTAATAGATTAAATCATTTGAGAATTAAAATATTAAGTTACTTTGCAAATATAGACTCATTTTCCACGTGGGATAAAACTCAGACCTGTTTCACTGTAAGCTCCCACATGTTCTAGCCAATTCGTTTTTATTCAGATTTATTTCACACGCGGGAATTTCTATCTGTCTACAGTTTTACTCTCAGCAAATAACGTAATCACCTAGAGAATTTTAAGTATTTATAACTTTATTTCATGCATATTTTCCCAGTTTTCTAAATAATTAACTAAAACAGAGCACGCACAGCCCTCTAGTGGTAAACAAAAGTACAGCTACATAAAAACCCTCTTGCCTTATGCTTTTAAGACCTCTGATTTATGGCCCAGATGGGATATCTCGCTAACGCTGAGTAGGAAGCAAAGCTGTTTTTGCCTGTTTCTTGGATACCATGATTAATGACACCGAAAGGTCAGGAGCATTGTCCAAAGAGATGTAACACAGACACGGAATATGGCTTTAAAAATGCTGTTATGAAACTCTAAAAATCAATTACAGAAGAGGAGTGGGAGGACAGCATGTACAAATATGCGCCGTCTGAGTACTGTAAACACAGATCATATATATATCGCTGTGCTGTGCTGATGTGAGCTTTGAGACCACACTTTTACTTTCCTATACTGATGTGTAAATCAGACCTGAGTGACCACATTACGACTATCTCGAATCAAAGCAGCAAGAACTGGATCAGGTTAAAACACTGGTGCTGTTATGGACCATAAACTGATGATCCCATATGCGCAAAGTGCACGGTGCAGAGCTAAGGGCCTGTTACAGAGGGTACTATCTGAGAAAAGAGCACACCAAGGTCACAATATACCCAGAACTGTCCACCTTGTAGAGAAAAAATATAATGAATGTAAAGTTATTAATATACCTTCTGGAAAAAAACAAAAAAACAAAACAAAACATGCTTGTCTCCATGGTGATGTTATTGCTTTAACTGGGATGTTCCACAGTATGGCATTAAACAAATATATCTTGTATTTATTCAATTACAAGTGTTTATAGTTCTCAAAACTACAGCAAAAACAAGCATTACTTCTGTGAGCGGGTCCACTTCTCCGCAGATCTGACTGGTAACTCGGCCTAGTGACATGGCCTGCTTGTCTCTATAGAGATTGTTAAATTAAATTACACACTGTAGAACATTTCAGGAAAAAAAACAACATGGAGTCAAGCAGGTGGCCTCTACCTGAAAAGTTACACAATGCATCTTTAAGTAAAATGACATGAAGTAAAACTCAAAATATGGTATGTCTGAAATGTTTTTCAAATAGAGTTTAGTAGTCTAAATATCAAAATCAATGTTGTTTCACAATTAACCCTTCTAACTTAGCACTATGTGAATCTTGATCTCTTGGTGCAAATAGGCAAGCGCACATCAGCTAAATATTTACTTCTGTCTATTGCTATGCTCTTTGAAGCTAATACAAACCTGCTGCAGGATTTGATTTGTGCTTGGCTTTCTCAATAAGACACAGTGAATATGATCTGTAGAGCTGAGGTCATCTCCGTGGTGACTGCTGCAGTGTCTGATTGAAACAGGGCTTTCCCATCATGCCCTGGGTCGACATGTCTCCTTTGCTGTTGGTCAGTCGTCTTGTTACCGCAATGCAGATATTATGACCAGTAAGGAAAAACTAATTTGATTGAGAAAATGCCATCACAACAAATTGAGGATTATGTCTCGACTGTTAAAGCCAGTGAAATACAGAAGCATTCAGAAATGTTCAAATAACCATTCATTATCTTGAGACAGGACTGGTCTGGCCTGTGTCTGCGTTGCATTGCCAAAGTTTTGTCACAATATAAAATTGAAAATTTGTGGTAACATATATTTATTTTATTTTATTTAAGAAAAGGGGGAACAGTGCATATTAATGAACGTTTAGACAACTGTAAATATACCAGACGCCTTGGGCTAATTTCTGTATGCAGACCCCCTGGTTGGTGTTACAAAAAATAAAACATAAACACATACTGTATAAACTTAAGGCTGCTTATGGGTGACTTCTATAATATTTGTACGAACTTGTTCCTGGCTACTAAAGTTATAGCTATAAGCTGTGCTTCCACACCTCACATTTTATCTCTTTCACTGTTAGACTTTTAGCCTCTGCAGAGTCTCCACAATCACTGTTCCTATGGGCAGTGATGGATGAACTACTGAGTTTTGTTACTTAAGTAAAGCTACAGATACAGAGGTAAAAACTTACTTAAGTAAAAGTATCACATAAAAAATCATGAGTAAAAGTATTCATGTACTTGTTTAAAATGTACTTAAACAGTAAAAAGTAAAAGTATTTTATACAAATGTTGTTAATTGATTGATAATATTGATAATTTTCTTACACACTGACACCAAAGAGAGAACAAACTGAAGCATTTCTCTGCTCGGAGGGGACTTTTGTGCATAAATCTAGTATGAAACAATATGTTAGTATGTGGTTACTCAGCGGTTAGAGCAAAACTGTAAAAGATGTTACTCCCAGCGACCTCATGACTCATAGTATGCCACACAGGCTTTCACTTTATTTCAGTAGAAGAGATATACTTACCATTAATCTAACAATGATAATGGAATATTCTGTAGATTTTAGCCAAGAACACCAGAGTTTTTGATTGAAAAATAAATATGTCATGTTTTAAGATATTAAGTTCTTTTAGGGTGTTTTACTTCAAAGCAAATTATGAGTATATATGGAAATAGATTAGCCAAATATTTAGGGTACAGTTAAGGTATTTTGTCCTGTGTATTTGACCATCACCAGGCTTAACTAGGTCAGGAGTATGTAGCTAGAGGATTTTATCTTCTGTGCATGTTTTAGGTTGATGGGGAAATCGGAATACCAGAGTAACTGTGGGAAACCCAAAACTTTTACCTTTATTTAAACTTGGGTCTGGCTTATTGACTGTATATATATAAATGGGCATAACTAACCCACTAGTCGCTGCGTTCCAAATAGGAAGTGAGCATGGGCGCACTTCAGACTCCATCAACTCCAGTTCACTTTGTATTGCAAAACCGTTGCTCCTCTTTCTGCAACTGCTGCTGTCAGACTCATCATGTTGTTCTTAAAATGTCTGTATTAACTCATTCTAAATGATCCTGGTGTTTTTATTTTTCTCTTTTGTCCTAATTTGTCCTAATATAGAACTTGGCTCCAAATTTGTTTCTATAACTGCTAGTTTCGGTGAGCTTCATTTGACTGGAGCTGTGGGTGACGTCACACTCCCTTAGTCCACTTATACAGTCTATGGTCTGGCCCACATTATACTCTGGTTTAGGATCAGTTGAGGATGGATTACAAGGAGGAGTCTTACCAAAACATTCGTGACATCCAAACTTACTCGTAGAAATCTGCTCTTCATTTCTCTCTCGTTCAGGAGCAGACAGGAAGCATTTGGGATAATCGGTCCGTCTGTTCAGTCAGAGGCTGAGAGATGCAGAGCAATGGAGAAAAAGAGTGAGGGTCAGAGATTTCAAATGCACCATTGAGTGTAACAGATTTGAAAGGCACTGGGCTTGATCTGGGATGGAAAGACCGTTGTGTGGAGGGTACGTTAAATGCAAGGAAGAGCTGTGAGAGTAGTTCCTGTTTTGAAAAGGAGTAGTGTCAGTCTGGTAATGAGCAATTACTCATTTGGGAGTCGTAAGTAAAATGAAAGTTCATATATCAAAATAAAGAGAAAGAAGAGAAGAGTACTGAAGCATCATGAGAAATCTGTTAGTTGGAGATTTGGTTTTGTACAACTGTTGCCTGATGCACTGTGTAACTCCTTTGGGTATTGTGTGCCTGAATTATTAAATAGAATATTATATTATAGAGTACGGCATTTAAAGGTCCTATATTACACAAAATCGACTCTTATGAGCTTTAAGTCATGTTAGAATGGTGCTACCTCCTCAAAAACATACCTGGAGTTGTGTCTTGTTTCATTCACATCACATCACATGGTGGAACACAAAGTTTCCTGTTTGAGAGAAGAACTCAGCCTACATATGCAAAGTTTGTGTGTTAAATGTGTGAATGAAACAAAACATAACTGCGGGTATGTTTTTGATGCGAAAAACAACATTATAACATAGATCGGAAAATAGCGTAATATGGGCCCTTTAACTTATCTTGCATTCATTCAATTACAGGAGTTTTTTCATCATCTTACACAATGTCTGTTTTTCCTCCTTGGAGATTAAACATATAGTGCACCTTTAAATGTAAAAATCAGTTTAGGGACCCTGGATCCAGAGAGTGGACTTCCCACTGTTCAAGGACATACAGAAGGAGTTTGGTCAATGCCTCTGTCAGCAGCCATGTGCGTAAACAGTCAGTGTTCAGGGTTTTTCCAACAAGCCAAGGTCCTTAGGAAAGCTATGCTAAATAAAAAAAAAACCAAAACAACACACAAAATCGACTAATCAAAAAAACTGTTGTGTAAATTAATTTCTACAGTCATTTAAATAGGTCAGAAAAGGAGATCACTGAGCATATGTGATGTCCAAACAGGTGCAACAAAAGAATCTCCATGAGAGTTACAGGTGCAGCAGATTCAGTGTGCTTTGGCTGTTACTTTTTTGCTGAAGTATTTATGGACTCCTATCCACTCTTCACATGTGCGTATGTCATGAGGCTGAACCAAGGGTGGATTTAGAGCTATGGAGTCCTGGACATATGGCGTTTTGTGTTTCCATAATTTACAAATTTGAAGCACAGAGAGGCCAGCTCCTGTTTGTCTGGTGAAATAACTTAAACATGTCCAAGCACACCTGTATCTGAAATTATACGTTGTCCTTCAATGTGAAATGAAATACCCAGCTTGAATGTTCAATATTTGACATAAACCATGGATGTGTAATTGTGGCTGTTTTTACAAGAGTAGGGAAACGGATGAAATGTATGATTAAGTTCAAGATCAAGGTTAAGAGAGGAATTGTGTCCCATTATAACGTTATGGACACCGTGTTGTTAGTCATGCTTACTGAAGTCGAACTGCTTTAGTCATAAGATTCTCGATCCGGTACATATGGCTGTGTTTTGTGTGAATGAGTGTGGTACTTACGGTGAGGGCTATCTGTCACTAAATGCTTCCATGCAGCAGTTGAAAAGCACTGGTCACACGATGATGCCAATGATGTGCCTGGAAAGACACAGTGGTTTGATTTCAGACAGAAGCCACTGAAAAAAGAAAGTAAAAACAACTTTGTGAGTAATATGAAGGCTTTTGAAAGGGGCACTATGTGACTTTTTTGTGGAGGGGTTGTGCCATCTGCTTGTCTCCATGGAGATGTCGTTGCTTTGCTTGGAATGTTCCACAGTTGGAAACTTAACGCAGGCCTTGCATTTATTTACTTACAGTTGTTTTTATTGCTCAAAAATGCATCAAAAAACATATTCGAACTGCTAGTGGGCTCACCTTTACACACAGATTTGATCTGTAACTTTGCCAACTGCCTGTCTCCATGATATATATGTTAAATGCCATACTGTGGAACATTTCAAGCAAAGCAAAAACATCTCCATGGAGCTGGTGGACCCTCCACTAGAAAAGTTACATAGTGCACCTTTAAATTCTATATCAAAAAGTATTTACTATTTTAAACATCATATTTGTCAATCATCAACTATCATCCTAAAACATGGACAGATAGCCCATAGTGGTCTAACCTTCCAATTTGGTAGTCTTGATCAAGCTAACTCAGGTCCTAGAAATGGGTCCACTGCACTACAGTCGGCTACTGCACTTGACACGTTGCCTCAGAAGCACTGAAAGATAGGTCAAATGCAAAACACAAATGTCAATATTGGACAACTGAGTAGTTAACTATAGTCTTAATCAAAAACTATTCATGCATGTATTAAATAAGTCTACATGCAACATTCGGCATAGTTGGCTTGTGACTATTTTATAGGCTATATCTTGGACACTGGAAAATATAGACGGCCTTTTCCAGAATTATTATGGAGCCTGACCTATTGCTGTCACTTGGCACATTGCTGTTAAATGTCAAATGGCACTGGCAACATCAAAGCTTCTTGGAGAATTCCTTAAGATGTTGAATGAACTGAAAGTGAAAATCATCAAGTTTATTTTATTTATCCGTACTGTTACATCAAAAATACTGCATGTAAGACTGAGATATTGGATGTGTAAAACAGAAAGTGTTTATTCTGGCATGTGCAAACTTGATATGATAATTAATGGAGAACTGAAATATGACTTTCAGGAAATGTAAGCTGCAGTGTGAAGTAAATGTGTCTACAGTTGTGCGTACAGCTGCCACACGCATAAGTCTGTTTTTACAGTCCTAACAAGCAGGGAGTGACAACAGCTCTGAAAATGAGGAATATGCATGATTTATGGCCCAATTCTCAAAGAGCACTGACAGCCTTCGCTAAGATTTATGTTGCCAATGACTTTTCCAGAAATCCTTTTTATGCAAATGTTATAGACTCCCACATTTTGTCCATCATCAGTTTGACATGTTCTGCTCTTTGGCGGTGTGGCTCATTCACGTTCCTATGTCACTCCTGCACAATCTTTCGCTGACCCCTTTTGACCTTTGAACTCATTCGGCCACACAGAAGTGCTCTTTCAGCAGGGTCATGGCCGCACTTGTGCACTGGCTTTAGTGGAGTAGTTAATACAAGAGCATCCTTAACCAACCCCAGCTTTCCCCAAACCCTAACGTCATACAGGTCACACTGGAATGGGCCACTTTCTTAGCAACTTACCACAGCTATTGATTCTAATATTGGAAATTATTGTAAGTGATTGAAAAAATTGAGCTGAATTTTAGAAGTAACTCAAGTAATCAATTAAGGTGATCAGTTTAAGCTTAAGGTCAATGTACTTTAATTCCGCAGAGTGCTAGGTGAAACACTGGGCTATTAGGAGGGAGTTTTAATGCAAACGCCACCACAGTAATCATTATGCATGGGGTTTACAGAGAAGAAAAGTAAAAATGTACTCCATGGGAAGATTAACTTTTTATTTTACTGTAAAAACACAGCAGAAATATTTATGTTGGGTCCAATTTGTAGGAAAAATAAACTTCAAATTGTTTATTCAACTATAATAAGGGCTTTCCCAGTATAATCAGTGCTAAATCATCACAGAAGTTTTCATTTATCTTGTTAAACGCAATAGCCAATCATTATCTCTGGACGTGCACTGGCAAAGTATTTAACTACCAGAATCAAACAGCTGTTCCTGAAGGAGTGTGAAGGCCTGTCATTATTGTTTATTTTATTGTTTGTCCCTTGAACAACCTGCTCTTTCCACCTTCTAAGGTCAAAGGTTGATGAGAAATCCAGCTTCATCTTCACAATTTCTGCATCTGCTCCAACCTGACGAAGAGCTAGGGGTAATCAACATGCCATAGCCTATTAGGTAAGAGGCAAAGAATTCAACCAGTCCTTGAATTGACTCCAAAGTTAATGTCCAACTTATAGATTTCATTTGTGATTGGATGTGCAAGCAGCAAGTTGTTAACACTTGTAATGCATAACTATTAGGAAATCACTTTTTTTTTTTTTTATTTGTTTAGGAGGTAGGAGACAAAGTTAAGATGAAGTATTGAGTTACTGAAAGAATTACTGGGTCATTTTGTGTATTTTAGCAGAAACCGCTACCTATTCACCTCCACTGTTATGTTATTGCTTTGCCTGAAATAATAATAATGGATCCATTTTATTTAGCGCTTTTTTGGACACTCAAAGACAGACGGAAGCGAGGCTGCCAATCTGTGCCATCGGTGCTCACGCACACACCACTTTCATACTTGACAAGGTGGATGAAGTGTCTTGCCTAAGGGCACAGTGTTTTTGCCACTGGCGCCTCACTGTGGCACCTGATTTTCCCAGCGATCTCCCATCCAAGTACTAACCAGGTCTGGCCTTGCTTAGCCTCTGAGATTTGACGAAATCAGGCTTTGACAAGCTGGTATGGCCACACAGTAGGATGTTAATTAATCTGCCTTGCATTTATACAAATACAAGTGTTTTTACTGGTCAAAATACACACTGAAAAACATATATTGTTACTGTGAAGAGGCTTATCTCTCCACAGATCAGACTTATAACTTGGCCAGGTAGTGTCACCTGCTTGCCTCCAGGAAACAAGATAAATGTAATGCCAGACTGTGGAACATTCCAGGTGAAGCATGAACATCTCCAAGGAGACAAGCCGCTGGCATACCTTCCACCTGAAAAGTTACATTGCTTTAGATACTTAAATTTTCCAGACAGTTATGTTTACTTACACATGTCGAGGACTAATAACTAACTTAAATAAAATAAAATAAAATAAAATAAAATAAAATAAAATAAAATAAAATAAAATAAAATAAAAAAACAAATAAGTGATAAAAGGCTAAAAGGCTAAATTCTTCAGCTCTTTCCTCAGTGTTCCTCTTTAACACCCCTCATGTGAAATAAACTTTATTTAGTTTCCACGCATATTTGTTGATTAACTGAGCAGCCCTGCCTGACATTCCACTTCTGCCAAATTTCATGGTCATTGTATTTGATGAGGGTCGCTCTGTGAGTTATCCTCTCGACCTTTGACCCCATGGCCCCTGGCGACTCCATCCAAACCTGTGAGTAAGTGATCCAGGCCTGAGGTGCCCGTGCGGCAGGGGGTTGTAGTGTGCACAGAGAAAGGTCCTAATTATTTTAGAGCTTCACTCCAGGAGGCACCAGCTTCAACTTGTAATAGTGAATAGTGTCTAATATGAACCATTAGCAGAGGTGGAACATAAAAAAAAGTAAAAGTAGTAAAGTGTATTTAAGTATTGGTACTTTACTTTTGCCTCACTACATTTGAGAGTAGATATCTGTACTTTCTACTCCACTACATTTTTTTTAATTGAAAGTATTTGAGGGTTTATTTTTAACACATTTGTAGTTTGAGCAAACAAAATATACAAATAAAAACAGATAGGAAAAAAAACTATGACTATTCTGTTGAACAAAATTTAGCAATCTTCATCAAAATCACTACATTTGATTACAAAAGAAGAACAAAATACTTTTACATTTTACTCTTTAAGTACATTTTTAAACATTCTTTCTCCAGTGTCTGTACCTTTACTTAAGTAACAAAATGGAGTACTTCTTCCACCACTGATCATTAGTCACATCTGTACAAACACCCCAATCACATATCACCACCATGACACTATTAATATCTGATCAGTCATTGAAAGCTTGCAGGCTGAATACAGAACTATGACTTTTACTTGTTATACTCAAAGCACGAGGATTAATTTCAACACCGCAGTTACAAAGTCTCCTCAGACATGTGCCAGACCTGTGCTAACTGATGCAGGGGTCATGTATTCCTTATGAAAATACACATCCTAATTGCTATATGCTTCATGCCATTTATCAAACAAAAAGTATGATTACAGAGAAAAGTGGGTGTTTGCAAAGCACTTAAATTTGACCTTTTTCACACACAATGAACGCTTGC
Organism: Taenioides sp. WSHXM2023; assembly: GCA_029959045.1. NCBI lineage: Eukaryota > Metazoa > Chordata > Actinopteri > Gobiiformes > Gobiidae > Taenioides > Taenioides sp. WSHXM2023. The sequence goes on from CM057094.1 coordinate 14,927,628, forward strand.
ATTAACCAATAGATTTTTTTCAAAGTAAGTAAGCTTTTTAGGCCATGCTTTAATGACATTATTAAACAAGCTAAACATTGTCATAGACCGATTCTGATCTAAAAGATATCTTCAAATACTGTAATTGATTATAATGGCTTTCTGAAGTGGTGCGTGATTGCAATACAGAAGCATGCGTCATAGTTGAGTGGCATAATTGTAACAGGACTATAAAAACAACATTAAAAATTAAAAGATAAGTTGCTTGTTGTGGAAAAAATACATATCTTTTGATGATAAATAATTAATCCATTTGCGAAGCCCGATGAGTTTTTGGAATACAGACAAAGGTTTATTCTTGTGACTATAGAATCATTTTGAGAAAAAAAAGGGTAAAGGTGCACGATTTAACTTTTTGGTTGGGAGGGCTGTCACTTGCTTGTTTCTATGGATGTCATTGCTCTGCCTGGAATGTTCCACAGTGTGACATTAAACGGGTCTACCTTACATTTATTAAATTACACATGGTTGTATAGTTCAAAAATACCTAGAAAAACAGGCATTCTGACTTGAAGCAGGGTTGCCTCTCCACAGATCTGACTTGCAGTTTGGTCTGGTTTGGTCTCCATGAAGACAGAAAGGTTTAATACCATACTGTGAAACATTTCAAACAAAGCAATAACATTCATGGAGAAAAGCATTTGACGGATTGTCCATCAGAAAAGTTACACAATGCATCTTTAACTTACAAATGCATTATTTTAGGTGGACACTAGAATCTATTTTATTTTAGTATCTACAGTAATACAGTACAGTACATTTAGATCATATCGATTTTGCTGCGAATCTGGCAACATTACATTTAAAGGTCTGATATTACCCACAATTGACTGTTGTGAGCCATGTTATAATGCTGTTACCTCATCATAAACACACCGGGATTGTGTTTTGTTTCGTTAACACATTTTTAGGCTGTCTGCATCCCCAAAGCTCCAAGGTCCAAGGTCTGAAATCCACATTATTCTAGTGAATGTATTTGGAGATTAACATCAAGTGGAGCACTTCCTGTATTACCACATCGCATCAGAGATGAGAGAAGAACTCAGCCTAAATATGCAGGGTTTGTGTGTTAAACATGTGTGAATGAAACAAAACACAATGAAACAAAACACAAAATAGCGTAATATGAGCCCTTTAACTAAACTTGATGGAACACTAAAAGGAAAAGAATTTAGGGTACAAGTTTACTTTAAGAATAACATGGATTATTTTGTCTAAAAAGCTTGTTAATCATAGTCTACTCACGCATAGGTCAGCTGCTGACTAACCAAAACCTATTCATTTGATCCATACCATGACACAACTTGACAAGCACCAAGTACAACTACAGGAGAAGTTGAAAAGAAGCAGGACATCTTCACAAATTGAGTCAGTTTAGGGCATTTTTTCCTTGTGAATGACATGACCACAGTCTAAACAAACAGCAGGCAGGTAATCCCATAGTGGACATTTCTCACTCACTCATATTTCAGTCTTCATGAGCAAACATATTAACAGTCCATATAGTACCACAGGCATGCAACGTAAATAGGCAAAGTTGTATTCTTAGATCAGCTTTGTTTTGGTGTTTATGTTAAGAGGAATCCATGGCAGACTTTCCAAATATACGAGTAGTGCTTTATTGTTGCAAATTTTTCAACCGTAACAGCTGTCAAGCCCTTGTTAAAATGAATGTAGTCACTGACACAATTATAGTGACAGTATTTGCTTCAGGAAACCAAACATAAATCATGAAAAGAGGCCCCGCTGGAGGTCTTTGAAAGTGTTATCCTACAACTCCATTCTTCAAATATTAGGAAACTGAAGTGAACTGCTGCAAGGGTTCTGTTTTCTCACTCTGTAACTTTTATGGTGACTGCTACCTGCTGGTCTCCATGGATATTTTATTCTTTTGACTGCAATATTCCACAGTACGGGATTAATTTTATACACCATGTTCTCACTATGTAACTTTTCTGGTGGAAGGACCGCTAACTGCTTGTCTCCATGGAGATATTATTCCTTTGACTGCAACGTTCCACAGTATGCCGTATGGATAAAAGCAGGCGAGACTACCAGGCCAAGTTACACGTCAGGTCTGTGGATAAATGACCATACTCATACTAAGAAGGTGTTTATAACAAGATATATATTTTAAAGCAATTTAAATATATGGTTTTGAATAAATAATGCAAGAAGCTTAATGCCTTACTGTGTAACAATCCATGTAAAGCAATAACATCTCCATGGGGGAAAAGCAGACAGACCCTTGCAAATGTATAAGGTAACAGTGGTCTTTCTAGTGGTTAGAATAACAACAATAATAATAATACAGAACACACTTACAGTAAATTCGTCACAGTTTACCTGTCTAATCTTCTAAGTAAAATAAATAAATACGAATCTGCACTTATCAAAGTGTTCTTAAAAGGTCCTGTCACAGATCTATGACATTGTTGTTCTATGGAGATCTTGATCTTCTGAAATTTGAAGTGTAATCCCTGAACTGCTGCCAGTGCTTTAACATTATTCCTGATAGACCTGATTTTAGAGATTATGTCTTGATAAAATAGCCCAGGGCTGCTTAAGTGCACTGCTTACCAATGAGTATTTTTGCAAACTGGTGAACAGGAAACCATCTTAATCCACTCGGATCAGCTCATTATACCCCAGACAGGCTCGATTAAAGGAAAAATAATTACCTTTACCACAAAAACAGACAGCAAAATGGCAGATCCCAAAATGCTGGCAGCCTGGCACATGGGCAGGAGGTTCTATAAATGTTTTTCAATCTGCACGTATCCATGCGGTACAGTCCAAACATGGACATTGGAATTTCATGGTTGAAAACTTGAGGTAAATCTTGCAAATAGAAAACAAATGCATCCCTTTGTGCACTTTAACCGGTGAAAATATCTTCCTCAGCACGAACCAAAGCAGAATGTTAATAGGTTTCAAATTAACATTGTTTAGTTGTCCAAATACGTCTTGAGTCACTCCACGCAGCATGGAACCAGCTGTATAAATAAGAACAATTTACCCAGAGGGAGTATATGTTTCGTTTCATAGTGCGCAATGGGGCAGAGACGCGTTGACAAAAGATGGGGTTCAAAACAGAGACGTGAAATTCATATAGGGAAGACTAATGCATCATGACATAAGATAATGCCAAGCAGTGGTAATGCCAGACGTGAAAACCGCTGGGATATATAATATCTTCCAGAAGTAGCGGCGTTTCTTTCACATACAATAAAAAGTCAAAAATGTTTCGACAGGGATGAAAAAGATCTAGATATGCAAACAGGGTCATCTGCATTGCTTTACTGTATCTCAAGAGGCTTCCATTGAGTTTGTAGGAAGAAAATACCAGCCAGGTCCAAAGAAGATGGGAACAATAAACAAAAATACTAAAAATGACTGTGCATTTGACTAACTATAAAGTGTACAAACAACATAATAAAAACTGAAAATGAGTTTACGGTTGAAAAAGGAGATAAGATATGTTTATTGCAGCAAAGCATTTTACATGAGCAAGAGCAAGGAAACATAAGTAGTTTAACATGTAAATGAACTAATCTTTTGCAACTACTTTAAATTAATATTTAAATAAAGACTTAGTGCAGCCTTGTATTGGGTTGCTAGTATTATAAAATTCTGAAACTGACCCATTTCTTTGCTGAATTTCAGATCACTCAAAATGTTGGGAGAGATTTGCATTTTTTTAAAGAAATAAGAAACCACATGTTGAACCTTGACATTATTTGTTAGGGATTGATTCCATAAAGTTAATAATTTCACCTGACAACAATCATGTCTTTGAGGTGGGAAACTTGAACCCCTTTCTGAAGCTATTGCGCAAAAATTCACAAGAAATGTTGAATTACTTTGTCCAAGTTTCGATGTTTTCATATTTCGTGTGAATAGAGCCAATATTAATCAGAAACCTCGTCAACAAAGCTGCAATCAAAAAGTTAGCCAGCAAATTCCACCACAGAATTCTAACCTCTCCTCCAGCTCAGTTTTTAACTATAGGCCTTAAAATATTGTGATGGTATATTAACACATCCTCTTGACATCCTCCTGACCTGAGATCCTCTATCGCCATACAAAACCAGCAAAGCAAAACTACACAAAAAGCATTGAGCCTTACATCCTCTATATCCTTTCATTAGCAGTCACACATCAGCTCACTGCCTCAGGCCTGTCCTCTAATCTGCCTTAACTCTTTTATTGCCTCTATCCGAGTTGAAATGTGACAAATGTAAAGTTAGTTATCCTGGCTTTATTTGCCCATGTCTTTTATGTTATCAGGTTTTATATGGTTACAGATAGGGCTTCCAGCAGCCCCCTCTGTGTTAGGAGACCTACCAGACACCATCCTCCCCTGTCCTGCATGGGAATTGTACCCTCTTATCAGAATCACAGCAGGACATAGGCCCGTTTGCCCATTTTCCCCTGATAACACAAGAAGGAATGAGATCAACGAGGGTGGATTGAGGAAAGATGGTGAAACAACTGACAAATAAAACCCAGTTCACAAAAGGGTTTATCTTTGCGGCATTCCTTAAATTACAATTTCCAAGTGTTAATGATGCTAAATAGTTGCAATAACACTAGGCAAAGTGGAAATCCTGTGTTATATAACAAGATTAAACTGTCTGATTTGGCAATGTTACCTACATGTTAAGCAAGACTTGTTTATTTTGGGACATCAAAATGCTTAAGAAAGTATTAGACAATGTTTATGTTGATAAGGATTTTTTTTTTTTAATCCCCAACAAAGACAAATATTTCAAAGACAATTATAAACTTGGAGGTATTCCTGAATGATAAAGTGATTTCCTTTGAATTGATAGATCTTATAGTGTATACTTTTTCTGTCTTTTAATAATATTAAATTATTACTTAAATTCTACTATAGATTCAATACACTATTTATAACCCTTCCAGCACTACGGTTGGTTGGGGGTCCGTCACCTGCTCGTTTCTATGTCTATGTCATTGCTCTGCCCAAAATGTTCTACAATATGACATTAAACAGCTCTACCTTACATTTATTCAATTACAGGTGGGTTGATAGCTCAAAAATAACTAGAAAAACAGGCATTCTGACTGAGCGGCGTTGCCTCTCCACAGATTTGACTTGTAACTTGCCCTGGTTTAGTCTTCATTGAGATAGAAAGGTTTAATGCCATACAGTGAAACATCTCAGACAAAGCAATAACATCTCCACGGAGAAAAGGATGTGACAGACCCTCCACCAGAAAAGTTACACAATGCACTCTTAATTTGAGACATACTTTTGAAAACAAGGTAGCATTTTACATTGTACATTTTGCTGTATTTTTATAGTGTGGCATGTTTTTCTGCTGTGATGTTGGGGAGGTCTGGAAAGCCCTGTTTAATGCCTGTATTCACCGCAGGACTCCCTCTTGTAAAGTACAACCGTGGCTACTGGCCCAACCTGTTACAGCTCACTTCACTTTAAAAAGATGCTATGTTATGTAAAGTCAATGCAAAAAGTATGGTGCTCCAGCTAATTGTCAGGTAATAAATGTCAAAATGGCTGCTCCAAAAATAAAGACCAGATTTTTCCTCTGTGAGAAAATTGTGGTTTGCTACACTGACGGAGTCTTGAGTTGTTATTGTATACTTTTTAACAGGATTGAAAAAAGGCACAATCTGTGAAAAGATGCCATATGGATAGACATTCCGCCTATAGCTCACATATCAAACCTCATCCTATATATCTGAAGAGCAGATTATCACAGCTTCTCAGACCATTGTACAGCTCCTGAATGAGTGCTTGATTCCTTGTTAGCGGCACCGTTGCATTTGTTAAGCAAGGAAGTGAAAGACGAAGAAAAGAGGAGATTTCTCATTCACCTCTGGGAACCTTTTCAGTGCACATGCAGCCCCAAAGCAGACACAAAGCAGCCATTGTCAGGCCAGTCTGGGTTAACCAAGCCTTGCTAAGGACCAGGGGTGCTACTGCTGAGAATCTTCATACAATCACAGAGACGACAAATGACAAAGTTCTGCTGCATTTATTCACAAACAATGTCATTTTCTTAGATTATTCAGTGTTTATATAAGGTATACTCAAAAGTTTTAATTACTGATACATTTTAGGGTCCTGAATTTTCTTTTTTTTTGACTGAGTTTGACAGACGATAGTTAGTTGTAATAGTAGTAGGAGTATATATTTAGTAAGATACATTTTTTACATTTTACTAAAGGAACTATTCTCATTACTGTTACTTAGATTAAAACTAAGAGTAAGTCTTAGTGCCAAAAGGTGCTTTAGTCTCTCTTTCAATCTATGACAACTGCTCTCAGATATGCTTTATTATTTATGACAGAGTTGACTGATGACGTCCTGGTGCTGACAGATGCAGGAGTTTGTCATTAGATTTGAAATGTTTGAAATTTAAAACTCCTTTTGGTATCTAACTTGAACTTCATACAGGCAAAAAGTCCTTAAAACCTACAATTGCAACATATACTACTGAATTACTATAATATTAAGTTGTTTAGAGAGTATAAAAGATCAAAAACTCATAAAGATGTTAAAATTAAATTAAAAAACAACAACAACATAATGCCAAATCAACCCACTGTTCACTGGATGAGAACTTGAGATTATTTGACTGAAGTTGAATTTTTAGATGACTGACGAAGAGTGACCCCAACTTAATGCAACAGATTCTGTGGGTTGGAGCTCAGATAATTTTCCACTGTTTTCTTGTTGTTGGTTGCTCAGCTAAAATACAAATGTGATTTATTTATCTGGCATAGCCTCTTACTTTGTGTCTGACCAAATATACTGGTGGACTAAACAGGACCAAAACCACAGGGTCAACTAAGAACAAATGTTGCACTGCTCTGTTTAAACAATAATTACAAGTACATGTGGTTGATGGGCTAAATATGTTACTTGCATCTACTGACCATAATTATGTCACTATTCAACATCATATTATAATGAAGGGAAAAAAAGATCTCTACCAGGGCGCTGATCCAAGCTTGCAATCATAGACTCCCATGATTAAGATAAGAAAAATAATTATTTGCCTCTGTGGCGTATCAGCTTAGTCTCTACAATCGCATCATAAAAAAGAATTAAAACGCATAAACAGGTTAAATTTATTCTTGTTATTTAATGGTTTTATATTACACAAACTAAATCCTTGTGAGCTTTACGACATGTTAGAATGTTGTTTGGAGCTGTGATTTCTTTCACTCACACAGGCTTGAGTAATCCTGGTTTATTAGTCTGTCTACATCTCCAATGCTCAAAATACTTAATTTCACCTTGCGATGTCATGTAGTGGTAGTTTTCAAGTTAACAGCTACCTTTTACCTTTTGTTCAATAGAAATGTGTTATTCCAGGGCTGAAAGTATCCAAATGATTCTAATGAGGATGTATGGAGTTTAAAAACATAGTGGAGCACTTCCTGTATTGCCACATGTGTGAATGAAACAAAACACAACTCCAGGTATGTTTGTGATGAGGAAGCATTTGTGATGAGCAACATTATAACATACATCAGAAAATACAGTAATATGGAGCCCTTTAAGATAAGAAAAAAAAATATTTGTCAGCTTAGTATCAACAATCACATCATAAAAAAATAATTAAAAGCAAAAATGTATTCATATTATTTAAAGCCACATTGCTACATATGGTTTGTATTAGAAACAGATGTACTTTATATCTATTTTAATACACCTAAACCATAAATCTAGTGTAAAGCACTGTGTCAGTAAGTGAGTTATTGTCTCCAGAGAGAGGAAAAGAAGATGGATGAAGAAATGAAAGACAAGGACTAAAGTAAGGCCTAACTTGCAGCCCATTTAGTAGAAGGCGAAGAAAATACAGAAACCTTTAAAGTTGAATTCAAAGTTCACCATTTGTCATGTTGTTCCCTGGGACACATGATTTCACTACCAAATTAAATTAAAGACATACATATCTGCTTTCAATAAAATTGAGGTGTGGGGTCAATTCGGCTTCGAGCTGTGACAGGAATTAATTGCCCCTAATATTACAATCCATTCTACAAAAATGAAGAGTGGATTGACTTTGTAATGTCACCAAGCATGGCAAGAGCGTTTTTCATTCCTCCCGTTGTGTGGGGTCCCATAACTTAAAGCCAGGACCCCCATTACTTAAAGTGGGCTTAGGAGGTTACGGTTGGGGTTATGGTCATGAATGTAGTGGATGTATAGAGGAGAATGAGGGTGTGACCATGAGTTTGAGCAGCCAACAAACAGAGCTACGGGTGAAGCGTTCAGTGGTCAGCCACATGTGGTCGGAGTTTAAAGAAGGTCTGGGGTGACTGTGGACACTTCAAAGGACACATAATTGGAGCATATGTTCAAGTGTGTGTGAAGGCAAGCTGAGCACATTTTGGTGGGTTTTGGTCAGAGGTAAAACCAAATATTTATCTTTGTGATGATTGATAACTCACATGATCTAGTATCTGATACTCTTGAGAATTGGAGATACATGTATATGACCACTGCTTTCTTGTGCCATGCAAGATGTATGTATTTTTTGAACTAGAAATATTAATTGTGGTGTTATTTACTTACAATCATGTTTTATGGTCATTTAAAGTATGCAGTGGGTAAGGGCTAATTATATTACCATGAAAAAAATGGGCATGTCTATTCCATAATTACCATGTTTTGTAATTACCCAAAATACATTTTTACTTATAGTGCGATTTCCATTCTATTATAATGCTGTAACTGTGCAGTTAAGGAATGTGCTTTCCCTAAAACTATTAAAATGTTACAAAAAAAAAAAAAAAAAGTTCCACAGTATGGCATTAGACTTATCTATCGCCGTAGAGAAAAGCAGATGGGGCCACCAGGCAAATACAGGCAAATTCAGAGGCTGAAACACTAGATAGATGTTTTACGGATGTACGATATACTTCCTCACATACCCCTAATAGATGTTTTAATAAAGAGGCCCTGCTGTCCTTCCATTTACACATGAGAAAGTTTCTATGAAGACAAACGCTCACAGGGTAAAGGAAAGCTCCAGGAGGACGGACAAAACAGGAAGCAGTGAGAACAGTGCGCTGTGAGCGGCTGCAGAGGACGAGTACAGATGAAGTGGAAAAAGGTGAGGGAGAAAAATGAGTGCCCCATACAGGTCTGGCCAGAGCTGGATCTGATTAAAGCTGAGTCCTGGTTTCATTTAGTGGACAGAGGTGCAGCAGAGAGGAGGAGGTGCAGAGTGAGGACTCTACAGAAACAACAACTGTTTAGAGTTGTCAAGAGGCCACTAAATTCTATCCAAACCCCTTAATGACTATTTTTAAACATTTAACACTGATAAGAGATTCCCACTGTATGCAATTATCCTTAGCCTAATGCGAGTGAAAGATTAACCAGCTTGTTTAAGTGTTGTTAAAGGTGCACTGTGTAACATTTCACCTGGTGTCTCCATGGAAATGTTATTGCTTTGTCTGTTCCACAGTAGAAGGTAAACCTATCTAACACAAGGGAGACGAGCATGTTACAGCGCTACAGTTCAGATCAGTCGAAGAAATTATTGTATTTTTGAACAATAGAAACACCAGTAATAAATAAATGTTAGATGGAGATGTTAAAAGTCATACCATGGAACATTCCAGGCAAAGCAATAACATCTCCATGGAGACCAACAGGCGATGCACCCTCCACCAGAAAACTTATCCAGTGTACCTTTAAGTGTAAGTATTTGTACATGTAAAAATTTTATCAGCAAATTTAAGCCATATAATAATGTTATGTAATTAATACATTTGAATTATGAATACAACTGTAGACGCATATGCAACGCCATAAATAATTAATATTATGTATAAGAAGACGTTCAGTGAACATAAAGTACAAAAGGTTTTACAGAAAATCTAAACTGTGCCAAATATTTGCTCATGTGTGGCTCAGTGCCTCATTTCAGTACAGGAGTTGGAGTGAATAACCGACTACAACATAATCCATACATTCACAGTTTCAAAACTATTTATAGAACTACAGAATCTTATGGATTTTGTTATGGGATCACATCTGTTTTAAATACCCAATGTTTATTCGTCTGTGTGTACTGTGCCTTGATGCCGACATGTGTAATTCTACAGCTCAGATCTGTGTACTTAATCCCATTCAAGTTCATTTATGGCCCTCTTGAAAAATCACTCTATCCTCTCTGGGGAGTACGATCAAAGACAAGGATGTGGAATGAATAGCTTGTAACAATATCTCGTATTTGTCCATGTGAAAACGGACAAGATACTGTGTCTTTTCCTCGCTGCTGGTTGTGACGCTGGCTTACTCTGATTAATATATATTTGATTACAGCCTTGGTGGTTACAAGAAGCCTGTCACAATTCTACATTACACCACATTCCAATTATTATGCAAATTGTGTTTAAGTGTCATAAAGGTAGAATGTTTAGTTTAGTTCCAGTGAAACTCATGGATGGTCTTGTGTCTCAGTGAAATCAATCTCACACACTTGTGCCAATGAGTTTGTCCGGTGCGTCCCAACATGTCCCAACAAGGCTGCGACGTCAGCAAGGAAGTGGTGGAGTCATGTTTTGGGGCGGAATCATGGGGAGAGAGCTGGTCAATCCCTTTAGGGTCCCTGGTGAAAATTACCTCTGTAAAGTATGTAGAGTTTTGACTGACCACTTTCTTCCATGGTACAAAAAGAAGAACCGTCCTTTCCGTAGCAAAATCATCTTCATGCATGACAATGCTCCATCTCATGCTGCAAGGAATACCTCTGCATCATCGGCTGCTATGGGCATAAAAGAAGAGAAACTCATGGTGTGGCCCTATCCTCCCTTGATCTCAACCCTACTGAGAACCTTTGGAGCTTCTCAAGTGAAAGATCTATGAGGGCGGGAGGCAGTTCACACCCAAACAGCAGCTCTGGGAGGCTATTCTGACATCCTGCAAAGAAATTCAAGCAGAAACTCTCCACAAACTCACAAGTTCAATGGATGCAAGAATTGTGAAGCTCCTATCAAATAAGGGATCCTATGTTAAAATGTAACTTGACTTGTTAAGATGTTTTGATTGAAATAGCTTCTGATTTCAGTAATAATGCTTCTAACTGAAAAATATACAAATGACCATTTTCAGTTCTTTACAACAATAACATGGTTTGAAACTCTGTTGTGCAGAATAATTTGGAACAGTGCATTTTAAGTTTTTATTTGTATTTTTTTTAAATACTGTTATCATTGGGAGGTTTGTTCAATAACATTCGAATTGTACTCTAAAGGCTGATGACTTGAAAAATAAGGTGACTGTCATTTATATTGACAATCTGACAAAATCAGAGAAAAATATCATTTGCATAATAATTTGGAACGCAGTGTATAAAGCACCATATATTGCTACAGAGATATACTGCAATAAACAATAATACTGAAACCACTTTTTGCCACTGACACAAAGCAGGATAATCTCAGTAAACCAATTTTTTTTTTTTAAAGCGACAGCATCATTAACCATAGCAGTTATTCATTCTATCCTGTACAGCTCAAATCTTATGGTATTACATAAAAATGACTAAAATCTCCCCACTACAGCAAAGAAAAAGTACCCATGATACATATTGACACCTTTCATATTGATTGATAAGTAGATATTTATTGTGACAGGCCTAAATACAAGCTTGGGTAGTGCCTACTACTTGTATTGCAGCCTCCTAAATTACACATTTAGGGCACATTAAAGGAGGTGTCAAGTTAAAGCCCTTTAGATTGACAGGTGTAGCTTTTAACTCTTCCCTAAGTGTTTTATGTATGTAGTAACCTGTGCATAGCCAAGCAGTAAAGAGAGGGCAGCTGGGGCGTTACAGCTCAGTGGACCTCTGAAAATAGAAGGACCTGGCTGCATGGGGGCTGCCCTGATGAGAGACAGGTCGGGGGAAAGGGGAGGATACGGCCAAATTAGGAGAAAGTGCCTCCTTACAATAGCACAGCAAGGATCAAAAAGATGAGGTCATGCAAGTTTGGGACAGGTCTGTGTATTTATAATGAGAAATAAACAAGTAATTTGTAGTTTATTTTCAAATTCTTATTCTTATTCTTCTTACTCTTATTGTTGTTTTTTCTTATGACCTCTTGTATATAGCTAACATATATTTGTATTACTATATTTCTATTTCTCATTTTCACTTGAATATACACATATAATTATAAGTTTAGCTATTTTTGCTATTTATTTACAATTCATTATTACTTACTATTTACTATTTATTACTATTTATATTTTTTCCCTCTTTGTTATTATAATATATTATGATGTGTGGGCTACTGTGTCTAAATAATTTCCCTTTGAGGATCAGTAAAGTCTAATCATAAGTTATTGTAAACTGTTTAACTTAATTCTAAATAAATAACATGAGCAAAATGCTGCTCCACTACAACATAATATTATTTTATTAATACTGAGCTCCTATAAATCTATGATATAACCATTCGAGGCAAGTTATTAGCTATAGTATTGTTTTAAGCATTGGTATGCTGAACTTTTAACAGTGAAGAAGTTTTTCATAATAACTCTTTAGATTTGGGAAAAAAACCCAGAATGGACTGCTTTCATGTTTTTATGTTGTAATCTGAGACCTAATTATTCAGTGTTCATTATAAAAAAATACAATGAAATGTCCGTTACTGTTGAGCATCTATATATTGTTTATATAACTCTTACCTTTTGAACTTTTAACAGCCTTAAAATAAATTTATGGATGAATAACAATGTTTTATTCAAGTTCATGATAAAACCAATGTTATTTTAGATTACATCACATCTCTTTATCTCAGCATTTTATGGTCACTGTGCATGTGCATTATTTGAACACAACAGCCAGTAAAACATTTTCATGCTTATTTTGACTCTAATTATTTTTAACAAAGCCAGACAGCTGCAGCATTTGTTATAGATATATATATACATGCACTAATTAAAACGTATATTCAGAAACACAAAGGATTTTTACTGGTCTTGTTAAACCAAGCTTTGAGGGCCTATATAACATTGTGATTTATGTGAGAGATTTTCAGCTGTTTTTGGCTCACACTCACCTGTTTAGTCATCAGAGGCGCATTACATGGCAACATACCAGGTTGACGACAGACAGGCAATACCACTTGTGCTTTTTGACGCTACAGCTAAGGGTGAATAATGCAATATTAACCACCTCCATGTGGCTCCAAAGGGTTTTTATCACACAAATGGATCAGGTTTAAGGGGAAAACTAGAACTAAGCTGCAACAGGAAGCTTTGACTAATGCATGGGCCAACCGGACTAGCTTTAGAGAGCGTATATCAATGCCAAAGGACGGTATGTATGTGGTCCGAGGATGAAGTGGCAGCAATGTTTGTGTGGTGGTTTTTGGTTTCTATGACAAAGCAAACTCATAAAAAAGATGACTGTGGAGCGGAGAGATTCAGTGTGTTTGAGCATTCGTAATTTACTAACACACATGACCACAATGACTGTGTATACAACAGCTGGGGGTTCACAGCTTCTCATATTTGAAAAACTGAAAACCAGTGACTGTGTATGACAAGAGACAAAAAACAGACACATATTAATGATTTAGCTGATTTGGGGCTGCGGAGATATTGATTTGTTTTTAGAAAGTGAGAGAAGGAAAGAGTGAGAGAGCGAGAAATCCAAGGTCCTTGATGGCATTCCTTGCATTTGTAGAAAAAGCGTAACTTGATGAATGGCTGGGCTGCACTATATCACAGTTGTGGACTTCAAACACACGATTCCGCAGTGTCATGGCATCTTACCGTGTGTCAAAGTTGCTATGCTAACACCACACAAGCAGCTGTAGACAGGCACTCTGCTCCTGACGGTTCCCGTGAGCCGACAGGACCAGCTGTCAATCACCAACACCTATGGGATAAAATAAAAGGATAAAAAGGAAAATTCTATACTACAGAAGATTATTGTTAAGCTGTGTTTCAAATCAACATTTTATATAAAAGTTTCAGTTGACTACATGGTCGTAAATAACTGAATCACTGTTTCCCATTTTTAATCAGTAGATAAAAATAGTATAAAATTATTCAAATGTGGCTCTGTGGATCGCTTGTGCGGCAGTAGACTCAGTACAAACTTGTGGGAAACACTGATTGAATAATGTTATTAAATCAACTAACATAAGAGCTTTTGTGGTCAGAACACTGCACATAAATCTGATAACTGATATAGCTAACTGAGATCAAATTCTCAATGAGACTTTAATCCTTCATCCAAACAAGGCTAAGACAGGAAATGGTTGCCCAGAGATCTTTGAGTAATTGTAAGCTTGTGTCAAAAGCATTGTGTTTCCTTTGATTTAGTTTCTATTGCTAAAGACGTAGCTGACGGGCATATGCTAGTTTAATAGGTAAATCTATGGGAGATGAGGACAAAGACTCAGCAGCAGCACCTCAGTCCCATAGATCCACAATGGCATCCTACTGTGGCCAGTTGCCTGTTTGCCTGTTCAGAATATAAAATGTGATCTGTGGAAATTAGACGGTTTGTAATAATAAGTTCAGTCATCCATAGCAGTGCCCCCCGGGTCACACTGTCCGTAAGGGTCACTATGGCCTGAAAGGGTTTAAATAAACTGCTCAGTGACAGATCATGATGTCTCAACTCCTCTGCAACTTTACTTAAGAAAATATATGGATCAAGTATAATGTATTTTATATGGGACAAATAAAGAATGGAATTTATATGGATGAATTTACTTTCATGACTGCATCCATCAAAATCCAGGAACACAATAACAGTTTAAATGTAAAATGTCAAACACTACATAGCAAGCATTCACTGTTTGCATGAATGTACATAACACAAAGCATATAGCGTCATTAAGAATGTACTGACATTTTTAAGCTAATAATAAACCATTACAATATCTATAAATCCAAAACAAGTATAGTAAACTTAACCTCTCTGCCATGAACAGCCTGGGGTCATGACATCTGCTAAGCCTGAGAATCTTCAGAGAACCTGGTTTGTAATTTACAGTCATGGTCAAAAGAGCAATGATGCTCTTTGAGGGTACAGTAAGAAATGGTCCGTACAGAGAACAGGAGATGGACCCCTGGAGTGGGACCTCCCAAAACATGGGCACCACATGGAAGCCAGCTCCAATCCCATAAACAGCGCTACATGCACAGGTGGCAGAGACATGTAATGGGAATCATACACTTTAAGTTTATCATGTACCTAAATCAGCAGAACCAATGCATTTTTTTACATTTTCAGATTTAAGATATAGAGTAAATCATGGCAGAAGAACAGAACTGAGTGTTTTATTTCGGGGAATACAAAACCCACAGTTGTTACCGTTAGAGGGAAAGAAACAATAGAACAATAACTGGTGCCAAGTGTTGCTTATGTAACCCTTCTACCATTCACCTCAACAGTTGCAAAATAAGATGTTATGTTGTCCCATGAGAAGTCACAGGCTGATAACCTTAAAACGCGTGCTTTGACTTATTTGTCTTTTGAGAATAGATTACTTCCATTTGTGTTTTTACAAGTTTGTGTCAAGCTCACATAGTTTTAGGGGAAAGAAATTTTCCTCGTCAACAAAGCTGTAGTTGGTATCTGAATCAAGCTGCACTTTAGGGCAAGGATTCAGTGACTGATATTGTTGTTTTCAGAATCAGCAGTGTCTTAAGAGAACAGAGAGAGGCAAAGCAAACTTTCTCTAAAAGGTTTGGTTTGGTTTAGTCCTAATGTGTTTTTACTTTATATTGTATCTTTCTATTTAGTTTCACTTTCCCCTGCAGTAAGGAGCTCAACCTCAGACCCATGCAGTTTTTATGTTTTATTTAACCTTCATTTCATCAGGCAAAACATTAAGAACAAATTATTGACAATGTTGGCCAGAGTAGTTCTGCCTTAAGATGGTGTTTTAAAAGTCAATGTTTTAGAAGAGGTTCTTAGAGAGATCCGCTGCCACAGGGCCATGACTTGTTCTCTTGGTCTACTTTCCTCTCTCACACTTGTAGTCAGACGCTCTTTGAGGTCTGTGAGAGAAGTCAATATGTTCTTTCAGCTGTCAACAGCATGCCCAGCACTCGTCATGAGCTGCCTGCCCGGTTTACATGGCAACATCTCAAACACCACCAAGTTCATAACCCGCTAATAGTATGTTGACTGGCCACTATATTAGGTACACCTGTTAACCTGATAATATTTCAATTCACGTTTTAGTTAATTTACTCACATAAAAAAGAACTGTCTCAGTATTACACTTTCAGGAGGCAGCAACTGTAAGCCAATTAACCTACTTATAAAGTGGCCTAATACACATAATAATTACAATATCACATGTTTACTGTGTGCGCCACATCTGTCATTGCACTTCATATTTGCATTCTCATTTGAGAGGACCTATTGGCTTAAGACTAAGAGACTGCTTTGTGACTGAGTTTAGCAAGAAAAAAGAAAGTAACTAAGTAACTTTCACACAACAGAGGCAGTGCCTGCACACAAACTAAGGTTCTTGATGAAAGCCAAATGCCTGCCTCACATCTGCATCCCGTTAAGGACACTAATAACACCAGCGTCCTGCGCCCGCAGCGACGACATGCACGCGCCTACAAACACGTACATGCGTATACAGTTAGAGTGGAAACTTTCCCGTAGAGGAGGAGGTGATTCCTGGGCCGAAAAAATACTCTTCTACCCAAACATGACCTAAGTGACGTGCCTGTTGTTTTAAATCCGTATTTGCTTTTCAAAGCCACACGCCTTCTCGGTTGTTTTAGGTCCTACGGGCTATTTTAAATGAATATAGGCTTTAGATATTACAGGTGATTATCAGCTCAGTAGGCCTATTAGGATACATCTTTGCAGCTTTAGTAATAATAATAATAATAAAAAAAACATTATGTAACCATATGCCTGAATAAGTGGCCGGTAGTTTCGTCTTAAGTGATTAGTAGGCTACAGGCCAGCAGATCAAATCTAGATTTGAAGTCCGACACAAGATCCGAAGCACGTAGCTTAGAGGTCTTTTTTGTGGGGGTCGTTAGGATTTCACGCATCTTAATTGGGAGCGCGCACTTCTGGCAGTTGAGGAAAAAAAAAATCCACGTGTGAAAACGGAAACGGTGACTTTCGGAAAAATAAAATCTCATAATATCCATTTTCAGAAGGATTCACACATTGGATGACAAAAGCTCAGCTTAATGCGTTTAATGTCTGCATGTGTATACGTTTATTTTTAAAGTGATACGGGTGAATGACAATTGATATATGAGCGTTGAACCAGCTCTATTAGGGATCGTATGGGTTTTATTTGCAAACAAACCGGAAATGACGCGACGTCTCTCCGGCGCTTGACAGTTGGCTGTGCGTAATTTAACGCTCCAGCAGCGCGCCGTCTGTCATAGTTCCTCTGGACTTTACTGAGAACACATCAAACAGCGGTGATACTGGTACTGACGCAGGATGGATTTGAAGCTGTTAGCAGTCGTGGCTACGCTTATGTTAATAGCATACGCACCCAAATCAGAAGGTAAGGAACAAATCAGTTTACTTTCCAAATCATAGTTGTCAAGTCAGATTTTACTTATCAGTCTAGCATGGAACAGGCAAATATAACAACATACTTCTAGCTGTGAAATACAAATATTAATCAATTGAACATAGTTTAATTGATTATGTAAAAAGAACTACGCAAATTTTGACAGATGCATAATACATTCGAACCACTTTATCCCGTTTAATAATTCAACTATGTTCTTAATTAATTGCAGTTTTGCAAAAGCAATGTATGCGGGGGACTCTTGATTCAGGATAGAGCACATTTTTCTCCGTGCGTAAAAGCGCGTATGGCTGCGCGCTTGACCTGCACAGCGCCCTTCAGTGTGTATTTGTTCTACTTTCCCTTTTCATTTTGCGCAAATGAGGATGCCATCAGTGCAGCTAGTCATCATGGCGACATCACACATCTAACTGATCACTTTTGCTTCGTTCTTTATTATGTTAATACGCGTGTACGAGTGCAAGAAGATTTAACATTAAGACTTGCCTAAAAGCGCATCCATCCAACCAACATTGCTCTGTGTTATTTGACGTTACAGCCTTCTTTTTTCCCCTCCCTTTATTTCGTAAAAAAAAGATAGTGTATGGGGTGGTTTGTGTTGTCTTACAATCAAACGCGAATAAAAAAACCAAACAAAAAACAACTGAATTCAACTTGAACAAAAAGTTCTCTCCGTGTTGGCAACAAGTTCATCTACCTCACACATATGGGGACCACACAGTAGCTCAGAACATCCTCCTATTCCTTCAATCATTGTTTTAGATAAAATGGCAGTTGTGTATATATTCTTTTGAGAGTTTTGAGATTTTGCATTACGGCAGTAACTGGTTTGCAGGTACATAGAATTAGGATGAGAATAGAGGTCCTACTTTTTACCAAATGTTTAAGTTTATTTTAGCTATTGTCTTTTAGTTACATGCTGTTATTTCTATTAGGACTTAAGTCTTAATCTGTTTACCCTTTTTACAGGAAAGCCCATCAGCCTGGTGGAGAGATGTTACTGCCGCTCCACAGTCAACAATGTCTCCAAATTCCACATTCGGGAGCTGCGGTTTATCCAGACTCCTAACTGCCCCTTCCAAGTGATGTGAGTGCAACGTTTATTCTTCTTCATTCTTCAACTGCTCAAATGCACACATGTACACTCCATTGGTCAGGTTTCCTCCTTCCTGGATACTTCTCACCATCAATCTCCACGCGCTGACAGGACTGAGAAAAGCATTTTTAGCCATACGCCCCTCTGTCACTTGCGCTGACACTCACACATATAAGAAAATGCTAACTTTTGTCTCCCTGAAAAAAAACTAAAGGCATATCCGGGAAGTGGACATTTTTAGTAGAATGAAAGAAAGGTGGATTTTGCAAGCACTTTTTATAGAGGGAAAGAATAGTTGTGGTTTTTGTGATTGCGTAGTTGGTTTCGTCTTTCCTTGTTTTACAATTCAAACTTAATTCAATGTTACAGCTAGCGTGTGGTAACTTTATAAAACAAGGCCTGTATTTGGTTTAAGGAGACAGGAAGACTTAAGTAATTTAAGAAGAAGAAAATAAAACACTTGTGTCGTTTGTTATCAAAATCTTGGTTACTATGGCAATCATCTCCCACTGATAGACATATGATCTGGTCTTGACCTTTCTGTAAATAGCCACACTGTCACATTTATAGAGATTCCTCTTTGACACATGGTCCTTTGATGTCAAAACTCATATTTTTACAAGGCATCAGTTTGGCATTACAATTAAGAATGGCATGCCTGGCTAACATGTAATCCAGGGCACATTTTTGGTGAGAAGGGGTGTGAGTGGCCCCCAAAAACAAATAGATTGCTGTGACGGTATCTCTAAGTGTTAATTTCACAGTGTTGTGTCAAGTCAGCTTGTGTGATAAGAAAGTGTCGGAAAAGCTGATAGCCAGGGTTTTTGCATAAATAAGTCTTTCATCTTCTGCTGTAGCATAACTGCCAAATCCTCATCTATTTTCTTTTTATTTCTCTATCAGTGCAAAGTTGAAGAATAACAAAGAGGTGTGCGTGAACCCAGAAATCAGGTGGCTGCAGCAGTACTTGCAGAATGCTATCAACAAGTAAGTAGAGTATTTTGTGTTGTATAATGTGTATGCAGCTCCAATGTCTCCCATCAACTAGCCTATGTCTGTCTGTCTGTATAATGACTTCCACCCTATAGACATTCAAATATACACAAATACGCATTTAAACGTGTCAGCGCACATGTGAATAGCAGCCTGTTGGTAATGAGACAAGCCTTAAGTACCTGATTCTTGAGGCAGAACATGCTCTTACATGACGCATTGCAACAGATTTTTATCTCTTAAATTGAGATTTGACCAATTGTCAAGTGCCAAAACGTATTCCCAGAAGTCACTGTTAACATTTACTGTCTTTTGCGAGAGCAGAAGCACTGTTTAAAAATACTTGGCACTGTAAAGTTTGTAGAGGGGATTCAAGTTTCCATCGTGAACTTCTTGGACTCATTTCAAGTTGTAAATACATGTCCAGTGGTTTGCAGCTAATTTTATGAAGATTCTGATTTGATTTTGTTGAAGACAATTTCCTGTATTCTACACTAATTCTAGTCATTGATCAGCATTAGTGAATGCTCAGGCGTGTCCACTCCGAATACCCATTGGACAGTTAGTCTTTTTGGGGCTTGTAGTCGGCCCGTCTGGCCTGGGACGGTTGTGGAGTCCATTGGGTGTGAATGTCTTATACATAACAAAACAGCCCATGTTGTAAAGTAGATGGAGCGCATTAACAATGGATCAGACCTAATGTGTTTTCAATTACACACTGGTCACAAAGGGAGGAGGGCTGTGCTCGTTCTCTAAGCGTCAAAAAACTCACCTCACAGGATTACACATTTTGTCTTTTGTATGTTTTAATAACTCTTAATGGACACAACAATTCATGGTTATGACCAATATAACTAATGAACTGACTAACTGACTAAATTAACTAATAAAGAGAAAGTGAAAGTAATTATTTCTCTGAGGTAACTTTCAGTACGCAGTAACTTTTTGTAAAGATTGTTGTAGCACTAGTTTTAAGTAGTGTTTCATTTTAGTTAGTATATTTTTTTTAGTTGATAAAGCAAATATGTAGTGTTGATTCTTAAGGGTACAACATGTAAATTTTCTGATGGAGAGCACCCATTTGTTTGTCTCCATATAGATGTTATTCTGTTGTCCCGAATTGTTTCACAGTATGGCATTAAATTTATCTATCTCGGTGGAGAAGCAAGCAATGCCACCAGGACAAATTGCAGGTGATCTGGCCACTTGCACAGTTAGCATACAGGTTTTTCAAGCAATAAAAAATACCTGTAATTGAATTATTGATTATTATAATTAGTGGACCCCCATCAGAAAAAATTCAAGATTTTTATATGTCAAATATGATTACAAAAAATAACAAACACCTTTAAATAATTCAAACTATTTTATTTTGCTAATTTTAATTTTATCTGTTTTTATTTCTTGCAGGATGAAGAAATCCAAGCAAGCCATCTAACCCCTGTTGTGAACCCATGTCTATGCCCTGGGCTAGGGGCAACCATCACAATAATGAAGCCTGTTTATTCATGAGATCATCTGATATATATTATACAGCACTTATTCTGGCTGTGATGCTACGGCCTTGTATGGAAAGTTAACCTACAAATCATCATTATGTCACCTGGCTACCAAGACTGTGGGCACTATCACCACTTATAAAGATATGACATTATTAGTGCAATTATATGAGTGTATGTTGTTTTCTAATGTTACTGTATATAGATTTTGTCTATGGACTTCACCAGTAAAGAGCTATTTTTGATATGTCCTTGTTTTGGCCTCTGTCATTAAGGAGCAATGGTGCAGTAAGAATATTATAGGTCAGTATGAAAGTGTTAACTGTTAACTGAGCCAGGAAATCATTTTTAAAAAATCATTAGTGTCTTCCATTTGTTACAATAAGAAGTTGGTTGTTTACAAAGACATTTTGAGTTAAGTTCTTCATGTTTTGATTTAATTGGCATCTTGGAAAAACCTGCGGCTGCCTGCTAACTTTAGCTTGATTGTCAGACATGTACACAGACTAGTAAAAATTACAATTACAATGTTTTGTGATGGAAATTTGGACGCCAAGAAAGCTGGAGCATTTCCTGAGCTGGTCTTGTGGCTTGGAGTGAGCAGGCCTTGTTACCCAACGCATATAAAGAGCCGAACATCTGGCTCTCTAAGGATTTTAATTGAGCAGCCAATATATAGAAATTTACTGGAATCATAAAAATGATCAGCTGGGCAAGAATAATCACATTGGTGCAAATGAATTAGTGCCAAAACTATAAAAGGAAGTTGTACAGCAGTTAGTCACCTGGAGAATTCACTACCACTACCATAACTACTATTCACTTGTACATATAATGGACTACCTACTGTCATGCAGATAGCAATGCACTTTATATGTGATGTATTCTTGTTCTAACCCTTTGTGTAATTAAACTATGTCTTTTATCCTTATGTAATCTCATTTATGTTGAATGTGAAGTTGCTGTATTGAGTCACCAATTAATTCTAATCATAGGTGCATTGCATGTAAATTTAAAATGATCTAAATGATTATTTTTGTACTCTATGGCATTGTATGGAATCAAAAGAGTAAAATGAAGAAAATGTATGCTGACATCTGAACCACAAGCCAACATTTTAAACTAAAATATGACACATTTTTTTTATGAGCATATTTTATCATTTTATACACTGCAGCTCAGTCAATATATATAGCATTTTTTCTCCAACCACCACATAGTTGTTAGTGTAGATCAACAGGGCTGATTTTAAAGACTTTGAAGTGAGAACATGTGTTTAGCTTTACTCGCGAGGGCAAATAAAAGGCAAGGACAATGATCCTCTCTGTGATTTAACTATTAACTCAACAAGCAGCCATTAGGAAAACATTAGGGCTAAACGGGTTGAACTTTTAACTCCCCTTCGAGGGTACACAGCCATGTATATTGTGTGATGAGTGGGGGTCTGCTGATAGAGACGTTAGCAGAGATAAAGAGGGTGAGTGGGCAGCCATTATGCACCGATGACTGAGTAATTTTGAAAGCTGGTTTAATTGCAACAAAAGCAGTAGCTGATTGATATCAAAGCATGGGTTGAGTCAGCTTACTCTAATGCAGCCATCCAATAGTGTATGTCAATGTTCTTGGAATATGTATCACTGAGTAACATTGAGTATTCAATAAAATATATCACGTATGTTCCAGTCTCTGTCTGTTGAAATCATATTGAGGTGGCAGCAGTTGAGTGCAGAAAGTTTGCCCACAAACCTGAGGATAGGTGGTTTGATTGACTTTAGTTGTATTCATAACCAATGTCACAAAAATATCAGAAAGAATATTGATATTACTTCTCATTGTAAGATATAAGTAATACTTACTATAATACATTAATTTTATATAGTTCTTATTTGGACATTCAGAGTCATTTTAGAATTTCATTTCATTTCATTACAATTTTACTTGGTGATAATACTGTAGCCACAGCTGCCCAGGGGTAGCGTGGAATGGGCTCTTCACCAGTCAATAATTGATAAAGAAACTCTGCCAGTCAAGGCATTTCCTTTGATTAGAAGTAGGCCTGTATTGGCTATTGGGGAAAAATCGTTAAATAAAAAACATTTAGCAAATATTCACCCAGCATCTCGGTTTGGGTAAAACCGTACTGTTTGTAAGAGGAGGATATGGAATGTCCAAAACTGTCAAAAACATATGAAACTCAAATCCACATCAGTCCAACGTTCCTTGAAAACTCAGCCAGGGTTTGACCACAGTGTCAGACCAAAGAGATGACACCTCCACTGATTGATATGGTTTTGTCATGATGAATAAAGAATTGCATCGAGCAGAGAGAAATCGTTTGTACGCAGTTCATTGTGCTCGTAACCTGCGGTTATAAGAGTTCCCATATGAGGCCAATCAAACTCCACTTTGTGGTTCCTCATTATGAAAACTGAAGATGATCATACAAAAGTACAATATGAAATGTGTTTGAACCCAAATGGTAACAAGGCAAAGAGGGTCAGCCACTTAGAACAGTCTAGTCGATCAGATTGATCATCTGTAAACAAGTAAAAAGTGTTCTTAAAGAGGCATTGGTCATTTTCATACTAAGCCTGAATTCAGTGCTGGCATTAGATTTACTAAAAATGTAAATGTACTTTGTAGATATGATAGAACTATTATGAACCATTACACAAATTGAGTATATTAGCCTGTGTATTGCTACCACAACTAACAACTTAACACCCTCGTTATTTTGTTATTTCAGCCTACACATGTGGTCATAGGATAATGGAGGTCAGAGAAAACCTATTTAAAATAGGCTTTAAACATAGGACTTTCAAGTCATACTGTTCTTCTATAAACAGTAAAGATACAAAAGCCAGGGATCATTTGTTTTGTTTATCTTCTGTTGAGTTCACTGCATGTATTGTGTATGTTTGAAGCCACTAACTAGACTTCAGCCGCATTGGAGGCTAAACAAGCCCCAATCAGTCACCACTCTAAATGTCGAGGGATCTGTGAGAATTGCCCCTGTGTGTCTTTGGTGGTCAGAACCCAAGCATCCTTCAACACTGCGGTCAGACAACTGAGGAGCGAAGAGCTGTACCACAATCTTCAGGAGGGAAAGAACATCATTGCCTACATTTTCTGAGCCATCGAGTTCTTTAGCTTATGGATTGTTTACAGTTAAGTGCATACGTTTTATCTGACAACATGTAAACTATCAAGACTTTATTTAGTCTGCACCCTGGAATGATGAGTGACGATGCTATGAAAAATAAAGTTGACATCCTGAAGTGAAATCAGAAATAAACAACCTAGCTCATGCTTTTACCAGCAAAACAAAAAAATTTATAATAAAATTTTTTTTAAATCCAGAAGCAAATTCAGAAATCCATCACAGAAATGTAATGTTGTGCTTTTAGTAAATTTACAACAGCAACAACAACATCCCATTTCAGATTAGTCAACAATTTCCCATGATTATGACCCCAAGTTCAGGTCAGTTTCAAGGTTCAATGATTTGCACTGAGGTTTTTTGTACATAGAGCAATGCTTCCTTGCCGACGAGCCCGAGGTTTTCAAAAGTGCAGAGTTGACAAACACGATTAGACAGTCTGTTATTACTGATGATGAAGCCTACAACTGTGTGACCTTGCTGAAGGTTCTAAAAGAGGAAACTGTTATGTATGCCAGCTGCCTTACTTCTTGCAATATAAGTAAAGACATTAGACCTCTAATGGTCCCTTGATTATGACAAACATAAAACATCTGTCAAACTTTGGATATTTTTCCTTTTCTTCTGGCTTAAGTAATCTTAAATGGCTAAACTAATCTGTGTGTGTATGTCTGTGTGTGTGTGTGTGTGTGTGTGAGTGTGTGTGTAATTTTCTATGCAGGTCTTAAAGTATTTACAATCTTAGTTCTTTCTTAAACAAAATGTCTGTCTTACTTCCTGGCCTCAGCTCTTACATTTACACTACAGCCATGGGCCTGCGTGGACCTCAATGATCGTCCTCCAGGGGCCCATTAACACAGTCATAGTCACTCTTGTGTTGGATCACCCTTAGTGCACTGTTTCTCTTAAAGCTTAAGGTAATGATTTGTAAATGACTTGTTGATAGTCCCTATGTAGTTAATTGCATCACCAGTCCTGCTGAGCTGCCAATATATTTATCATAGTTATGACTAAATTAATGAGTAGGATGCAGATGTTTAGAGTGACCCCTGCAGAAGAGGAAAGGGAAGTCTGAATCAACAAAAAGTACTGTTCAAAAATATTTTCTAAAATAATCAGTGTCATTACATCAATAGCACTAGTTGTAGTCCTAATGCTAGACAGCAAGCTCCTTGCCTCACAGCAACAAAGGCCGTGTCAGGCCTTAATGTACAGAGCTTACATGTTGTTGGGTGGGTTTTTTACGACATCTCCCATCAACCCAAAGCATGCACAATCGCTAGGATCTTCCAGCTATAGTAGTCCTGCTAAATTTGGTCAAGACCCTAGTGGTAAAGAAGGATGGGTCACATGCAAAGTACAAATTTGATAAATTTTTATATTTTTGATCCAAGGACGTATCGTGCAATTATTACTATTACAGCTACACCTACCACAGAACATACTACTGCCTGTGTAAAGATATAGCTTAGCTCTCATACAAAACATATTTATTTGTTTTGTACTTTGTACTGCATTGAAAGATGCATTTATGAGAAGAAGCAAAGGAAACATTATTCTTTTAAATTTGTATTTAATGTTTATTTACTTTATACCTCTGTGCTGTGCATGTGTCCATGGGGGAATGAATGGGGGCTAATAGAGGGGGCCCATGCTAACAGTTAAACGCGTCCCCTGCAGTCTCTGTATCTTTCATGTGCTAATATTTGGAGGTTATGAGTCCCAACTCCATCTCTCGACAGACATGCATGAATAAGGGTATGAGTGTGAGTGTATACATGTGTAGCTAGTATGTGAATGGGGCCTTCATGAGCACAATAACAAGCACCATTCTCCAAATTCCTTCTCTGTGATTCGGGTTTAAGCCCATAAAATCTCCTGTTTATGGATAAGAGCGCACAAAGGATTTGGAGGCAGGAGGAGGCCATCTTAAACCGGGCCTGTATATCACACATTGTGCTTCGCTTTACCACCATTCCTTTCATTATTTTAATTTGCATTCTCACTGCTGGACGTATCTGCGGTGCCTCTGGGCATGGTCTGTTTGTCCATATGTAGTTCCTATCGGGAAAACAAAAAGTTCAGACATCTATCAAATTATCTAGAGACAGTTTAATTGATTGATTCAAACCACAGAAAGTCCACATATAAGGGCTTGTAGGCGTACAATTGACTCAAACCATAAGCGTCTGACTAACTGCAGGCCACATGTAACTGATTCAAAAGTCTTACTCTCTTAAGTCATTCACCGACTTTGTACATCCCCAAAACCAGGTTTTTCTAAATATGTGGCAAGACAATGGCATTCCTTCCACAATACACATGGCTTATATTTAACTGTAATGGTACCTCACAAATATCTCTCTTTCACTATTAAATGTTCAATATAATCAGTGCCACAAAATTATCCGCTGGTCAATATATTTTTATACTCATTAAAGTAAATAGTACAGCTCCTAATACACACTTAATCACAGCTATTTATCACACAGATTTGACCAGAAAAGGTGTGTAGTAATAACCCAAGGTAACTCTTGGTCTCAAAACCACAGTCAGTTACATTTCACAGGAAACCCGTCAAAGAGAGAGGAACTGTCAAACAGGCATTTGAAGAGGAATTCTTCTATCAGTCTGGTCTGAATTATTAGACAGCGAGGAGGCTGCTGGCCCTGGAACAGAGAAATCTCTGTTTGGCTGTTACAATTTTCACAACTTTGGAAAGAAGTCATTCTGTTTAACATAACGTATCAAAACTTTTTTTCCTTCAGAAGTGGCCATTGCAAATTGTCACAAAAATGTGATAAATTGTTGGCACATACATTTTGGATTAAAATTGTATTTGTCTATTGCACAGAGATGTAGTAATGCAGGTCTGTAGAAGGTTGTAAAAAATTGCAAAACAGGCCAGAGGCTTAAATCCAAAAGTTTAAGAAGTGTTTTAGTATAGCCTATTTAAACAACTAATCACAAATAATAGAGCACTCTCTCACCGTAAACTTATAAAAAGATTTTGAAAGTTACAATAAACCATTTCCCTCCTTCTTTGACTGTGTGTATATTGGCACGGATAGCAGATAGTTATTTTAACAGAGAAAATATAAAGGTAATAAAAAAGAGGAATTACTACTGTTAAGTGCTGGAAAATGTCACATTAGGGATTATATGATTGAAATGATCTCACAAAATGTAGTAGCACGATGTAATGCAATAGTACAGTTAATCACAAAATATTCACGCAACATGAAAATTCTCACACTCACATGCCATAAATTGTCAATGCTTGGTTTCAATGTGTAACTCAAGATATCTCACACCTGCTTCTTCTTGGCCCATGTCATAAAAATAATATAAAACAGCTTCAGATTTCAAAGTGTGGGTAAATAGGCACGATAAATACTATATCAACTCGTTCAGTATATGAAAGCTGGAACTATATTTTTTGGGGTCAATAACTATTGCGTGTACATTTTCTGCAAAGACACAAAAATGGCACAAAAGAACATCATGCGTTTCCAAACCAAAGTGGACAAAGATTTGATATAAATTATTTAGTTGACCTCATACCACATTTTCCGAGTATTTTCTTCTGCGTCAAACTAGCGTCAGAGGAGCCGATCACATCTGCCCTTTGCAAAGGCAATGTCAACGTACCAAGAAATGATGAACAACATGCATGTCCAATAGGCTATATAAGAAGGTTCTATTTTTCCTATTGTCCAGGGGAAAATCACTGTCCAACTAACTTGTTCCTTGCTTAGTTTTGAATTCTCCACAAAAACATAATTTGTTCAGCCACAATTCCCCAGTAAGAACATATTACTTACTTCTGAGAGTCAATAATAAACTGGATATTGCCAACTTGGCCTGTGTAACATTTCAAACAACAGGAAAGTGGAAACATGTTTAGATTTTGTCAAAATTGTTCTGACAAAGATGCCTTTAAAATTCATTTTGACAAATTTTATACCACAATATTCTTGAGCGGTTTCGTAGAGATAAATAGGAAAAATACCCAGTTTCATTATATGAGAAAATGCCTTGTCTTAGGCCACCCAAGACACATGAAATAATTTTATCTGGCTTTGATAATATGCAATGTCCATATACAGCAATTTGTCCACTAATCTGAAAGCTGGCAGTTCAAATCCCACTCTCGGCATAAATATCACTGGTTGAGTGGTCAGATCCACTGACCCACAGATTGGCAGTGCAATTCCAACTCCCACAGATGAATGCTGTTGTTGTATCCTTGGGCAAGACACTTAACCTCACCTTGCGTGAATAGGTGCGTGGTTCCTTTCCACGTTTTCAGTATTAAGGTTTTTCATTTTTGTCTTGCCATTATTTGTTAATTGAGTTCTTTCAGATGGTTTAGACATTTTGTAAATTTCCAGTATTTAATTAAACCTACAGTATATGACAAAATTCATACCAAATTGATGCATTAACATTTTCATTTTAAACATATATATATATATATATATATATATATATATATATATATATATATATATATATATATATATATATATATATATATATATATATATATATATATATATATTTTTTTTTTTAACAAAAACATTTAAACATGTAAAAGTGTGTTCTTTCACTTGCAAAATTCAGATGCCATTTTTACACATGTGAAGCTCTTTTGTGGTCAAGTAGTTAAAGAGCATGTATTTTTGTGGCCTCCCCACCACAGTGTGCAGTGTGCATGGCTCTGTGTGGGTCTGGGATGAGTGGCCACATTGTGAGTAATTTCCTGTGAGGTGAAAGTGCAGCTTACACCTTTTCATGCTGAACTAATCTCACTCCAGAGATGTGTGCCATTATTGGAGTGCCATTCAGTAATTACACAGCTCCCAAAAAAATACCAGCTTTAGCCAGGTCCCACATCAAGCCCACGGGACCCAAAACTGCTCTGAAGGCTGTTTCGTCAAACTCATTACAGTGGCTCCAAGAGTTTTCAGTTCATATGAAAGTGAAACAGGATCTAATTGATATAATGTAAACAGCTTCAACCAGTGTTTATTCTGCGTGTAAACTTTCAGCAAGCCTTAAAAACATGTTTCTTCTTGCAAGAATTCTTTTAAAAACAATGTGAAATTAATGTAACCATAACGGGTGTTTCTGCTTAAATATAGTCATTCTTTCGTTTATTAATTTGCTCATGACCATGGTATGGAGCACAAAGAATACCAATCAGTATTGACATCTTATCACTGCATAATTATTCAGTGTTCTGATGCTGATCTGTGATCTATGTTTTATACACCACCTACTTGTCTCCATGGAGATGTTATTGCAACAGGAATGTTCCACTAATGTTGCTTTGTCTGGAATGTTCCATGGTATGACATTAAACATATCGGGGCGACTCTCCACAGATCTGAATTGTAATGTAGCGTAAAGCTGTAACCTGCTTGTCTTTCTTGTGATAACACTGCAATAACATTTCTATGGAGACAAACAGGTGGTAGAACCTCCACTAGAAATGTTACACAGGGCACCTTTAAGGCTACTTTGTATAAGGACTATGTGTAATGTCTGCTTTGTTTTTATTACCATTATTTTTTTTACAACTCTGTCTTGGTGAAACACTTCACTTCTATTGCAAAAGAAAAGTCAGTTTAGTAGAAGCCAACACAAATTTGCAAAGTAGTTGATTAAAATATGCTTTGGATTTGTGACCAAGTCTATGTTTGGTCTCGGGTTGATTCAATCATCCTTAGCCCTAAACACACAAAATGTAGTTGCAATGGTAGTGGGTCAACAGCCAAGACAATGAATCATGTTAGAAAACCCACAGAGGGACACAGTTGTGATACAACAGATTTGTACTGCAGGTTTTGGAAATTGATACCATTATTTGCTGAGTTATTTTTGGCAGACATCTTGTTATTGTCCTGAGTTACCTCACAATCACAACTGTGGTGGGCCAATAGAGTCAGTGTCTTAACGAACCATGAGATTTGAAAACGCTCGTCCTATTGGTTCCAATAAAATGACCATAAAAGATGTTTAGAGTTGTGACATTTGTCTTGGAAGGCTATGGGCTATATACAATAATGGCATTACTCATTCATGCCATTATTCATCACACTCAGGCCTGGATTACACTAAAAATAAACCACTATAACTTTGACAGGAACTATTAAACTATCAAACAAATACACAAGAGGGCCTTGGTGCTTTCTTATTTCCAAATAGCATAGCTGTATGGTCTGGTAGCTTGTCTTATCTCTGCTTAACCACTCTCTTGTTTCATATCTAGAAGTTGCCGGTTCTACTCCCTTTCTGTATGTCGTTTGCATGTTTCTACTTGTGTTTGGGTGGGTTTTGTCTAGGTATCAACTCAAAAACATTCACTGCAGGTACAATTCTCCAGCTAAGGTGGTCTTGAACAAGCCTAAGTCAAGAACTGGAGATGGCGCTGAACTGCTCCTGACAAGGGCAACCTTCCGCAGCACTGAAGGATGGGTTAAATGAAGAGGACAAATTTCCCTACACGGTCAATAAATTCTAGTTTGTTATTAGACGTGATTTCCAGACAATGCCAATTTGCTCTTCTGTCTATTCATTCTGTTCAATAAAGCTGACACCCCAAAATCCTCAATAATTCATTATGTTAATTACTCTAAAGCTGACATTTTTGGACTGTTTTGAATTTTCAAATGTCTTCATCTTCATTACAAATTGACTATACCCCATTTGAAGCAGCTGTAAGAGGTAAGCAATGTTGTGAATCCAGGAGCAGGCCCACAGGGAGGACATCTCTCCTGGAGGCAGCCGTATCTGTTCTAACACATCTCGCTTTGTTATTTTTATCCCTGTGAGGCAGAGGGGATCTGTTTTCCATGGGAGCCGCAGGGATGCTACCTCTGCCATGTTTATTTGTCTTTCTCATTGACAGCAGCTTTTATCAGTAAAGTTTTAAAGACTTCAGGAATCACCATCAGCTTTTCCGTAGTTAGTCTTAATCCAATAAAAGAGGCCATTAAAATATCACCTGCAGGTGTGTGGTGGAGACATCTGACACCCAACGGAGGTGCATGAAGCTAGCTGCTGCAACAAAAATTACAACTTAAATGTAGACCATCCAAATACATATTTAACAGTAAGTAACTTGAGCTGAATCTGTTGACAGTGTCTTGAGGCATTTTGAGCAGTTTTGACTTGGATCATTGAAGTAACATTTGTTGTGAATCTTTACAGCTTGCATCTGCAGTAAACAATATAAAAAATACAGTTGTTGTAAAAGTGGAAATTGTTGTGGAAAGAGAAGATTTATATACTGGAAACCTCTAAATGCTATAAAATGTTGAAGGGTGATACTTTGATTTTTATTTATTTATTTTTTTTACAGCGCTAAGGCCTAAGGTGCTATGCAAAGACACCAGAAGACACCCCCAAAAATGCAGCTCCTTTGGGTCACAGAGGATAACAAGGATGTTTATATATCAGTCCATAGGACGGAAAGCGGGGGAAATTGGCAATTGACTACCCTGAAATCACTTTGACCTCTGACCTTTTCACAAGGACTTTGAAAACAGAGACAGCATAGGTAAAACTGGCAGACAAGAGTGTAGAATATACTGAGAAGGAGCAGAGAAGGTTTGGCTGATGCGGATGCGACAGGAAGAGCCAGTGTGGTCTGACATGAGTGTGAAGGATAATAAAGAGGAGCTTAGCAGCTTTGAGTGGCTGTCATGGATAACAGCAGGACAAATGAGAGGATTTCTAACAGCAGCCCTCCATGAGCCCAGCTGAGTCAACAACAACAACAACAGGCACATACCTTGCAGGCCAGTGGGAAGTCTTCCTCAACCTATAATCTGATTGGCCCTTCCTATAAAGATAAGAAATTATATAATCAATATTAATGATTAAACCTGTAAGAAAATGTGGCTACAGTATGTCAGTGAACTCTTATTGCATTATATTATTATTATATAGCAATAATGCAACACTGAAAAGCTAAGGGCTCACATAGAGCTTGGACAATTTAGGCCCTGTTACAGGCTTGAGTAAATTTGCTCCTTACAATTTCCCTTTCAATGTCCACATTCTTCAATAAATAAAGGAAATCTTAAATATCATTAACAACTGTCATACATGGATAAATAAAATTAAAGCACTGTGTAAACAAAAGAGGGTTTATCTCAAAGGATTTGTGGTGCATATTAAAATCTAAACAGAGCCCAACACACATTATTAGTCCAGAAAGATTGTCAATACAACAGTCATTTGTCTTTAGTGAATATTTGATTAGTCTGATGCTGAACTTGAACTGAAAAACTCATGACATATGACACCAGCTTATGCACATACTGTATATGAAGAATATACAAATATATTTATAGTGGCTAATCGGAAAACATCTGAGTGGTGAGTGACTTATGCCAATGCGCAGTTAACAGCCTGATGGTTTTATGAACTGTCAAACTGTACCAGACAGATCACACTGGACAAATACACAGAGAAAAGAAATCACATCTGTGTTTCATTTCTCAGGGAGTCAGAAAGTTGTCCGCTTTACCGAAAATATTTGGATTGCAAACAGCAGATGTTAAGACAAGTTAAATCAGCTGTTTGACCCATGATTGTCATTCAGACACATCTTGGACTGGCAGCAGATGAGACCCCACACAGTTGGATTAAAACAATGATGTGAGATACAATAGTTTGGGTCTAATATGGTCTTAGTTATAAAGTTTCTTACTACTGAACCACTAGATAATACTTTCTGACTGGCTGGAGTCTAGCTACAAGCTCAAGACCTGTAGCTAGGTCCCTACTCCTGACAGGTTGCCCCCGCAGCACTGAAGGATGGTTTAAATGCAAGACTAAGGACAACAGCACGCATTAGAGCCACCACCAAACACAACATAGCCATCATTCAGACTGTGTAACTTGTAGTTAATTGTTTGAAGAATTCCTCCTTGGACAGTGGCTTCAAATTCACAATACTGCTTCCTATGTAATATAGCATAAAATGTCAAATTTTGTCATACAAATTATTCTCCTTTTAAATGACTTGATTAGCTGTTGTTGCTGTTCTTACCTTCAATGAAAGCAACAGATTTCTGGATTTCAACCTGATTTATCCAATCACATGGTAAGTTACAAGGCATGAGCTCATTGTGATGTGATAACATAAGGGAGTCTATGAGGTAATTTCTTTTGCTCAGTGTCACTCATAGTGTATTTATTACCACAATGGACTTCTACTATAACATATGTTTCTAAAATGGTGAAATTAGAACTTACAAGTCAAAACACTGGCTAAGTTACTTAGTAAATCAACAATATTTACATCAAATTCCTACATAGGTTTAAAAATAAATGTTATACGTCATATGAGCTTTGACAAATAATGTCTAACTTACCAAGTCAATATGACCAAAGCTGAGAAAATTTACCATAAAGTGGAAGTGCCTAATGAAATCCTTTTATGTCAGACTCATATGTATGATACTTGAGAAAGATATTCACCCATAAAGACAACCTCATTTGAAAAAAAGGACTTTTGTTTAATTTTTTTTTTTTTTTTTTTTGTATGTGTGTTCTCAGAATTAAAAAAACAAACAAAAAAAAAAAAAAAACAATGCAGCCAGAATCTGCCTCTTTAAATGGACCCCAGGTTGTGATAACCAAGACCCCCACTAACCAGGGATCAGGTGTAGTATAGGTTTTTTGGTCAAAGCAAAGAGGCCAAAAAACCTATACTACACCAGAAAAAGTAAGCTGAAATTAACAATAGCACTAGGGGTCATAGTGGAGAAAGTTCAGTGCTACAAGTTCAGAAATTAATCAAAAGTTAGTATAGTTCAGTTAGTCCATAAAGAATTATGAATGGCAAGACAAAAGTAGGAAGGAAGGACAGTGAGGAGGAAGGGAACATATTTACGATCAGCAGGGAATAATATTTTCCATGTTAGATCCGTCTTTTGTGTCAAAGAATGTGACTATGTAGAATAAAATACGTTTGAGGAAATTCAAACAGCAAATTTAATGCAATTGGGATATCATAAATTCTTGTGCTTTCATATTCACTCAGTTTTGACTAGCTTGCCCAATGCATACTCTTCCTCATATTTCAAAATCAGATGTCCCTTGTAAAATAGCCAATAAGTAGCCTACACAAGTTAATGTCATAATTATTATAGTTCCTGATGTACACACAGTGCTTTTAGGACATATTTAGTCAAATCTACCGGTCAATCACTCAGAAGAAACGGAGAGCTGCTATAACACAGATAATTGCCGCATCACACAGTCAATAGATTTTACAGAAAATATTTTTTGTTAAATTACTCCCTATGTCAGGGGTGTCCAAACTTTTTTCCTCAAGGGCCACATATCTAAACACAGACGAAGCAGAGGGCCGATCGAGGGCCACAGACTGGTGCTCAGTACAGTGAATAATTGAAATATTCATGTTTAACACGTTAGAATGAGCGATCAGTCCTTTATTCAAGCTAAGATCCACAAAACCACACAGTAAATATTAAATATGGTCTTATCAAGGTAGATTTTCATTGCAGCCAAAACTGCTCAAGGTAATTTGGGCCAATTCACCTGGAAGCCTGAGGGCCAAGAAAAATTTGTCTGAGGGCCGCATTTGGCCCACAGGCCATAGTTTGGACATGCCTGCCCTATGTTATTACTTATCCATTTGCCTATATTCCAAATGGATTCCTAATGTCTGTCTACCAAGTAAATGAATACATGTACCGAGAATATACATACTAGAACATTTAAAATAGTCAATTTGAGTAAACATATTCGGGTACAGTTTTCATCTGGTGGTATTCAGTTACTTTTCTAAAATCAAAGGAATACATGGCAGTACTTGATCACAAGATTTAGGCTTCAACCTGCACAAAATCAGTGACAAAAACTAGAAAATATCACTCTTACGTGTGCATGTGTAGTTTTCCCTTCTTCAGTCAGTAGGAAATGCATAACAAATGAAACAAACATAAAGCTGTTTTTAATCCTATTTTTAATCTTTACACTATAATTTAAATGCAATTCTGCGTGAAAGTATTCTAAGTATTCAGAATGGACCAAGTACTGGAATACATTACACAATACTTTTTAATGCAGGTTTTCAGTATTCTGTACCAAAATACATTTTCAAAGTATTCTTCATTCTCCCATCACTGCCCATAAGGTATGTATTTTTCTTGCAGACATGGCAATTGATGATATTGGATTGTGTTGCATTGTGGATATAAGGCTCTTGACTCTGTGTGGCTCTCTTTCCATTTCATAGCTGGACTCAGTGAAGTCTCTGGAGGACTTACTACATAAATCATGTACATGTACTTCGGATTTGAGCAGGATCACATGGGGGTCACAACCTTACTTCATCCTAACCTTGACAGAATAAATTTAATGCACGTCTCAGTTACCAATATCAAACAAAAGAGCTAAGTAATCACGGGGTTTACATTTGCCAAGATCTCGTTGGATCTAGAAATCAGGAAATTGTGAAAACGAAGACCTGTGCAAGTCACGTATAAACTGGCTTTGACAACATGTAAAATGTATTTGCTTTAGCACATCATATGTTGAATTGATTACAGGATTATTCAGTAACATACAATGGTTTCTGGGGTCAGGATACTTTGATGAACTGATTGTTAGATTTTGAAATGCGGTGATTATATATATAGAAACGATGGTGATTATATATATAGAAACAGACAATAAAAAGTTTAAGGATATAAGACAAATTATAAATTGTAATGCAACACAACTTCAGTCACGAGTATGAATGATTTATAGTTATTCAACTCAGACTTGAGGTACATAGGACTGGACATGGACTTCAAATTGATCTGACTTTGGCACAGTCTGCAACAACACGTGATACTGACTTATCGCTCAATATATAAAAGCAGGAACAATATTTTTGGGGATCAATATTTATTGTGGGAACTTCTTCTTTGCAATAGTGGGGATTTTTTGGTTATTTATTGACTACATGATGAGTCCAAGAAGGTTGAATATGACTATGACTCATTACAGATGCAAACAAATTCTAACAGCACTAATTCTACTGTTTATTTATTGCAGCCTGTGTTTTTCTTATTGTACATTTAGAATCATTTTTGTGGTTTAAATCTGCTCATGGGTTTTTGTGTCAGTGGCATAAATTAGTTTCAATATTATACTTTATCGTCTATACTATGTACCTAAGCAATATATCGTACTTCAAAATTTGTTATTGTGACAGGCCTACATCTACTGACAAAGAGCCAGCTCCTAAGCATCATTGGAGACAAGTATTAAGCTCCTGGAATTTACTAATCAGACCCAGCATGGTCAGGGGCTACACCAACACGGATAAGTGTGGCAGACGGAAAGCAAAGGAGCAAGTCTTTTGCTAACAAAGCTTTTGGCTAATTTATGAGCCCTTTAAACAGATGGGGGGGCAGTCTCAGTCCCTCAACACCCTGTGATACTAACCTGGAATAAATCAAGCCCTCAAAATGCAGACAAACTCGGAGCAGGCAGCCTGAGCCCTCATAGACCTGGTGTAAATCAGTGTCAGAAAGAGACAGCAGCAGATGAAGGACAAAGTGATGGACAAAAGACAGAGGTCCCCAGACTCGTAAAGCTCCCTGTTCAGTATCAGTACGTGCTTTTATTTCACTTTTCCTGGGATAAATATGGGCAGACATAAACCGAGGCAAGATAGTGTTACAACCAGAACCTCCAATTTAAATTCCACTTTGTTTAAGCAGAACATTACTCTAGGGAAAAGTATACATTACATAAATATATTTAGAGCTAGTCCAAATCCAAAGCCAAGTACAGAGGGATAATACACTCCAAACTAATAAATAATTTGGGGGATTTTTCATTTAATAGTGAAACTGTGGAGCTGCCAAAATGTGCATCCTATTCCCAGAAAGTGCCTCAAGATTATCTCCTAATATTGTGAAAGGAGCAATGGATTTTGAACTTGAGACTTGACCTGACCCAAGCCACCAGCTCTGTCCAAATCTATTCATTGTTCCCTTGAGGTCTTTTAACAATAAATCAAATGCTTTCACAAATTTTGCTTACAACACATCTCACATAAAAATAACAAATGACTAAATAACTAATGCATCTTCACAGTGTATATTGTCACTGTACTGTTTTCAAATAAGCACATCAACTCCAACTTTTACATGAATGCAACTTACTTTTTATGTCCTTAAAAATATTGGTTATAGGTTAAGGTACCAAATCAGTGCATTAAGTTGTGATGTTTTGGGATTTTCTAATTAAGAAATCAAGCAAACACGCTTAAGCCTCATGTCTCTCATGTGGGCGAAATAACATCAGCTATACAAAGAGTGGAAACAAAAATGTAAAGGTTTTTTTTTACTGAAAGCACAGTAAAAAGTAGAAAAAGTAGTAACTGCCATGGTCCAAATTTCCTAATAGCACTAATACTATAATAAAACTATTTATAGTACGAGAGACATTGTAATTACAGCTAACTTTAACTTCAAATTATAGATATAAAATAATAAAATATATAAGTGTATCAATCCCTGTGATATTCCCCCAAAATGAAATGTGCCCAAAAAAACTACTTTGGTGAGATGGATGCTTTGTTATTTTCCATCTATCGCTTATTCTTGCATTACAAAAATCTTGCCTGACCAGCCAGTCCCTTCTACATTCTGTTCAAATCCAGAAGGAGAGAGCGTGAAAAACCTCCATCCAAACTTAAACGATCTAACCACAGCCACTAATTTGTATCATGTGTCTCTCAAATGCTGAAGACATCTCCTTTTCGAAAAATCTTGGAACATTCAGAACAAAATATATAACTTCTTTTATCTGAAATCAATAATAGTTTGGTGCTTCGATTGATGATTCTGTAAAAATCTGTGCTGTTTCTCAGTTCTTTATGTAGATTTTTGTTTTGGACATGAACGAAGCATGCTTCTCTCAGATTGGTTAATCCACCTGCCACTCACGACTTCTGAAATCAGAGAGACAGGATATGGCTCCCGATCTATTCATCTTTGTAGTTCTTTCAAAGCATGTGGTTCTGGTCTGGTTGGCCAGGTAAACAAAAATACACATTATTGGAGCACATTCCAGTAATAGTGATTGCCTATTGTCCTCCTATTTCTCTTTCAGCTTCAGTCATCGTCTGAGTCAGGCCAGAGCTGCCACTGCACATCACTAGAAACAGGCTAGATTCCATTGTTGTGGTCTCCAGTCACTCCAGGCCACATCTGAGCTAAGACATATCACTGAACGGTAACACATACTTTGGGCAGATTTAAGATTCATTCAAATCCACATGTAAAACTGCACTCAGGACACAGAACTGCATTGTGGGTTTTGGTTTATGTGAAGTGTCGCTACAGCACACAGCTCCCTTCCTGATCCTCTCTGTTGGGGTTTGGTCCTGCTGAGCCTAAGGGCACACTCACACTAGGACTTTTGAATCATGCCGTGCTCAAGCACTATTGCGTAGGGTTCTATGTCCCACACTCACACCTGCACAACTGAACTGGGCCACGGCCCAATGAAGTCATCACACGGCACTGTTTGTTTACATGTCACACAGCAGAGCTATCGCTTTTAGTGGAGACTATAAGTCCAGCAGCATGAAATATCTATTAAATAGTAAGACAGATTGCGCTCACATTGGACAAACATACCGCGCTTTAGGGGCTATCCGGGTTTGGGCACAATTCTAAAGTCCTAGTGTGAGTGCGCCCTAAGATTGATACACAGATTTTGATGTCGACTTATTGGGCGAAATGTACAACTTATATAAATAAAAACTGTGACATTGGCCAAAGCATTTGATTATGTGTATTTTTAGATTACAAAAAAAAACAATATGTTATGTTATTCATTCTATCACTGACGACACAATTGTCCTGTTTGACTACTAAAACTACTACTGTTACCCCTGCTGCTGATCCCTCTCCAACTTTTAATGCTAGGCTAATGTTTCTAAAAGGCTACTTAGTCAGTTACTTAGGACTACTACTTCTACTAGTACTACTACAACTTAGGCAACTCTGAGCTGATTTATTTGAGGGTTAATTTCGATCGATATCTCACTGGATCTGTCCAATCTAACAGCAGCTCTGCCACAAATGAGTCTTTTTTTTTTTACTAGGGTTCAAAACCCGCTCTTGACATAAACATCACTGACTGAGCAGCTGACCTACAGGTTGGCAGTCCCACAGATGAATGCTGCCATTGTGTCCTTGAGCAAGACACTTAACCCATCTCACCCCCAGTGTCTGTGATGTATGATGAGTGTGTGTGAATGGGTGAGTGGTTCCTTGATGTAAAGCGCTTTGAGTGCCTTTAAGGTGAAAAAGTGCTATATGAAAATTGATCTAAAAATCTATTTACTTCTACTGTTACAAATACTACCCATACTTCTGCTTCTTCTCCTGTTAGTGTTAGTAATATTTTACTAGTACAAATAATTCTACTACTGAGATGGAAGTTCCTTATTAAAAGCTGTTGCTATGTTTCTGTTATGGGCACCCACCTGATGTCTGAAATCATAAGCAGCTGGACCAGGCCTGTGGCATGGCAGTGAGCTGAGCACCCGGATAAACACCCCTGTAATGACTAGCAGACACACACACAGAAACACATGGAAGACGATTGTTAGTGCCAATATGGATGCACGAGAGAAAACTGTTTATTCAAGAAGATACTGACGTCACTAAAGCAGGAAAAAATACACATAGTTGACTTTATAGTAGTTTATTTCTATTTACTTTAAAGGTCTAGCTTTCCTAGTAGGGGGTCCGCTACCTGGTAGCCTGTTCCACAGTATGACAACTCATAGTGGGCACGCCTCTCCACAGGTGGTGTCACCTACCTGTCTCCATGGAAATAGATATGTTTATTGCCAATGGAACATTCCAGGCAAATGTGTGCTATCCTCCACCAGAAAAGTTACACAGTGCACCTTTAAAGGAGGCCAACGGTAAATCTGCAACAGACTCTATCCAGTAAAACATAGCAATTAAAAACAAGACACACAATTGTGTCACAAAACAATATGAATTCAAATTCCTGATTAATGCTATAACAGGGAGTACACACATATTTGAGGAAGATGGTTGTATCTAAGCCAGAAATGTATGACCCTAATTCATGCTCCAGACAACTAATAACATAGGC
This sequence comes from Taenioides sp. WSHXM2023, assembly GCA_029959045.1. Lineage (NCBI taxonomy): Eukaryota > Metazoa > Chordata > Actinopteri > Gobiiformes > Gobiidae > Taenioides > Taenioides sp. WSHXM2023. The sequence continues at coordinate 14,968,171 of CM057094.1, forward strand.
CAGACAGAGATTGTTTGTATACCTTTACTGTCTACTCACTTTTTCTGCTTAAACTCAAAACTGCTGATGTCTCCCATATAGTTGTCATACTCCTTCTCCCTTCCTACATCTCATTTCCCCAGTTGTTATTGCATTGTCATGACATGGTGACAGAATGCAACAGTGTGAACATCATATACTGGGGTCATAGGAATTTGCAGCCTATAAATTCACTGACCTTTTACACATTAAGAAACTGACTCCACTGTATACACAAATGCTTGTCCACAAATATAGTCATGTCTGCCACCCAATAAATCTCTATGTGTGTGGGGTCTGTTAACTGCATGTTTATCTGCACCCTGTGATAATATTTTGGATGTAAATTAAAAGCACAGTGAAGACTAAGGGTGAGTACAGTACATTTACGTTCCATTGGGTGCCTTCTACATAGTCATCTGTCTGAAAACATTGTTTATTTGTGAGTAAATACAGGGCTTATTGAGGCTACTGACACTGTAAATTCAGATATAAGATACATAGTCAAAAGGCAATGGAGACCAAAAGGAGTGACCTCATTTCTAAGCAAATAAAGTATTAATATGTGAAAGTCAAAGGTACTGTAACAGATATAGTCTCTCAGCAATGCAATTTCATTATGGTGGAACAGAAAAAATATTGTAACTAAAGCCTTTCTTTATTTTTGCACGACTCAAAAAATAAACATTTAGATGGTGTGGATTAGACTTCTTGGCATTATACTCTTCACATAATTGTAAAATTATAGAGTTGTTTGAAAAAAGAAATAAACAATGATTCAAAATTGCTTAAAGTCATACAAAAACCATAACCTTAATTAAGCGCACACAATGTAACTGGTGGAGGTCACAACCAACTCTTCTTGGAGAAGCTATTGCTTTGCCTTTCAACCAGAAAAGTTGCATAGCGCATCTTTAAACTTAAGTGTTCCCCTAGTGATGGCCAGTAATTACAGAAATCAGATTACCAATTAGATTAGATCTGATTTTATTTATTTATTATTTATCTGAATATTTATTTGAATAGGGACATTTTTGGTATGTGTGTATGGGTGTGTGTGGGTCAACAAACGTGTCAGCTTTTTAGGGTAACATTTGAGCTACATTTAGAAGATAAAGTACAATTAATTGAATTAAAATGTTTAGATAAATATATATCTTGAACATTTTATCATCAATTTTCCCACAATAGTTTGCCGTTTCATTCCATAATTTTCCATGCCAAAACCTGGAAAAATATGAAAAATCAGAAGAAAGCAGATTACTCACATTCGATTTCATTGTTTATATGACACTTCAATACTCAAAAATCTGATTATGATCAGATTTGTGCATGCAAATAGCTGGCGTGACTCAAACCTGTGTTCCGTGTTCCTCAAATACAAAATCTAATGTTGTGGCGCCATCTACAGGCAAAAACAGAGAGGAGTGAGAACCAGCAGAGGGCGCTGTTGGACGGCTCTGAACCTTTGAGCGCAGCCTCCTGTCACCGGAAACCAAGAAGCTCTTGAACATGTTATGAAAATCAGCTAGTGATGCTTATGTAACTGCTCGTTTTGTAAGTACTGAGTATATTTACTGCCTCCATCCTTTTAAAATCATAATATAATACTCCGAGTTATTATCGATACACTTTTGGCTGTTATAAATCGTTCTCTTCGTCAAAATGTTCGAAGACAGACTACGGTCTCTTTAAATGGTCAGCCGGTGCTTTGCTTGTGTTAGCTTAGCATAGTAGCCACGTAAACAAAGGGTGCATTATTGAGATCATATATAATATAGCATACTGCATTTTGTTATCGTGTAGCGGTCCACAACGAATATCTTTTTTCACGGTTTGTTTAATTTGCAGTATTTTTGATGTCTGTCTGAGCAATGAATTAAAATCACAATTACCCAAACTTCAACCATACATTGTTCTCGTAACAGTTATTTGCTATATGTGTATAATATAATATAGTATTTTTATTGTACAAATTGCTTGTATTAGATTGCTTGTAGTGAAGGTCTGATTGGCTGTTGTATGACCAACATCAACAGTGACTTAAATGACCAGATGAATCCGACTGACAGGTGTTTCTCCACTGACGTATTGACATGTGAATGACATAGGGCCTGCAGCTGCACAATGCCAGTTGAGGGTACAGAGGACCAAGCTCCTGCCTCGCTGTCCAGCCCAGTCAGTGCAGCTCTCACCCTGGGCGGGACAGAGGAGGATGGGGCTGCTGGGGGCACAGCATCCTTCCCTTTTCCAGAGAGCAGCCGAGGCTCCGAGTCTGCTGCCACATATCCTGCCAGTTCAGGACCAGGGGAGGCAGCTGGTATGTTCAAATGCCAATTAAGCCATAACAAACAAGATCGACATAAAGCATCATTTTTTTCCAATTTTAATTTTTTTTATTATTATTATTTTTTTTTTTAGGATCAAAGAGATCTGGTGCCTTACTGCACATTGACAGACAGCGAATCCAAGCAGCATCTGCCAGTTCGGGGGCAGATGAGCTGCAGGGCCTTGGTGTGGCGGTCTATGACCAGGAGATACTGGAGCAAGGTGTGCTTCAACAGGTGGATGAAGCCATCCAGGAAGCAAGTCGCGCTTCTGCTAAAGCAGAGGCAGAAAAAGAGTACCAGTCAGTACTGGATGATGTCAGGTAAAGGATTAAATGAAAAGTTAAAAATGATGAAAGTATCACAACAACAACACTTCACAGAATCCCATATTTATTCTTTTTCATAAATTATTCCACGTTCATGCAGGGTTGGCCAGTCTTGATATTCTGGTTCACAGAGTCTGAGCCTGTTCCATATAATATTTTGATACTAAATTAGTTTAACCTGTTATATCCATATTTTTGTTTTCCAAGTAATCTCATCTATTCTGTGTTTGCTTTAAGGTCAGTCACAACTGAATTAAAACATATCAACAAGATAATTGATCAACTTGGACCTTATGCTGCCTCCAGCAAAGATATCATCAGAAAGATTGAATCTGTGAAACGACAAAAGGAGAATAAGGTAACCTGACAGTCTAGTTTGCTGTGTTTGTTTAATGTATAGGCCTGCTTTATTCAAAAGATATTTGGTCTTAGGAGAAACAGCTGAAGAAAATAAGAGCCAAACAAAAAAGACTTCAGGCAATTCTGGGTGGAGACAACTCTCTGAAACTTGAACTTGAGCTCTTAGCTGAAGAAGAGGATGCAGAAGAAGGTAGACATTCCATTGTGCAGTGTAATTAAAACATTTTTGCATTGTTACATTCATAAACTTGTATGTTTGTGTTATTCTAGAAGCCGGCCCATCCACACTTGGTAGTATGCTTATGCCAGTGCAAGAGACAGAATGGGAGGAACTTATTCGCAAGGGACACATGACACCATTCGGTACTCGGATCCCACAAAAAGAGGAAAAGAAGGAGCCCCGAAAACTAATGCTAGCTGAAAACTCTGCCTTTGACCAATACTTGGCTGATCAAGCCAAACTTGCAACAGAAAGAAAGAAGCCACCGATTTTAAAGAAAAAACATACCTCAAACCTCAACGCAAATGGAAAAGTCAAGACCAAAAACAGAACATTATCCCCAAAAGATAAAAAGCTTAAAAAGAAGATACGCAAGCTTCAAATAACTGCTTTGAAAGCTCATCCCAAAGCTCGGCCAAAGACTGATCTAACAATACCAAAACAAAAACACAAACATAAAAATGAAAATGGAGAAAATGACAGTGAAGAATCAGAGTATGTCCCGAGTGATGAGTGCATGGATCCAGACCAAGAGGAGCGGGAGGCTATGGAGGAGGGCTATGGTGAAGACGATGATGAAGAATATGAGTTAAAAACATACAAAAGGAAGATGGTGGGCAAAAGGAGGAAGAAAGTGAAAGAAGAAAGTGATGAGTTTAGTCCTGAGAGTTCAGACGACGAAGACTGTGAGAAGAAGAGCAAAGCAAAGAGATTTAAAGATGATGGAGATATTGAATACTACAGACAGAGAATAAGGTAGGAAACTATGTCTTTAGAAACGCTAGACAATACTTTTCCATCTCTTTACCCTGCTTGACAAACGCCCAGTTAGGTCTTTAGGGGTGCAGTGTGAGTGCCATTGTTATTCCCCTCAGTTCAGAAGAATGCAGTTGGTCTGCTGGCTGTTCATGCAGTGGTAGCACTAATCCCAGATGAGATTGGCAGCTGTTTCTTGACTAAGCAAATTCATTCCCTGTTGGACTTCTTTCTCTGCACTCACATCGGCCTAATTATCCTCCCGCACATGGTTTTATACACTCACCCTAATGCTCAAATTAATGGAAGAGCAGCCCTAATGAGATTTCATATTTATAGCAGCCAAATAAATTGTGTTGGCATGTGTCCTTTTTCCTACAGTACAATGATTGAATGTCAGTTCATCAGCACAGACATGGCGTGGATGGCGAGTCTAGCTCATATGAAGAATGATATTATTAGACTGGGCAGTATTTGTAGTTGGGTGGGGTGGAGAGGGGGCAGAAAAGTGTAATTAACTGAACCAATGCTTAGTCTTGACTTAATTAGAGAGTGTGGTCTCCCAGGCCCAGCTAAAGGACCAGTACTGAGGCAGGGTGACAGGACCAGGCCCAAATGAAGATGGATTCTTATCCTATCCACCTCACACCTTTCTGGGGAACTCTCACTACTAATTGTCTATATCAATCTTCATTTTCTGTGCGACGAGTGTGGCTCTAACTGCCCTCTTTTCTGCACTCTTAAAACTCCTTTACATTTCCTTTTTGCTCTAAAAGCTCCCAACTCAAGGGAAATACCTGCAGCTCAAAACATTTGCTATCGATAACCCTTTGTAGGCAGATTCTAAAATAAACCACAGATTTCACTATGTCTGGTGCTGCACTTGGCAAACTGGGCAAGACCTACAATATACCTGTTATGAGAGAATTATTGCTAGGAAACAATTGACATTAACTACATTTAAACCTTTTTAAACAGTGTTGAGGATTAGTGTGGCTTTATGAAAGTTTGCTCACTAAAATGTTTATACTTTAATTAGGAAATGGAAGCGTCAGCGCCTTCGGGAAAGGGAGGAAAGAAGAGAGAGAGCCGAGGAGCTCACCGATGACAGTGATGCGGAATTTGATGAGGGGTTCAAAGTACCTGGATTTCTCTGGAAGAAACTTTACAAGTAAATTCCACTTTTTCCAACTTTTTATCAACAATGAAGCTTTTCATACAGTATACAACTTCGGTGTTTGGTATCCAGTCTAGTCTAGCATATTAACATTATATATAATACATACCTTTTTCTATCACACTTAGATACCAGCAAACAGGCGTGCGCTGGCTGTGGGAGCTCCACTGTCAGCAGGCGGGGGGTATCCTCGGAGACGAGATGGGGCTGGGTAAGACCATCCAGGTCATCAGCTTTCTGGCCGCTTTGAGCTACAGCAAACTTCGGACTCGAGGGTCTAACTACAGGTACGCACCAACACAATCTGTGGGCCGCGACTGTGTGTCTGTATGGTATGAATATTTGATCAGGGAAGTTCGGCTTGAGAGTGTTCATCTGAATTATTAAACATGTTTCAATTATCAGACTCTTCACTTTCTTACTGCAGACATCAGAGAAATCTGTGTGTGTGGATAGTGTTGAGTTGTGTCTGCTTGTGAACACTCAACAAATTTTCAGTCTTTTAAACTGTGGTTGAAGCAGGTGCAGGGCAATAAATTAGGCTCTGAAAAGATGATGCACTGACGGTAATAATGCGCTTTTACTGCACAGCACAACACTGTGCATTTAGAGGGTGGAGCTTCCCTTGTGATCAATACTCTGTCTTCTATAGACGCCCACAAATTGATTGCTTGCAAACTCAATTATGGCCCAGTATCAATAGCTTTTCCCAAGCAGAGGTTCATACCAGCCCATTAGTGTGCGTGTGTTGACAAAGCTCAGTTTGACAAGATGTTCACACAATTCTGTACAAATAAACCCTTGTAAATCAATTGTATCAAGCCTTTTTGTTTCAATATTGCCAATTTTGATATCAGCCATCCAAGTGACAACTGTAGCATAAAAAGTCATATATATAATTGTCTATAAATGTTTAAAGAAAATTATTTCACTTTTCATTTGGTTGTAGGTATGCAGGTCTGGGGCCTACTATTATTGTCTGTCCAGCGACTGTTATGCACCAGTGGGTGAAGGAGTTTCACACCTGGTGGCCCCCTTTTCGAGTGGCTGTCCTCCATGAAACTGGTTCTTTCACAAGTAACAAGGTGAGTGCCTCATGTTTGATTTTATTTCCTCTGGGGGGCACCAGAGATCTGTTCAACTGAACATTCAGTCTCTTTCTATTCAGTCAAATGTGTTTTATTTCATTGCAGGAGAAACTTGTTCCAGAGATTGCCTCTTGTCACGGTATCCTGATAACCTCATATTCGGCTGTGAGGAACATGCAGGACGTATTACAGCGCTATGATTGGCACTATATCATTTTGGATGAAGGCCATAAAATCAGAAATCCAAATGCTGGAGTTACTGTGGCCTGCAAACAGGTGCTTTACTTATCAAAACTGTTTATTGTGTTATGGACGGGGTTTAACCTGATCCTACTCTTCTTTCACTATTTCTTTTTAGTTTCGCACTCCTCACCGGTTCATTCTGTCAGGATCCCCCATGCAGAACAATTTGAAGGAGCTTTGGTCTCTTTTTGACTTTGTTTTTCCCGGTAAACTGGGAACACTGCCTGTGTTTATGGAGCAGTTTTCTGTGCCAATCACTATGGGTGGCTACAGCAATGCCTCACCTGTTCAGGTAATGAAAACACTGGCCTTGTAGTTGCTCTTTATTTGTTAATATTTGTGCAAGAGATAATAACTTCATACATTGTACAGTACACTACTATATAATGTAAACACAAGCAGAATGTGAATACCAGTGCATTTGGTACTGAGTAACATAATGTAAGTGTATAGAAACATAACTGAATCCCTGGTGTGTGGAAAGAGGAGGCTAAAGTAGACGGCAGTGAGCTAAATTGTGGCCCTTTGTCATTAGTGTCCAATCGTTAATAACCCACTGACTGTATGGATTTAATTATTTAAGCCAGCTATTGATGCTCCTTCCGCTGTCGATAATAAAAACCTTTACTAATTATTAATGTTATTAAATGGTCAGAGAGAGCTGTGCTTTGCTGCTTTATACTCAGACAGAGCAAGCCTTAGCACAGAGCAATGGATACAGTAGACTGGTCTTTTGAGTGGAGCTGGGTACATAAATACAGCAGCACTGAGTACAGGGTCATCTGCTGTTTTTGCTTTAGTTCCATTATGACTTAGTCCCACTGAAATCGTCCCCTCCAGGCTTCCTTGATGTCTCTTTGATGCCTTTGTGGACCCCCAGTGAGTTAATGTTTAAAGCTAACTGGCATTTAGCACTGGCCATGGATGAGGTGTAGCAGGCCATCTGTATTCCCTGTAAAGGCTATGACTCCTGCCCACTTTACTACCATACTACTGACCAGCACTAGTCATGAAAGGGAGGGATTTTGTCCCCTAAGAATACAGCGCTCTGATCAATGTTTAATGGCTCTTTGTGCTGAGAGGGACAGTGAGATGACGGGCTGCTGGAATAGGTCTCAACAACAATCCTGCCCCAGGAAACACCCACATGACAGATGTTGATGTGTTGTTTAAGAGACTAAACTAAATTATGTGTGTGTTTTGAAGCAATGTGTTGGTAGCATTCTGCTTAGAGGGTTAATGCTCTTGTTTGTTTACAGGTTCAGACCGCCTATAAATGTGCATGTGTGCTGAGAGACACCATAAATCCTTACCTGCTCCGGAGAATGAAGGCAGACGTTAAGGCCAACTTGTCTCTTCCTGACAAGAATGAGCAGGTATTCATCAGTCTTGAAAGACATTTGACCCTGGTCTTAGTATTGAATTAACTCATTTCTTTCATGTTTATCTGATGAGTGTGAGTGTTTCTGCCACATCTAAAAGAGTATTTGATGATCGTACATTTGATGAATTGGCAGGTGAACTCGCCTAATAAAGTCCTGTTAAAGTAAAACGGGCAGGTATTCATTAAGGGCTCTGGTCTCTGGTCTGTCTTCTGGCTTGATGCTGGTTGACTTCTCAGTCCACTTCAGCTCATTAAGTGTGTCCCTGAGGATCGTGTGGCACTAAAAAAGACACCACTTTCTTCTAATTTCTTTTTCACACACTTCATTTCATCTAGGGGCTTTAAAGGGGATGTTCGCTGCTCATTACCACTCTTACGCAGCCTTTGTCTGTGCGCAGGTCCTGTTTTGCAGATTAACAGATGAGCAACGGCAAGTGTACCAGGAATTTTTGGATTCGAAAGAGGTTTACCAGATACTGAATGGAGACATGCAGGTAAGATTATAAAATGTGTTGATATGCACTTTTATTTGTGCTTTATGTCAATTTCACACACACAAATACTACTTGATAATACAGTGGTGTAATGAACTGATGGAAAACACTCTTTCTTACTTACCCTTGAGCCCACAAATTTAATTTAGGCTTCCCTTCTTTATAGAAACCACATAGTAGAGATTAGATCACATATTTTATGGTGTGTGTGAATTGAGTTAAATATCTAATTGCTTTTAGCATATTTGCTGATATTTCCCTTCAGGAAGTTGTACAGCAGCATTACCCAGGCCCGAGAGGAACAGATATTTGACCATTCATCACTACTGACCAAATGGATGTGGTTGTAGAGCCATAGGTTACCACAGTAAATTGCTCACACACTCATTTTTGCAGGCGTATTCAGTGGTCACTCTCAGTCCATTAACCACCATTACTAATGCAGTGACCACTGAGCCTTCATCAAGAAAAGCACCCTTTTTGTATGTTAATAAATTATGTAACTCATTTCTCTAGCCTAAAGTAAATGTGCTTATTTGTTTAAAGTAAAACATGCCACTCATTATCAATTACTAACTGCATTGTACTGTTTAACATTTATGCCTATTCATGTGGATGTTTAGGTTTTTTCAGGTTTGATTGCTCTCAGAAAGATCTGCAATCACCCGGACCTGTTCTCTGGCGGCCCCCGGATGCTGAGGGGAATCCCAGAGGACCAGCTGACTGAGGAGGAGCACTTTGGATACTGGAAACGGTCGGGCAAACTGATTGTGGTGGAGTCTCTACTGCGGCTCTGGTTCAAACAGGGTCAGAGAGTGCTGCTCTTCACCCAGTCCAGACAGGTGACAGATTCAGACACATGGGTGGGTGTGTATTGGGTCTGTCTTTTAGTCATAATTCTAGTAGAATTATAAAGTAAAACAAACAATTGGAGACCTAATTACTAATTTGATTTGACTTATTTATCAGACAAAATTGAATACTATCCACTGCAATAAACCATATATTTGTCAGATGTGACAGCTCTGCATATTCTCACCAAAATGAGCTAACTGCTTTATATTTGTCAGATTCCTAATATTTTGTAATGTAATAATTGGCTTTTGTGTTTTTAGTTGGGTTTAAGTTTTCTTTGTTTCCAAAGTTCAGATCATGTGGTTGTATGTGTGCGAGTGGCACATGTCAGTGTGGCCCCAGCTGTTGTAGTCAATACCAATGAGATTATACCTCAGAGGCATCCTGAGAGTCTCCAGTCGGTATCTCTGTCCATGTAATATTAATCTTCTCTAATCCTTTTAGAGATAATCCAAATCTCGGTCCCCTCCTTAGTCTGTGTCTGTGCCATGTCTTCACCTCTCATATGTTTCTCAGATGTTGGACATCTTGGAGGTCTTTGTGAGGGAGAATAACTACTCATACCTGAAGATGGATGGCACTACCACTATAGCGTCCCGGCAGCCCCTCATCGCACGCTACAACGAGGTAAGGATTAGCACCTCCTAATGGCTCTGTTTCCTTTGAAAATCCCCTCCTGAGGCAAGCTGTAGTGATACTCCACTCACCCCAGGGTGGGGGCACCAATGTTGACAATCTGTTAAACTGGGACCACTCACTTATTATGGCAGTAGGTCAATAAAGTACATCTGCCTATATGTGAGAACTTAATTTTTAACCCAAAGACAAAGTCGTGTGTTGTTTATACATTACATTATTTTGGAGTATTTTACAATGCAATTTATAAATGCTTCTTTCTCCCTTATTTCATTTTCAGGATAAATCAATTTTTATTTTCTTGTTGACCACAAAAGTTGGAGGCCTGGGAGTCAATCTGACAGGAGCCAACAGGGTCATCATTTATGATCCAGACTGGAATCCCAGCACTGACACACAGGTCTGTCCCAGGATATTATGAATAAATGTACAGTTATGTTTTTTTATTTATTTCAACCAAAAGTCTAGAAAAAAATAAGTTGTATTGCTGTTAATGTGTCTCAGATGGTGTATTATAATAACCAAATACATTATCATAGGCACGTGAGCGGGCATGGAGGATTGGTCAGAAACAACAAGTAACTATTTACAGATTGCTGACTGCGGGAACCATTGAGGAGAAAATCTACCACAGGTCAGACTGCATTTCATATTGTTTATTTACACATTAAAGCAAATTATATAGTCAAATTGAATAATTATTTCTTCTCAATCTTTGTTTTCTCCTTGCATTGTTTATTGCTATTGATTTCACACACTGATATATCGTCCATAGCTAATAATTGCCGAATCTTCTCTAGCCCTGTAATTGAAAAGCTTTCTGTGTTTTATTAAATGACCACTCTAGGAGCCCTAAAATTATGTTTTGTTGATTTTAGGTCTATACCCAAATTTCAAAAGGCAAAAACAAAACACTGTATAGCTTAACCTTTAATATGAAAGTTGACTAATTTTCTCTTCAATCACTTTAAGTATTCTCCTGTGACACGGGATTGGGGATCCCTGCTGAGCCAAAATAAAACACAATCATCCAATTATGTTCTTTGTGTTTTTAATTCAGGCAAATCTTCAAGCAGTTCCTAACTAACCGGGTGCTGAAAGACCCTAAACAAAGACGCTTTTTTAAGTCCAATGACATCTACGAGCTCTTCACACTGTCAGACCCTACGGGTGCTCAGGGAACAGAAACTAGTGCCATTTTTGCTGGTGCATTTTTACATAATTGTTACAACATTTAGTTTTGTGATTAAAGGATAAAGTAACTTTCCTGTGTTTTTTACATTATAGGTACTGGCTCAGATGTCAAGGCACCGATGAAAGCCTCAAAACAAAGGGCTAATGCAGAGAGCCAAATAAGGACACAATATTCAGTAAATGCAAACTCGTCAAAACATGCACTACACAATAAAGAATCTCACAACTTGTCTCACAGCAACCAATGTGGGAAGTCAGTACTGAACAGTCCACAGAAACATAAGGCAAAAAAAAAACACTGTCACACAGAAGACAGCAAAGGACAGCGAGAAAAGAAACAGAAACACTCTAGAGACGCACGCTTTGAAGGACACCGGATATCTCACCTGGTTAAGAAAAGGGACTATAAGAAGGCCAACGGTGAAGATGAACAAGACAACCAGGGGAAATCTGATGATTATGTTCTGGCAAAGCTATTCAAGAAATCAGGTGAGTTCTGAAGATGTCTAATATCTAAACTTCTATTGCTTAGTGTTGACTGTCAGCTCTTTGTCGTAGGTATCCACAGTGTGATGCAACATGACACCATCATGGAGTCCTCCAACCCTGACTACGTTCTGGTGGAAGCTGAGGCCAACAGAGTCGCCAAAGACGCTTTAAAAGCCCTTAAAGTTTCTCGTCAGCAGTGCAGGCTCTCCTACAATTCCACCCCTCCACAAAAGTGGGATTTTCTGTTTTTAAATTCATATTTTGTTGTTTTGTTCCTTTATTTATACATGTATGTTTTCCCTCTAGAAAAAGATTTGGACAGAAGAAAAATTCTCTTCTAGCTGGGCCGACTGTTCAGTCCGTCCCCACTACAAGCAAGTGCAAGGTAATGACTTATTGTACTTCTGTGTTTGTATTGCATACTGGTATTAAATCCATTAATGTGCATTTTTAGGACGCTGCAATTGTTAATAAGTCGAAAAAGCCAGGTTCGGGAGCACATTTCAGTGGAGAAGCTGAGAATGATGGTGCATCTGCCACTCTCTCCTCCTCCTCTCTGTTGGCCAAGATGAGAGCTCGCAATCACATTAGTGTCCCCTCTGGTCAGAGAGACGAGGAAGAGGAAGAGGAAGCTGACGCACAGCAAACCAGCGGACCACCAGCGCAACACACTGAGCATGACGAGCTGTTAGTTGATCTGCGTAACTTTATAGCCTTCCAGGCCCACGTAGACGGACAAGCTAGTACTCAGGAAGTGCTAGAGTATTTTAAACCACGACTGACTCAGGCACAGGCTCCTGTTTTTAGAGAACTGCTCCGAAGCATCTGTGACTTCCACCGAATGGTTGGTCAGGAGGGGCTCTGGAAACTCAAGCCACACTTTCGCTAAAGAAAGTGCTACTTATTCTTTGTACAGCATTGTTTTTTCATTATTAAAAAAGGATTTGTTTATATCAGATGTAGTGTGGCATATCCACATTAATACTGTTCTTTTTGCGCCTGGTCATACTTGAAATTAAATATTATTTTCCATAAACACTGATTTGAGTAGTTCTATACTCAGGTGAATTTTAACATAAATGCCTCAATTTAGCCATATTTTACAATGTGGTTTTCAGCATTGTTCATGAAACTTGTCTGTCATGGATAGAAATATAAGATGATGTTATTTAAGTGGCTGTTGAAGTGTCACAACAACAGGAATTTGGATTGTGATATTTTACAATAAACTTTTCAGAGTTTTTGCTTTGATATAGTGCTTTGGTTCACTGTAAATTACTAAAAACGGTGGGGAGAGGAGAAGTCTTAAAACAAAAGGCTAGTTGTTGTTAAAGTGGTGCTGACCACGGTTTGTTCATTCACGATTTAGTTTACTTCACAAGACAATGGAGAAGGCGCGGACAGTGCGCTTCAGGCCTGCGTTGTCAGAGCTGTCTAGACCAAATATTAGGATAAAGTTATCAACCGTTATTTGATTTCAATTTTCTACACGTACCTCACCGAGGTCATAATAACAACTTTATTTTCAGTGGTGCATAAATTAATTACGCGCATTTAATAACTAAAATATCATTATATTCCCCCTTTAATAACATAAACGCTGCACGCCAGGGAAAGCCTTAATAGCGCGGGGCCCTGTAACTGGCCATTATACGCCTGTAATGATATTACAGAACCAATTACGCGCCATTAGAAGGGATTTTCTGCACTTTATGTGGTTTAGTCCAATCCCACACTCCTCTTCTAAATTTCAGCAGCTTCTCGCAGCCTCATTTTGCCTTCACCTTAGAGACGCATGGCGTCTGCGCTCTGTCGTCCCAGATGCGCTTTAAAACTAATTGAAAGGGTCCCGCAGCACATCATTTATCTGAGGAAGCGAAATAAATCGCGGGACCCCTTGCTGTGAACAAAATCAAAAATTTGGCCTTGTGAGTGTTCTACATACGCAAGCTCCTGTAAAGCGGAGCCCTAACGCACCCTGACGAGCCATTAACGCGCCCGACAGTCAATCTAAAACCCAAAAGAAGTCATCTAGCTTTTTTTAATATATGAAAGAACCAAATAAAAAGTGCACCGGCCTAGCGCGTGTGTTTATGGTCAGGGAATATGCCTGACTCTGGAATAACAATCACTTGTGATGAATATTGTTGTACCAGAGTTGAAGTAGAGCAGCCGCCCGCCACCCGGGTGCACTTCTCCTTCTTCTGTCTTTCCTTTTCTCGCGCACAAGCACTGGCCGAGGTTCGGGGTGAGACAAATCTTTGATAATCCGATTAAGACCAATTAGGCATGAGATTATTTCACGATCGCTGAAAGCCTTAACACTGTAGACAGTTATACAGTTAGGGAGACATCTGGACACCCCGGAGAGAGTGACATCCGCGTGTGTGTGTGGGCGCGTGTGAGGGGGTAAGGCTGTGGACCCTCCCATACACAAACGCGCGCGCGCGCAGTGAGAGGAAGAAGTGCAGCATCCGCTCCACATCAACAGCATCCTCCCTTCCCGTTCTCTCACACGCGCTGTGTGGGACGACAGTCAGGAGTAACACTTCAACTTGAGTCATCCACAGAACCTGACGTCTTTAGCACCGCGCGCTCTTCTTTAGCACCGCGCGCTCTTCTTTGGCACCGCGCGCTCTTCTTTGGCACCGCGCGCTCTGAAGCTCTCGCTCAAACTTTTCCACGCGCGAGGATGTTCTACTTTCACTGTCCGCCGCAGCTGGATGGAGAATGCTGCCGCACTAACACGAGTAAGAGCAATCTTTTTTATTGTTAATGTTTGTTCACCTGAAAAATAAAGCCATAGAAAAAAACAAATGTATGCCTTAATTTTTACACCTTCTTTTTGTACAATAGCAAAGAGTATAGGCTATATAATTTCACTCCATCTCTCACTCTATATATTAAAGATAAAAAAAGATAAATAAAAATGCTTAGATAATTTATTTAATGTCTAAATATAACTGCCAGTCTCGTTTAGAAAATCAGTGCATGTTCTACAATCATTTCTCGTGTCACTGTGTGTGTTTACTGGCTCAAACCCACACTGCCCGAGGGCGCAGGGGCTGCACGGGGCGCAGAGGGTTGGTGGTCCCGGCCAGCTCGCACAGATGTCGAAAGTCACAGCTCCTTTTTAACCACACTTTCCCTTGGACTCACAGAGTGTGTGTCTATTTCCAAAAATAAGTTACCACGGTTCAGACCAACTGTGCCAGATAAGAGGGAGCAATCTCGTGCTAAATTATTTAAATTCACAGATCTCTAATAATCTAAAAAGTAACTTGTTGTCTATATAAATAACACTGTTTTATTTTTTGTTTTTTTTAGTAAATTCAAGTGGCTTTGGGAACCACCCACCGACAGACTTTGATGATGGATTTTTACGCAGAAAACAACGTAGAAACAGAACTACATTTACTCTGCAACAGGTAAGTTACGAAAGAAGCAAAAGAAAAAATATAAAAGCGATTAAAACTCAGAACAACAAAATTATAGAGATTACATGAAGGCCTTAAATCCAGTTAAAAGTTAAATAGCCGCAGGCCTACCCTCAAAAATTTTTGATAGACAAAATTTTTACTTTTGAGACCCGAGTTAGAAACATATTTCACATGAGCTTTTCAAAAGGGACGAATGTTTTATTTACTTTAGGTTATAAGTGAATGACCCCAGAACAGCAGTGGTATGCACACTGCTCTGGAGGAATCGTAAGCAAACGTGCCATAGATGAACCATTTGCAGTTACGCGTTTGAGGTATGTTTTGTTGCACTTGCAGCTTGAGGCTCTGGAGGCCGTCTTCGCGCAGACCCACTACCCGGACGTGTTCACGCGAGAGGAGCTGGCCATGAAGATCAACCTGACCGAGGCCAGAGTGCAGGTAAAAACAGGGATGGAGCGCAGTGCGCGCGGTGCGTCCCAGACACGTGTATCCACGTGCGAGACAGAGGGTAAATTAAGCCACTCTGTCATTCTGGCGATACACTTTAATAACATCAACATAATGGTGAATATTAGATTAGCTTGATTAATCGGTCATTCATAATTAAGCAGCGATAATGTTCCTCGCTAATTTGTCCGCGTCTCAAAGGTAGGAATACATCATGTCTCCAAAACAGGAAAAATGATACAAATCTGGAAATCTTAAACGCACAAATCTTAAACGCACTCAGCCTAGCAGTACACAGCCCACATATAGGCCTACTGTACCTTAAATTTGCCAATTTATATTCTGCTGTTGCCCTGCACAAGCGCGCGTTTATAAACTTGGCCAGATGTAATTAAGTTATGTGTCCTGTATGTAATTTCCTGCATTCCAGATTTGCTTTTGGGTTTTGTTGTGCGAGCAGATCTAATTGTGAGAAATATAATAGTTTGCCTTTTGTTCCCCAGGGTCATCTTACTATTGCTTAAACCCAATGGCGGGCTTGATAATGGAATCCAGCGCTGTAAATTAGGGATTGTAAACAAATTATTCCCCTCGTAATCCGATTACTACATTCCTATTATTAAATCTGAACATGAATCCACAGCAGTATGCAGGGATATTAAACTTACATTATTATTAGAAAATAAATTTCCTTTCTGTTGTAGTGTTGTGCCCCCCTTTTTGTAAAGTGTCAATGGGCCTCCCCCGCATTAAGAGCACAGCAAATTGAGATTAATGGAGCAATTATAGCCCATTCAGAGCAGCGTGTGTATGGGGGGGCGCGACTTCTCGCTGGAAGGTGCAAGGGTGAGATAAGTCCATAGCTGGTATTGTTGTCCTGCCACCAAAATGTTGTCTTTTCTTTATGCTGAATGAATGCACATGGTTTTGTTTCGCTGTTGACATCATTTGTACCTCTGCCACAATAGCACAGCGCACGAGCAGCACAATTCTACTCTCCATTCACACACATCATGATTAATGCCCACAAGAAGCTGGTCCTAATCGAATCTGATGTTGTCAAACAATCACTAAATAGGGAAATAAACGACTTCATCATAGCCGGCGCTGCACAACTGTCACTGGGAAGTCATTAAAATATGATAATGAAAAATTGCTCAATTAAATGTAGTTATAGGCAGTGACCTTCATTTGATTAAGATACCACAACTTGGCTTTACATTCTCTTCTCAGTGCCTAGTTAGTTTTCTGGATAATATGAGGAAATTGCTCTGTCACAATCTAAGCTCACAGGTTTGACATCACTAACAAGACATAATTAATACAATCTGATAATTTTGTTTTCTCCTTAGGTTTGGTTTCAAAACCGCAGAGCTAAGTGGAGGAAGACAGAGAGAGGGGGAGCAGACCCTGAAGGAGGTAAAGAGCCTCTGAGTGAGGGCTCTCCTCCGGCCCGCAGTATCAACTCCCAGTCCCCTGTGGACCAGGCCCGGAAGCAGAAGGAGCCACTGGAGATGCAACAGAGGTGAGCAAACACACCAACAGGACCACCACTGTGTGATTTTGTGTTTTTCATTCCAAAGCCACAGGTTTAATGAATGAATTTGGAAGTTGTTTATAATGTGGGACAATACAAGGTCTGTAGGTCACAAAAAAATTATCTGAAATATATTTTTTAAATGTGTGGCTCGCCAACAAGTGTGATTGTGGCGTTATCCTACTAACTTGACTACTGACTATTTAAAAAGCTCATTTATCAAACTCCTTAGACCAGTGATTCTCAAACTGTAGTACACAAGCTTTCACACTGTATGCCAATTCTTCTGCAGTTTAAATATTTGCTGAATTTAGAGTCAATGTAATGTACATTTCTGTCCTCTTTTGGGTTAGTCCTTGTTGATAAATAGTACAGCGATTGTGTAGTTAAATTTTAGACCTGGTTTAGCCCCAGTTTAGACCTACAAGAGTCCTGTTTCAGATTTGGTTTAGATTTGGTGGCTCAAAAGGCAAAATATTTTTTTAGGTGGTACATGGTGTACAAAGTTTAAGAACCACTCCTTTAGAATATTCAAAGCACAAACCATTAAACAAGACAGGTATGTTTTGTTTTTGTGTGTTTTGTTTTTAAATGTGATTTGTATTTTATTGTTATTTGTGTTCTAATGCAGTATCAACAGGACGGTGGGTCCTGGTCCTTTCTTTCCATCATGTATACCGGGAACACTTCTCAATTCAGCCACATACGCCCAGGCTCTGTCTCAGGTCGCCACACTAAAAGGTAATTCTGCACTGTTTAAACGTATTCTAATATATGTTTATGAGTGCATTTAAAGACAAAAAAGTATGCAGAATATCATGAATCTCGCAGTTCAGTTCTAGAGTATGTTTTGATGTCAAATGTTTAAGTTCTAATCAAAGTTTATTTTGAATGTTTACTTACAGGAAATGGTCTGTGCTCCTGCTGTGTACCAGACCCGATGGGCTTGTCCTTTCTGCCACCCTACGGTTGCCAGGGTAACCGCACCGCCAGTGTAGCTGCCCTGAGGATGAAGGCTCGGGAGCACTCTGAGGCTGTGCTGCAGTCCGCTAACCTGCTGGGGTCCGGTGTGGGCCATGGGGCTGGGGTCCTGTCCGGAGCAGGTGTAGGGGCACCCTCTCTGCCCCGGCCCGCTGTGGGACCCCCCATAGAGGTGCCCAGCAGTGTGGGGAGGGGTCCAGACAGCTCCAGTGCCAGTCCTGTGTCTAAGGTGCAAGTTTTGGGCAGCCATGCAGACAAACACGGCCACTGCTCCAAAGACGCTCTGGAAAAGAAGTGAAGAACTAAAACTGTGATGATTTGTTTCTGGAAATCAAAGCACAATTAAAGGACTTGAGGAAACCACTGGAAAAAGACTTCTAAACTGGACGTACTGTATTTATGGACTCAAATGTTTATTTAACAATTAATTTAAATTGTTTGCGAGAAATATCTGGGGCTATGTCCCAAAAAAGCACAAGTGTATTTTGGATCTGCAGTCTTTTATGCACTCTTATTCACCCGTTTGAAGGACTGATTAAGATGCATCCATCTGATAATGTGAATTACTGTTTGTTTTCACTGAAGACAGCAGTTTGTTGTGAATATTGTTGCATGTAACTGTATACAGCTAAATGCAGGACACTGATTATTTATTGACTATATGTGCAGTAACATTGTGCTTATGGCATCAGCTCGAGTCTGTTATGGAGTGCACTTTACTGACTCTGGTGTGCAGTAGTTGTGTTGAGACAGATTGGTGTATATTTCTCCTCTGTTAGCATAGCGCCGGCAGACAGGGGCACACCAGTCCTGTTGTGACACGTTCTTTAAAACAATTAAAGATGTAGCCGCTCATGTTCCTCTCCTGTTGCCTCTCGCTTCAGCCATCTGTTCTGATACATTATTTATCAGCTTCCTCTAAACGCAGAGACTGGGCCAATTGTGTGACTTTTACCCTATTTATTTCCCTTAAAAACACTGATGCCTCCTTTAAACTGTTATGCTATAAATGTTAATTCAAATACATTTAAATATAAATACATTCATTGATTAAGACTGAATTTAAGTTAGCATTTTTTTTTTTATTCAATTCACAGTCTCCAGCTGGTCAGATCGTTAGCCGCTCGACTCACAATGGCTAGGGGTAGTATTTGGGCTTGATTCAATTTGCGTCCTTGAGGATTTTCAGGAAATTACTTTTGATAGTCAATAATGCAATTAAGTAAACTACACACACATTATCATAAATAATTGATAGGAAATTATGTATTACCATGAAGTAGTGGATCAATAATTGATGAGGAAACACCCTAGTGACACAGAGGAGGGTAATGTCATGTAAAGTCGTCCAAGATTCAACATCCTCCTGTACACAACACACCCATCTTCAAAATATCCTTAAACATAAACAAAAACGTGAAAAAAAAAAAAAAACACAAAACATTGTACTCAAATACAGTATACATTTAAACATTTTGTCGGGAAAAAGTTTGAAAATGTCCCCTCAAGAAATAATTTATAATCTTCCTTCAATGAATTATTTAGTCCTATTATAATCCAGGTGTCCTATTGTATGAATGCGTTTCCCAAAATAACAAATACATCATCTGTTATAATATCATAATCTGTGTTTCAGTGCATGAAAGAGGCCTGGAGTAAAGATGTTAAGCCTTATGACATGGCAGCTAATGATAACGTAATATCCCTCTACAAATTGTCTCCTCTTCCAAAAATGTACTATTATGGACAAGCAAACGCTGCCAAGTCGCACAAAAGATGCAGAAAACACATTCAATCTCCTCAAAATTGAATACAGTAGTCGTGGAATTTAATCATTAGCCAAAACAAAAGAAGCTGAAGTTATAATGACTCCGATCATCATTAAGTTCTGCATGCTGCCCATAATTCACAGCTTTAATATTTCATAAACAAGTCAAGTTGGTGTTGACATTCAGCTGTGCATGTGGCATCATTGATAATTTTCTGTCACCTAAAAAAAGTCCTGAGGCAGTTTTGTGGAGCATTGTTATATCAAATTAGCTGGAGAGCAGCCAGAAAAGCAGACAAACATGGTGAATGCCGGGGACAGCAGTTGAACTCTGTTCTTACAGTGCAGTTAATGGGCTTCTTTTGTTGCAGTAATGAAATATTTTTGCAGCAATGTGGGGAAATATGTCCTGAAACAGGGGCCGGAGCGCATTCACCCATTCAGAGGCGGCACAAACAAAATAGACAAGATACACAGCCGTGGTGTGACAGAGGCGGGCCCCAGGCACACTTTATGGACAGGCTTTAGCCAAACCACAGCATTCAGACTCAAAGACACAATATCATCACTGCTTTTACACATTCATAGAGCTGATCAATAACAGTCATTTAGAATCATTCAGTAACATTTATGAATGGAAAATAAGTGCAAAGTACAAAATATATTTTACGCAACCACATTTTCTTATGTTCTCCACTTATCACACAAATAAGACAAAAATGCATCCCACCTATTTGAAAGACAAACCAAACAATGTTCCCCAAATTAAATATCACAACTAATGGCAAATATTATGTTTGTCCACAAGGGGGGCTAGGTGAGCCAGAAAGTCCCGCTCATCACTAGGAGCCTCATGCAAAAACACAGTGGTCTATCCATTCACATTCAACTGTTAATATGATGTAGTAGCCTAACATAATAATTTTTCCATCTGTTATTATTATTAAAAACTATAGGTTAAACATAGATCTACTTTGATAGAGGAGTAAAAGATGAGTGAGAGGTGATTCAAGAAATGTGATTCCACAGACATGGTGAGCTTTTTTCCATCTGTGTGTGGATAGTGAAGAGCCGTGTGTCTCCATTAGCTGCATGTGTGTGTGTCCATCATTCAGCCAGACCAGCCCTGCACCCGCCAGCACCCTATGTGCTCCAGCAATCTCTTAATATAGCAACAGCGGCCCGGGACAGGGGAGGGACTGGAGGAGGGGCAAGGGGAGGAGGTCAACATCCCCTCTGTTTTTGGCCTTTTCTGCAGTGTTTAGGTTATGGCAGAAGTCTGTAGTACAATAATAGTACAATAATTAAAAACACACATAAATAAATCATGTAACAATAGTTTTGGTTTAACATTTACATCACATACATATTTGGTTGTCCTACAACAGTTTTAATGGACTTTAATGGAAGCCTAAATCTTGACTAAACCAGAACGGTCAAGCAAAAAATTATATAGAAAATCTAACACTTTTCCACAGTAAAATTAGAATAAACAAAGATAACTAGTTAAACTGTATCTTGACAAAGGACTAAGTAAGTGCATTTCATAATTAGATTTTATTTAAATTGAATTCTTGCTTACTTCTTAAAAGCAGATTACAATATGCACTGTATTGAAGACTAAGTTAAGACACAATTTGAGATTTTCCTTACCAGCAATCAGAGACCACTGGCCACATAATTGTACTTATATAGTACTTGTCAAGTCTGTGCTGTGGGCAGGACAATTGGGGGGCAATTGAATAATTTATGAACCCTGCAGCCCAAAAGCACCCTAACCCCACCACACATACATCTCAAAGTATTTTATTCCTCAAAATCTTTTCTCTATCTTTGAACTCTAATATTGCTGACAGTTAGTCTCCCATACATAACTGTCAACGTGGTTAACTTGGTTTGTATTTAAAAATAGTGTGTTGTAAGGCTGTTTGTTTCATCTGTTGGACACCTGACACCCAGGATCTCACAGAGGCACACATACTGGTCGCACACTCATTCTGGCCTACATGGTAGACCGCTCACTCTGGGACGACTCCTCTATTTCTGTCCCTGATCCCTGGTCCCAAGTTTCTGCATCGGTCAAATGCTCAAACAGTGGATCCAGGATTATATTGAGGTTTTTCCATTATTGTCCCGACTGGTCAAGACTCAAAGAGAGGCTACACTGAAGACGGACTGTACTACTGGGGTTTGGATTATATGGATTTGACAGTGGGAATGTAAGTTATAATTGTCAAAGTACTGTATATGTTCTTTCTGGAATAGACACAAATCTATTTTAAGCAAAAAGAACTGTTCTCAAAGTTGAACATATGAGTAAACTTTATTCTAGTTACTTGTAATGTGAGGTATTAAATTAGATTACTTTATGATTTGGGCTGGTAGTATAACTGTTTTCTCAGGTTTTGGTGATAAACGCAGCTAACCAAGGCCTATTTGGTGTCATGTTTTAGCATCTTGTCACTGGACAAAAATAAACTTGTCACATGCAGGACTGAAGAGAAATCAAAATGTTTAACAGCCCAGGAGTTAGCTTGCTGTAAAGAGATCTGAATTTTTTAACCTAATAGTGTACAAACACATAAAAGGTTAAATATTTTAGGCAGCTCAAGTCAATGGATTAATAAAAAGTCTTAATGTAGATTAAAATATTTTTCATGACACTGTAAAGTAACATTTGTTTTAACTATAATCTGAGACTGTGATCAAATCAACCTAAAGGTTCAAGTTTGACTGTCAAACTTTTTACAAATGAGGTGAATGGCCTCCAGGTCAGAAGGTATTCATAAATCACTGGATATTCTGGACTGAAGTGACAGCAGCTGCAGAGACTGTAACCAGGACATAACTGTGACATTACCTTATCACCTTAAAATGTAACATTTTTAATGGGAAGAAACAAAAATATTTCAGTTCCTCATTTTAAGAGTTGTTTTTAACATACTACACAAACGCTTTCTGTATGAAAGTTCAGCTCAACAAACCACAAAAACACAATCCACATGTGAATGGATTAGTCAGGGTTTTGCTGTAGAGCTGTTGTAGAGGACATGTGTGTTTGTGAGTGGCGATCTAAGATGGCACTGGTGCATCCTCTGCACTCCAAATAACTCACGTGAGGCTGTCTTCACTGAGCCTAGCAACAGTTTGGTTTTATCCACAACACGATCGTGAAGGTCACAGTGATTGAGAGTAGGGATTACAGGCTGTTCTCAAAACTGCATCAGGTACATTCAGGCTTAATACAGAAAGAAGGGATCTCCATAAGAGGTCAACTCCCACATAAGGAGCATGATGTTTATAGGTGAAGTGATGTTGTTCTAAGGGTTCCTGCAGTACAATATGCATGTGTCAGAAGGCTTCTACAACAATCTAAATATGTAACAATAATTTATCTTCTTTCTAGAATCCAAATGCACTCCTACAGTGAGGACTGAGGAGAGGGCCACAATGCCAGGAGCTTGATCCCAGGACTGACCTCCCTCAGACACACCTGGGTCTGAATGACCACGTCTGAGGCCAGAGCTCTGTGCTCCAGAGAAACTGCGTCATGGCGACAGTGGAGAAGCGCCGCTCCAGTCGGAAGAGTGGCCATCGCAAACACAACGATGGCGGCTACAGTGACACAGAGACAGATCGCGAGGTGAGCAGTCTAACGGATAGGGCCTTCAGGAGCCTGTGCATTGGAGATGAGGCTGTGTACAACGACTCCGACCTGTGTGCGTCGCCCTGCACACAGAAGGACTCAGACAGACAGGAGCTGAAGAGAACTGCACACGAGAGCTTTAACCTCCGAGTGCAGCAGTATGGACAGGACTGGATGTACAGAGGAATGTATGGAGCAGAGATTCACAAGGGTCAGCAGTGGGGAGTCTATGAGGAGACGGGGGCACTGGAGCCCCCTCAGCAGGCGTACCCTCCCAGAGAACTGTCCCTGTTTAGCAATGGGATGACAGAGGTGAGCTCGCAGCAGCACCGCAGCCACTCACGAGTCTCCTCTTTGATCATGGCCTTTAATTCTGAGGGACAGGGGGACGAGACTGTGTATAATGATGAGACAAGCTGGGATAAGTCTGCACTGATGAGTATTGAGAGGGAGCTGTCTGAGTTCTCATCTTATCCTCAAAACATGAACACAGGATATCTCCCCTCCACTGGAATATTCTCCTCCCAAAACACAAACTATTACTCCTCACAGGTGGCAGCCATTTCCCAGATGAACTCTGCCTCCTCTTTTATGAGATCTTCCCACAGCCTATCCACACAGGTAAACTCTAACTTCTTTATTCACAGTGAGTTTAGTCCTTTCAGAGTTTGGAGGGACCAAAACAGGTTTCCCTTCCACGGGGGCCAGGTCTCTGGTTTTATGCCCCATTCGGAGTTTCAGAAATGGTACGAGACACCTATGTACAAAGAACTCTCATTACAGCCACAACAGCATCCCTCTATGTTTTCTCAAGGGTATCACAAGAACACCTTTGCCCCTGCTATTCCCATGAAACCTCAACGCTCAACCTCTGCATCCACGATGATGTCCAGAGCTTCAGCAGTAGAGAAACGCTGTGAGTCGGAGCTCGCAGGACAATACAGGAAGCGCACTCAGAGCATGGGCGCTAACAGACTACCAGCACAGAGGCCCTCCACCGCCTCCCCCTCCAGTGAGATGTCGAAGCGGGTACGGGACACAATCAGCTCTGTAAAATCCCTCCAGCAAAAAATCAAGATGATGGCAGAACAGAATATAGAGACTCAGAGCCAAGGTGGGTTTTATAACAATGACTTAAACACATATGATCCAATGGTGCCTAAAACTATGAGTTCTAATCCATACACAGCCCCATATCAAATACAAAAGTCACAAGCCTATGCGCATCCCGAACCACAACAATTAATGCAGCAGCATTCAGTTTCACCGCAACCAGTAGAGCACGCACCTGTCAGGGCAGAAAGCAGAGGGGCAACTCCAGACATCAAAATGTCTAGCTACAAATCAAAAGCTGCTAGCCTCCTTTACAATTTAAAAGACAACAGGAAGAGAGTCAAGGCAACCTACAGTCCTAATGCATTTAAAGGTCAAGATACACAGGAGAAAAACAAGCAGGAACCAAAAGACTTTATTATAGATGTTCCAGAATTTCCTGCTAATGAACTTTTGAATTCACAAGATGATAGAGGTAACAGGTTAAATGTTCCACAGTATGGATACCAGGCACATAGTCCAGGAATGCACATACAGAACTCTCAACTTGTTTTTGAAAATCCCATAGACATGAGCAAGTTAAATGTTCCGCAGTATGGATACCAGTCTTATAATTCAGGAATACTACAGAATTGCCAATACCTGCAGAATTCTCAACCAGACTTTGTAAATCCTGTAGAAAACAGTACCAACAAGTTAAATGTTCCACAGTATGGATACCAGGCCGGCAGTCCAGGAATGCTACAGAATTCCCAACATATGCAAAACTCCCAATTCAAATTTGTAAATCCTGTGGAAGACAGAGGAAACAGATTAGATGTGGGTCAATATGGATACCCGCCTCATAATCCAGGGATGCAGCAGAATATCCAATTCTCACAATTTCCTCAAAACACACAGAATTCCCAACAGCTCTATTCGGGACAAAACTCCAGTGAATACTATAGAGCGCAGATGCAAGGTGAAGTGGCACCTCATCCCGGGTTCACTGGATACACACATGAGTATTACGCAAACTCTCAGCTGGCTAATGGACAACATCCTTATGAAAATATATCATCTTTTGCTCCATATAAACAAAGCATGAGTGATAAAGGAGGAGGGAATTATGTAAACAACCTTGAGCAGAGCACAGAAGTGCAGAGGTTTGGTGCAGTCGTCCAGAGCAGAGACTATGTAACTACAGATAATAGCACGCAGCAATTTAATGAAGCAGCAAGTGGGGAATATACAGGGGTGGACAGATATAATCAACTAAAAGAGAACAAATATGATTATAATAATGTTTATTCCCAAGACATGTGGGGGCAGACCAATAGCCAACAAATACAGAAGCCAGGAATTCCCTCAGCACAAAATTACCAAAATATAAATGCTTATTCAAGAACAAACACGCAGGAAAATGTCCAAAACTACAATTATGAACAAAAGGTAATGGAAAATTATGGTGCAAGACCACATGGGACTGCAAATGTTTCAGATGAGATGCTACAGTATGCCCCACCTCATCTGGCAAATACAGGTAATGCTGTCTATAATACACAACAACTGCCTGGAACATATAGAGACATTTATGCTCCTCCATCGTCCCACGAGTTCAATAAGGAAATCAAAATGAAAGAAAATTATGCTCCTCAAGACAATAATAAATATTATGATCAAGAGTCTAAAAAACAAACCATCATTTCTAGTGAAGCAGGAATGCCTATATCCACAGAGGAATTAGGTCAAAGAAAAGACGAGACCATAAAAGAGAATGGGATGAAAGGTATGCAGTCGAAAGAAACTAGACATGTTGAAAATAGCAAACAGGAGAAGAAAACAGAACAAGAACAAGTACAAGTACAAGTAAAGGATAATTCAAAAACAGACCAGGCCACTAATGAGCAAGTCTTTTCACAAAAGAATACGTCAAATGCGCATAAAGCTGAGATAAATGAAATAAAAGAAAGGTCAAAGTTGAATTTACAGCAACACAAAGAAGATCTGGAAAAAGAAGCATTTACAAAGCACAGAAATGCTCAAGACAAGGACCTCCTTACAGCTGAGGAAATTATAAAACAGCTAAGAGGAGAAAACCCTAATTCAGATCACTCTGAAATACTGGAGGTGACAGACAACCAGGAATGCATGATGGAGAATGAGCCCCATAGACCCGAGCCAGAGAAGCAGCAGCCCATAGTGCAACATGCTACCACCAAGGGGCTAAAAGAGGAGCTCATAAAATGTGAACTGGCAGCGAGTAGCGAGGAGGCCAGAATAGAGCAAGTTAAACCTGAGCCCAGGCGTGAGGAGAGGGTCACAACTGAACAGGCCACAGAGACGCAAGCAGGAGCAGAGAATGTTGAGAGAACGATAGAGGAAGACAGGAACGAAGCCAAACAAGCTGTAACTGAGCTGATAAAACCAGAAGAAAATAAAGACATAGAAATTATTGATGTCAAAGATAAAACACCCGAAACTGAAGTACCAAAATCACAAGAAGATAAAGATGAAAAAGAATTAAAAGTTAAAGTTACTGAGGAAATTAACATTACTGATAACCTCATATGTGAGGAACATACAAAAACAAAACAAATACCCAAAAAGGATGCAACAAATGTGAATGATGTAAAAAATGTATCCAAATTTGAACCTCAACAAACAGCAACATGTGAACCAGATAAAGTGGAGCAGACCAAGACTGAATTAGCTAAAACCAAGGTGGAGTTGGACAAAGTTAAGGAACAGAAGAATGGAGAGCAGAAAGTTCAGAAAGATGAAGATGAACTTATTGAGCAGGAAAATGAGAGTGCTCATACAGTAGCCAATGAGTCATCAGTCACAAGCACAGACCTCACAGACAGGGGAGCAAATGACTTAGAGCACATAAGAGAAAAATATCTTAATAGCCAAGATACTGCTAGAAACACAACTTCTACCACAGACAATGTCAATGAACAATCAACAGTACCTGACAAAAAAGACAAAGTAATAGAAAACAAGGTGGACACAAACCAGGATAAAAAGACAAACAGTGATGTAATATCTGACACAAGAGATGACAATGAAAAAAACAAAAATTCTTATGATGACCCAGCAGGAAGTCACTATGTTTATAGTGAATCATCCAAAGATTTTAAATTATCTGTTGCCAGTAATGTACCAGCTCATGAAGATTCAAAGAATGTTAGTGAAAATGTTTCAACCAAAAAAGATGCTCCAATTGAAAAAGTGGAAAAATCAGGTGCGCCTCAGCCAAGAGATGATGCAAAACAACTTCTTATCAACAAATGTAAAATGTCACAAAGTAATTTGCCTGATCATGCAGCTAAAGAGGCCGTTCTTAAAAATGATGCATGCAAGCTGAACAATGTTCCTGCTGAGAAAGTAGAGAAATATGACATTTTTCAACAAAAAGATGTTACAAAACAGGTCCCTATAGAAAGAAAGACAAAGTCAACTGATCAAAAAACAGGTTCAACTAAAGAAACATCAGTGAAAGGCCTGACCCATAAAGAGAAAGCTCAGACAAAACAGGAGATTCTGACGTCAAAGATCAAGGCTCATGCTGAAAAAGAAATATCTGCAATCAAAGAAGGTTTCGCCAATAAAGATGGACTTAAAAATCCCACAAAGCCTTTGAGTACAAGTCAGAATGTGACCATACGACAGAAGCCGCCATCACAGGAATGGCCAATGAATAATGACACAGTGTCTGCTGCAGTTACAGCCGTTAGCCAGCCTGCAGAGATTCCACAGAAACAGATGAAAAACAATGAGCATGCAAAAGAAAGAGGGGTGACAGTAACAAATACAGAGTTACGCACAAGTACAATGTCATTTAAGATGAGAGAGAATCACACAGTTCAAAATGATAAAAAATGTGGTTCTCCCACAGATGACAAGAAAATGAAGTCACAACATGAGGACAAATCAGTAAAACAAGATAATATGAGGAAAGGAGATAATGTCAATCTTGAAAACACAGCACCTTCTATTCAACTCCAGAATGAAATCTCTGCACAGGACAACTCTTTATCGATCATGGGAATAATGGTGACGGTGAGAGAAAGAAATCCTTCAGAGAGGGAGGAAAACAAAGGGCAAGATGTTCTCAGTGTCAGGTGCCATAATACAGATAAACATGGCCCACATGTTGAAACAAACATCACAGTTCTTTCTGACAAAGTTGGTGTAAATGAACAGGATTATACTGAAACAAAGCATTTTACGAAAGAAACTGACTCAGTGACATGCAAGAATTTTACTGACAGCACTACTGAGAAAACTAGCCAACAGAAAAGCTCTTTGCCAAATGACAGACACCAAAGAGAAACACTACTCCCTGACCACCTGGCTGAAAAAGTTGTGCCCCCGACGGTTACTGTACCAGCTAAAAATAAAGTGTTGGCTGAAACACAACCCATTGCCAACAAACAGAACATAATAGCAGAAGAAGCTAAAGTCAATGCAAACAAACCTCCTAATGTTGTCCATGAGATCACTAGCATCAAAGGTCAAGAGGAGATTATTGGGATAAGAACAATACCTGAGGCTCCTCAGGTATTGTCTACAACAGAAATGAAAAGAGTTGTATCTGTATCTACAACAAGCAATGATAATACTCAAGATATCCTGCATATTGACAGCATTGCTATTCGAGTTGTGCCAGCAGTAATCGAAGACATGAACAAAGCTACACATGGAAAAGCTTCAAATAGCTCTGTCACTGAGAAAGAAACTCAAAGCAACACACAGACTTCAAATAATGATGTTCAAAAAGTGTTATCCAGTGTTAGAAAGCAAGCACAGCTACTGAAAAATCAACCAAATCTCAATAATACAACCAGTCAAAGTAGTGAAAATGAATTGACTACAAATGAGGATGAAATCAAAAACCCTCCAATGGAAGAGGGTTACTTCCAGGTTGACAAAAGAGATACTGGACCACAGAATAACAGCACAAATGTGGGGCAAAGTTCAGAAGCTGTCTCTCAGGAATGGAAACATCCAAGATCTCTGCCAAACCAACCTAGTTCAGCAAGCAGACAAGATCAGAATATTAAAACTTCAAAACAAATAGACAATAGTCCAAATGATAAAAATAATAAAGATGAGAAACCAGGAGCTGGCCAATCACATCACACCAGAAGACATCCCATGGCAAAGGGTAGACAAAGAGGTTTTGCAACACTTCCGGATAGTACCGCTAGTAAGGTTGAAGTTAAACCAAAACCAAAAGTCCCAATACCTGAGATATCCGCACTTGCAGACTATGCCAGACTTAAAGTGATTGTTTCTAAAGACGATGAAGACACTCTCCAGGAACAGCCCCCAAATAAAAAGGAAGGCTTTTTTCCACTTATTCAGAGCCGTCATAGCAGACGCCCAGTGTTTACAATGGACTCACAAGAGGATCTTGTGAAAGAGAAAAGTTCACAAAATCAGCTAAGTACTCAAGTTAAAGTGAGCAAAGAAACTACTCCTGTTGTGTTCCCCATCACAGATAAACAACACCAAAGGACTGGGATGTTTAAACTGGAAGCCAAAGAAAATGCAGAGGTACAAAAGAGTCTAATGAACCAAACATCAAAAGACAAAACAACTAATGAGGTGAAAAACACAGAGGATAAAATTAAGGACATGTTGGAGAAGAGTAGGGCAAAACAAGCAGAAGAAGATAAGAGAGCTGCTCAGAGAGAAGAGGAGCAGCGTGCTCTCGAGAGGGAAGCCATTGTGGCACAGATCCGAGAAAGACGCAAGAAACAACGAGAGGCAGAGAGACATACAGCGGAGCATGGAAAAGGCAAAGAACAGAACGGGGAGGCAGAGAAAATAAGTCATTGTTCACAGCAAAATGTGATGTCTGTTGTGAACAATGACAAGCAACAAAAACTGTCAGAAAATGAGCAGTTAATAGAAATAAATTCTGATGGACAGGACAGGACATCACAACAGAAAACTGCTTCAGATGCACAAGAACAGCAAAGTGCAGCTTTAGAGAAACAACAGAGAAAAGTGGCTCAAGTTGAAGAACAGAGAAGAGAAGCTGCTAAAGAGGAGCAGCTGAGAAATACTGCCCTCGAAGAACAGACCAGAAGAGCCAATGAAGCAGAGGACCAGAAAAAGGCTGCTCAGATGGAAGAGCAAAAAAGAAGACCGTTGCTAGAAGAACAGCAAAAAAGAGCAGCTCAAAAGGAACAGCAGAGGAAGATAGCGGAGGAAAACCAGCAAAGACAAGTAGCAATAATCGAAGAACAGAAGAAGAAAGCTGCATCTGAAGAACAACAGAGAAATCTTGCCCATGAAGTGCATCAAAGGAAAGCTCAGGAAGAACAGCTGAAAAAACTAGAGAAGGAAGAACAGCAAAGGAAAGCTGCTATCACTGAGGAACAGAAGAAAAGAGTCGCTATTGATGAACAACAAAGAAAGATGGCACAAGCTGCTCTGGAAGAAAAGAAGCAAAAAGCTGCTTTTGAGGAACACCAAAGACAAGCTGCTCAAATGGAACAGCAGAGGAAAATGCCGGAGAAGGAGCAGCAAAGGAAAGTGGCTTTGGAAGAACAGAAGCAAAAAGCTGCTCTAGAAGAACCACAAAGAAGAGCAGCTGAAAGTGAACAGCTCAGAAAAATGGCAGAGGAAGAAAAGCAAAGGAAAGCCGCAATAATCGAGAAACAAAAGAAGAAAGCCACCACTGAAGAACAACAGAGAAAGCTCGCATACGAAGAGCAACATAAACAAGCTGCTCTGGAAGAACAGAAGCAAAAAGCTGCTCTAGAGGAACAGCAGAGGAAGAAGGCAGAGGAAGAACAGCAAAGGAAAGCTGCGATTATTGAAGAACAAAAGAAAAGAGCTGCTATTGAAGATCAGCAAAGAGAGCTTGCACAAGAAGCGCAACAAAGAAAAGCTGCTATGGAAGAACAGAAGCAAAAAGCTGCTCTAGAGGAACAACAAAGAAGAGTTCCTCTAGAGGAACAGCAGAGGAAAAAGGCAGAGGAAGAACAGCACAGGAAAGCTGCCATCATTGAAGAACAGAAGAAAAGAGCTGCTATTGAAGAACAAAGAAAGCTTGCACAAGGAGCACAACAAAGAATAGCTGCTATGGAAGAACAGAGGCAAAAAGCTGCTTTTGAGGAACAGCAAAGAAGAGCTGCTCTAAAGGAACAGCAGAGGAAGATGGCAGAGGAAGAACAGCAAAAGAAAGCTGCCATTATTGAGGAAGAGAAGAAGAAAAGAGCTGTTATTGAAGAACAACAGAGAAAAGCTGCTGCTGAGGAAAAACAAAGGAAAGAAGCTCTGATTGAAGAACAGCAGAGACAAGCTGTGGCAGAGGAACAGCAGAGACAAGCTGTGTTGATAGAAGAGCAGACAAGAGCTGCTCTAGAGGAACAATTGAAAAAAAACAAGTGGGTCGAGGAAGAGCAGCAAAGAAAAGAAGCTATAGAAGAACAGCGAAAAAAAGATCAAATTGAAGAAATGAGAAGACAAGCAGCTTATGAGGAAAAGCTGAGAAAGTCTGCTGAGATTGAGAAGCAAAAGAGAATTGCAGCTCTGCGGGAAGAGCAACAAAGAAAACCTAAATTAGAGGAACAGAAGCAAAAAGCGGCAGAAGATGAGAGAAAAATGGCTCAAATTGAAGAAAAGAGAAGACAAGCAGCTCAGGAAGAGCAGCTGAGAAAGGCTGCTGAGATTGAGGAGCAAAAGAGAAGGGAGGCTTTAGAAGAACAAAAGCGAAAAGCTGCTATAGAAGAACAGAGAAAACTAGCTCAGATTGAAGAAATGAGAAGACAAACAGCTCATGAGGAACAGCGCAGAAAGATAACTGAGGAGGAGCAGCAGAGGAAGAGAGAGGAAGAGAGGAGAGCAGCTCTTGAAGAACAACAACAAAGAGAAGCTCACGAGGAGCAGCTGAGAAAAGCTGCTATAGAAGAACAGAGGAGGAAAGAAGCCTTGATTGAAAAACAAAAGCGCACTCGACAAGAGGAGGAAGAGAAGCAACTGGCCTATATTAAAGAGGAGAGAATCAGAAGACAGATTGAGGAAGAGAGGGAAGCTGAACTCGAAGAGGAAATGACAAGGCTACATCAAAGCTCTGAGCAAAAACAAACACACAAAGGGAAAGATACAAGACTCTTCGGAGGCCAGGACCTACCCCAGAATCAGATGGATGCAAGAGCAAGAAAAGCAATAAATCAGGAGGAAACAGCTCAAATGGAGGAACAAAAAAATATATCTGATAAAGAAGCTCTCCAATATTACTCTTTGACCTCTGCAGAAGCTGAGAAACCCTCATCTCCTCAAAAGAGAAGCAACGCAAACAGACCTGACACAGTAGATGACATCAGCAGGCCACACGCTCCTGCATCTCCAGTCCTCTCTCAACCCCGCTCCACCACAGCTTCTCCAGCTTTTGGAACCAAACCCTCCATGTTCAAAGTTAAAGACAACACCCTTCGAGGATCTTCTCTCATTAAGTCCATCAAACCACGTTTCCATAAGAATTTTGGGGATGAATTTAGGGTTGGTTCGCCAATGGAAAGAGTTTGGGAGAAAAATGAGGGTGATCTAGATACATTAAGGTGCAGAACTCCTTCTACCCCTCTTCCACAGCACAGGCCATTTTCAAGAAGAAGCCTTGCTCTAGATGATGAAGACTCACGTTCTATCATCAGCAATATGTCTGAGGACGTGGAGAGTTTTGCCACCAATGCAACCGACCTTGCAGATATAAGGGCATTGTATGACTCAGATAGACCTGAATCAGCGTGCAGCTTTAGCAGCGATGTATCGCGTCCATTTGGAAAACCTCCTGCAGTTCCCCCAAAGAGTGAGAAGGCCCTGCGGCGGGCTAAAAGACTGGCTACGCGGAGATTAAAAAAGGAATTGTCCAAAGATGTGACGGAGGACTCATATGAGGCTTCCATGTCAGAAGTTGCCAACTCTGATGTTGTGGCCTCTCCTCACTTTACACCTCCAATTTCCATAGCTCGTGCTCCCCCTGCTGGATCAAGTGTGTCTTTGCCACACTCAGAGCCTTCTCACCAGAGTGCTCTGCATACTCCACATGCTACTGGCCCTATTTCACTTCCCAATTCACACCCACAAACCTCTATTCCAGTTTCTGTCCCTACATCACAAAATCCTGGCTCCTTTTCCACCTCTGCCGCCCCAAGGTCGATTCCTAAAGTCCCCTCTTCTCCCACTCACCATCATGCTCCCAAACCAGTCACACAGTATCAAGTTGAATCTGGCTTTTCACAATCCTACACACAGAGAAGAGTGATGCAAGATATAGGCTCTGGTCAGTACTATGTTGTGGATGTGCCCGTTGAGGTAAAAACAAAGACTTTCTTTGACCCAGAAACAGGGAAGTATGTTCAGCTGAATGTACGTGAGTCCAGTAGAAATGCCACCCAAAGACAACCCCTCCAAGGGTACCCACAATCTCACCTGAAACCAAAATTACATGCCAAGCTACAACCGAAAATTTCAAGCAATGCACAATATCAAAGTTATTCTAGCAAATCCAAAGACAACCAGTCTGCTGCCACCTCCTCTGGCCAGTTAATGACACCAGCAACTGTCATTCAGGACCAACAAACAATCAGATCAAGCATGGTCCACCGACATGCAGGCCCTGAAACTAGCTATAGCCCAGACAAGACCCCTTATATGGATACAGTTAATAAAGTGGACAAAGCACACCATGCAGTTTACAACACACAGGGATCTCAAGGGGCAATAACAGAAGGTGACAGCCAATTAGTAAACTCGAGATATGGGTCACGTGATATTATTACTATGAGTGAACTGGAAGATTTTATGGAGGTGTCTGACTGGTGAGAGGAGTTTGATAAAAGACTAAGTTGCATTCATGTGACATAGCCTATTTTAAAAGGGACAATAGTTTAAATGTGAGCTGAAAACACGAATTTGCTGTTAAAACATCAAAATGCAGATGTTATTACTGGACCTATCACCATATAAAACTAGCACAAAGGTCAATGTCGATTTTCTGTATCCTTCAAAAATGTTAGCTGCCAAACATATACATGCTTTAGTAAAAATTGCTTTGGTGTGTTATTTTTAATGCTGCTGCTTTTGAGTTTATTATGCTATTTATTGTTTTACAGAAAAAATACCATTCCATTTGACTTATGAATGTTGAGAAGCTACATTTTATTGTATTCTGTAGCAGGTTGTATGTGAGTGCAATGTCTATATTGAAAGCTATATTGACACACAAATGTACTTATTTTTGATCTGCATGGCATTTTAAAGAGTGTCCAACAAAAAAGAAGTTTGGAGATGGTATAAAGCACTGTTCGAATATAACACAGTATAAGAAATGATGTGATTATTATTCAGTTTTGAACAATTACATTTTATAGTTCATTTCTTGGTTTTGTCTGTGTGGCTGTCTAAAAATGTAATAAAAGTACACTATGATCACTTAAAACAATTATGCTTTGAGAATTATTAATAAAAACAGGTATGTTATCAAAAGTGTGTGATGTCAGTGCTTCACTTTCTTAGTAGACCCTGTTATTTATCAAATAAGCAATAAGCAAAGTATACATATTGTTTCAAATGTGTGAATAAACTTACAGCAGCACATCGACTAGATATCAGTCCTTTCATGCCTATGTGGCATGTAGAGTGACCATGTCCCAGTAGATTTATCCAAAACCACTGATTTGTCCCAGTTTTAAACACGAAATGTCCCAGGCAGGTGTCCCTATTTTTGACCAATCTGATACCCGCCAACAGTAAAGTGGGAAATATACTGTAATTTATGTAGCTAAAATCGAGAAAACTGCTTGAAAATGACCATAAAGCAAAAAATGCACAGCCACTAACCTCAGATTATGACTGACCCACAAGTGAGTCGAGAATGGACAATGTTACCGCTCTTTTGAGTATTTTATTCATCTCAACCATCCCAATCTGGATATGTCCCAGTTTATTTTATGAAAATCCTACTAGCAATTTTGTCACGACAGTCGCACTGAGGACTCGGATTCCTGTAGACTGAAGCATCAGCAGAAGTGAACTAATATTTTAAGTGTATTTTGATGCATACTGAAGCTTGAGTTTGATATTTAGTTTCGTATAATGCAATGTAGGTGGACCAGCTACACGTAGGGCTAATTCATGCCCTCCTTGCAACCCCATTGTGAGCGTAAGCATGTGTGTTTAAAACGCTGTTAAAATGTTTTCTCTAATAATAATTATATAACTGATTACAAATTGGTGACATACCAATGTACTTACCTGTCTGCCCCACTCCTGCCCGTGCCACACAAACTCTAGAAAGTTGCATCCTTTTTTGGCCACTGTGAGGCAGACATGAGCAAAATAACTAGTTCAGTGGGTACACCAAGGGGCAGTTACAATTACCCATAAAAGCCATAAATCAACATATGTAATTTGCTCTTTCTATGTTATGATAAAATGGTTCTATTACATGTATTTTTTATTTAATCCTTTGAAGAATGAAATAAATATAGACTGCTTGTGCACTCTTCAGTTTTGTGAGATGTCTTAGAATACCTGAAGGGTTGTGTTGTGTAATTCCATTTGGCTTTGGCAGGACTGGGGAGCTGCAGCAGAAGTCCTGCCTCAGCACTTTACCCTGCCCAATAAAGCAGCAGGCCTCTCTCCACTGGGACGTCTGACAACCACAGAGACAGGCCCATGCCACTGTCCCGCAGCCAGACTGGGAAAGAACAGTTTAACATCTGCACGCACAACATTCACACAACCTGAAATAAAAGCAGGTTATGTGCTCATTTTACATAAAAACTGCAGGGCTTTCACGAGATTAATGTAATGAAGTAAGTTTTTCACTTTAGGGCACTAATCTTTAAAATGAGCTATACGTTTTGACAATTAAGGGGTTATTTTTAAGGACTCCAAAAAATGACACATTGAGGAAAACACACAAACAAACACTAGTCTTCATCCAAGTTTTGTGGGGTTTGGGCCTCGGTCCAAGACTTCTCACAAGAACACAGGAAATGACATTTCCTAGGTTCTGCAGGACACAACGAAGGAGGCAGAGACAGATGGAGAGAGGGAGAGAGAAAAGTGGGAGTTTCTAAGAAGGAACAGAGCATATACTGTTTCACATTACAGAGAGGAGAAAGAGGAGTTAATGCTGGGTACGGCTCTGGCAGGTCCTGCAGCCAGCCGCACTTTTCAATGTAGCTCCCGGAGTAACAGCTGTTTATGGATTCACTGACTGTGGAAAATGTACCTCTCTATAGTGGCCTTTGTCCTAACTAAAGCTCTGCTCTCAGGTAAGTTCAGTTTGTTTACAGCAACTATAAGAAACTGCATTTGGACCAATACTTTGGATCTAATTCTCCAGTCAATGATATAAAGTAGAATATTCAGGAAAAGATTGCGCACAAAACATGATTTTGCTTTTCCCTTTGCATCCTTTGTAATTAATAAAAAGTTATTTTCATTAACAAAATAAAACAAGTCACAAAAATTCACAAGGCACTGGTTTATTTGTGCCAATCCCAAGCTAGGGTGAACCGAGAGGGCAGAATCAGCAAAAATCAATATACAAATCCAAGTACAGTAGGCATTTTTTGTAGTGAACCTATGTAATTCTTTAATAGGAAATACATGATGAGCAGTAGGCCTACTTATAGTCATAGATGTCATAAAGATGCCTTGATACTGCTAATGATACTGATACTCCTGTGGTTTGTCACTTCAAACAGAGGAGGACAGACCCTGAGGCAGATTCCCCAGCTAACATAAAACCAAGAAAGCAGCATGGGTGCCCAGATGGTCCCTGTTAGCGCGTTGTGTTGGTACTGGCCTGTTTTGAGTGTACTGTACCCAAGATGGATGTTTTCCACCTGTAGATGCTCCACGCCTATCTGATCACATCTTGTGCCCAGACTCTGTGTCTCCTCCGAAAAGTCCTGACCCATCTGGACAAAGATAAAACACAAATATACAGAAAAATGAAAAAGGCAGCTGAAATATACTCTTGTTATTCCAAAACCCCTCATGTTTTCTAGCATTGACAGACTAAATTCCCATTGCATGTTAAGCTGTGAAGCTGTAAAAAGACTGAGTCTCTCCAAGGCAGTAAATCTGAGCCGCCACTGTGGGTGTGCTTATAAAACATTGAGTCTAAAATGTATAATTACGTTTAATTGGCAGGAAATCAAACATTGCAGAAATGATTGCAGGCCTTGTTCTACGTGGGGTACAGGAGAAGGCCAGTTACAGTTAGTGTTTTACAAGCATTGTTGTTATGAACATTTCAGGAAAGGTCAGTAAAGGGCCGAAATGATCAACATTGTTCAAGATCACTGTTTCACTGTTTTTTGTTGACAGCATTTGCATTTAATATTTTGCATATTAATTACAGAAAAAAAAAAGATCACAGGGATATCATGTCATCAAATTTTAGTGTGTATTGTGAGAAGACACAATCTTATGATTATTCATGATTGACACTATAGTCAAAGAACAGTGATGATACAGTGATAATAATGTAAACCAGGGATTCTTAAACTTTTCATTCTCAGGTCCCGACTTTTTCTGTTCAAACTAACCTGGGCTAAATCTCATATTAAATGCATTATATTCTACTGATTGTATGGCCCTCGTGGATAATAGAATTATCTGGACATTTCTATTTGACAGATTCCAAATGAATGCTGTGATGTTTTTCTGTTTTTTGCAGCAGAGGTTTGCTATGCTTTAAACGTGACAGTGACACCGGGCCCTGTCATCATGGTAACGGAGAGGGACAATTTGACCCTGTCCTGTCTGGTTTCCCAACGTAAGAGGAGCAACAGTGTCCTCATCCTGCGCTGGTTCTACACTCCACCTGTGTCCCCTACAACCATCCCCCGGGACTCATCTCTTCATCCTTCTACACAAGAACCAAATCAGTTTCTCATCGCTAAACTGGGAATTAAGAAAATTAAGCTCTATGGGAACTACACACGACGTTTCCCTAGGCCCAAGTTTCGCCTGTTTGAAGAGCAGGAGGGAGAGTTATTCCGGTTGTGGATTTTGAATGTGTCTGGGATGGACCAGGGACTGTACAGCTGCAAGGTTCAGGAGATACGTAAACTCAGAAACACATGGAGGTCATCTTCGAATGGTACAGGCAACACACAGCTAATGGGTAAGTGATGCTAGGTGGGCAACAATTCAAAATACCATTTACACAGAAATTGTAGTGATGATGCTGTGTAATATTAGACTGTTCAGTATAGTGTGGAAAATAGAAGAAATGTGAACATAATCTCAAAAGTGATATTTCTGAACTTATGCTCATTTTATTGCCTTTTAACATTTGTGTGATACTTGAACCTCACTGGCTGTATTTCAACCTGGAAAGACTCAGACAGACACTAAGAGAAAGTATAGTAGTTTTATCGAATGAGTTTGCTTTGCGGTAAAAGACACTGCAATAAAGGGGGTGGCCCAGTAGATGAGATGTCTTTCCCCAGGGCCTGAACACTGGTAGAGGTGAGGATGATGAAGAGAGAGAAGGGGATGATGAGAGGATGAGGAGAGTGAAGGGAACAATGACATGATGAGGCGGTGCTGGGGAGGAAGGTGGGGCGTAGCACAAATTGAAGCAACTGTATACATGCAGTGGGGGTTTACATTGGGCAGGAGTGTTTGGAGTGAGGTGATGAAGGCTGAGGAGCAGGCAAACTCTGGAGAAGCAGTGAGGAAGATGGGAGGGAAGTTAGGTCTTCCATGTCTTTTGAATTACAAAAATATCATTTGTTGTTAGCGGAATAATAATATTGTGAATACTGTGCACTCATATAGTTAGTTGTTGATGATGTCTTCACTTGCTCTGCTCTTCAATAAACATTTCATATTGTATCTTTTATTTCACAATATAATAAAAACCACACCATGTACAAAGAGAAACAGGGGAATTCTGTGTTCCAGTCTTATGCAAAATCCATCCATTTCTGTCCAAGGAATCCCCTCTGCACTCACACCCTGTCAGTGCAATCCTCTAATGGAAACAACTGGATAAAGGAAAATCAGCAGCTGATAGTGGAACACAGAGGGAACACTGAAGACAGGATTTATTTATTTTTATGTGTCTATTTATTGAAGTTAAAAACCTTTGCGCATCTGTGTTTGAGTGTGACCCCAGTTCTCTGGCATTTCCATCTCAAAACAATGAGCTCACAGCCTCACACAGCCAGCTCTGTCTGTACCAGCAGAGGGAAAGGTAGAGAGAGTGCTGAGCTGGCTCTGCTTAAACCGAAATACATTACATCAGCATGTTGAGTTTAAGGCCTCTGCAAACCTCGGGAAAAATGGTTACTGCAGATTCCAAATGTGGTGAAACATTTAAGGGACATTTGAGGATCATAATTGCTTGTTACTTAAATTAAATTCACATATTCAGCAAAATCAAACCTTACCAAAAAGGCATATGTCATCTGTTTTGCCATAGTTTACAGTACTCAAAAATTGTTGTGTGTGGTGAAAACAATATTGTATTAATTTACCTTGTTTAATTCTTAAGTCAAATTCATGTGACAACGCCCTGACCTATATTTGGGTCAATGTCCGCTAAGGAAGCCACACAACCTCAGGCATCTGCGCCCTGCTTTGCCACAGAGACAAAACACAAGTGCTGACATTTTGAGGGTAAACGAAAAAGAAACTAAGTTATAGCTTTGAACCAGGAATCCCCCGTCTGAGCATTTTAACAAAAGCTGGTATCTGCCTCCTAGATCACAAAAGCTCTGGGGAGACAGCTCTCACTTATTTTGAAATACCATCTTCAGACCATATGCTCTTGTTGTTTCTTCTCTCAAAATGAAAGGGTTTTGCGCTGATAAAATCTAGTTTTATTAGTGCAGACTTCAAATTTCACTGCTCCAAGTTGAGATCTGGCTGAACTTTTCTTCTTCACAGTGGAGCAGAGCCAAAGCACATGCGTCTAATTCGTACCTGATGATTTTTTGAAAGGAAATCTGCGCAGGTCACTTTTGTTCAGGAGGAGTCCAGGAGAGAGAGGGGAGGGATGTGTGAACACTGGATTATTGGTGCCAGCTGCTGGTTAACCACAGTGTGAGGCTATGTGCCATTTACAACTCTCATTATTAACTGTACAGTGCCCTTAACTGCACGTCAACTGAACCCTTCATGCTGTGTAATAGCAGTTATATTTAAATGAAATGCTGTTGGATTACTAAATACATGCTGTTTAACTATCAGATTAAATATTATTTATGGTAAGTGATCCCCTGATGAAAGTGAGGGCTGCACCTTTCATGTCTCTATAGGTTTTATTTGGAGTTATTACTGGAGCTATCCACACGAAAACTGTCACAAAAACTATCAATAAAGAAGAAAGTGGTGCATTATTCCACCCCACCCCTGAAACATGAAGACAAGAAGTTTGTGGAACCAAACTTTCAACATTTGTGAATCATTAGTCTGATTATTTCTTCAAAAACAGTGAATCTTGCATAGAGTTAAATAGGCTCCTGCCCTCCATCTGAAATCGCATAATCAAATTTTTTTTTGTCACTTAGTTGTCAGGTAAAAAATAGTAATGCTCTATTCATTACTCTTCCATCATACAATCATCATCATAATCTGTAAATAATTATTTCACCAATGTCATCAGAACATATTATACTTCTCCTATTAATGAGTAAAAAAACTGAATGTGAAAACCCTGAGAGGAAGTGGTTATCCAGAGAAACGGGGAACTCCCAAACACAATCCAAGAGCAGGACTGCTGCTCTTGAATTGGGCCCCTCTTGTGTGTGTACAGTGTTTGTGTGGTGTGTTTGGCGGATGAGGTTGTAGTCTCTCTGCTCATGACAGCGGTTTGATATTTCTGGAAACCACTAAAGCAGTCTGCTCTGTTGGACCCATGCCTCCAGACAACAGCATTTTTATAATAGGCACACTCCTCTATCCTCAACATTTGGCTTTTGCTGACTTTTAAATTTCTTTTTCCAGTGCACGTTACTCATGAGGACAGCAGAGGGGAAGGACTGGGACAGTGGTCTGCAGGTATTCCAGCTAAAATCCATTATTAATCTACGTTATCACCTATTTTATGTGAGATTTATGTGTGCATTTTCAGATGTATACCTGAGTGCGGTGCTGATCTGCTGTCTGGGCCTGCTGTCCATCTTCCTCTTCACTTTGGTCCTCTCCTGCCAGTATTTTTATAGAAGACATAGACTCAAAAGTAAAGAGAAAACTTACATATAGTTAGTCAGTTCATGTCTACATTAGATTAATACATTTTACTCTTTTACAGCCAGTTATCTTCTAGTCAAGTGTCCAGAAAGCAGGTATGTCAGAATTCTAACATTTGCAATCAATGGTCAATGCTAAATAGAATAACAACTATATGAGTAAATGTTATAAGCTTTGATAATGTTAGCATAAAAGTAATATTATTAATATTTTAGAAGTACTATCACTAGTAATAATAGTGCCAGTGTTTTTTTTTTGTAATTTGCAGTAAGTACCTAAACAGACTTTCACTTGATATCCAATCTTCAACTAAAGTAAAGTATAAGGGTAATATTTTAAGCATTACTAATAATTGGGAATAGGTTTATACATACTATCACACGTAGTACAAATAGTTGTTATATTGCAGTTTTGCAATTTGCAGTATACTAGCAAGTACCTGAGGAAAGATCCTATCCTCTACTAAACTAATACGTTGAGGTACTGCTATAAGACTAATACTTCTTGAAGACTACTTCATCCACATTTGGCCCAAACCACATGCTAACCTTGTGTATTTTTTCTAATAGCTCAGGCGAAACTGTGACCAGCTCCAGTAGCTCCTCCAGCTCCTCTCCAAAAGCCCTGAGAAAAGACACAAGACCCACGATACCTGCCAGAACAATAACACCACCCACACTACCCCGGGAGCCCCCACCGCAGACACCAACCAAGGGTAAGACTATGTAACTTACTATGTCACAGCACTTATCCCATTGCACACTATATAGTGCAGATGTTGGCTTCCAGTGATAGGGATTTTTCAGTCTTGTGCTTGCATCAGAGGGTGGAGGAGTCATTTCAGTGTCAATTGATGTTTTTTTGGATGGAGGTTCGTCCAGACAGTCACAGAAGTCTGAGAGAGGCTCCAGCACCCCGTGATCCTGACAGGGGGACTTAGTGGGTTAGGAAAACAATAGTGGCAAAAGATACAGTATCCAACTGGGGCTAAATGGAAAAAAAAAAAAAAAACATTCCCCATAGCGGAATATCAAGTCTCACTGTAAATATTATGAGAAAAAGTCTTGCATTGTCTAAGATCAAATTCAAAGCAGTTCATTAAAAGCAGATCATTTTGAAGTTAGTTATGTATCTAAATGAATGTTAAAAAAAAAAAAGTATATATATATATATATATATATATATATATATATATATATATATATATATATATATATATATATATATATATATATATATACCAACCAACCAACCAACCAAAAACATGTAACACCCCTATGAACAGTATACAATCAAGGACCGTCAAGGAATTCCTCCCTCCTGTGGGCTCACCACCTGCAGAGGGGTTCATAGGGGTCTATGGTGCACAGAGTAATGGGCAGCGTGCTGCCCCCGCGACCCAGCCGGATTAAGCGGGAGAAAATGGATGGATGGATGGATATATATATAATAATTTTTAAACATTCTTAAGTCAGGCTTAATGCTTAATGTGATATGGCCATGTTCTATTATCGTTTCTATTATTTACTTATGTCTTGTGTTTTAGTCCCTGTTGCTGCAAAAAGACCCCAAAAGCCCAAAAGATCCAAGCTGCTACAACAAAGAGCAGCTAATGTAAGTCATATTCACTCACTTCACTTGTACTAAATGACCCATCTGGGGACGTCCACAGTTTCCATATTATTTCTGCATATATAAAATGTCTCTGTTGTTCTGGCTGACTCTCATTGAGGTATATGCAAAGGGGAATTTGTTTCATGACTACATGATTGTCGACTGGAGTTTATTACACTCTCTTCATTCAGTTATGAGCTTGATAATTCTATTTAGCTTTATTGCTTCTCATACACTATTATTTATTTAGAGCGCTTCATTAGTTTTATATCTACAATAAAAGTGTAAAAGACATGCCGAATATATCCTGAAGTGATTTTAAGTGTGCTATTCTCATGTATCTGTCGTGTTTTCGGTTTGTCACAAGAAAATGCTGATTTGATTAGTGAAAAAAATTACTCGAAATAAATAAAATGTCCTGACAAAGCTTTGAGATCTTGTCAACAAATGTTTTATGTACAATTCAGACCAGATGTTTGCTATAACAACGTGACCACTACTGTTTATAGGGAAAACATAAGCAAACAACAT
The DNA here is from genome assembly GCA_029959045.1 of Taenioides sp. WSHXM2023. NCBI lineage: Eukaryota > Metazoa > Chordata > Actinopteri > Gobiiformes > Gobiidae > Taenioides > Taenioides sp. WSHXM2023. The sequence goes on from CM057094.1 coordinate 15,011,984, forward strand.
TACATTTTTGGGTTTATCCTTTTGGCCTAAATTCGCTTGTTCTCGTTTCCAGACGCGGGGCTTGCAGGAGGACAGTTTGACTTATGCAGAACTAGAGCTGGTCCGGCCAAGACCCCACCCTCCGGCCCTGTCAAGTCCAGACCCTGCACCCTCTGATTCGGACACTGTTTATGCTCAGATCCTCTTCCAGGAAAAACAGCTGTAAACTCTGCAGCTAAAGGATACAATTTGTCAAGCCAAACTAATCTTCTACAATATTTATAGACAATTATCTTGACATTAAACAGTCATCTTGAATGGCATTAGTGGACGGGTTTTGTGCCTGAACTCTAACATTGTGCCTTAGCTTGGCTGGTCTGTTCACCAGATGTGTTGGTATGTATGAATGCCATATTATTCTTGTTTAAACTCAGGAGTTGATGTAGAAAAACCCTTGGCCAGGCTGTTTTATTGTCGCCTTTGAGGGATCTGTAAATTCTGCTTTTTATTTTCATTTATAAACATCATAATTAATGTATATGGTCTATAAATATGTTTGTGGGTACCGAGTACATTTTGGGGTTTTGTGGGAAAAAGTCTGCTTTATTTGTTTTTGGTTAGTATTTTATTCTATTGAAGCATCATATCCCTCATGAGAAAACAAAAGCTGGCAAATATATATATATTTTAGTCAACAATGCTACAAAGCTAATAGGTATAGCAAAGATTGTATATTAGGTGACAGAATCCAAGGACAAAACAAATTGAACTCCAGACAACACACTCAAGCCCCCAGAAAAGGTGAAGGGTTCAGGCCATTTTGTGAAGGTCATTGTGTGAAAAAGGCAATGAAGACAGAGATGGCGTCTGAAGGAAAATAATGCACCATCAAGTGGGAGACAGAGAGAGAGAAGCCATCATCCCCCACAGTCCACAGCCCCTGACGAGGTTGAACCCACTAATGACTACATTTATTCAAATTAGACTAATTGTAATCATGGTTAATAATTAGCTTTACAGTGCATTATAATTGGGTTAGGCTACAAGATGGTTCTGCCGAGGTGCAATAATTTATTTGATTTAATTATTCTGAGGAACCCAGTGCTTTGACATTTCATATCATAAAACCAGCGGGGTAGAGAGAATGGAGATGGCCGTTGTCTTTAGAGAAGGTCATTGCTCGCTCTCTGGGAAAATTATGAGCACTATTTTCCACTCTATTAAGCTACTCCACTTAGCACAATTAGCCACACACATAAAGGTTAAAGAGAGAGACCTCTTTAGTTATGACAGAGGGGAGTGGCGTGAGTGCTTATGAGAATGAAAACAAGCCTTCACAGCACTGACAATGTACAAGCAACTTTTAAAAGGAACAAACAACAATCAATATTTGGAGCACTGATAACTTAATTGTTCTGGGAAAATGTTTTGAGTAGTGTGCGCCATATGTAAAGCTGGTTTCTACAAACTAGCCGTTGTCCAGGGTGTGCCCCGCCTACGACCCATAGTCACTGGGAAGGAATAGGGCAACTTTTTTTCTTACGAGGACCAGTAAAAACATACAATTTTTTTCAGGGACCAGTGGAGCATGGTGGGGCTGGTGGTAGCGGCACAAAAAGTACAAAATCTCTAACCATAGTTAACTCATGCTTGCTGTTGACCAGGTTCATTTGTGCTATATTTTCAGAGTAAAACAGCTATATATTGTGGTAGACAATAAAAAAAATTAAAACTTGTTATAAAGACAATAGTTTTATAAGGAGGCCCGGTAGTTGGGGACCTCTTTTCTATGGTACATGCAATTTCACACAGGAAGTACGCCCGGGAAGAATAACTGCTACCTAATGTCCGATATAGTTAGATGTTAAAATGAACTCATGCTTGCTGTTTACCGGGGTCATTTGCACTATATTTTCAGAATAAACTACGTAGATATGGTGGTAGACTATACACATTTTTTAAAACTAATAAATACAAATTTATAATATTTTTTTCTGAGTCCCAGTATCATGTACTGTAGAGGCCTGGTGCAATTTTACACAGGAAGTACACCTAGGAATAATAAGTGCTACCTAATGTCCATCATAGTTACAAGTTACCTTGATTTATACAGTAAGAACTGACAAAAAAAAAGTTCAAGAACACTCCATGTAACCTCGAACAGTGGGTATAAATGAACAAGCAAACAACTCTTCAAATGCTCATAAATTCACATTCCAACTCTGACGGAAAATTCAGTGGAGAAAACAACAAAGAAAATGTGTTCAGTGTTCCCAACCAGTGAGCACTCTGAACTGTTGATACCACAAAAATGCACCAAAGAAATACATTACAATGCTTGAACTGCTGACTGAAGGGAATGTCTGACTTTTTACTGAAACTGATTTTTCCAGTAGCACATGGAGGCATCAAACGTTTCATGCTTTAAGAAATAACAGATTAATCTGGTATTGTTTTACTTTAATGTATAAACAGTAATTGTTGTTGAAAAAGTAATATGTTTATTATTGGCATATTCATTATTGTAATACTTTAAATGGACTTTTCTTTTCTTCAGGAATTGCACAGATATAGCAATAAACATTGTATTTCAGTTATAGTATAAATCTAAATATAATATATCTTTATGAGTAAAAACATGTCTAAAATAGATTCATATACATTTTAATAAGAAAAAACATTTAGCTATGGCACAGATAAAAGTATATACCCTGAATGAATATGTAACAATAGTCTTAATATCCAGTTATGCAACACTTAAAATGTGATAAATAATTGTGAGGAGGTAGAGGTTGGCTCACTCACATGTCCATGCAAAAACTCTGCCCCAGGCGTCACCCACCAGCAGAGTGGCATGGCTCCTGCACAATATTCAAAGTGTCATATATTTGCACATTAAGGTGAGATGTTTCATATATTCAGCATGTATTTTGTACATACCTGGACATGGCCAGTGCAGTGATGGCTGGGTTATTTTTGTACCGTCTTTGGGACACGGGATGTCCTCTGTTCAGCTCATGACACAACACCAGGTGTCTCTCCCATTTTTTAACCTGTGAGCTGCCGACTGAAGATATAACACAGGAATATAGTTTATTAGCAGTATGTATTCTAACCCACAGTCACATAGAAAACAAATCTTTCCATGATATATAAAGACCTGTCTCTATGTAATTTCCAAAGCACAATACTCCTATGAGGTGACGGAGGCTGTAACCAACGTATGCCAAATTGGATCTGGGTATTATTGCTTTCTAAATTATATCCGCTCACACACGTCAGCAGAATTACTCATCAGTGTTTACTGCCTCTATGTTTAATAACTTTATAACAACATAATTCCTGCTAGCCCTAACACTAGTGAGGGATGGGCTAAGCGATACAGTTACCTGGAAACGCATTAAACTCTAAGATGAGCAGTTAAAAATAGTAATTTCACATTTTGTCTAATTACCCTGTGAGGGCATTCTTACATTCTCTTCATAGGTAGATGATTACACCCAGTTCCATGTTTTTTACAGCCTTCTGCTAAGACTATGGCAGACAATGGATTTATTATTTATTAGTTATTTGAGTATTTATATTTTATACAATTTGGAAAAATATTAAATCTATAAACAGCTCATTAGATTAGTTACCATCAGTTATTGTTCAGCTTGATCTAGACACCATGAAAGGGAAACATTGGATGATCTCACATTGTTGTTCTTGTCAACCACTCTCCATATTGACTTTATTACTTCAGAATATTATTGCATGTAATTTCTTACCAAGAGTTACACTGGTGTCTGCTGGCACTGTTCCTCCCTGCTCCTGGGACACAAGTTCCTCTGAAGTGATAGGGATTTGTGTTTGCGTGAATTCTGTCCTCCAAATCTACAGAAGACACATAATAGGCAAAATCACATCAAGTTCACTAATAGAAAAAACATTCTGCACTCTGTATGTTTGAAGGTTAGATAATGAATACATTATCAATCACGGAATCAACTTCAACACATAATACAATGTTACTCACTCTGACACTGCCATCGGTGCAGCCGCTCACAATGACGTTCCTGGCGTCCCATTCGAGCCTCTGTGAGAAGCTGACACACACGATGTCTGCCTGAGGCCCACAGGAAGTGTCTGTGCAGGCCAACAGCTGCCCCCTCATGGTCCACAGGTACAACTGTGAGCCCGCGCAGGAGGCAATGTCCCCCTGTCAAAGAATACTCACTGGGTTCTTCCCTTACTTTAGATCAGTGGTTCTCAAACTTTTCACACCTAGTACCACCTGAGAAAATATTAAACCTTCTGAGAACCACCAGATCTAAAGCTGGTCTAAAGTAGGACTATTCCTAAATAGGGCTATTGTATACTCATTTTAACCAAAGAATAACCAAAAGGAGGACAAAAATGTGAATTAAACTGACACTCAGTTAAGCAAACAAACTGCACCACATGAAGGATCTTGCATACCACCAGTGGACACAGTTTGAGAACCACAGTTTTAAATTAACAACAAAACAAAAACATACAAAAAGCAAAAGAGAGATGCAGAGGATAAATGTGTTGCTTGACTTACAGTGAGCTCATTGATGGCTATTGCAGACACGCTGCGTGTGTGTCCTGTGAGCTGCGTGATGTAGCTGAGCTCTTCCAGATCCCACAGGATACAGGTGCAGTCACGGGACCCACTCAGCAGCATGTTGTGGACCTCAGATACAGCCAGGCATGTCACTGCATCTATGTGCCCATATAATGGCTACAGAAACAATTAGTTTATTATTACAACAGTAACATCCAAAAATGATAATCGGTGTAGAGCAAAGCCCGTCACTGATTCTGAGAGGTTTTGCAACAGAAAATATTGTGATAAACAATAACCATTTTAACAGGATAGTCAATCCTTTTGCATGTATCGTAAAGAAAAATATTATCTGCAATAATAAAATAAGACAATGAAACACCTGTAGATAATTAACATCAATAAACAGTCATAGATATATCATTCATTATGCTCAATTGTTACACCTTAAAAGAAAAAAGTATGCCACTAGTGCATATATATATGTGTATATATATATATATATATATATATATATATATATATATATATATATATATATATATATATATATATATATATATATATATATATATATATATATATATATATATATATATATATAATTTATTTATTGAACAATAAGTCAATTATTAATTAATGACTAGTACATAAATGCACACATATATTTAGATATTATTCACCTGTCTGAGTTTCAAGTGACTTGGCTTGTCTTTACTGAGAGCCACGTCCCACACACACACCACTGTGCTGCTCCCTGCTGTAATGACTGTGGTTGGATTTGGACAAACTGCACACAGTGTCTCACCCCAGATGCACAACTCTTCAAACACTGCAAAAGTCTGCACAAATACATTCAAATTTAAAGTTGTAGTTAAAAATCAATTAAATTGTCCAGTATGAACAGTACCTTTCCAGAGGTACAGTTTCCAAATGTACAGCTGTTGTCAGGGAAGCCCCAGCTGAAGTAGCAATTCAGCGCTGGTGACAGTAAAAGCCTGTTTCTCTCCAGGACCAGAACCTCTTTGTCTACACATATTATCTGCCCAACTGGTCCCCGGGGGAGTTCTGGATTTTAATATAAAAATGCAGAAGAGAACACACTTGATTTGTTCGTTAAAATGTATGCAACTACTGAAAAAAAAAAAAAAAGTGTGACCTTATTCTGCCTTTTGAGTCAAGGTATAAAATTGCCTGACCAAATAAAAGGTAATGGCTCTTCAAAAGCATCATATTAAAGAGTTTGGTACTTTAGTAAACTTATAGAGGATTTTCATTCAATTGACCGCAGAAAACTGGGCAATTAAAAACTATTCCCAGATTACTCCAAGCGAGGCTCAGTCCAACGGGAACACCTGCTTTCTGGACAGGACAAGTTGTATGTGTTTGTGCCCATAATTGTACCAGTAATTGACCTATTCATGCGGCTACAGGCAGAAATCATTACCTCCTATCACCAGATCTGTGTTTAAAACCCCAGAAACGAGTTACATTAGTCTGGGTTTCCTTGCTCCTATTCATCTCTATCTGCTTATTGATCAGATCAGACACAGTGAGATTTAATATGAAACGTAATATGCAGGAATCTCTCCCTGAGCATTCGTGGATTCATCTCCTCTGCCTCAGTGGGCCTTTAGGGATATTCAGATTATTAAGTAGGGCTCAGCCAAAGAGTCATCTCCATATTGTGGCTCAAACGGATCGCTCCTTCCAGTGTAAATTAATCTATAGATGTACCCGCTTTCAAGAATTCCCACTAGACTCTACTACATCTTTATATATAATAATTGGCATCAAATGGTGAGAAATAAAATAAGTAAGATGCTATACAAATTGTACTACATGAAAAAGGATGTAATTGAATGCAATCCAGTTTGCAACAGATGCTAGCAATGCTGTTAAAGCATTTTGGGATTCAAACTATTATAATGATTTCTATAAAGGTTAAGATAATATGATATGTAATACCTCTGAAAGGCTGTGCAGTGGTCTTAAGTTTGTCCAGGCTGAAGAAAAATGGAGTTGGTGAGAAAATTGCTGCTGCTTCTTTCTTTGAGCCAAAACGTGCTGCGTGTGGTCTGGTAAACAACTGTGGGTTACAAATATGAAAATAATCAGTTACAACAATGATACTCAATGGACATGAAGTGAGGTTTAAAAATCCCCAAATTGTTTTCAGAGTTTTATTATTATTTTTTTTTTACCTTTGATTGTTTGAGGAAAAGTAATGTACAAAAGACATGATGTTTATGTGATGATAGATACGTTTTAAAAGGCTTCCAATTTCAAGATGCTAAGTTCATCAATTGCCAATAAATTCTCACAAGAGCCAATACATTTTTTGTCTAAGTCTTAGCAGGGGTACACACTCTTCTTTTGTATAGTTTTGCCTCCATCAAAATTCTCTAATACATAAAGTATGTTCCACCTGATTATATATTTGATTTCTTCTTTTATACATTCATACATTTACTTTACTAAACAATCAATGTTTCTGTACCTGTTTTGGTACTTGGCCGAAGTTGCTCACATATCCTAACTTTAAATTTTTGATGAATGGGTCTTTGGAGTCTGCCCTTTCACGCTGGGCGTAGAAGTACGGGTGAAACAGGTTCAGACTCTCCTCAGCAGCTGGTCCTTGCTGCTTGTATCCAAAAATCAGATCGATCCATAAATGAAGGTGAGAACTCACATAGTCACTCTCCAAAGCCTGGGGACAGAGCAGGAGACTCTTAAACTTAGTAATAATGTAAAACTACTACATCAGCAATAAGGTGACAAAATACAGGAGGGAGAATTGTTATTACAGCAAGAGGAAGGCATCGGTCAAATTGTTAATATTTAACTTTGGAAAGAAAAGAAACTTCTACATAAAACCACAAAGAATCTCATTCAGATGTTGTAAGGTATCCTCTACAATTAAATTTGAAAGTCTAAAACAGCAGAAACACAGCTGTATTATGAGCTTATCTTCATGTTACAATTAAAGAATGATTTTGGTAGCATTAAGCAAAGATTGTTTTTGAAGAGTTAATAAGAGAAAAGTGGGCATTATGACCATCCATACTGTGCCCAAAATCTTAATAACTCTATCCAAGAATAGCAGTGAAAAATCATAACTTGGATATATTGCCCTGAGTTAATTTGTCCATAGAAGAAAAACAATCTTCCAAAGTCACTAATTTTATGACAGTGGTAGGCAATATGAGTAGCTCAGTAGATTACAGAGATAATGATTGCTATGGCCCCAGGAATAGAAAAAGTAGGGTCAGGCTGTAAAAGAATCAGGCCAACATAAATGCAAAAGAGAAAAGCACAGAGAGAAGTAGTGACTTTAATTGGGAGAAAAGAGCGGAGAAAGAACTGGAGACAGATACAGACAAGAGAGCACTGTGCTGGCATTGGACACTGATAAAAAGGAGAGCTATAGTACACTTGCCCTTTTATACTTTGATACATGTCAACTATTATACTAGACATAGAGATTTGAATAAATCATCTGTTTGTTTTGCCAATACTGCAGTACTATGAAATGTTCTTCTACCAATATTAAATCATTAAAGCACAGACATGCCTACACCAATTTCACAGTGCACTCACTCCATCATACATTTATCTTTATGTATGTCAGTTTGCCCCTTTGAGAATAATAGTATCAACTTTATGATCACTCTGATTGGACATTTGTAAAAGACTGGAGGGGTCATAGGTCACTGACCTCTCGATGGACTCTAATGAACTCCTTGGGGTCACTCTTTGCCCAAGGAGGCAGCTCCACATCTCCCAAAGGAGTCCCATCCTCCATGCAGCCTATGGACAAGAGCAGAGACAAATATAGTCTTTTGTTATTTAAAAAAAATAATAATATCATAATGACTGACAAGTTTTTGCACTAACCCAGTTTGATATGATTAGAATTAATCAGAAAATCAGGCAGATAGAAGAACTCCGGGATCAGCTCTCGGACATCGGCCATATTGTCCCGAGAGGCCGAGTCCCACTCCTTCTTCACGCTGTGAAACATACGCTCTGGGATGTCGAAGCCGCCCTGTTTATAGACAAAACAGTGTCAGGTAAATCATTATGTTTCTGTTTGCATGGAAGAGGCCAGCATTTTATTTTATTTCTGTAAAAATTCATAATCTGTGATAGAGCTCTCATGAGAGAGAATGCAATTTAGACTAAAACAATTACCCAAATGAACAGAAATAGCATATATACTGGCAAAATGAGTTAGAGACGAAAATCCAGTTATGGATATTACTTCACACTCATAATGTGCTTTAGAAGACAAAAAGGCACTGTAATTCACCAGGCTAACCTGTTTATTGCTTTATTCAGACTATCAAATATGCATGTTTTTTATTATAATCAATTGCATGCTGAATTGTAAATGGGCAACATCTGTGGCTTTTTGCTGAGTTCTTTTTGTCACTTTCTGTAATTATTTGCATATATATTGAGATCAAGCCATAATGAGTTTGCAAACCTAAAATATGAACAAAAGCAGAAACACAAGAATAGATAAGAATTAACATCCACATGATCAAAAATAAAAAAAAAATTCACTTACACTTACATACAGTATACCTGAAATTAATTTAATGCAGTGTTTCTCAAAATGTGGCAGGGTTTCCTGCTGTTTGAGTATTTGTTTAATTCAGAGAAAAATCTGTATATAATGTTTTTGTATTCCTTTAAGTTAATTTAATAATTTTGAAGTACCTTATCCATGGTTATGTCAGACACAGACCTGATTTAGTCTCATTTTAGACCCTAATTTAGGGGTTAGGGTTAGATCTGGTGGGTACTCCAACTTTTATCTTTGAGAACCATTATTATAGAATTAACCATCAATGGCCTCACCTGCAGTGTGTGGTAGGTTTGAGAAAAAGGCTCCATTCGGACAAGGAAGGAGGCTACGATGATGGCAGAGGAGTAGTGGGTGCAATAGTGGCACTGTGCAGATAATTCTCCTATAATAATAAACAAAAATATATATAATAAAAGTAACAGAATATTCTTAAAAGGAAACATTAAGACGGTATACCTACCTTCGCCCTCACTGCCATCAACTTCTTTGTACCTCTGGATAAACATCTGCTTCCTTTTCTCTGTCTGAGCTCCCATTGGTTTAGAAAGATCACGGAATGAAGTAGGACTGGCCAGATCAAGTGTCTATATAGGACATACACATGAACTTGTATGAAATAGAAAACTTAATTTAAATAACAACTTCTGTCCAAAAAGGTTTAAATATACTTCAGATTCGTAGTCTGCTAAAATCCATGGGAAAACTGGATACTGCATCAGGTCATTGTATGTTCTGCCAGCCAAGGTGTTCAGATGCATCAGATATTCAAAATTACTTATCTCTCCTCGCTGTAAGAAGTGTTGTTATAAAAAAGTCAATAATTATAGTATAGTATCAAATTTAGTAACATGTAAAAAGAACTGATTCAAATTAATAATACCTGCCACTTGAGAAGAGCAGCCTTTTCGACCACAGGTGCTTTCCTGAAAAACAAGTAGACTGGATGAATAAATGAAAAAATACAATAATACATAGGAACTACTACAAGTGTATTTATGGTACTATATAGATGCAGTCATGGTTACCTGTATTTAATGTAGCTTTATTTATTCATTTTGCATGGAGATAGGCTACTATCTAACAAAAAAGGTTATAACAGATGCAATAGGTGCTGGGAGAGGCAAAAACAAAACAAAAGGGCTTATATATCAAAGTCTTTACCTTATAAATACATAAAATTAACATATAATTATAGACAATGGATGATATTCCTTGTTTTGTAAGGTAAGATCACACTAATTTTTAAATCTTTGCGTCCGGAAACCAACCAAACTTCCCCCTGATTCTTCCTGGTTGTTGCCTGGTAACCACTGTTTAAACTTAACACACACAGAGCACAAGACCAGTGAAGAAGAGGGAGCACGGACGAATCCCAAATCCTGTGTACACAGCTGTAGGAACAGTTAAGAGCAAGAGGGACATGTAGGGCAAAGGAAGCAGAAGATGCAATGTCTGATGCCATCTGTAGATTGTGAGTGCATTTTATAATTTTAAGTCATCTCAAAAAAATTAAATGATCTAAAGGAATAGTTTGAAGTAGCTAACTCTTATTACTGTGGAAATGGTCTGAGTCAAAATGTTACGAAGGGCATGGGAAAGGTACAAGTTTTCCAGATTCATCAACCAACACCAGCCATAATTGACTTTACAGCTGTTTGTGTTTAAATGGGTCTGTTGTAAGATGATACTGAAGGAATTCCTACAAAAGTAGCAAATACTGTCTGAAAATTATGCATAAGGCCATAAATTAAACAACACAAAAATCACTGGCTTTTAGTCAAATATTTAGTTAGACTTTTAACTTTTAGTGAAAATCTGTTCATTTCAATTAGAAAGGCATTTATCAGTCTGAGAAATGTCTATTCCCTTTGTGAACTTTCAACATGGCAGTAAAGTGCTGGCGTCAAGCACCTTAGTTGCTAAGTAACATTGTAAAACAACTTGACTTTTCTTAGAAGGTGTAACTGCTACTGTTAGTATGGTCTGGGGGTCCTTCTCATCTTTATTCCCTTTATTTATTAAGTGTCAGTCTCAATTGTATGTTTCCGAATTAAGCTGCTAAAAATCCCTTATGCTCTTTTGAATTTACTCTGTGTTCCTCTGCCCCTGTACGTTTAGGAGTATATGAGATACCTACATCTTTGGATTTTTGCAAAGAAAAAAACAACAACAACAAAGCCATCTCTAACCAGAAGTAACCACAAAAAATCAGGTAAGTAAAACCTATACATATCCATGCTTTTACATTAAAAACTGGGCACAAAAGATTTCCTCAATTTCAGATAAAAATAGCTCCATGTCTGAATACCCCTGACCAATTTATTTGGTAAATCTACACTAAATCAATCATCAAATTTGGCCCAGTATGTGTGATCTAATTGCAGGCAATAATTTCATGCAATAGTTTTCTATAGGAGGTTATAATGGGAACAAGCCGCGCTGAATAACCTCTCTCATCGTGAGGATGATGAATGAGGCGAGAGAGGGCCTTGGGGTGTAACACCGACACAAACAGACAAACACCTTGCTCCTTTAGACAGCGGAGAGTCCCCATCACACTCCAACACTCCCCAATTTATCAAAGTCCTGCTTTGACTTTATACACATACTTCTGTATCAGTGTATCTACGTCAGCACAGAGGATATCCTGTTCATGACATGCTTGAACAGAGCGGGCTCAATCCAGTGAATGGAGAGAAAGCTTCAGCTTTCATTTATTTTTGCTGTATTACCCGGTGTCGCCTCTTTCCTATTGTTCCCCTGCATTAGCCTTAATTAGAGAGTCATGCTCTTAAATACCCCCATGGGCTACACAGGGCAAACACGCGCAGACTTACAGGGACACAGCACTCACATTCTCATTCCTCTCCCGCTGCCCCAGGCCATACATAGGCCCTTATACCTGAATAAATCACATCAGCCTTACACACACATACTTACACACAAACAGACACACTACACATTTTTATTTGGTCTAGAGATAAAATGTAAAAATGTATTAATCACTGCAAATCAGGATCTTGGGGCAGCTATGGCAAAGAGAGGCCGAGCTTAATGTTTAACTGAGCCTGCACTTCTTCTGTATTTCAGAACAATGCCCAAAACAAAAGGAGCTAAAGGGACAAAGGTGACGCTGAAAATGGCCAAAAAAGCCATAAGAACCACTATGGAGGGCCGGCGCAGGCTCATACTGGCCAACATGGGAATTGTGACTTTCCCAAAATGTATCCTCAAACTGGGTAACATCGATGAACTGGACCTAAGCAGAAACCAGTTAGAGAAGATTCCAAATGATATTGGAGATTTCCTGTCACTCAAAGTGTTGGACCTACACAGCAACAGGCTGGAGTCAGTCCCAGAGGCAATGGGGAATCTGAAAAATTTGGAGTACCTCAACCTCTCAAACAACTTTATAAGTACTCTACCATCAACTGTGGGGTCTCTCACCCACCTCAAGGTTTTTAACGTAGGGATGAACCATTTGGATTCTCTCCCTACATCTATGGAGAAATTAGAAAACCTGCAGGAGCTAGGGCTATTTGACAATCAATTGCAAACATTGCCCAGTTTTGTAAATGATCTCCCCAGCCTGATTAAGTTGAACTTAAGAAGGAATCCTGTGTGGTACTCTCAGGGAGGCGGTACAACAAAGCCACAGAGAGACAATGTGTATCTAGTCCATGAAAACAGTCTATGCAAGACTTGCCTCAAGAAGTGCCAACAACATAAGCAGAGAACTTTCACACGAGGAGACAGAAATGAAGCTCCAGTTGATGAGGAAAAAGTATTAAAAGGTAAACTGTCAAAAATGTTAATGGGACTGTACACACCTAACTCTGTGGCTAAAGTCAACCAGCAGGCATGGAGGATCAGAAAGGTTTTCTAAGTGCCTATCTTTTTCTACCAGGGCAGATAAAAGCTATGTATTACTATGTATTAATGCAACTGAACATTTAGACATATTGATGTTCTGTAGCATATGACAATAACAATGAATATGATGACAGGGTTTGCTTTTGTTTTGTACTTTGATTCTAACAAATAACTTACCGAGCGTTAGCAATAACCTCAGTCACGCCTCTTCCTTTTAATGATGGCACTGCCAAGCACAACCTTCACAGAGGGAGGTAGATTAAGACATGCAAAAGTCACAGTGCATGAACGTGTACTATAAATTAAAAAAGTTACTTCTTATAAGCATTGACATGGTCCCTGTTGAGGAATACCAAGAAGGCACAATGTCCATTTTTCATGAAGATTTCCAAAGCATTGTCCTTATAAACAGAAATAGGGTATAATTATCCAACTCTTTTACACAGATGTAACTTAAATTGAGAAAGAAATTATAATATAAGGTTCACTCTCACCTCTAACATGTATCGCATAAAACGTGCATCCTTTATATCTTGATAGAGCCAGCGTCTGCAACTGGACACTGGTAGATCTTTGCTCAATACTGAAGCGATGTAGGAATTTCTCACACTGACAGAGAACATATTAATAAAATGGATGGATATTTGCTGAATGCTGTTTGTAGATTTACCTGCTGGGGTGATGATTTCTACAGCAGACTTCTCCAGTAGAACTTAAAGTGAAGCCTTCACACAAGTACACACTGTCCTTTCCAAACAGCAGCACACCCTCTGCCAGTCTAAGGCCACATACAGTCACGATGCACATTTTAGCTTTCACCTGAAAAAAAAAATGAATAAAAGGATTATTTTAAGATTCATTGTAGGATAATCATGGGAATTTGTTTCATACATTTTGAAGAACTGCCATCAGAAATAAAAGCAGTTTATATTATACATTAGATGCACATCATACAGTGACTGAAAGTGACTTTGGTCTCTCATTTGAAACATGAGGGCTTCTTTGAGAGGCACCTTACAATTCTCTCTAGAGACACGACAACAACCACTTCAGTCTTTACATGATTGATCATTTTAATCAGATATTTTAATCATTATTAAAAAGACACAGTTGAACACTTCATTATATGGACTGATTGATGGACAGTGGTAGACTCTGTTTCAGCTGTGTAACTATGGTCCCAAAGGTGCCTCTCATGCTGCTTTCAGCACTCGTTGTAGCTAATGCTAACTGCATTGTGATAATGTGCAGCTAATTCTATTGTCTCCCTTCATTTCACACAGAGTGCATGCACCTGGCTGTGGTCCTGTGCTGGCCCCCCTGCAGGCCCCCTGGGGCAGAGCACCCAAAAACCATATGGGGCCCTAACAAAGCCCCAGGCCCCTCACAATTTATACTAATCAAATCAGACCTCCACTCCAGACACAGTTGGTAGAGTAGAAGGGCTGGCCATTATTAGACAAATTAATCACTGCCACATGCACAATGGTAGACCTGCTAAGTGATCAGTTTTCACTGTTTTCACACTTAACGAGATGCCACCAGTGATAATAGTAGTCGACATAAAACTTAATTTAAGAGACAAGAGATGGGAGCATTAACTGTACAGTTACTTAGAACTGTTTAACTGACTGATTTAATGGCAGAATATCTCAATGTGTCCAAATCCTACCAGCTAAAATTAGTTTAATTGATTCTTGCGAAGATTTAGTACAAAACAATAAACTTTATCTCATAACTGTGCTGCACAGATATCTGTTATCACTCTCCGAGTGATTTAGCCCATGATGGGAAGAAGGAGGAAAGAAGGACTTTTATTGACTGAGCGCCTAATGTCAGACCATTGATTTCTCCCCGCACACATTACTGTCATAATCACACTATTGGCGCTGGCAAGCTAATTATGAGCAGCGTTCCCTTTGTGTGTTACACAGTCTTCATGTTAGCTGAGTGAGTGTGTGCATTTTTTACAGCTAATGACTGTGTTCATTTGACAGGAAGCTCAGCAGGACCCACACACTGAACCACAGTAAGACTCCAGGACGCACTCGCTCAGATCACACACATACTAAGTGAACGTTAGACAGCTTGTAACACCTCCCACTGTTTTTATTAATACTTCTGTCAGAAACATTAAAAGCCGCTGCTGGTTGCCGCAGTGAGGAGAGTCCCTGTCAACATGTATCTTGGTTTCTAACTGATTGGAAGAAAGAGAAGAACTTGACTGGCCCTCTCCACATTAAAATAAAACACAGATGATCAAACATTTAATTAATACACTAATAAGACCATTGAGTTGAGAGATTTTGTACTTTAGTTTGTGTCAAAGTACCTCGTCTCCCTCTTGCAGCTCTTGTAGAATGACACGGATGGCAGAGCAGTCTGTTGAGGAGCAGTGTGTGGAGGAGTCAGGGTCAGAGGCAGCTTCAGAGCTCGCTGGAGTTTCATTTAAAACAGGGAAGAAGGTCAACTGAACACTGTCCTGCTCCTCCTGCGCAATGTTTTCTTTCACTTCAGATCCAACGTCACACAAGATCTTGGCCTCTGATTACAATAAGAGTCAAATATGTCAATATATATGATCACATAGTCTTAACATATTTATCTTTTAAATATGGTACAATTACACATAATGACCTGCTTCAGCTTCTGCACTTCCTGAACTCAAACACAATGGCCCCATCACCTGTTGACAAAAAATATCGTTTTCATACATAATCTATGGTATCTTTCTAAACACCAAAAATTTTTAAAGCTATACCTTGTTTGATTTTCTTAGAGTTTTTCTGCGAATGTGAGGTTTTGTTCTGTTAGGTCCTTCTACAGCATCTTGTACCCAGTCTCTGCTCAGGAGCACTCCAGGCCCAGGTCCAAAAATAGCCCTCTCCCTCAACAGTTCAGCCTCCACATCCAGCCACTTGGAAGACAAGCGCTCCCACTCACTGGTTTTTTGCTGTAGGATCAAAAACAGGATTTAAAGCAGGCATATTAACATATATAGATTGGTATTATACATTTTCTCATATTGTTCTATAACATCTTAATGATAGAAATCTTAATGATAGAAATGTGACTTCCTGCTCAAAAAAACTTAGAACTTTATTGTTAAAAAATGGCTTCCTGATATTTCTGAACCCTTCATGTACGTCCTATTTTTTGAATTATTGCAAGTAAGTATAGATAAATGGGTGGAGAGAGTAGTAAACATTTTCTGAGCACTAAAGCCTCGACTGCAAAACAACACAGGATTACTCAAACATACACTTCATTATAACATGGAAATACAATAAATAAATAGATTAATAAACACTAAATATAGTCATTTGGAAGTAGATAATTCTTTATCATATGTTAAAATAGTAAAAAGTATGCAAAATAATAGATACACAAAATAAATAGTTTCATTATCTTTACTGGTAATGTACAGTATGTATAGTTAGTGTTTTTGTGTCAAACCTGTGTGTGGTTCATCCTCATGCATTCAAACATCTTTTGACCTTTCTGTCGAATTAGTTCCATAGAAAACAGAAACTCCTGAAAGAAAAACAAACTTTGGCGTGATAACCATGACTAATATCACCAACACATGTGCCACGCCAACACACGTGTTCAAAGAGATCCTATTTTCATAATGGTATTGTTGTTTCCTCATGCAATTACAAAACATTCAAATAATTATGTTTGTAGTAAATTGCATTCAGTGGGCAAAATAAGCTAGTGGCTACAGTCTTACAATAACCCTGCCAACATATGTAATCATTTGTTTGTGTGATCTAATTAACATAAACATTAATATTACAGGGCCAGGCAAGAGTCAAGGAAAAGCCAGTGTGTATGTGGGTGCAATGTGGTTAAAAGAGACTGCGTAAGCCACAGAAATAGAAATAAAAAGACAAAACAAGAGGCATACTGACACTGCAGGGTACTCATGTTGGGCAAACACTCTGGGATCGTATTTGAGTGTTAACGGCTTCATTAAACCCATCATCACAGCAGCGCTCGCTCAGAGACTAGTGAAACAACATGTGTCCATCCTCACAGCTGACCCAGAAAAGCTGTTTAATTGTCTAAATCAACATGCACGAACCATTTACTATATCAAGTCTTAGTTACACATGTTAACTAGCTCATTTGGGTTCTCTACCAAAACTGTTGTAAACATTTTTCCAATAAAAGGCTGCTATTTACCCAGGCGGGGGAACAGCACACATACTGACAGGCAATAGTGACGAAAATAATATAATATCTTAATTTTTTTTTTCAGACAATTCAGATAAGTTATTTAACAGTGCATCAGAAATGTTTCAAACTGAGCACAAAATATGAATGAACCATACAATTAACCACAAAAGTCCAGAAATATCCCTTTATACACTTGTTAGGAAGATTACACTATCACACGTTTCTTTTAAAGTAATTTTTAATAATTATAGATGACATTTGATATTTAATTAATCTTCCACCTCTAACATATAATGCAGTATAATAGTATTTAATAACAGCAATAGCAAATGCCTTCCAAAAAGTTATAAACTTCTAAACTGAAGACAATCACAGTGGATTTGTCTGAATGAGTGACTGTCTATCGCAATCCAAATGTTAAAAGGCGAATTAAATAAAGCAGTAATTTGAGGAGAGATTAGGAAAACATTACAGACCGAAAAGAGTGTAATAATGAAGTTTGCTAGTTGCAGTTGTTTCTTGACAGATAACTGAGAGCTGGCATCATCATTTTCTAATTTAATTCCTTCATTTGGACAAACATAAGTAATATATAGCATTAATTACTCCATTTAGCAGATAGGAACCTTGTTGGCTTTTAAAATGCTGCATTAAATAAATAACTCATCTCTTCCTTCTGCAATTAACATCAGAACATCACACTCATTTCCATTTTAATGGCTTCCCAACAATACGCAACCTTTGATGATAAGGCAACATAATGTCAACTTCACTGTGGGCTGGCAGAGAATGTGTAATGAACTTAACGTGATCATTAGTGCTGTTAATTATCTTTCTAATATGAGGACACAGATATGATTATGGAAAACTGCATTCGCTGATGAAATAAATCTTGCAAGAATTGCAATGAAGCTTGACTTAGGACAGAGACAGGTTATCAGACAATGTATTGCCATTTTCTACCTACAAAGAATAAGAAGTCCAATCTTGTTCACTACAGTAAAGAAAAAAAGGTACTTTTCTGCACTCTCAATGCATAACTGTGACTCTAATTCAGCAGAAAAGAGTCCAAATAAGTTGATGATACAGAAACTAATTAATGACGTGCTTGGTTCTTACTGAAAAAGATATAATAGAAATGAACTCTAATGACGTTTTGTACCGAATGTATTGCATGTTTATGGAATAGACTGGACTAGAATAGTGCAACATTGTAGAAGAAGAACAAGAAGAAGAAGAAGAAGAGTAGCTCCCTCATCTTGCCTTCCTCTGAGATGGAAAAACAATTCATCACCCTCTCTGATAGCCTGTCAAATACTGATATGATAAAAAATAACATCAAATGAATAATGTTTTCATCAGATTGCAACTGCTATAATTGCCAACGTGATTTCTATGGGCAAAAGATGTGCACAAACAAGAACACACATAGACTTTGTGGAGGTGAGACAGACACACAGACGCGGTAATTTCATGCCTGTGTGCCTGAGTAATATGTCCCTGCTCCCTGCTCCAGATGGCTCAGCGTCTTAAGCGTTGTGGGGGAACTAATGATGTGGGCCACGTGTTTCAGGGGGAAAAACAACAATAACTGTGTCCTTAACCTTCAGCAGCAAACTGTGTGTTGTAGCAAGCGTTCCCATGGATAGGCCTAACAGATATCAATTACTATGCCCATTCAGGGGCGATCAGCTGTGATAATCCAAATCCATTTAAAGAAATAATCAAACATCCCCACAGGGCTGGAAGGCCCAGCGCCCAAAAATAGCAGTGACTTTGGGACAAGAGGCCTGGAGTCATGAAATTTCAAACTCAGTAAACATCTCTGAGCGTCCAATAGCCACACTGGGCTTACCTCAACAGTTGATGGCTCTTTGTTCAATTTGCTCAAAACAGACGAAACAGCACTACTGATGCGGTGAAAGGTCTTTTGGGAACTACTAAACAACGTCTTCTTCAAAGAATCTGTAAAGAAAAGTTTGTTTTGATCATTGCACATAATGAATATATTTATATATTCATTATATTCATTAAATAATATATTTGATAATCACCCGTGTACAGTTGCCAGCCTTTATGGATAATCTCCTCCCACAGAGGGCTGATTTCAGTCATGAGGACGGGCTGTGTCTTTGGAGTGCTGCCGTCTGAAATCTCAGTCTTAAAACTTTCCTCAAGCATACACTGCCTCTCCTTCATGAGCCGAGACCAGCAGGCCTCCACTAAAGACTCTAGTCTTTGATCGTCTGTATGACACAAATAATTATTTTTATTTATATTGTGTCCTCTAGAAACCATGATCTCACACGATGTTTCTACCTGAAATACAACGGCTGCTACCAGATTTGTTGTCATTGTGTCTGATTTTGGCAGGAAATATTTGGGATGGCACATTTCTGTTGTGTACTTTTCCAGACGTAAACACAAATCCTTTAGGATACCTAAAATAAAAAAGCAAACACAAAATCTATGTCCCAGGTTGCAAACAGATAAAGAAAATTATGTGATATATTTGTAATACCTTCCAGATCGAGTTGTTAGCAGACAATAGAGGAAACATGTCATAAAGTTCACATTGGCATTATAAGTAGCCATAATAACATCCCAGCGGTCCAGCACAGTCTCCAGTGTTCTGATCATCACATTTTTGTTTTTTTCAAAATAAGGTTGAGACAGGAAGAAAAGCATCACTCTGTTGATGCTGGAATACAACTCTGATAAGATCTTGTCTTTTTGTGCCTGTCCATTCTCTAACACCTAAAATATACATATTTATTGTGCAAATAAAAGTATATATAATGAAGATAATCTCTGTGACATTATCTTACCATAACAATTTGATCTGCAATGAAATGTAGCAAACTCTTGCAGTCTCCTGTAACTGTCCCATTATACAGTTTCTGCACAACTGTCTTAGTGAAAAGGACCACATTCTCCATCAAGGTGAGTAGATGTCCTTCAGGTACCTGGGTATTAGGGACTTGAAAAAAAGAGCACTTCGATATCATGAGCAAAACGAGCTACAAGATGGTGTAAAAATGTTTAAACTGTACCTTTTGAGGTTAGATGCGTGTAATTTTCTTCCTCACCACTGAGTACATAAATAATGTCAATGACGAATTCAACCAACTCTGTTTGGAAAAGGAGAGACTGTTCCAGTGAAGCTCCATTTGGGGAAAACTGTAAAACAATCAACATACAAAATAAACAGTTAGTACAGATAGCATTTATATGCTTAAAATAAGAAATGCAACCTTCATGTTAAAACTAAACAAAAACACTTTAATACAATTTAATACAACATTTAACTACTGAGTTAAAATTGTTATTCCAGATATTTAAAAATAAAGTAAAAAAAAAAAAATAAAATCCCAGAGAGGTAACTCAGTAGACAGAGAAGAACTTGCTACAAAAATAAAAGCATCAGTCTTATATTGCTCATTTAGACACTGAAAGTTGCTTTACATTGTATTTTCAGTCATTTTAGTGGAGGTAAGTTTTAATAACTCCTGTAGCCTTAGTAAATTACATTCATATTGAGGAAACATGGTGATGTGAAAGCTTGAGCCTAAATGCCAACCTTTCTGAGCCACTGTCACAAAATTTCTGCTTTTATTTGTCATTATTCACACTAAAAGTATTATTAAAACTCAACAGTAGCTAAACTGTATTGCTGTAGCTGAGCAAAGAGTGACATCTTTTGGGGGAAAGCTGGTACTGCAGGAATACTAACATGCCTAAAAACAATGTGCATCTCAAATTCTCAAATCTCCTGTAGTTTGGATAAAATTTTTAGATGTAGTGGTTACAGTCACCTCCATTAGGATCACAACAGGGTGGCTGCTGCTGGCTGAAACACTGAGCAGGCTGTCCATTAGAAGAATGCGAAAAAAATCACGCACTGGCTTTATGGATGGAGCTTTCTGTAGGGCTGTTTCACCCTCATCACCCAAGGTCTGAAAGTAATTACAAATACACAATTAATATAAACTACAGTTTTCAGTAGATGCTAAACTATATATATTACGACAAACCTGTGAAGGATGAACAACATTGCCAAGTGTGTGGAGAAACTCTGGCAAAGTCCAAAGTGGATCTCTGGGCCGAAGGTTGTGAAGAAGACAGAAGAACTGCATTACACTTGATACATGACCAGATCTTGATAATAAAGGGTTTAATGTCTGATGCACTGCAACAATCGACTGTAAAAGATGAGAAAATGTACAATTTATTAAATCTAAACATATGAGACAATTTAGATTTAGTAATAATTACTGGATTTATGGTGACTTTGACTAGTTCAAGAAGTATTGTTGCAGCTTCAACACAAAGTTTTTCTGTTGAATTGTTTTCTTCATCATCAATATAGGACTGCAGAATGTCATCCAAAGGCAACTGCAGAGGGTGTAAAAGTTAATGCTGGTTGCAGTTAAAAAGACTTACAGTACATTTAACTCACATTTTCTTTTGTTTTGTGCTTTAATTTCTTTCCAAATATCAGTGCCACAAGGAACTCATAAACCTCAGATAGGTTAAAGTGTGTAATTAGAAGCTCCTTTAAAACATCAAAGCCTGAACAAGCGGTCCTACAAAAATCTGGTGAGGATGACTGGGCCCGAAGGTTATCTAGCAATTAAAAATACAGACACAAAAGTGAATTAAATAACTTAAGTGAGCCAACAAAGGAAGTGATTCTCAGCCAGATTTTACCCAAAGCAGTTGAAGGCTCTTCCATCAAAGAGTATGGTGAAACCTTCTCCCTGAAGATGCTCAGGAGACTGGGGTTTAACAGAAGGTGATTCAACAAAACAAGACCCAGTTTTATGGTTGAAGGGTGAAGGTGAGACTGAAGGAAGAGCAGGAACCAACCACAGCCCAGTGTTTCAAGTAAAACCTGACCTCTGTTGAGAAATGCAAACATAATTAGCTAAAATCTCTGCAGTATATAAAAATGTAAGTACTCACTCCTTTTCTTGCAGCTTGTCTGAGTTGAGGATTTTATCAAAAACACAAAGGATCTGGTTTCGAACATCTATGTGACTGACCTGACCTGAATTCTCAGCTGTAACACAAAAAAAAAGATCTAAAACAACCCAGATCACAGCATCACAGATAGAGTAAATACGTTCTATGAGATACACACCATTTGCTTCGTGGTGACTGTCTAAAAGATCATTGCTCTCAGCTGTGTTGCTTAGCGGTGGAAGTGTATAAACTAGGAAGAGTCCAAGCCTTGACAACCACAAAAGGTTTTTATAAGCATATAGAAAACAACACATACTATAAAGGCTGGTTTTCTTGTAATACCTGCTTATGTCCAAAGCGTTGAAGAATTCTTTCAAAAGTAAAGTGATGACAGAAGCAATACCTTCTACTCTCCGAGGGGTCATAGACGGATTGGTGAGCACAAACAACATCTTTGGTAAAATACCAACTTCTTGCATTATTCCTGCATTCCTGTTGTTGTCACTGACATAAAAAATACATATATCGCAATCTGTTCTCACAAAAAATATCTATCTAATTTAATTAAATTATATTTAGTAATTCAAGCACTCTCTCAGTCATGCACATTCTGTCAGACTGTGTCCAATTGAGATGAACATTTCTAAGTCTAGTTATACTGTTTATCTGTGAACCTTGGGACGAGACACTGTAGATGATAGGCCAACTAAGGTTTGTCATAACGTCTGAACAAGAAGCTCTTTCAGTGAGAGATGGGATGTTATGTAATGAGCAGGCCATGTGAGTCAAATGAACATCAAATTACTACTGCAGCAGAAATGCTACGGTTCAGTCATGCACAAATACCTGAAGGATTTCAAGACTTCAGCAAAATGGTTGAGAACTGTAAGGTCTAGATTATCAGAAGTGCTCTGCCACACCTGAAACCAAAGCAGTTATTATTAGCTTCCAGAGGACAGTGCAAAATGAATTACTCATGAGCCATTTCTATTCCTGTCTGAACAGTATGTACTCACATCCAGGTCAGAAATCAGTGCTCTAAACGCTGGGATGTTCTGTTGGTGAATGGAGCTGGAGTTTGCCTCTGTTGAGTCAGAGAGACACAAAACCAGCTGCAAGGTTCTGTTACTGACTATACTACTCTTACTCTTCAGAAGGAAAGCCAAAAGCTGAAAATACCAATAAAAAGTTTTAATAACTCACCAAAAACTGCACATTCCATATAGACAATTTGATGTAACAAACCTTATAGCCATCAGTGCGTGCCATTTCTTGCTGCATAGTTGAGTCAGTCTCCAGCACAGAAAGAAGAACTTTGACTGCTGCGTATAGGGAGCTATCATCAGGTGCCATTGCAACTAGACTCAGAACAACTGCAGGCCCACCAACACACAAAAATCCATTGGCCGCATTTCTTGGTGTAAAGGTACGAACACCTAGGAAAATAAAAACTTGGGTCTACTTTTTCTGTAAAGAATAGTATATCAAAATGAGCCATATGTACCAAAATGACCAATAAGGGCTGCTCCAATGGTTCGTGCTGTACCACTTAAGTGTTGACTGATGTTATGGGCAAGAAACACAGGGGTAGAATTATCCCGTGAAGTTATTCCCATCTGTAATGACAAAAATTAACACTAAACACTACTCCAACTCATAAAAAAAAAAACAAAAAAAAAAAACGCACCTCTTTAGCAATAAGTCGACAGTCCACCTCGTTGTAATCCTCCCTGATTTGAGCAACTGTCGTCACTGTTGAAATTGCTGGATTGATGCCAAATGAGATCCTCTCTTCAGGAACCAGCCGCACAGGGTTAGACTCAACACCTAAATTGTAATGAGGATTAGATAAAATGTTTTCAATTTCCAAATAAGCAAGCAAATAAAACAGCTTTCTGCGCCCACAAAATGGGCAATGTAGTTTTAAAAAAATGACTTTTTTGCTTCTGTATTTTCTGTGTTTTATAAAGCTATTAAGCAAAAAATAATCAATAAATATTAAGTTATTAACAAAAAAGGTTTAACAAACTACGAAAAGAAGTGTTATATCTTTATGTAGGAAAATTACATCACCTGACTTGGAGACAGACAGGAAGTTGCCAAGGTAACCAGTGCCTTGTGTGTATATAACACTGATGGCCTCAGGGGTCAGAGGTTCCTCAAACAGGTAAGAAGAACCCACTTTCCAAATTAAAGCAGCATAGTCCTTCCAGAGAGCAGGGGTCCCAATCACGGCATACACATCTATGACTGCTGTTGGCTCCATGGAGACATACGTGCCTGGAAATGGCTGTATGTATCTTATCTGGGAAAAATGACAAACAAACAATGAGTACAAGTTAATAAGAGTTATTTTAAAGGTACAGTAAGTAACTTTTCTGGTGGGTGGTCGACTACCGGCTGGTCTTGATGGAAATATTGTTTTGCTTGAAATATTCCAAATTATGGCATTGAAAACTGTATTTCACTGATTCATTTATATGTGCTGTCTTGCTCAAAAATACTATGAAAAGCATGCATTCTTACCACCTCTTAAATCTGACCTGTAACTTGGCCTGGCATCACCTTGGAGGTTGGTAAGTTTAATGGCAAAACATTCCAGGCAAAGCAATAATTCCTCCATGGAGTCTGTGGCCCACCCTCCAATAGAAAAGTTTCATAGAGCACTTTTAACACACCTTTCCAGTTCCTACAGGTTTGCCATTTAGATAAGCAGAGGCCAGACAGCTCTTCTTTATGTCCTTAGCCAAAACAACAACTAAATGATGCCACTGTCCTGGGATCAGCAAACTGGAGCAGCGAAATCTCACTGATGTTGACAAAGAAGTAGGGCTGGACAATTCTGGCTCCATCATATCTGGCAATTAAAAAAAATTTAATCATTTTGTCATCTGAATTAAGAAATTAGCCATAATTTCACTAACCCAGGTATGTCAGTGCCTCCTCCTCTGTTGAAATAACCAAACAGCCATCGCAGGCAGATAGAGAAATGGACAGACAGATGAACTGCTGCTCAGTGCGCGACATGTGACGCACCACTGAGAGAAAACGAATGGGGTGAGATTCACAAGCAGAACTAAACTTGTTGATCTGGAACCAGCATGAGAAGGTTAGACCAGCCGTAGGAGGAAACCCTCTGCCATCTGAAATAGATGAAAGACAAGCCTTGTTTAACATTTTATGTTTAATTATAATTTAAATAAATAAATAAAGTTTTTCTTGCCTCCTCCAGTTCCACCAATGGGAATTGAGTCTGCAGAGACCCCCTTCACTGTGGTCAGAGAAGGAAGGAAAAGACATCTAAAATGCACAAGGTTGTCCAAATTGTGATTAAAAATTTAGTAGTAGTAGTAATAAAACTGTTATTTGTGCCAAATTTACACTAGCTTACCCATATCCACTTTCACTCATATCAAACTCCACAAAAGCAGGTGTAGCTGAGATTCTGTGCGGCCTGTAGGTTCGAGGTGATGTCATGGATACAAGACTGACAATTTGATGAGCGGGAATCGCAGATCCAACAGAGCACTTTGAGTTTAGTAGGCTAAAGCTTCTCTTTGTGGTCTTTCCTGTAGATTCCGATGATTTGTCTCCATCTGAATCGGTGCACAGAAAATCAAAAGGAATTAAACAAAAATCCCAAAGGAAGTTAAAATAAAACAAACAATATTAAATTTTACCACTAGAGTCTGGGGTTGTCTCATTCTCCGACAAATCAGGTTCAGACATTTTGCCTGATAAACACATGAGGGGGTTCCCAAGACAAAGGAAATTCCTGTGAGAAAAAAGTATCATTCTTTCTCAAGCAAAATAAGTGTATAATAATTGTAAGACTACAGATCAAACATTACCTGAAGTCTTTCAGTGTTATTGACTGAGAGGAGAGCTTTTCTAAAATGCGAGTGATTGGGAGATGTAAAGGGTGTTTTGGTTCAATCAACATTTTACGGCAGTGAGTCAGTAGGGTTGTAATTAGACCACCCTCACACATGATTTGTCTGTTTCTCTCTGATTTAACCATCACTTGGATGTGGTGTACCAAAGCATATTGGACATCCACGGAAAGCTGAAAAAGAAGATTGTTTTATACTTTTAATTTGGCCCAACATATTTCTACAAAAGGTTTCATTTTTGAACAATTACCTGTGGATCCTCAAGAGTAAAGACCAATGGAAAGAGAGTCATAATAACTCTAATTGCTCCAGGGTGAAGAATAACACTGTCACAGGTCAACCTGCAGTAAAAGGTAAACATTTCAGTACAGATTCAAATAAGATTTACAAAATTTGGCAGAAAAAACATGAGAATTATAATACCTGTAGTGTGACTCAGTGCTGACAATAGAGATACTGGGTGCTAGTTTTCTGCTTTGCCCACGTGTGTCCTCAACCCCATCATGCACAGCTGGAGTTTTTGGTTTCCGATTGTCACATGTTATTTCCAAGTTCAAATCGGGACAAGAGAAAGTCCCTGTGGAAAACTGATTCAGGTAGGACAAGAGAATTATACAAGTCCGGAGTGTGACTGGAAGGATGAGCTGTGATTCAGATTTAGATAAAGAAGACTGGGAGGAAACTGAGGACTCTGCTAAACAGACAAACTGTTCAAATGTTCTCCCTGGTGACTGGCTGTCCTCAGCAATCAAAGGACAGCAATCCTTGACAGTGTCGTTGTCTGTGTAACTTTCCTTAGTTGTTACACAATGGAAGCAGCCCAGTTGAAGTAGTGCCTCTGTCAGTCTTTCATAATAGCCTCCAGTCTCAAAATAGTGTGCATTTATTATGTGTAAGTGAACAGCCAGGGCTATAGTGTGCAAAGCAAGCAAAAGAATCTCCAAAAGAGGTTCATGTCTGATGGACTTCAATACTTCTGCCTGAGGTGGGTTAGCAAAAGCTCCTTCCAAGTCAGTCACAAGTGAGAGTAAACCAGTGAAGCCCCCAGCCTTCCTGAAGGCATCCCAGCTGTTAGGACTCTCCAAGACCTTCAATACAGACTGAAATAAAAAGAAACAACGTCAAACATCTATAATACAATAGTGTCAATTTTGTAATGATTAAATTAAGATAAATGTACTTAAGTGTTAACCCTACAAATGTCTGAGCTTTTGCGAAGGTTTGTGAAAGCGCTTCTCCAGTCAATTAAGGCATTACAATAAAAAATTGATGAAACATATAGATATATAATAAATCACTGAGTGTAACTAGTTTTTGGGGGTGAACAAATCGCATTAGCTTTATTCAATTTGGACAGCTAATCCATCAGATAGGTAATATGTGAGGCAGAACGCAAAGGGGAATGTGATTAACTGAAAGTGGAGTAATCACAATGGCTCTCAACACTTGCCAGCCCAGGTCTAACCCAATCTGATTGCCACCTGCTTTAACTGTGTTAGCACCAGTACAAAGAACACACATCTATACAGGCACAAATAAACACCTGCACACCTGCACATGAATACAAAATATGTGATAGTCTCTACCCACTGCCATCTATAAAATGGACACTACACACTAGGTGTAACTTATTTAACTTTAATCAGATCTGTCCTATTCACTGATCTCACAGAGGTGGTAATCTTCAGAGCGCCACAGCACAATCTGCCAGCATAATCGCATCAGTCCAGAGTTAACAGCTAAACCTATTTTAGCAAATCAATCTGCGTTATCTATAACACAATCATAGTCCCACATGCTAAGAAAATAAATTCATTGACCCATTATGATATAAGTGCATTAGAAATTGTTACTATTTGATGAAGAGGCCACAGTTACAGGTCATCTTGAATACCTTGCAGCTAAACTTGTGTGACAGTACCTGTAAGAGATCCTTTTTCAGTTTTATTTCCTGTTGGGTTGAGGAACAGAGAGCTCCAATCGCTATGCTCATGAACTCCTCGGGGTTGATCTCAGCTAACTGCTCCAAAATGCTCAAAGTTGAATCTCGATACTGATCCTCATTCAAGAAGATTTTGATATAGGGAACCATTCCAAGCTCCCGAACTGAAACTAAAAAAGGATTTGGATTAGAGGTAGATTATAATTTTGGACATTTACAGTATTTGTCAACATATTTAGCAACATACCCATGTTTTTAATTGAGCGCAAAGTAAATGTAGAAACAACTTGAAGCATGTAGTTGGTGAGGAGTCTTTCATTGTCATCAGTGTATGAAAGTTGTGAAGCATCTAAAATGAAAATAAACTTTATAATTTTCCAAACTCATATAGAAAGACAAATTTGATGTTCTGGTAGAAGACTAAAGCCTTACCTGTGGTGACGGCTACAACTCTTATTAGGATTTTAGCTCTTCTGCGCAGTTCTCCAAGTAGCAACTTCAGCAGGCCCCAGTCACTGAGTACCTCTGTTAAAAGACCACTATGCACTGTAATCCTGATAAAATAAAAATTAATGGGAGTTTTATCTTTATGTTCATTTAGCCCCCAATTAATTTAGTTTACATACCTATGGAAACACACGACAGCAGCGACTCCAAACTCCAACCCATTCATTTGTTGTAATGTTGCTCCTGTCCACATCTGCTTCAGTACAGTGAGCACTGCCCGCAAGGTCTCATGTGGGATAAAGTTTAATTTGAATATTATCTACAAAAAAGCATAATAGTAATAGTAATTAACTCCACAAGGTGTAGATGTGATTGCTGCACAAACAATGCATGTGACAGTGATTACCATTTCTAAGAGAGAGAAAAATAGCTTATGTACAGGAGCTGGTTTAGACAACACACAAGAGGCCAGCTGAGTCATTGTCTGGGCTGACCACTCCAAAAGAAAAAAGTTTGCAGTGTCTTTTTCCCAAATCCTCTGCATGGTTTGAAGGATCTGGCAACACAACCGAGAGTCCTGAGATCGCAGCAGTGACCCTTGCAACAGGCGAAAGGCTGGGAGGTTCTTTACAACTGAACCTACAAACAAAATTTTCATTAACAATTAACACACTCACTATAACAGCATTTCTTGTCTAACAGAACAAAGAAAATTGATGTCTAATGATCGAACCAATATTCTTTTTGCTGGAGTAGGGTGATACAGAGTTCAACAATTTAAATATATTTTAAAAACTAAAAACTTTTGCCCTATGTTTGATAGATGCTTGGTGATGTGAATTTATTATGGACACCCCGATCATGAGTGTGGGATGGAGAAGTGCGTGTCTGTGATAGATGGCTGGTTGTTGTAGGCCAGTGGTGAATGGATGTGAGGCATGTTAACAGAGTTAGTGCAGAAGGCTCCACTTCATCATTCCAGACATAATCATCTCAGCTTCCTGTTAACCTGAGGGGTGTAGTCCATTGCCATGGGGCAGAGAAGGGAGAAGAGTCAGGCAGCTTGGGAAATAAGCTATCTTAGGGGGTCATAAAAGGTTGCATATGCGGATAAATTGTGAACTGTGTTGGCATCAAACCTTCCTTTCCAGAAATAATTAAGCATGGTTTAGGAAATTATTCATGGATAGCATTTTTGTGTACAATAACTACAATATTAGATGTGACCAAGAACAATGAATAGACTGGGCGAAGATCTGACCTACCTGTGGCCTGTGGAGCATCAAATTTAAATCCTGGAGGTTGAGGGTTACTGATGCATAGAGCTACTTTCAGCTCTGTCTTTCCAAACATGACAAATGCTGCAATGAGTTCAATTAATTTCTCCACAGGAGGAAACTGATCACCAGGCACACCTTGTTCACAACTTCAAATGTGGCAATATACAAACAACAAAAATAAAGTTACAAAATGTAAAATTACAACCATTCTCTGAATCTCTAGATTTCACTTACTGTTTCAAGATGTTCTCTAGTGCTTTATAGCCATTGTTGGTGTCAAATATTTCAAAAAGAGCAGGGTTGAGGTCATAAGTATCTTTAATAAAACTGAATACAGCAACTGCCACTTCAGCTAATATTGGTCCAGAGACATCTGTCCGAATCTGCAGCAAGTTTTGGATGCAAATACGTATACAATGCTTGCCTGAAAAAACAGACAGAAAAAACAGGTATTAATATATATATATATATATATATATATATATATATATATATATATAATTTTTTTTTTTTTTTTTTTTTTTTTTTTTAACCATACCTAACAAACTTGGGACCATGTTTCTGGTTGCAGAAGCAGAAACAGCCTTGAGAATTTGGGATGCATGGCGTCTCCATAAAGCACTTGTCTGGTCCCACAATGATGTGAAGCCAATAATTAAACACTGAAGCTCTTCAGTCTCTACCAGCTTCTCCACATTCACTGGTAGCCTGCACAGGTGGAGAAAAACCTACATGAAAAGAATAAACAATCATGTTTAGTAAATGTAACAGTTATTTTTGTTTCAAACCACAGTTTAAAACAAATAAAAAACTAAAAAACTATGCTTTTACATAAATATTATATAAATATAATGTATGCCATATAAAGTACAAGAATACATAAATTACCTGTGTAAGTGGCTCCTGAAAGGAGTGCTCAAGGGCTATGTTTTCCTGTCTGGGTGGCAAGCACACCAGTAAGTAGAGACATTTCACCAAAGCAGCAGGAAGCTCAAGGTTTAAACAGGAGAGCAGATCCTTTGTACAAACAGAATTCGAGTTGGTAAATACTAACACAACAAACTGCAAACATGCATAAAACAGACTACTAAGACATCACTTACAGAGCCATCAGCTGTGAGCAGAACCAGAGCTTTCAACAGCAACCACCCTGAACAACATCCATTTTCAAAGTTTGTGCTCGTGTCTTGCCTCTGGAAAAACAACACGACTTCATTGCGGGCTTCATCTGAAAAAAACACATTTTATCAGTCAGTATGTCTGAACATGGGTAGCTGCAATCTGAAGTGAAAATATATGAAGATACTTTTAAGTGGCTTGTAGCCCCCCAGGTTTCAATTCATGAAATATGTCACTTGCACAATATGTTAATATTTGCATTTAATTGAAAGTTGTTCTGCCATGCACACACATATAAAGAGGAACCTTGTATTAGGGTAAAAGAAAATCTAAGAAAAAGCAGAACTAGCCACAAAGACATAAAGTCACCACAATAACAACTGTAATGGGACACTTCTAATGATTAAAGTGCTGGAAATACCTGCAGGCTTTTCTGCTAGTCTTCTGTGGATGCTGTGGACGAGCGTGTCAGACACAAGAGCGGAAAGTCCCTTTAAATTCACAACTTCAACTGTTGCTCCATCCACACAAATCTAGCATAAGAGAAGATTCATGTACATATTTATATCAATCAGCACAATAAAACCAAATTAACCATTAACAGTAATAAAAGGATCTCAACTGCTTTGTATAATACAGGTCACCATTAGTAGTGAAAGTGCTTTTTCTGTTCCTTAAGAGGATACCACATTTCCCTGAGTTGGCTGTTCTCATAAGTAAAGCTTTATGCTCTGGTCAAATCTCTAGTCATGAGGTTTACATACACTGCATTTCTAAGCCTGGTGAATGAAGGATGGAGGTTTTCACTACTGTAACAAGCTCATTCAGTTCATTTAGTTTTATTGATGTCTGGAGTTTTATGTTGGCTCAAGTCCCATATAAATAAGAACAATGACAATGACAATATCAGCTTAAGAAACAAACATCTGACATTTATAGTTATTGTGTGGAGTTTACAATACTATAATGCCACGTAATAACATTATGTGGCAAAAGGAGAAATTCAATTTGTCAACTGGACAAAAGTTTATTTGGTAGAATACGTTTCGCAGCTCATCCAAGCTGCTTCTTCAGTTCTGCTATAATAACATTACCCTTTTCACTGTACCTGTATATAAAGAGACAGGACTTTGGCAAGTGCTTCCTCTTTTGGCACAAGAGGGGATTCGTCAGTCTTCTGGCCAGAATATGAGTGAATCCTCAGCTCATATAATTGTTTTATGAGCATGTCCGGAGGCTGAGGGTCTTCTGATACCACTAGTGTTTTAGTCTTTAACTCCAGAGAGGCTGATAACTCTCCTGATGCGCTCAGCTCCCCCGTCTCCTTATTGATCCTCACCCCTTTAGCAGACTGGTCCTATGAAAATGCCATACAGAGTCATAGACAGTGAATGATACAAGAATGTGAGATTGAAAATTACTTAACATATAAGAATCTTTGCAATGAAAATATTAAACAAGATTATGTTTAAATTAATACAAAGAATTAAAGCATAACAACACAATGAAGAGTGAACTGTTTCGTAAGTATGTATAATGGTCTATGTTTTTAAAAATTCATTAAGAAAAAATTTAAACCCCAAATGTTTTACCTTGTCAAACTATAAATTGTAGCTGTAAACTGTAAAACTGTTTTTGAGTAATATAGAATACATTATTTTATATTATATAGTACTCTACAACCTATATAGAACACAAAAAGAACACATACCTGTATTTCCATTCTGGAAATTCCCTAGGTAGAAGTGGATAACATCTGTTGAGTTGTATTGTGAAGTTATCCCGCTTGAGTAAAGAGTCTGTCCATGTTCCTACAACAGTGGGAGACAAGTCAGTACTTGTTAAGGCATGACTGGCCCTTACAGTGCAGTACCTTCTGTTGCGCTACTCTCCTCTTACTAATCTGACACAAGATGACTGAACTTTGAACAACTGAGTAACTCACATCAGCTGGTTCAAGTCATGTGCTTTCCGACTTCCTTAGAGAAGGAGAAGTGAAAAACTGTTGTCAAGCTGGTTGGATGGGGCCCTCCTACAGCTTAAATCATTGTTTTCAATAGACGCCTCTATCACCATAAGAATTAGACTGAAAACATCACATGCTTCACAAAAAGCCACTAGATAATTATAATATGGTTAATACTAATTACAGTTTACGCATATTGTTAATTAAAGGAGTTAAATTCTTTGTGGGTAGAATACACTTACACTAAACGCTCTCTTACTTTTAAATATTGCAGAGAATAACAATAGACAATATTTGAAGTAGCTAAAGCTAAATTTGGAAGTTTGAAGGTCTGATAACGTAATTAGACGATAAATAAACCAGTCATTCATAGCTTAACAGTGCCCTCTTGTGTAATTTAATGGAAATTCATAACTTAGACACAAATCTGCTCTATCTTTTCAAGAGAAGGAAACACAAATCTCAGCTATGTTTTCCCTAACCCTAAACCAAACTCTTCATGAAGTGGATGTGTGTTACCTGCCTTAGCATAAAGAGACTCAGTCAAAGAGCTACGGACGTGCAAAAGTAGCAAAGAGACCACATCCCACAACTATAAAATGAACCATGTACAAATTTTAGAAACAAAACTTATAGCAAAACAGGTAGTTACTTTAAGTCTAAAATATGTGTAAGCAGAGAAACAGAGCGTGCCATGGCCAATCAGCATCGGCGTAAGTACGTAAACAAACATTTTCTGAATTTCCGGTCATGTGACTTGTTAGATCCAATGAGGTGCTTAGGGCGTGTTCTGGTTCAATCTGTTTAGTTTCGCTGCACAATGTAGGATCACCGTTATTTGACAGCGAAAGGCAATTTCCTATCTCTGTTTACAATATGATATCGCTAGTTTGACTTCTGTTGCACCTCCTGGTCGTGGATATTTTTGTAGGACATTTATGATAATGCACCCGATGCCGATTTGTAGTGTTAGTGGTGGAGACATATTTGACTGTATACAGAAGGGGAATTTAGAACAGTGCATTCACTTCATCCAAAATGACCGATCAGTCTTAAAGCAGAAAGGTAAGATGCATGTGCTTTCAAGTAACCTTAATTTATTGTAAATTTAGTAGTAAATGTTTTTTATTTTGTGTAATGTAGATGATTGCGAGAACATTATGCTATTTAATTGTTTTACTGGTTCTATTTGCATTTTTGTAGTTACAACTATCTCTAATCATTGTATTTAAGTTATTGTGCCACTGAGAATGACACATTATTTTTTTTAATTATGATTGATGATTTAATTGTCATTACTTTGTAGTTACACGTTTGGGTGGTATTTATACCTGTTCAGAATATGTGGTGATTGCAATGACCTTTTGAGAATGAGAATTAAAAGTAAAATCAATAATTTTACCAGGTTGGGGTGGTTTCACCCCTCTTCACTATGCTGCCCTACTTGGGAGTCGTTCAATGGTGGATCTATTCTTAAGTAATGGAGCTGACCCTAACCTAACATGTGATGCTGGACAGACAGCCTTTCAGTTTGCCTGCAGGTAAATTACCTAATTTGCATTTTGCAAAAGTAAGTTTATATATTAAGAAATGCAGTCTTGTTTAATAGTGTGTCACTTGACTATTTTATTTCTTTCAGGCAGGGAAACATATATATTATACACCAAATGATGCAATATGGTGCTGATTTACGTATCATAGACCTACAAGGGAAGACATCTCTGCATCATGCTGTCACTGGTGGCAACATGTACGAAAAATAAAAAAAGTCAATATTAAAGAAATATATATGTTTTTTATCTTATACCTTGTATTTTTCAGTGTTGCAGTGCACTATCTGTGGGAGACTGGGATGTTCAGATTTTCTGATACAGACATGTACAAAGTGACACCTCTTCACCTGGCTGCATCTACAGGCAACACAGAGGTGGTCCGATACCTGCTTCGAGACCAGGTCAGTTGAGTGTCAGTTGAGTTTAATTACTTGAATATGTGGCATATGTGTGGAAGTGTATAGTTTAGTTTGTTTTGTTTGTTTTAGTTTGTAAGTAAGTTTTAATGAGACTGTGTCTAACACTCGTATTAAAACATGCGTTTTTTTCAGAGATGTGCAGTAGAAGCTGTTGACCAGCAGGGAGCGACAGCACTTCATGTTGCAGCAGAGCGAGGGGGAGTGGAGGTGTGTTGGACTCTGCTGCAGAAAGCAGGGTGCAGAATGCTTCATCATAAGAATCATAGTGGCCTCACACCACTGGATCTCTGCAAACAGGGGAAGACATTTAGGTAAATTTGTCTTTCTAAATTATTTGGTAAACCTCTACAAGAAATACTACGTCTGGTCAATACAACATCCAGCATGTTGGCAGTTTCCAATGACATTTTTCTTCTTGTGCTGATTAATACATTGCTATGCTCTGTATTTTTTTCTAGACATCAGCAACTCACCAAACTACTGAGTCGGTATATTAATGAGCCCTTATACCACAAGCCCAGAGAGTCCCATGGTAGTAGCATGCATTTAAAACACTTAAATTATTACGTCTTGTTAACTGTTTGACAAAGGTTTATTTCTCTGTGTCTGTGTGTTGTTTTCAGTATTGTACTACTGGACACTGTTTTTCCCCTTGCTGAGTGGTGCTGCCATTCTGTTCATAGCTGCCATGTTGGGGGTGTATGGTGGCCTTATATGTGGTCTGCTGTTCCCCTGGCTTGCCAGAAGTATATTTACTCAATATCATCGAATGACAACATACCAAAGGTTTGGTAGAAAATGTAGAATGACATTTTGAAAGTGTAACCACTATAGTTAACCAAACATGTCTTCTTTTTAGGCTGCCTAATCCAGTCTACTTGGGAACACTCATCGCTGGTTTGTTCCATTCACTCCTCTGCTTCTATGAGAAAATTATGCCTAATATCCTTGTAAACATGTGTTCAGCAACAATATTAGTATTTATTTTAAGGGAACATATCATGTAAAATTCTTAATGGGCTTTTAACCATGTTATAACATTATTAATTAACTCAAAGTTGTATTTTGATTGATTGATTCATGCATGTTTGAGTAATCCTGTATAGTTCATCCCAGTTCTCTGCATTCAAAAACAGCTATAGCTATTTTTAAAAATGAAAACAAGTAAGTGAAAATCTTCTGCAGTGCTTAGTGCAATTTAATACCACTATGAAGTTTCAGGGCCTCTCAGTTTTGCATTTTTGAACAGGAAGTCAATGGAACAGTTTCGATTATCAAGCTATTTTAGATATATTTTGCTGTTGAATATTAATTACACATGAAAGGCATAGCAGGTCTTCTTTAAAAAATAATCTAAAAATAATTTCCTTAACTTTGTGAATGTGTCTGGCCAGCCTCTCCATTGGTCCAAGTGTCAATGATCCACTTCTCAATAGTTTTGTGCTTGTTTTGTAAGATTTTAATCCAGGATCCTGGGAGACTGAAAAGAGAAGAAGCCAATCCTAGGTTTTCCTGTATAGCTGATTTAGTCGAGAATAACCAAAGTCATCATAGATTCTGCCCATATTGTGAAGTAAGTAATGGAGTTGCATCTGATGTTGAGTTGCAATATATTATTGGACTCACCTTTTTTACGTAAACACCATTACCTTTTAGTTTTTACTTTTACTTTTAGTTTTTACATTTGGTGTTTACTCTCACTGTAACTCTTGTCTTTTTTTCAGTTGTTTCTGCCTGACAAAACAAAACACTGTAAGCTTTGTGACGTCTGCATTAAGGACTATGACCATCATTGCCTTTTCCTGAATCGATGCATTGGTCAGCGCAACCATCGGCTCTTTCTCCTTTTTATTCTGTCCATGGTGGTGGCTCACATTCTCTTTGGCGCAACAGCTACAAGTTACTTATACAGCAAGAAGCCAGTGGGTAGCCACACTCTTTTGGTGTGGCTAACACTGATTGGAGAGGAGTTTTGGGTAGTGGTCCTGTTGGTAATGAATGTACTGACTCTCCTTTGGGAGGTATGGCTACTGACAGAGCAATTTGAAGCTATAGCCAATGGCACTACCACCTACTTCAGGCAGTGTGAGACAGGGTCCAGACACAAGTCACCTGTACAACGCTGGACTACTGTTTTAACTTTTATTTTGGAGGGGCGAAAGCAGGTAGGTAGTGGACCAACACGTGAGAGCAAATCTGCCATAGATATCTAACACTGTTATGTGTGATATTGGTCACTTAATGATGTTTAACTATGTGTTTACAGTGTATGAAGTGTGCTACTGTGATGTAATACTGTTCCTTGTCAAAATATTCTCTAATGCCATTTATAATATGTACTTGAACTCAGACCTTGCCATAGTTTAGTTTTATTAGCTTACTGTGCTTTTAAATGCAGATGACTTCTAGAAATATACTCATATACATTCTATCATTTAGTGACCCCACCATATACAGTCTATGGACCCCACTGATGGGGACTAAATAAACATGTCTTTATGAATAGTTTACAAATGTTATGGATAATTTACAAACTGCGAGTCGCATATCTTTTGTATTTTAATACCTTATAATATATCTTAACATAATGGTCAGAGTAGGGTCATATATTATGTATATTGGTGAAAAATGGTGGACATTTTTGTTTAACTACAATGTCTGATCATCTTTACTAGCGCAGAAGACTAATATAATGTCATTACTTCCCTGACCTGCTCCCGGTTATGTGCCAAGACAAATTCCCTCCTCTCATTATGGGACATGGTCTCTCTAATTACACATCCTCATTTCCTGTGTGTCGCTCAAAACCATATTTCTTGATTACAGATCACACCCCACAGCCACTGCACTGTCTCTATGATATTTTATCATTGATATGCATTTTTATTTGCATTGTGTTGTCTACTGTGGTAAAGATTATGCATTTCGCACTTGTATTGATGGTTTTACTGTGACCGACACCATATATATTTGTGAATCATACATGGTTAAAAATAAATAATATAATAATAATAATAATAATAATGCATCAGTTTTATATAGCGCTTTTCAGGACACTCAAAGACGCTTTACAGGGCATTATTCATTCATTCCACACTTGGTGATGGTAAGCTACTACTGTAGCCACAGCTGCCCTGGGGCAGACTGACGGAAGCGAGGCTGCCAATCTGCGCCATCGGCCCCTCCGACCACCACCATCACTCACGCACACACCACTTTCATACTAGGCAATGTGGGTGAAGTGCCTTGCCTAAGGACACAACGACAGCTTTTTTGACTGGCGCCCCACTTCCTGTGTGTCGCTCAAAACCATATAAAATGTTGCTATTAAAGAATCTTGCTATACTCCACTGGACTTTCTCACACTTCTCAATCCTTAATGTGTAAATCATTTACAAACTCAAAGTGACTATGGCAGACGATCATTTTTTTTTATACATTTTCCGTCAGCAGTTTTCACTTCTTCATCACACTTCCTGAGTGGGAAACATATAGATAATGTCTTGTCTGGTTATTAAAATACCATAGTACATTTTCCCTCATGTTTTTTTTATAACAAAGAGTACCTCAGATTATTTTTCAAGGGGAAGTAATACTAATGACTATCTTTCAGGGACTGTTCAAGTCAGCATTTTAAAGCACACGTCACTTGATGTTGGTTAGTATGGGAAGTCTGGAATGCTCTCTCATTTCTCAGTACTTCTACCAATTAAGGATAGGACTAAGACATCAGTATCACTATTGTTTGGCCTCTCAGTGTGCTGGTGTGTTTGCCTGGATGTTCTGGCTCCAGACATGGGTCCACTGGAGAAGAAAATAGATTGTGGAGACCAGTTTATGTGTTCACCAATCCAGAGCTTTTCAACAAGAGAAAGGCTGGAACAATTAGCAGGTAAAGTACAACTTTCTATTTGCTTCTAATACACTAGTGACTATTTGTGTCACTTCTGTTAGTGGTTATGTTAAGCTCAGTTATATGGTTATAAATAGTTTCTTTATTCTCAAAAGAATTTATCTAGACCTACTTTAGTGATAGCTGGGTTTACCTACGGCTAGCCTTGAGATACAGAAGGTGATTTTGTGGCAAACTGGGTAAAATAGGAGTTAATTGTAGGCTATTGCTCTAGGAGTGGGAATAGTAGGCTACTAGTAATTTCATCAACATGTAAGCAGAAATGAAAATATAGTATGACTGTGGCAGTGTGGCTTTCTTAGAGTGGTTGGGGAAAGTGCTAAAAAATAAATATAAAAAATAGTAGGCTATATTTTCCAAAAACAAACCATATATATTAACTGCTAAATGCAATATTCTTATCATAATGTATTGATATATAGGCAATAAATCTGTTAATTTCAGCATGATATTATTGGATGTTAATATCACTTGTTCTCTGGATCGCTAATCAAAGCACCTTAAGCAAACAGCTGGGGGGAATTTAAAGACCTGACTAATGGCAGCGCCTGAGAAAAAGGGAAACAGAGGCAGAGGACACACAGCCAGACATATTTATAGACAGTGAGAAATTGATACTGAGTGCAGCAGCAGCGGGTAGAGAGACACTCAGCTGAGAAGAAGAGGGAGATAGTGGGCAGGGCTCTGGGTATGTGAGAACAACAGCACGCTGCCGGGGCCAGTGGGGCAGAAAAGGAGGGAGAGGCAGAGAGAGGCGTAAACGGGAGGGAAGGAGGGGGAACCGGCGACGGTGGTGGTTGTAAGTGCATGCAAATGTGTGTATGCGAGTATGTAAGAGCCGGCGAGTGGAAGATGCGCAGGGATGAGGAGTAGCAGGGCGAGGCACTGGTGCTGTCTGTGTGTGTGAACAGTGGGATGCAGTCATGTCTCTGTAGGAGGGGAGCAGCACAGCAACCGTAACCATGCTGAGCCCCAAGATAAAACAGGCACGAAGGGGTAAGCACCTCCCATTGCTTCACTGGCTTTTTCTCTCTGTTATACATCTGAGTGAATGTCATTCTTTTATTATGTCTGCAAAGCCTTTTACAACAGTGTGTGTGGTATAGGTGTATTGATAATGGCAGTATTCTAATTGTACAATCTGATCATGAATGTTTGCATCCTACTTTTTCCATAGTAGTTGATCTGCTTTGTTCAAGTGTTAAACCACTGGTTACTACAGGGTGATGTCATCCACTTCCACAATCCCTCCTTATTCTTAGAAGGCTTGGACCCTAATAGGGAGACACTGGGTTGTAGTAAAACATGGCTGCTGTCTCCTATGGTTTGCTCACACCTGCAGTCCTTCTGGTGAAGACTTGCTTAGGTTTAGCTTGATGCAGTTATGTGCTGGTCTCTTGATGTGAGATGGTTTGAATATTTTGATTTTCTTACACCTCATGTAAATACCAACAGCTGACCAAACGTAGTTCCTCTAACTCGGATAAAATCCACCTGACTGAGGACAGGACACCACGTAGACAGGCATGATTCTCACATGACAAGGAAACTGGAACATAAAAACCCACCAGCTCCACCAAGTTAACATGATATCATATAAATGCTTGTGTATTCTACAGAGCAGATGGTTGCTATAGACAACCATCACACACTGGTCCATATGGATTGGAGATCTTATTGACAGATTAGGCTAATACTTGCCTATGAAAATATTCAAAGCAGTTGATCATTATAGATATTTGACATGCTGATATCTTTAATGTGAAGGTGGTTTACTAATGCATGCATTGATGTTCTGTCATAAGAGCGTACAAGACGTTGGTCAGGAGAAATGCCTCATCTGTCTCCTTTATGAGCACAGTTGGAGAGTGCAGTGATTTTCAGTTTGCTCCCCTGCATGTCATCTCTCATTTGCTGCATGGTATTCTTCTTTGATTAGATTTCCAGCTTTCCTCTTCCTGGCTCTCTATCATCCATACCAAATAGAGCATCAGTGAAGATGCCTATTGGCTACTGTATTTCAAGGAAGAAACCTAAACTACCCATGGGTTGTTTTAGATAACACAAAAAATGCATCATCTAACAGTTTAAACACACCAGATCAGGGGGGCAGAGTTTGAGTTGATGATTTGGGCAAGAGTTTCAAAAATTAGTAGGAACAGCTCTGGTTAGATGCTTTTGGAATTATTCAGAAGGAATTTTGGAATTATTCAGAAGGAGAAGGAGTGTCACAGTGGGGAGAAGGAGACCAGATCTGAGGTGATGGCATAACCTAAGGAGCTAATTTATGCATGCAAAAGACACAAAAGTAAAATGTAATAGATGGTTCATAATGTCCAGAGTGCAGTGCAAATGGGATACATAAACAGAGATTTCAGGCCTGTGCAGATACTGTACCTTCGCTGCTGTCCTCAGCAAAAAGCCAGATGCAATTAACAAGGAAAGAAACGCCATTGATTCCTGTCTCCTCTCTCCTTTCCTCTCCTCTCTTCTCTCTCTGCCTTCTGATAATCTCTCTTTCCCTGTCTCCCAAGGGACCTCCCCACACTGTCACTGCCTTTGCTCCATACTGTTGGCATGCAGATGCTAATTTATAATCTATCCTAATAATCGGCCTGTAGCCATTAAAGCATTGGTGATCTGAAGTAAAACTCTTCTTCATGCAAGCAAGCTAATTTAAGTGATAGCGTAGTACTGTACATCCCTGTAGGCTACACATTCACCTCAGCTCAAGGTATGCTTCATTACCGAAAGCAACTGACTCAACCTGTCATCCTTGTTTTACCTGCAGTGGTGAGAGTGCTGTGGATTATTTTGGATTGGTTTGCGCACACGCTTTCTCTTTATTCATGAATGTTTTGTTTTTTTAATCTCAGTTTAATATCAGAACAGATAGAACCTGTTCTTGATAGTGGTGTCATATGCTGTGTGTCCATGCAGCCCGCTCAAAGAGCATGGTGCTTGGGGAGCTGTCGCGGGTGTCACGGCCCTGCTCTCCTCTGGACCAGGAAAAGGCTCTAAAGGCCGGATGGCTCAAGAGGCAGCGCAGCATCATGAAGAACTGGCAGCTGCGCTGGTTTGTTCTGAGGACTGAAGCTCTGTACTTTTACAAGGATCAAGAGGAGACCAAAGCACAGGTAACTTATTACAATTAATATCAGATTTTGGCATGCAGGCTACAGAATACCAGTCTGTATTTTGGGATTAGCAGTGGTGTAGTGGGTCAAGCATTTGTCAATGAATCAGGGCATGGGATCCCAGGGCAGGACAATTTGAAACTCCTTTACCTATTTCAGTCACTATAATGTGACTGGCTGCAGTAGGAAAAGGTATCAAGTCAATAATGAAACTAGGTGTGTCCAAAGTTGACTGTAACTATGCAATTGTATTTACTACTTCATTACATTATTCTCAACATACACACCTTTCTCCTTCCATATCTTTCTCAAGCCAAATGAAGACAGTTATAAAATGAAAAATACAAAACAACAAAAAGTATAAGGTTAGAATGACGTGAATTATTATGGTCATAATGCAAATGTATACATTGTTGATTTTTAAAGATAGGCCATTTGCTTTTGTCCATTGGGGCATCCATTATCACCCACTTAAAATTAAACTCTAAGTGTGTT
Source organism: Taenioides sp. WSHXM2023 (assembly GCA_029959045.1). NCBI lineage: Eukaryota > Metazoa > Chordata > Actinopteri > Gobiiformes > Gobiidae > Taenioides > Taenioides sp. WSHXM2023. The sequence goes on from CM057094.1 coordinate 15,054,311, forward strand.
AGCAATGTCTTGAGACATTTGGTACACTGATAATGTGGTAACTGGCTGCCCTGTGGTGCTTGTACAGGCACTTAACCAGTGACCTGTGACCTCATGTGTGGTGAGGTTGTTCAGAGTGTAAACCAGGAAGTAAATATGGATAAATAGATGAAGAGATGTTTCCCTGAGTCATCTCTGCCTCCATCATCATTACCTTACTTTCTTGGATGGCCGCCCAGAGCCCACTGCTCTTGGAGCTTGGAGCTTAATAATGTTTAACATACACTACATGTTCAAGTCCACAACCACCAATTGATTTCAGGAGGCTGAAAAGCATTGGTGCAATGTTTTCTCCCTGTTTTTGCCCCTTTGTCAGTCTCTTTCTCATGTGTATTTCTCTTGCAGGGCTGTATCCCTCTTCAGGGCAGTCAGGTCAATGAGCTGCCTGCCACTCAAGATGAACCTGGCCGCCACCTTTTTGAAATAGTGCCAGGTGAGTTTACACTGGAATTTTACACTGGTATTTCAATTTCATAAGGGTCACTATTTAACTACAGTCTACATCCACAAATACATAAAAATATTAATAATAAGTATTACATGATTATTATTTTTGGAAAGGGTATGGGGGGATTGTATAAATTTAAAAAATGGGTTAAACTGTGAATGCAAAATACACACTAACCCTTGAAAGGCATCAGAAACTATGCAGCGTAAGAGCCATGGTACAGTTGCTTGTGTCCACTGGGAACTGTATCCTTTCTGGGTCATTTAATCCACATACAGTGGTGCACACCACAGTGAAGGACACAGTCACAGATACCAAGGCCAGTTGCTTATAGAGATGTTCTGAACTGCAATACTTAAATCCTACTTAAATCCTTAATTATTATAAAATAAACTGTATAGTGAAATTGTACACTTTTAGGCCGTTTTGCTCTAAGATGTCATATTGTACTGTATGTCTTAATCGTGAAATTTATAATGTAATATTTATTACAAAGCATTATAGTTTTAAGGTATTATATTTTTTCTAGGGGCCAGTGGGGAAAAGGAGAGGCCTGGAATAAGCCATGAGTCGTACCTACTTATGGCAAACTCTCAGAGTGACATGGAGGAATGGGTCAGAGCCATACGCAGAGCTATATGGGCTCCGCTCGGAGGAGGTGGGGCGCTTTCATCGAACTGCATATTTAATCTTAAACTAGTTCCTTGATGTTGATTTTTCAAGTTCATAATTAATTCATAGAAATAATATATTACATAATACATGTAAAATAATAATATTTTACATTCATTACACATCAGAAACATCCAAATATTACAATGATGGCTATTGTTTATGGGTTTTCAGGTATCTTTGGGCAGCACTTAGAGGAAACGATGCTGTATGAGGCTCAGTCGGCACAGCGAGAGGTGCCAGTGCTGGTGGAGCAGTGTGTGAGTTTTATTCGTGAACATGGACTAAAAGAAGAAGGTCTTTTCAGGGCTCCAGGACAGACAAATCATGTCCGAGAGCTGCAGGATGCATTTGACCGAGGAGAAAAACCAGTATTTGATAGGTAACACAAACAGAAAGTCTTAAGTGATAGGCCATTGTTCTTTTTTAACCCTGTGCTGTGCCTCGTTCACCAGTACCACTGATGTCCACACAGTGGCATCGCTGCTGAAGCTGTACATCAGAGAGTTGCCTGAACCTGTGATCCCATTTGCCAAATACACACAGTTCCTCTCTTGTGCCCAACTTCTTACCAAGGATAGAGAAATGGTAGCTAACTTTTAAGTGTAATAAACAAATAAAATACATTTACCCTCTGTAATAATCCACATGCTTCTTTCAGGCTGTTGTAGAGCTTTGCAAACAGGTTAAGTCCCTTCCTCAGGTCAACTACAACCTCCTTTGCTACATCTGCAAGTAAGTAACAGTCTGATGGTCATGATATTTTACTTGTATGATATATATGGCTTGTATAAATAAATGAACAACAACAGAAGGACTGATGTCACTACGACAGACTTTGATAGACACTTTGAGTGAATTGTTTGAATTGACAAAAGATTTGTCATTCTGTCAAGTCTTTGAATGGAGAAGTTCTCCCTACGTTTCCATCACCAAATAAGCGCTCTCACATTGATGGACATTATAATTGCCTCACTCCTCTTCCTTCCTGTTTTTTAAAAATATCATCTGCTAACCACACACTTGCAAAAAAACATGACTCAGACTATCCTATCAGTCATTTGAATTTTAATGAATAAAAATACAAAGAGAGCATTTTGATGAATTAAAGCAATGCAGTCAGCACCTTTTTATTCCAGGTTCTTGGACGAGGTTCAGAGTCACTGTAATGAGAATAAAATGAGTGTTCAGAACCTGGCTACTGTGTTTGGGCCCAATGTCCTTCGACCCAGAATGGAGGATCCTGTCACAATGATGGAGGGTTAGTAATATCAAATACTCCGTGATGAATATTTTGGACAGACAATATGCAATTATGTTATATCTCAATATTTTTGGATGAGCTTGGTGACAATATTTTGGATCCATAATCTACCATAATCTACCCTTGGTCTAAATGTGCTTGTAAATGTTTATACTTGTTTGATTAAGAATTTAGTTTTAATATTAGTTTTGGTTGATTTTTTAATATCTGGATATTGTCACCCACTCTATTTTTCTACAAAGTGTTCAACTGATTCCTTGATACACAACTGTATGTTATTGTATTTTAATTTAAATGATGTGTGTACTACAGGTAGCTCTCAGGTCCAGCACCTAATGACTGTTCTGATTAGTGAACATTCTCGGCTTTACCAAAGAGACCAGGCAGAACCAGATGCTAAAACACCCTCACAACCTCAAAATACTCCACCTGCCCAACGTGGGAGGGTTGAGTGGCTTCCCCAAGAAGACAAAGATACGCCCTTTACTTCAAAACCAGACTCCACTACTAACGAAATACCCCACTGGTCAACAGGCATGGACTCTCAAAGTGGGGTCAGGTGTAAAAAGGAGGCCAAAGTAGAGGAAATGTCAGAAAGCAAAGCTGATGGGAGAGGTGGGAGTGACTTGACTGTGAGTCCAAATAAACAGTCCAAACCATTACCCACATGGAAATCCTCAGTGAAAGGTGGAGCAGCATCCGGAGGTCCGAGGGGTAAAATAGGTGGGTCAGCTGGAGATGTGTCTGCAGCAGGGGGCAGTAACTGGTTGATGAATGGTTTGTCATCCCTGCGATCTCACAGGAGAACTACATCGTCTGGGGAGAGACTAAAGGACTCGACTCTTTCACTTAAGGATTCAGATGAGGATTCTAAGACTAATTCATCTTCCTTGAGCCAAAGAGCCCTACAAACCCACAGACTGTCCGCCTATGACAATGTAGCACCGTCCAGTCTAAGCTTGCCGGCAGACACCTCTGCTCTGTGGACATCCTATGAGATCTCACTTGAAGAACCCAAGGGCAATGATAAAGCTGTGAAAGTAGGGCAGACTAAAGACAAGTGCACAGAGGTGAAGGACACTGAAAATGTTGGAGAGACCATTGTGAGCATTACAGTGAATGAGCCCGAAGAGAATGACACAGAGAAACAGGAGGGCTGTAATGAGGCAGTGAGTGAACTCAAGCTGGAGCTGAAGAATCAGAGGAAGAACTATGAAACATGCATCCGCAAGTATGACCTTGTTACTTTGTATGCAGCCTGTTTTCACAATTTTATGTTAGAACACAGTGTTTCATTAATAGACAAATCTCTTCAAATATATAACAAAAAAGCTATTTAGAGAAATTAATAGACTTGGTGCTTCAAAATATGGAATAAAGTGGAACCCAACCACTATTAAAATTGAGAAAGCAACTATTCATTTTCATTACTTTTCAGTACAGGAAGAAGGGGAAAAATTCAGGGGACAAAGACTTTATGTTCAAAATGAAATTAAAAAAACAAAACAAAAACTGTTTAATTAAAAATGCTGTTTTATGTATACTGTGATTTTCTATGAATCACCTTAGCTGTTCAAATCATTACATTTGACTTTTTATGAAATTGGGATGCATGCATTTTCTTACTGGTTTGTAAAATTATACTTGTGTCCCTTTCTGACTGAGGTTGGAGGAGTCCTGCTCTAAATACCAGTCGCAGGTGAGTCGGCTCGAGGAGGAACTGGACCAAGAGAAAAAGAAGCTCCACATGTTAGAGATTCGACTCAGGAACTCCGAAAGGGCTCATCAAGATGCAGAAAAACGCAATGTCCTCCTTCAAAAAGAGATGGAGGACTTTTTTAAAACACTGGGGGACCTGACAACTGGAACAGCGCGGACAAACTAGACCAGGCCCATGTCTTCAGGAGGTCTATAATAGGAAAGATAACCCTCTACTGCTGTACTACTACTTGCCATTGTGTCCTCTAAGCGGCCATCTTGTGCCTACACTGACCAATGCTGGTGCCAAACTTAAACTGGACCAAGCATTTGTTTTAATATTTTGTTGCTCTTTTTAACTTATTAGAAACAATTTAAAATATCACAGAAAGCCTTGACATGAGGTACAATGTGTGTGTCTGTCCAATTGCTGAAAGAGAAAACATTAGAGACATTGTAATTGTAGTTATTTATTTGTTGGAGTTAAAAGGTGACAGACTGCATCTCTAATGCACGGGACATCATTGATCTGTAAGTGGGACACAGGTGGCCTTGGTAAAATACAGGTTAGCTTTGCTGTCAGTGTTGGGCTCATTCATAATTTACACTAATGGAACTTCCTTGTTTCCTCCTCATGTAACACATATTTTGAAATGTGTTTAAAATATGAAAGAGACAAAAAGGAAGTCACTAACTCCCAGAATTCCACTGGGTATTGATCGTTTGGATCAGGGTCGCTCCTAAATGAGCATGCTGACTGTCTGAGCCAAAGGATATTATGGCAAATGTCTGTTTCCTGGTCCTCAGAAAACATATGTAGATCTAAGCCTATTGTAAATTTGTACATCTTCACTATTCTAAAAAAATTATATTGCACAGGATACTATAGAACAAAAAATGCATATAAATAGTACATTACATACAAACGGACATCTCGTAGCCTGAAATAAATAAATACATAAATAAATACCAATGTTGTGTCTTGATTTACAGTACTGACTGTAACTTCATTTGTGTGTGTGTGTGTGTGTGTGTGTGTGTGTGTGTGTGTGTGTGTGTGTGTGTGTGTGAGGTAGAACTAACAAAGGTGCACCAAAACAAAATGACTGAAGGGATTAAGGACACTTAAATGAATAAAAAAACAAGTGTTGAAATGAAATCTGCCAAAACATAAAGTGTCTGGTTCAGATTAAGATTTTATAACAATCTTCAGTTCAGTCATTCAAGGAGTGGTCTATATTAGTGTCACAGCGCATCACAATTTAACATACATTCACCCTGTTCTTCCTGACAATAAGACTCCTTAACAAGCTATTAAAACATGCATGTAGCAAACGTGTGTGTCATTGTCCATACACACAATCCAAATAGACAGTAATTTCGAGGCTTGCTTTCTACAAAAAGAAGCCCCTATCTATTTGCATCTGGCTTTAACATGAAATGTGCTTTGTTTAATTTACTGACAAAAATAAAAAATAGATTCATCCAACTGTCATAAAAATAATACAAAACGCAAACCTAGTAATTTGGATCAATACTCAAAAATGAATATTGCAGTAACAGCAGGCTGTGATGTACCCACTGTACAGTTGTACCTTAAAAACAGCATGTAATTTATACACATTTTTTCTCTTTCAAAACATACGTCACAAGTTCACATTAAAACCTATTGTGATTCTTCTTTGCAGCAAAAATACAATCATAATTATACATTTTAAAACCACATCATACAGCAGTAGGAGAAAAGTTCAAGACAAACTGTACATAAACAGCGCACCTCTACAGACTAAAAAACATATTTTTGGCGTAAACCGTGCCCCATCATACATGTGTAATACATGCATATGTTTAGACAGGGTTTGTTTCTGTGTTCATGTGTATGGGGGATACTATACGTGGGTATTATCTGCAACAGGCCAGAGCACCCAGTGAAGTGTGACTGTCCAAACTGCTCTCTGTCTCGGAGGTCATGGTGGGGTCACTGCTGGGGTCAGACGGCTCTGTGGACATGGATGACACATCATTGACTGAAGAGGAGGAGGAGGCGGGCTGAGGGGGGCTGTCCACTACTGCTGCACCTGTGCTGCGAAAAATACATGTCAACACATACGCTTTATTAAAACGCAAAGGAAGGCATCTCACTGAAATTTAAAGTTATATTAATAACACTTAAACCTGTCAATGAAAATAACGTTATAACTACATACAAAGACACTATAATGAGGTTCTTCTGTTGACATACCTAAAGGAGATGGCTGACCTCTTATAACTCCATTTCTATGCCATTCTTCCCAATCATATACTTCTTTATAAATCAGCTCTGCAAAATAAGAAGTATTTAACAAAAAGGCACAACAAGACTTTTTATTACATACATTAAACACAATGACAAATGTAGAAATAGAAAATATTTTAATCAGCAAGCATTTTATAAGCATTTGTTACCTAAAGAAGACTTAATGTTGTTTGTAAGTCAACTTGCATCACAGCATTTTCAAGACTCAAAAGTAGTGACTAACCTTTCCATTCTTCCACTGTGTGCTCTCGCTCATCCAGCTGTTTGTCTGGGATTTTTGGAGGTGGCTAATGAAGTGAAAATGAGGAAAAAGTAACACTGGTTACAACACTGGAGGTTGTTAAATACTCTAAAACAATACAGATAACGTGCTTGAAAACATGATCTCCTACTTACCGCTTCCACTTCAGCGGGATCGTACCAAACATTTATATAAGGATGCTTTAGGGCCTCATCTACAGAAATGCGTTTGGAGGCATCGATCACTAACATCTTGGACAGAAGATCTCTTGCTTGGCTTGCTAAAGACAAAACATAATGTCGCATTGATCATACTGTACATTGCCAGTATATGGATTATTTAACACAACTGTGACAATATTGTTTACCTTTGAGCTTGTTGTGATCTGAATCAGCTGGGAAGAGCACATCTGGGAAGAGCTTCTCAAAGCTGTACCCTGCATAGCGAGGTCTGTTTTCCACATACGTCCTCACTGATTGATTTAGCTTCATCATGAACTCCTGGGTCGGGGTGCCTAGCTGCTCAATTACCTTGTTCCACTGGTCAATATCTATGTATAACTGTTAAGGTAGTAGTAGTAGCAGCAGCAGTAGTAATAGTAGTAGTAGTAGCAGCACCATAAAAAACAACTCCTGTGATGTACCATTTCAGCCTGACTTTTCAACATTGAACCTGCTCAGACTGCAGTACACAAACACACAATACCACGCCTATGTCACATCACTGACATTGTAAAGGACATACACACTGTGCAAAGCAGCTGATACAGAACATTTACTTTAAATAACTGCAGTGTTATTAATTACCCAGAACTAAGCAGTGTTGTTTCATCTGCACTCACAACAATAACAATGACATTACAATGATCAAGGACGTTTTGAGGAGACAGCAAAATGAGAAGAGCCAAACAATGATGGATTACATTTGAGGGAATGAAATGATGATACAATGATCAATCAATGATGGGAAGGATACGATCGGTGCCAGGGAACAACACACTTCCCCTGATCATCTCGGCCACTATACAGCCGACCGACCACACATCCACTGGGGAAGGTGTTCACATGATGGGAGGTGAACGCCATGCAAACAAAAGGATAAACAAAAATACAATAAAACATAAATTAATGAAACAAATGTAGAAATAATTAGGAATGTAACAATAACCGAAATATAGTGATACTGTATCGTCAGAGGTCTGACAATAATAACGCTGATCATCACAATATATCGAATTACAAGTCTCTTCGCTTAAATTAATAGTTATGGTGCAGCAATAGCTAAAAAAAACCAGAGGAAACTACATAGATCATGATCCTTTGCTCTGTTGCAGTGCAGACTACATTAAGAAATAACTGTTAAAAGAGCTTTTAGATCTTAGTTCTTTGAATTAAGTGTTATTTTAAGAAGAAAAAGTAGCATATTCACCGTTTTGTTAGCCTCCACAAAATATTGCAATAAATATCGTACCATGAGATATATATCATGAAAATATCATACTGAGAGATTTGGATATTGTCACATCCCTAGAAGTAATAAAGATTAAGATGGAGTGATTGTGCAAAAGCAATGTAGTGATGGTGAAGGTCAAATAAAAATGATACATGCATGGCACAGCATTAAGAGGGAAATACGTAAATGCCACAGCCTTAAAATACACAAGGATACAGTCCCTTCCTGGGAATAAGATTTTATGGCGAACCATTTCAGCCAGTATGCAGCCCACAGACCATATGTCCACTAAGTATCATGGATAATGGTAAATAAAGCCAAAAGACGCAAGAAAAACGCACACCAGGTTAGTTTGAATGTTAGTGAGCATTTCCTACATTTAAAGAGAAAAAACTGTTAAAAGATGCAAATGTTCACTAACCATTGGCCTGATATCCCATGCCAAGGATCACTTCTGGTGCTCTGTAGTAACGTGTAACTACATATGGAGTCATCAAGAGGCCTGTCGCTGCTGTCCGAGCCAAACCGAAATCCAGAATTTTCAGTGTGCAATCAGATTTCACCACTATGTTACTGGGCTTCAGATCCTAAAGGCACAAAATGAAGATCATTTAAATGCCATCACATCATTTTCATCCCTTGTTGTATTATTTTAAGTGAACTTAGTTTAACATCACACACTTGCAACAAATACTAGTTTTTCTTAATTTCTAGTCAGGTAACAAAAAAAAAATAATGTAATTGTAATTTTCACAACAAAAATCCAGTAGTACAACATTATCTTACATTAGTTCTGACAGATCAAGAAGACCAAACATAGACTGTACACAGATGTGGACTATGGGAGTATGACGTCACCCATAGCGTGTAACTACAGTAGGCTCATAAACCTAGCATTTATAGGAGCAAATTTGGAGCAAAGTTCCATATTAGGAATAGGAATTTATTTACGGACAAAATAGCAAAATAAAAACACCAGGATCATGTAGACCGGGTTAGCTATGTCTATGAGGCTAACAAATTATGCAATAAAAAGTCAAATTTTATATTTTTATACTTCAAATGAGTATTTTGTTGTTTTCATATAAGTTTTTTTGTATGAACAACCCAACCCTCATGAAGCCACTCCTTAGCACCATCCCCTCTTACCCTGTGAATGATGCCAGCAGCGTGAAGGTGTTTGATGCCACACAACATTTGATAGAGCAAATACGAGAGTCGCTCATGATCCAACTCCATCTGAATGACCTGGCAGAGGTTTGCATCCATCAGCTCCATCACCAAATATCTGCCCAAACACACAATATTTTCATGTGAACCAGCACCTCCACACAAGTAAGTGACGATAATATATCTAACAAGGAACAGTTACTTACACATCCTGGAATTCTTCTAAAGATTTTTGTGGTGTGAATACATTTAATAGGCCAATAATCTGTAACCAAAACATTTCCAATTAAACATAATCTTTTTATTTGTTGACCAAGAATAAACATTCAGTAAAATAGCACTTACATTTTTGTGATTGACATATTTCATAAGAACTAACTCTCTGTATGCACGTTTGGCATGAGTCTGATTTTGAAATGGTCGACTTAGCTTCTTGATGGCAACATTTCTTTCAAGTACCTGGTCATAGGCAGAGCTACAAAGAAAGACATGTCAACTAATGTGTAAAAATACAGATATGTAAGAGAGAAATGGAAAATAAACATACCAGACAATCCCCTGTGCCCCTGAGCCAATAGGCCTTAAATTCTGATATCTCTTCAGCACTATGAATGTTGAATCTCCAACATCAACACTGTAAAACTCCCTTTCTCTCTTATTTTTGTTCATTGTGAATTCTTCAAAAGCAGCTTTCTGAGCATCAAAAAAGGTCCTCTGTGAACACAAAGATGAAGAGACCAAGAAGATAATAAATACAACAACAGCTGAGTAAAAGCAGGTGAATGAGAAAATCAAGTGAGAATTTGAGATTAGAGAGAGTGAAGACACAGCTAAATTTCACACTTGGCTAAAACAGAACAATTCCAAAACTCAGCAGCTCAATGAGAGATTTCACACTATCAGCAATGATGCACACAGCAGGCCATAGAAAGCGCTTCTACATTATATAGAACAGAGAATAAATTCACAAAGCCACAAAAATACAAGCATATACAATACAATACAAGGACAAATGATGGATACAGTTTTGTGGTAAAACATGTGAACAGTAACATTTGTTTACTGGATACATAAAACTGCACATTGTAATGACACTCCTCTGTTTTCCATTTTCCAGGCTCTCGGCCCATATGAGGGATAATATGATGGCAGAACTAAATGAGTCAGAGTTGCGTCTGTTGCTTGAGCGTCACAAATACGTACATAGCATCTTCTCTCACATTATCAAAATAGATTTGACACTTTTGAATGAATGGGGAATTTCGTTGATGGGGTAACAATTTAATAGACATGACATTATCTAATGTTTAAATAGATGTGCTTAAGTGCCAATAGACAGTTGTAAGTGTAAGACACTTTATGGCTTTAAGATGAGGTAAATTATGACATTGTAGAGAATGTCAATTTCACTCCTGAAATAATGTAATGTATGTAAAAAAACACTTCATTCCTCAAGACACCCTACTCCCAATACAAGCATGGGATCTACTTGAAGATGTTTCTCCTTAATTATTTAATTATTATTTTGCAAACACATCCTTGAGAGTACTCCCTGTAATCACCAACTACAATGAATCTGGGTATCCACCCATCAGCCATGTAATAACACAGTGCTACACAGAGACACAATTAATGTCAACATGCCTGCACTGTCTCCAGCTAATGTACAGATTTACCAACTAGGAAACTCTCCTAGCTCCTCCAGTCTCTACGTGCACATCACAAATCACAAACTTAGTGACATCATAAGAATACAGTCTACCCTGTCTACCCACTGAATCACAGTTTATCAATATAAAGGTGGTTAGTCACTCGGCAAATTATGCCCAGTGTTAGATGGCAAGGCAGGTTGTCAACTGTGATAACCTTTGTAGGATTATATGTAGAACCCCGAAAGGCACTGATTTTAGGCTACAGCTACAATAAATGGAGGTAGTCGTACATGGGATGGCCTACCGCAACATCAGTAGCGGTGCGATTGGTGCGCAATCGGCATGTGCCTCAAATAGACAAGAGGCTTATTGACGCTTTATAACGCATAACCAAGGTGGATAGATTATTAAATCAAATTACATTAACCAGACACAAAAATAACCTCGTTGCTAACGTACAACATGCACGAAGGCTAAAAGACACGACCCTCCCCCACGGCCAAACAATAAGCACGTCTAAGGAGCAGAGGTGCGAATCCTCATCTTACCTCAGTCACCAAATCAAACTATCGATATCTCCGCCGGTGTAAGAGCTCCGAAATGTCACAGAGCCCCGCACTATGGGTTAAAACCGATCCTGGGTGATGATTTATTCCGTTGTGCAGCTTAAAAATACATGACCTCACCAAATTTACTTGCCTACGTTTCCATCTGGCTGCTACTGACAGGCCGGGGACGCTTGTGCGCACGGGGCATGCGTCCCAGTACCACGTCACTCAGCAAAAGAAACACACCCACCACATCCATATATCCTCCTTCCGCTTGGCCACTTATCTGTGCAGAGGCTGGTACTCTGCTTTCCCTGCACTAAATCACTGCTGGGTTAACTGGAAACTCATATAGACTGAAACCCTGACACCAAACCACACAACAACCAAGGCTCATAATTGATCACATTGTATCCATATTGACTGTTGTTGTTATTAAGGTAAATAATCTCATTTTAATATTTTCCATATTGAAAGTGGCATTAATTAAATATTGTGTCTAGCCAACATTGATATCGATGTTACAATCGATTAATTACCCGGAAAAGGCGCAGAAAACGTTAAGGGGTTTACAAAAAAAAAAAAAAAAAAAAAAAAAAAAAAAAAGCCTACACAGGCACTGGCGCTGGCACTGCTACTGAATATATTTCTTTAATATTATCAGTAAGCCCTTTTGTAATCTTTTGTCTCAGTTTCCATAAGAAAAAAGTCACATAAACATTCTGTAAACACATACTGGAAGGTTGTTTTGTCATTGTCCAGGGCCCACGTGTAATTGTATACTGTATAGGCTACAGTAGACCATGACATGCACTGGACGCTGCACGCATCCTGTGCAGTGGTTGTATACTATCTCGCCATTCAGAGTTCATCCAGCAGTTACGCTACAGCAGTAGCGCTGTATGCGGACCCACGTACTGCGAAGACATGTGACAGTGGAAGGACATAAGGTAGAATTACATTAAGTTAGAGCTGAGTAGTTTAAAATTTCACCGCAGCCTCCTGACAGCCCTGGATGACTGTTATTTATCCTTGTCCCACCGCAGAGAACCCGGGGCCTGCAAAAGGTAAGCGCGATAGAGCGGAGAGCGGCGTGGATAGACGTCCCAGCACAGACTCCCGCAGCGAGACAGCTACTACTAGTCTTACCCCTTGTTCGAGGAGAGCCCGCAGTGTTATGATCATTATGGAGGAGCAGCCTTGCAGCAGCCAGCCACAGTCCTGCACAGTCCAAGCCGTTCGTCCTTTTCAGGGTTCTGTGTAGCGCACAGGGGGATCCACCACACCTTTGGGCGTCAGACGGATTAGTTAAAATCAGTGTTGCTGATCTCACGCCACTCGCTATTGGTGGCGTTGACCTGTCGCTGTCAAACCGCAGAGCAAATCCTATTAAGTGTTTAAAAGAGAAGTCGCCAGCCCAAGAATAGACCCTATCACAGGAAAAAAGTTTCAACTGTTCAATGTGGCTGTGGTGATGGAGCAGAGGAAAGGGCACCGTGGTCTGGTAATGTCATCGATGGATTGATTGCCAGAGACCAGCAGCCTTTTTCCAGAGGACATCAAAAGAGCGTCCCAATGCTCAGGATTACTATGGGACCGTGAGTGAACAAGATAGCACAAAGGATCAGACCGCAGCCATTGATTACATATGTACCAGGTAAGTCCTCTCTCTTAAAGCCATTCTCCATTTTCTCTTAGCTTATAGGACAGTGCTATTTATGTTATTCACACCTGCTATGTAAGTGATCTGATGAAAACTGAAATGCGCATCCACATGGGACTTATCTATCAGGCAATTTAGCAACAAATTAACCAGATCTGAGTACTACCACTATAATAAAGGCCTGCAAATACAGAGAGGGCTGTTGAATGCTTAGTAGACGAGGCTGTTTTTTATTGTGTAAGTGGAATTATTAACTGACAGGTGAAATGTGAAATTTATAGTGTGACAGTGTGGCAAAGAGTGAGACCCAGGTAAAACATGTGCCAATCTTTAGTAGCTTCTTGCTAAGATTTGCAGGCTACAGAAAATATGAATATCACTGCAGGGGGAACTACCAGTATAGAGGAATTCCAAACAGTATAGGCGAAACAATAGGAACATGGAACATCAAGCGAAGTAAGGGTAAGGGTCAGATTAATTTAAATGCAGAACAGTGGTAGAAAGCAATGTGATGCTGTTGGTGAAAAATGAATCAAGCAAAGGAGACTCAGTTACACACGTTTAGCTGTGGATGTGACTGAAAGGTTTTGTTTCTCTTTTAGTGTGAATGTATGATGATTATTTATGTTTTGATTGGTTTGTGTTGTGAGTTTAATGACTTTCTTATTCTGTAAAGCACTTTGAATTATTTTGTGTATGAATTATTCTATACAAATAAACATAGCTTGCCTTGCCTGACAAGAGAACTAGAATTTAAAAGTACATCATCTAAATTTCCCTTTTACTTGATGAAGGTACATGATACTCTGAGAATAAGAAGAAGTTGTACTGGCATTATCAGTGAAGAAAATTCATTAACTAGGAATTTGCTTTGAGGATATGACGCAACATAAAACAATGAATAGTAAAACATAAACTATGATAAAGGCAAGCATAAATGATGTAAAATATAATATAGACTTTGACTTCACATGCATTGCTGTTATAACCATTGGTCAATATCAATATGCACCAATATAAATTAATTTAAACCAGTATTCCATTTTATGAAAGATGAAGAAACTTTTACAGACAATAGGGTTTGGTGTTAGTATTTTAAAAATGCTTATTAATGGTTCAAATAAAACTGTGAGACCGATGTCCACATTAAAAATAACACTGAATGAACACAAAAAGTTAAATAAAAGTCTACAACCTTAAAGTATTCTGTGTTGGTAAATACATCTCATTGTATGTATTATATAGTAATTTATTAATCAGCGGAGCATAGCACATGACAACAAACTAAGAATGGTGACACAGGTGAGATGAAAGCCTATTACAAAGTGGGAGGGTCTGAGAAACCAAGATGCAGTGACCCTAATGAATTAAGATAATCTACTCAGAGTCTGGGTCAAAGAACGTCATTTTCCTGGAAATTTCTCAGAATTAACTGTAGAGACATTGATTTTAATTTAATGGAAATTATGACAAATTCATTTGAAGTTTAAACATACATATTTGTTAAACATATAGTTAAATGGTTGATTTGAATCCTTGTCTCAACCTTTTTTTTTCTCATTTTAGAACATATTTGGCACAGATTGGAAATGTGTACAGGATGAGCAGCACATTTGTGACATTAGCTGAAGTATTAGAGGCTCGAGGGGGCCCTCTGCTGGAGGAGGAGGTCTGGTCTCTTCTGCTGGCTACTGCAGAGTCTTTAGTAGATGTCGCTTATAAAGGTATGTGGTATTTTATGACAATTTTGGTAGAACCCACTATAGTCAAAGCTTGTGTGGCATTTACATTCATCTTCATTTAGTGTGATGTTTCTGTTTGTTATTTTGCAGGTCACAACAACATGTGTAGCATTATCAGCCCCACCTCTTTGCTGCTATCGGCCTCTGGTACCTTGGCCTTTAAGAGCTGTGGCCTCTCTGATGAAGTGTCCGCCTTCACTGCTCCAGAGATGCTCCAGAGCCGAGCGGGTGCCACCAAACCTGCCACAGAGAGGGTCAGTGCACACATCTGCATGGTGGTTCAAATGTATAGTGTAATTATTATTCATTTAACTATATAAATGTCAATCAATAATTTCCTGGTTAAAAAAAGAGGATAAAGTGTACTGAAAATTGAATTGCCACAGAATTTAAGTTGAAGGAACTGTGCACACATGCCATCTAGTGGCTGGGTAAAGACATGTATTCAAATTCTTGGTTTTAAATATGAATACTAATGTGATAGCTGGAATGGTATGAAAGCAATACAGAAAGGTGAAAATGTTTGTGTTTTATTTGTGGAATAAGGAACAACCTACCCTGGGTTAAAGTTGTGGCTGTAAAGTGTTAATCCAATTTATCTTGTCCTTATCTCAACCTCTGCATCCTCAACAGATGCTGGTTTACTCACTTGGCATGACTCTCTACTGGTCGGTTGATTTTCGCCTACCTCAAAATCAGGTAGGACTTCAGCAAATACCATTTTTGTAATTCACATACAACTACATATTTCCAAACTGTAATTGTAATTGTCTTGTTTAGCCGGTCCAGTTGAGTGACCACCTAAACAGCCTGCTCCTCAGCATGTGTGAGGACCTGTCCCATCGAAGGACTAATCTAAACTCTATCCTGGAGGCATGTGAATCTCAGCATAAAGCCTCCATCCTGCCGTCACCTACCAGAGTGATCAGACAGCTGGTGGAGGAGGTCTTTCATGATTCAGTGAGTTTAAAAACTGCACTATGCTCCTTCATGAGAGCAGCATAAAACCCTCCACAGGTGTCTGCACTAATCTGTATAAAATAATGATACAAGTGTGCCCCTGCAGGACAATGGTTCTTTGACAGACAGTAATATACCTCTGAGCGGCCGCAGCCAAATGATCAGAGAGCGACTTCATGGTAAGTAGGCCTTTTACTGTTTAACTTAAGGACTTAAAGGTGCATTGCACAATTTTTCTGGTGGAGGGATTTGCCACCTGCATGTTTTCATCTATCTATCTCAAGGGAGACAACTATAGTGTACATTACAGGTCAGATCTGTGGAGAGGCAACCCTATTCACAGAGAGAGTTATTGTATTTTTGAGTAATGAAAAAACCCGTAATGAATAAATGCTAGATAGATGTGTTTAATGTCATACCATGGAACATTCCAGGCAAAGCAATAATATCTCCATGGATGCAGAAAAGAGTGCTCTAATAATTATTAAATGTATTTTTAATAGCTACATAATGCAAATATTAGTGGTATATTCTAACCATTAGCAGTGTATTATGTTTACCTTTGATTGGCTTTGTGTAATTATTATTAAATTAAAATGCTGCCCAAACAGTAAGAGTAGTAGCAGTAAAAAATATGCAGTTGCTGTTCTTTTGATTCAAGACAATGTGCAAGTCAACGGGATCAACAGGATTAGCCTAAAGCAAGTTGAGGATTAAGGTGCTGCAAGAGCCAATATGCTGAGCCTGGACACTCTAAGATATAGTCTGAGTGTTTGTCATGTGCACGTCTCAGTGTTCTTATGCAGCACATGTGAAGGAGCTGACAAAACTGCACTGTTTCACAGGAAAGAGGGGGGCTTTTCCAGACTTTAACAACAGCTCCGCAGAAGGGAGAAGATACTCAACAGACTCAGACTCAAAGTCAAGTAAGAACAACAAATATACAAATACCTTTGCATTGTCTAACATATTAAGTAATAATAATTTTCTTACAGAAATAGTGTGTCAAAATATTGTCTTTTTTAGGTAGTTTACCAAACAGACCTTGGAGAAAAAGACCAAGAAGTTCTCCAGCACCTTTATACCACTCTTCATTAGACAGGCATGTGCAAATTTTTACACATCACATTTTTACTCAATACTGTAGCATGATAAAAATGATTATGAATCTGAAACAACTGTCCCTCACCTGCTGCAGACTGCACCGCGGAGTTCGGCACAGAGAGAGTAACAGCAGCTGGATCGGCAGAAGTCCACACCACGACATCTCTCCCAAGACTTCAGGGCGGTCACACAGCCCCTCCATCACCTTTAGTGACTCCTCGCTAAGCCTCAGCCAGAGGAAAAATAAGGTATATAAGAGATAACATAATACAGTATAACATAATATAATATAAAATGTTTTTATTTCATGTATGATTTTGGTTTTGTTTTTCTCACTAGCCTTTGGGTCCTGAGTTTATTAGAATGTCAGATGAACAACAAGTTGTTCTAGAGCTTCCGGGATCGATTGTGGTAATTTTATTTTACATTTGCTGGTATTTAAATTTATTTCTTTATTTATTTACAATTTATGTGTGCATTTGTTTATTTGTGACAGTCGAAAAAAGGTCGCTCCTGCTCCTCTCAGAGAGAAGTGAGTGTAGTACTGCCCAGTGGACAGTATGTGGTGGTTCGCTGTGACATTAAGTCCAAAGCCAGAGATGTCTTTGATATGGTCGTGGCCCATGCAAATTTAGTTGAGCATTTCTACTTTGGGCTTGCATTCATAGACGGTAAGTATAGTTGTATTTTAATGCATTAATGCAAACTACAAATGTTAGTATATCTATATATATTTTTGCAGATGATGAATACTTCTTTTTGGACCATGAAACTAAAATTTCCAAAGTTGCTCCTGACAGTTGGAAAAAAGGGCAGATTTCTTCTTTTTTGGTCTTTTTAAGAGTCAAGTTTTTTGTAGATGACATCAGCTTTATTTTGTAAGTACCATGTAAATATATGGTTTGCCTACATTTATTTCTAACATTATTATTTAAATATGTATTTCTCAAATGTTCTCTGTTCTTTCAGACACAAACTGACCCGTCACCAATATTACTTGCAGCTGCGTAAAGATATTTTGGAGGAGAGACTTTACTGTAATGAGGAAACAGGCTTGTTCCTGGCAGCTCTGGCTTTGCAAGCAGAGTTTGGGGATTACATGCCAGAGGTACAAAATACAGAGAAGTGTATAAAGACTTTGCCTAAATTAAATTGAGTTAAATATCAGTGCCTGATGAGTGTGCTTCTCCTTCCAGCTGTACGGAAAGAATTATTACCAACCAGAGCATTACGTGTCCAAGAGAATGCTGGAGAAGCTGGCTTTGCCCAGTGTCAGGGAAGAGCTGCCAAGACTTCATGCAAGTCATGCCCAGATGCTGCCAGAGGAGGCCGAAACTGAATATCTAAAGGTAGACATTAAAGTACTGTGAATACAAATGAAATATTTAAGCTTTTTTCCCTTTTAATTGGCATATTATTTATATTTGTATTAATACATTTATTAATATATAATTAAAATGTTCCTTGTTTTAAGATTTGCCAGCAGCTCCCAGAGTATGGTGTCATGTTTCACCGAGTGGGCAGAGAAAAGCGGCCTGTGGTGGGCGAGTTGGTTTTAGGCGTATGTGCAAAAGGTATTATTGTGTATGAGATGAAAAACCACCTTCGCATTGTCACCAGACGTTTCCTTTGGAGGGAGACAGACTCAATATCTACTGGGGTAATGAAGTACACATTTGTAATAAAAATTAACATGACATTTGAAAGCAAATATGTGA
This sequence comes from Taenioides sp. WSHXM2023, assembly GCA_029959045.1. Lineage (NCBI taxonomy): Eukaryota > Metazoa > Chordata > Actinopteri > Gobiiformes > Gobiidae > Taenioides > Taenioides sp. WSHXM2023. The sequence continues at coordinate 15,072,978 of CM057094.1, forward strand.
CATTTTGTGTGTGTTTCATAGCGCCGTAAACTCATTATCGAGTGTGGAGGACCGAGTGGTAAAAAACATGGCTTTGTGACAGAGAGCTCTAAAATAGCACAGTACCTTCTTAACCTCTGCTCTGCTCAGCATAAGTTTCACAGTGAGATGACATCAAGGCAGCTTAACCACAGTCTAATTCCAGGTACAGTTTACAACACTACATAGTCATTAATGGAAATAAAGAATACAAACTAATATCTAATTATTCTCTATTTCTTTAGATGAAAATGTGGATAAGTATATGTCAATATACCAAGCTCGCAACTTACGGCTGAAGCAGCTATCATGTTCGGAGGGCATGTTGAACCTTGTCGGATTGTCTCCTGGCCAAGCAGACTCTATGTCCAAGTCCTGCGATGACATTACTGCCAAACTGGAGGCCAGACTCCGACAGCAGAGAGAGATGAGGCGAGAGATGAGCCGTGAGCTCAACAAAGAACAGGCTGAGCTAGGAGAGACCCGGGATGTCAAAGAGAGGGCCTGGAGGTAGTTTTAATGGTTTAAATATATTCAAATGAATCTATCAATAAACAATATGATGCAAATGTAAATCATTTTTGTTGTAGCATTACTGAGCCCAGACGGATGTCAAATGTTTCTCTGCAGAAGCAAGACTCAGATGCCTCTTCAATACGAGGTGAATTACTGTGAATTATGTGCAGACAGCTCCTCTTGTCTTAGATAGCATCATTTTATGTTAAATCTAACTTTCCATATTTCCTTTGTACAGTTGACACGCCCACCAGAAGCACACCAGAACGGGAGATAGTGTGTGTAGCCCTGAAAAAGGATGCTAAACTTGGCTTTGGTGAGTTTTTAGCGGTAATTGCAATGAGTGTGGTGCAATATTAATGAGTAGAGTGGAGACTTGTCAAATTGTTTCACATTGTCTCACCTCTGTGGTCCTGTTTCAGGCTTTGTGATTGTGGGAGAGGATAATACAGGTAAACTTGACCTCGGGATCTTCATCGCTTCTATTGTGCCTGATGGACCTGCAGACAAAGACGGGCGGATAAAACCAGGTAACAACAGCAACAACATGAACACCAGTCTCTTGCTGTTTTTGCTACTTATTTAGAATTTATTATTACCATTTCTATGTTTTCTCTTTGTCATAATAATATATTGTTATGTGTGAGATACTGTGTCCAAGTAATTTCCCTTGTGGATCAATAAAGTTTGTCTAAGTCAACAAAGGAAACTGAAAATACAACTATAAAACACATACTTAGTTGGCTCTGCGAACTCAGGATCTATTTCCCAAAATAGAAGAGCTTATGTTTTATCTAGAACTGATCTTTCCTGATAATTACTATTATTTATTTGAGCAATATTGAACATATCTCTGTTTCTAATCACAGGCGGCCGTCTAATCTCCTTGAATAAAATCAGTCTTGAGGGGGTAACGTTTAGCGATGCGGCAGCCATCTTACAAAACAGCCCTGATGAGGTTGAGCTTATTGTCTCTCAGCCTAAACGTGAGTGCTTTGGTTTCCCTTTGAAAAAGTTCACAGAGTCATACAAGTGTTAATAAATCCTTGTCATGCTATTGCTATGTATAGTAATGATGTTGTGTCCTGTATGTCTTTCCCGGCGCTTCATCAGAAACTCTCAAGGACAGGGCAAGCTCCCTGAGTCAGAGCAGCCTGGGTCTGGCTTTGGAGAAGGGTTTCGGCTCCCAGAGCACGCTAAGCGGCACCGAGTTCCGTCCCGCCGTGGAGGAGCTGGAGGAGGCCATGACCCTCTCCAACATGGCAACGCCAAAGCATAGTAAAAGGCTGCACATTCCTGTTGTGCGTATCCATGATGTCCAGGTCAGTGTATTTCCATAGAAGTCAAGTGCACATCCACTTAGGGAGCAATTGTCAAGATAGACAGCATTGCATCTGTTGTCAATATGTACAATCTCTGTAAAAAAGAATACTAGAAAAAGTGTATGTTAAGCTTAATATGTTTGTGGAACTTAAAAAAGAGTGAATCAAGCAGTTACCACCGCTGGCAGTACAAATTGTATAATAATGAGATAATAATAATAAGAGATAAGAAGTGATTTTCAATAAATGTGTCTTTGATCTTTATGATCTGTTTTTTGTTTGCTTGTTTTTTCAGGATGTGTGTTCACGCTCTCCATCAATAATTAGTCTGAAAGGTGCTGAGAAGTTTGTAGTTGAGCTGAAAAAAGTCAATGGAAGCCTCGGTATAAGTGTGGCTGTGAGTATATTACATGGTGTACTGTATGCTACAGAAAGCAATATGCGGCCTATTTAAAACTTACATTAACTGTCTCCCTGCCAAAGGGAGGGGTAAACACCAACGTCCGCTATGGAGGAATCTACATCAAGACTTTGGTCCCTGGAGGAGCTGCAGAAAGAGATGGACGCATTCAAATTGGTAATTCTCATATGTATATCTGTATGTTAGTGTATATACTCATCTATTCTTGTATCTAATTTATCTAGAACTTATTACTTAAATCTAAATATCACTGAAGTCATATCCTATTACACTTTGTCTCCTTGGTTCATGCGTCAGTGTGCAGACGTGATTTTTATTTCTGTTGACAGTCACATCATTGCTGACAGACACAAAGTGGTTTCTGTATTGATGTTGCTAATGAAGATGTGATCTGTATTTGTGAATGTGACAGGTGACAGACTGCTGGAGGTTGACGGATCGAACCTGAGGGGCGTGACTCACCAACAGGCTGTTGAATGCCTGAAGAGAACTGGGGAGGTGAATACACAATTAAACTCTCACTCATTATATGGGACTCTATCTTGGTTCAATCTAATCTTTTTAATAGTGAGGTTGTTGCTTTAAAGGTGCTCCATAGTATAGATTAAACCTATCTATAACAAGGGAGACAAGCAGGTCATAGCACTATGCTACATTACAGTTCAGATCTGCAGAGTCACCCCTATTCACAGAAGAAATAATTGAATTTTTGAATAATTGAAACACCCGTAATTGAAACACCTGTCATGAATAAATGCTTGGTGAAAATGTTTAATGAAACTTTCAAGGCAAAGCAATAACATCTCCATGGAGACAAGCAGGTGGAAGACCCTCCACCAGAAAAGTTGCACAACGCACCTTTAATATAGCATGAATAGTTCCTACACATATGAATTAAAGTTAGTTGTTCTTTCTAGGAGCTACAGATCATTAGGTTCTTAGTATGCTGTCATTTGCATATTGATTCTAACTCCTGGTTAGATGTGTTACAATGAGTGAAATAGTTAAAATACCAGACTAATCAGTGATATTTCTTCATTCACTATAGGTGGTGAGCCTTTTATTAGAACGAGAGCCCACAATAGTCCTGGAGCCTAAACTGGAGCCCCCCTGCCCTCCCTTGGTACAGACACAGCCCCCCAGAACCGAAGTCTCCATGGAAACGACCTTGAGCGGACGAGCTAAGGACTACAGCTTTGTGACTGATGGTGAGAGGAAACAGCAAGGGACACATATGCTAGCAATAACATCAGACAGTGTTAGCCGCACACACAGAGCAGAGAAGCCCAGAGGATCCTGAGTCATCTGACAGCTACATTGTGCTTGCTGTCAGACACATCCAGAGCTGACGCTGCCTCTGTCCCCTGAAACCACATGCTACAAACCTCCAGGCTGCTGTTTATCGCCTCTGCCTAAAGAGACACACCGCTACCTCAAAAACAAGGGTTTTTGTACTATAAAAGTCACAGTTTTGTATTGTAGATGACAAAATATTGTAACAGTCTAAGGCCTATTATGGTAGTTTTTTAAATAAATGTTGAGGAGGAAGATTTTAGATAGACAGATAGAGAAATAGATTGATATGTAAGGGCAGTTTGAGGAGAGGAAGAGCCCACAGGACAAAAGTGTCCCTCCTGTGGGTCCTGTAGCATCACAGCAGTGTCCAGGGGGAACCAGGTGAACACAACAGGAAAGCCTCTTCTAAACTTCTCAATTCTAAAGAAAATCTAAAGCTTCTAGATTCTAAATACTCTTAAATGAAGTCGGAATGAAAAATGCAATCAGATATGTTTTTTGTTTTGTATCAATATTATGTTACTTTAATAACTGTGGTATTTGCAGTTGTGATTTGACTGCAACAAATTATGCTTCTCTAACCTTCTTTAATCTTTGGGTTTGTAGAAAACATTCATGAAGTTGTTTTGAAGAAAAGTCTGACTGGCCTGGGCTTCAGTTTCTACATCACACAGTTGAGCTCTGGGTCGGACAGGGGGAGTCTCGTCCGCATAAAGCGCCTGTTTCCCGGGCAACCAGCTCTTGAGAGCGGCATGCTGCGTGAGGGAGATGTCATCTTGTCTGTCAACAATGAGTCTGTCAGGGACCTTTCCTACCAGGTAAGCATTAGGTGTTTTATTTGATTGCTTTTTCTGTTGTTGTAAGACCTTCATTAGTTTACTGACCTTTGTAAGATCTTGGACATGTCTCTGGTTCAGTTATACTTCACGAAGTTCAACACAACTTTGGCAGTAATATCTCAAAACAGAAAAAAATATTGTTTACATTGCAAATTATAACAGCAATTAAACTCTTGAATGGATTATTGTTTTGTTGTAGAGAGTGCTGTTTCTGCTCCGTGGTGCACCTTCGGAAGTCCACCTGCTCATTTATAGACCTGGTCCTGGGGCACTGTGTGATGTAGATGATAATACACTGGTAAGACTATAGAAATACTAAACACAGTTTCTTATATACTGTACGGTTTTACAGCCTTTCTGCGTCCTTTCAGAGTCCAGCCCCCACACGTGAGATTCGATCACACTCTTTGGATATTCGCCTGGGAGAGGACTACAGCCAGCTACAAAAATTTCAGTTTGACGCCAACATTCCAACACTCACACAGCCCTGTAGCTCTATCCAGGAGGAGAACGCAAACAACCAAAATGAGAAAAATTTATCTCCAAGTCCAGTATCAGGGGACCAAGACATGGCTCTACCCTCACCTCCTCGATCACCCCCAAAGTGTCCTACCTCACCCCCTTCACCAGTCACTCCTCCCTCGCCTCCCTCTCCCCCCTCGCCTCCCTCACCTGTGGATACCAAGCACACACCAGCCACAACAGACCAACACCCAGAAGAGCCAATGAAAGAGCGCAATCTGGCAGTGATAAAGAGAGATGTGAGAAAGACAGGATCTCACGTTACAATCATGGATGTTTGTCCTAAGAGCACCTCCGACTCAGTATACACCAGGTAACTCGCTATAGGTCTTACAGTGAGCTCATGTGCCTTCTGTTGAACTGGGTAATCTGGAATCTGGATGGCAATTTGCATATTTAACAATCAATATTTATTTGTCACTGTTGCTAAATTATAACCATTATGGGCACAATTAATCTCTTAAAAAACCCCTTATCATTCCGGCCTATGACTCTGAATTCAAACTGAATCTGTTTCTGAACCCTTTGGAGTACAAACAAATGACTGAACACTGTGAAGCTGAGGCAAAAAAGCCCAGGCGGAAATAATATAAAAGTCCTATTTTGAATTTTTGGGTTATTTATTTGTGGGTATGTAGTACAAACTAGAATGACTGATTTGACTGAAAATAAGTGTGTTACAGATTTCCCTTTATCAGAAGGTGGACAAACAGAAATGAATTAAGAAAAAGTACAACGGATCATGGATGGGCTCTTGGAATGATATGGGCTTTTTAACTGTAGCACCTGTTAGTAGGTAGAGTATATTTGGCATCTAATAACAGTTTATCTTCAAAGTTAGAAGCAGGCACATTTGTTGTGGCTAACCTTGCAGCATGTCTGGTTTGACAGGAATAACAAATATTATAGTGTGGGGCGACAGTGGCTCAGTTGGTAGAACTGTAGCCCACAGGCCCAAACTAAAGGTCTGCGGTTCAATCCCAGCACCCACTAGTGCTTTCTGTTGTTGAGTCCCTGGACAAGATACTTAACCCAGCCTGCCTCCAGTGTCTGTGCACACTGCTTTATGAATACATATGTCTGTGCAAATGGGTGATGGTTCCTTTATGGGAATAACTTTCAAGGCCAAATGGAGACGTAAAAGTACTATATAAACCAAGGGTATTAACAAGCAATAGTAGACTTTGGGCTAATAATGCTGTCATAGTGGGTTTTATTAGCTATTGAAAACCACCAAAATTCAACAATAAAAACTTTAATCATAACTTTTAGTCTGTCTGTTTTTGCAGTGGAATCCGAGAGGAGGCAGATGGGAGTGTGACATACTGTCTAGTGGGAAATGGCCTGACAATAATGGCAGATGAAGAATATTTGACCATCAGCTCTACCCTGGAGCCTCACCACAGACTTGGCTCCAGTTTGCCCTATCACCTGGACCCAAACTCCTCCACACAAAGCTCTCAAAATACAGACTCTACCTCTCATCAAAGTGTGCACAACCCGAGCATAGTTTCTCATATATCTGGAGTAACCATCTCACCATTGAGCCTTTCATCTGACACTCCTACCACGTGCCCTCTGTCGCATCCTGTGCAGCCACTCACAACCCAACCTCCCAAAGCAAAACACCATCCAGTTCAACAAGAGCTACTTCCAAGTCACCATAAAGGCACATGCAAAATCAGCAGACCAGTTGTACCTCCACCTCAGCCTCCTGCTCCAGTTATAACCCCCATCACAGCTCAGGTCATCCCAATAGTCCCACCCAGCACCAGTCCCCCAGTGCCCTCCCTCCCCCCAGTGCAAATCCATAGAGAGGAGCCGGAGAAAAACGAAAAGAAGTTCAAGGATGATGACGATGATGAATATGATGAGGAGGAAGAAGAGAGTCGAAGAAAGGTATAGCTTAGTTATATACTTTGGCAATTACAAGAATTACAGTATTATGGATTGTGGAAGCATAGGCAAATAGATAAATAATTTGTGTATTTATAATACGACTGATATGATATAATTGTATTGATCACAGTAGAGAAATTAACCAAGCAGCTCTAAATACACAATAAAGTGCCAATATATAAATAGCCCAAAAATATGTAATAGTAAAAAATAATATTGCAAAAGCAAAATTTCTGTAAAATACAAAAAAAAAAACTTTTTCAGATCAGCATAACATACAATTTGTACTTTTTCAGGGAATGATTAAAGAGTTTGAACTCTCAGTGCTCCTGACGAAATCAAGGAGTGGCAGCTTTGGATTCACAATCACACGGAGCAAACTGGACAACTGCTACTACATACAAGAAATACTGGACAACCCTGCCAAGGCCGATGGACGCCTCAGAGCTGGAGACCGTCTAGTCATGGTATGAAATTTGGTGTACTTCTCTATTTGAATAACAACTAAAAATATATAATGTATATTTGGTATCTTTAGGTAAATGGGCATGATGTGACCAGTGTAGCAGATGAATTTGCAATGTCGATACTCAGATCTTCTCCAAGACGTCTCAGTATGACCATTGGCAGAGCAGTGACAAACTTAGTAGCTCCACCTCCATGTGACAGCCTGCCAGACATTGTTCTGTATAAAACTCCTTCAGGACAGCTAGGTAGGCCCACTTACATACTAACGCACATTACATATTATTTTATATCAGATTCATGTTCATGTATCTATTGCAGGAATAAAGCTAACTGGTGGAATTGGTAGTAAATGGCAAGGAATATACTGTCTTGAGGTAGTGCCAGGCTCACCAGCGAGTGAAGAGGGCAGTGTCCAACCCAATGACAAGATCCTCTATATCTGCGGAAAATGCACTCTGGGAATGACACTGGAAGATGCTGTGAAAACTTGTGAGAATGCTCCCCGTAAAGTAAAATTGAAAATTATTAGGTATGTGGCAACTGGTTTAAGCATCTGTATCATATACTTGGAATTACAATTAAAACTTCTTTTGATTTTGTTCTTTAGAGATGAACAACCCGTGACCCCTAAGGCTAAATGGAATGGTAGGTCTTATGGTGCATTTAGCTTGAGCACAATAGTTTGGTATGATGTGCTCTGATGACTACTCCAAGGAGACCAGATATGTTCATAATCCATGTTCAATCATTGTCTAAAGTATCTTAACTGTACATTCTGTGGTTATTGATTACTCATACATCATATATGAATTTAGGACCCCAGGAAGACTAGCAGCCATCATACAGGCAGTAATAGGGATCCTAATAAAACAATAAACAACAATAAACAATGAATATATGATATTTTCTAGGTCTATTTGATTGGAAAAAGGACAAAAAGTTCTTTGCTCGCTTTGAAGATACTGTCTCTCCTGAGAAAGAGGCTCCTCCTGAAGAAGGTAAGAACTTTGTCATTCACTTGTGTTAGTCTTGTTTCTTGTATGTGGTAATGTTAAAATGGTTGTATTGATACAAAGGTTGGGGTAGTTGTCTATCAGGTGCACTGACAAATCTTGGGCTCTGGCTGCAGGATTAATAATTAGTGAGGTCCGACCTCCACTGGTGTATTAGACTGCGAGGGTGGAGGCACCACAGACAGTGAGTGTGAGGGCAGGGAGTTCACTTTCTGTGACGGTGCTTGTACCGGTGAGCAATACAGTGACTATATAAAGACCACTTTACCTGTGATAGAAAGAGGTGCTCCCTTCTGCTTTTGTCTGGTACGTAAGGAGGGAGGTCACTGTTTGACGTTAGTTTGTAGGATAAACTGATTATGTCTGTAAATTGTTTTATTTTATTGACAATATTTCCATTTTGTGGATAGGATTTGTGGATTCAATTGCACTTTTAAACTGACACTTTTGTCCATTCTGCAGAGGCTGTATCTCGGACAGCTGATCGATTTAGATGTCTCTCAATGAACCAAGAACAGGATGTAAGTAACTTTACTTTAGTTGTATGTTTAATGCTATACTGCAGAATATTCTAGGCAAAGCAATAACATCTCTTTGAAATAAGCAAATGGCAAACTCTCTACCAGAAAAGTTACATAGTGCATCTTAAAAAATATCTGCTGCTAATTGCCCATTGTGGTGTTTTACTGTTGCTGTAGCTTTTAAAATGGTCACTACTGGTCTTTTGAAACACCCTGCGTAACTTGAGTCCACTATGTGTCAATCTGTATACACATTCTCTGCTGGGGGCTGACTGGCTGCATCAGTGTGTGGCTGTCAGGCTTCTTTTCACTTGGCTCCAGGAGTAACTCTACTAGCTGGACTTACCTCAAAACTGTCTTGCTCCTGATGTGTCTTAGAGCTGCATCATGCAAGTGGAATTCACAAAGCCTGAAGGAGGAGGGCTTGGCTTTGCCCTGGTCGGAGGAACCAACGGCAGCATGCTTCGAGTCAGGGAGATCTGTTCTGGGGGAGTGGCAGAGCAGGACGGACGTCTGAAAGTGGGAGATATTCTGTTAGAGGTAAACACATAACAAATGTGTAATATATTAAGTTAGACCTGCATGTAGTTGACTATAGCATACTAATAAGTATTATTGAAAAGTTTATGATATCATATATTGGTTGGCCGATATATCAGGCCCACATATTAAGACAATATTTGTACTTTAGTATATCGGCTATTAGCCTTAAATCTCCCGCATAGGCCGGACTTTACAATACGCATATCAGTATCGGCATTTAGGAAATACTGAAATCATTTATAATATTTTCCATATATTATTCAGTATATTTTTCCATTTTATTTACAGAGGTTTTTGTGTCTGTGTGTCTCAGGTAAATGGGGTGATTGTGTCTGGATTGAGCCACAGTAAAGTTGTGGACATCCTGCGTAAAGCTGAGGGCTCAGTGCAGCTCACAATCTGCAGGGACATTCTGACCTACACTGAATCGCCCCCACCCCCAAACCTGTCCAGTCCCACTGAGGCCATTCAGGCAGAGCAGCCGGCCTCTCTGCCTGTGCCAGACACTGGAGCGGCACCAGAAGTCGTTCAAAACAAGCCCGTGGAGCACCCTCCAGGCACGTGTCATTTTATACATTTTATACTATATTTTACTATGTCTTAATCTATTAATTATAGATAGACTGAAATTTGTCTGGTATTAATATTATTTATTAGGCAAGCAAAGAATATTTTCCATTTATGTTCGTACATAGCAGTTTGTTATTTATGGGTTGTCATAACACTTGCTGTATAACTATAAAACATAAATTTACAAACAAATTTACATATACACTCAGTGGATTATTAAAAGCTTCAAATATACGACTTAATGTTTAAAAGTGCATTACAAATAATGCCTATTTACACATTTACAGCAGCAGTGGAGCCTGTGGTCCTTGAAGCACAGGTGTGTCTTACTTCACCACCTCCAACAAAACACTGGCTTACAGTTGCTACAGAAGAAATATCCATCCATCAGGTAAAGGACTTTGTAAATCTACTGCATGTCCACATACATGATACTGAATGTAATTGTGTCTCATTCGTTCCAACTTGTATCCTCTGTCTATACTAACATCTACTTATCATGTGTGGTCCCCCTGTTGGTGCGTCCTTTGTCCGGAGCAGGAGAGCTGTAACAGCACCCCTTCTCACCAAGCTTGCTGTCCACCCCTCAATGTCACTGACATGTTGCATGGAGCTACTGACAGGTTGTGACCTACTAGTTTTCTGTCATTTTCCTGTCTGTTGCATGTCTAACCACAAGGAGGCAGCAGAGAACAAGAAATAAAATATTGTAGTGGCTGCCCCTTAGGTCAGAGAACTAGGTGTTGACAGACAGAATAGAGACATCTCAGAATGCATGAACATTCTAGTATCTCGTTTATTATTTTAGGTGGAAAAGTCGCAGGGAAAGGAAGTCAGCCTTGCATGATTTCAGCCATTCCTACTGAAGAGTAACCCCTGCCCCCTGACTCCCCCAGGAAACAAATTGTGACCAAACTTTTGGATCAGTCCTGCAAAGACTCCTGGAAACCACAGACAGATGGCTGGAGCAGCGAAGAAGATGATGATGTCTTTGACAACAACAAAGAAATGCCGACTCAGATAGGTGAAGGTGTAATGCTATATTCTTAGAAATATGATAAGTGATAATTACTGAAAGCTTTCCTACTTTTTCAGACACACCAATAGTATCTGAGGAGGAGCTGTCTGCACTCGCTGCCATCAGTCCCTCTAAATCCAGCCACTATTCAGGCTCCAGAGTCAAGGCCCTCATCCAGATTCTGCAGCACCAGCTGGACCAGCAGGAGCTGGTTAAAGAATTCATGGTGTGTAATGCACATTATAGTCATATTAAATACAACTGAAGCATTACATTTTATTACAATGTAATTGAGACACTTTTAACATTACATGCAGGCTCTAGAACACTTGACGCCCTCAGACAACTGCCTGGTGGCAAAAGCTCCTGAAAACAGAGACAAAAACCGCTACAGAGATATTCTCCCTTGTAAGTTTCAATAAAAAAACAACAACATAGACATAGACAATGCACTGCTGTATGTAATACTTTGAGCAAATCTGAAAAAATATCAGTAGTTTTATTAATGCCTTAACACCTCAATAACACCACAATTTCTGAACCCAGATTTCAGGCCATTGGCTTATTTGACCTCACAAGGCAAAAGTAAGCCATACATTCCTTACTGCGTCTGGCCTATCAGCCTCATTATCCTGAGCAAACATCTTCACAGCACTGGTTTGTCCAGGCTGACTCCAGACCTCTGAGCTGTTTGCTTTCTCCTGGCAAAATTAGGTGGCCCTATTTGATCTTTATGACCGATGGATTTATCAAGAATGTGTAAATAAATCAAGCAATAATGGCCCTTTTATCTGAAATGATGCCTAGTATATATTTCATCCACATTTTTCTCTCACCTGTAGATGACCAAACCCGTGTTTGCATTGGTGAGAACCAGGACTACATCAATGCCAGTTACATCCGCATGCGTGTTGGAGAGGAAGACTTCTTCTACATCTCCTGTCAGGGACCTCTGCCTTCCACAGTACAGGCTTTCTGGCAAATGATTTGGGAAAACAAGTCAGATATTATTGCCATGATGACCCAGGAAGTAGAAAAAGGAAGGATCAAATGCCATAAGTACTGGCCTGACAGGTTAGATGTGCCTCTAGATGTGCATAAGTACCAGCTTCATTTGGAGAACCAACAACTTCTCCAGTACTTTCAGATAAAGATCATTCGCATGGTTGAAAAACAGGTGTGTTCAAAGTAGACTGAGCACTGATACCTTAAAAAAACCTTCATAGTAAAAATACTTGTGTTTTTCAGACTGGTGAGACTCATATTGTGCGTCACCTAAAGTTCACACACTGGCCAGACCATGGGGTGCCCCACAGCTCAGAGCAGCTGGTTCGGTTCATTCGGTATCTGAGGGCCGTGCACCATAAGGGCCCCATCACAGTGCACTGCAGCGCGGGCATTGGGCGAACAGGAGTTCTCATCTGCACCGACATCATCCTTAGCCTCATCGTCAATGATATGCCTGTAAGTAAAAGTGAAGTCTTTATTTTGCCTATGATAAATGCATTGTATCTTAATCCTTTTAACGCGTCTGTCTATACTTAGATTAACGTTAGTGACATTGTAAAAGAAATGAGGCGCCAGCGACATGGCATGATTCAGACAAAGGTCAGTGACAGTAGAAAGCTTAGAGTTCAAAGTTCAAGCCCTGTTTCAGAAGCTCTACATGCCCTTTGTCTCTTGTTTCAGGACCAGTATCTTTTCTGCTACAAAGTCTGGCTGGAGGTTTTACAAGGCATTTTGGAGCTTCATGGCAATCAGTGGCTACCAGACAGTCCCAGAGACCACAAAGTGGTTTGAATGTGTTCCCTCTTCTCCTGCAGAGCAGTCACTGTGCACAGTCTTCCCAGTTTCTGAGGTCACAGTTCATGTATTACTTTGTTGTCTGAGTTGAGGCCGGTTGTTTGATTGCAATGTGTTCTTGGTGTTGTTTTCTGCCTTTACAGGAACAGGGATGCTCTCTGTGTCTCATGTATTATAGGTTAAAATGTAAACTTGCTATCATAAGTATTTTTCATTTCTAAACATTGACATTTGGATGACTTGCTATGAGTAAAATTTGTATTTGACTGATTTACTTTTTTATCAAGTGCATTTTCCCTAAACAGAAGGGCATTAGCAAAAGTTCAGTAGACCTATGTTCATGAGCTATGGACAAGAAGAGACTCAAGTGCCTTGGAAAGACTTCTGTTCACTTCATATTTACCCAAAGCAGCGCTGTATTTGGGGACAGAGAGCAGGACCTTTGAGTGCATCAGTGGATATACTGTTTATAGCAGAAGAGACTTGGTTGATTTGAGGATTACATGTCAGCTTTTGACTGGTATTTAATGTGACATAGCAAACTATTAGCAATCTAATGCCTGTACATTTCTTTGTCTTTATGTTAATTTTATACAAAATTGTTATCATAATGAAAGTCTAATAGCACATAGTCTGCACATCCCAATACAGATAAAGAGTGATGTTCGTAACAAATACAAACATGTATTTTAATAAACATTTGGATGTGGATACATTTATTTGGGTTTTATAGAAAAAAAAATTATTTGTTGGGGACATCAAGCTAGATCTGTATTCCATAACTATTTTAATACAAACTCAAAATGAAAAAAAAAAAAAAAAAAATTGGAAGGGTTTACAAACTTCAATTTTGCCACTTCAGATGTATATGATGTAAACAACAGACTGCATCTCTGAGTCACTGATCAGTGACCTGTTGCTGGTTCAAACCACATCTTTTGGATGCAAGTGCTTGTAAGCTTTGTTCCTTACTGCTATCACACACACACACACACACACACACACACACACACACACACACACACCAGCTTCTGTAATGCATGAGTCTGAGCCCGGGTCTGAGTCCGAGTCCAGGGTTTGGCTGAACTTGATCAGCTGTGGAATGTACAAAGTTGATCACTCTGAAGTGGTTGTAGCATCCTTTGGACTATGGAGCATGCTGGTGGTGAACCTTTAGCCATGTGGATGTCTGAGCCAGCATTCATTCTGTGTATGAAACATTATTCAAGTTTTTCAGGACTGTTTCCATCAGTGTCTTATTGACAAGCACATATAGGGCTCATCTGTGAAAATGCATCATGTCAACATCAAGAAAGTGCTTATGCAAAGGCAATGTGAAATGTAATAAATCTTATTTGCACAACTGCTTATAAAAGCTAAATTATTATTGTCACTGTACCAGCTTGTTTGTTGACACAATGTAATACCTCCTTCTTAAATAAAGGTTGTTTTGAAGCTTTTCTTTGTCAGACTCTCAGTTCTCATGTATGGACACAACATAATTCAAATTAAACAGCGCAACAGGACCTGTAGAGTGGATTTTCCCTGATGGCACATAGAGAACAGAAATTCGGAGGCGGCCCTAAATCTAACTTCACTGAACGCCTCTTTACTTTTACTGCAGGGTATACTCCCTCTCGGGTTTTACAGCAGGGTAAATACGCAGGTCTCAGTGGGGTCTTTGTGACAGCACAGAAACGTGAACACACTCCACACAGACACACACACACACACACACACACACACACACACACACTCAAGAACATAAAGGGAAGTCAAGATTGATATATTTCTACACAATTTACATTTACATACACTATGTAGAAATTTTAGGACCTAACTGTGTTTTTTTCCTTCATAAATGTTTGTGTAATCCTGCATAACTCTCACCAGAGCTGAATATAGTTAGTTGCACTGGTCTACATCATTAGGTGACATTACTGCAGCTGCCAACCAACTTTGAAGTTAATAATGGAGTTAAATTTTCCAACTCATACACATTATTTTAGTTATAAGACACTTATCAAATGTAAGGAGTTCAAATGATTAAAACATAATATAGGAGCTTTACAGTAATGACAAAATGAGCTATAATGTGTTTTGTGGTTTGCTGTTGACTTAGGCCCTTGTAAGTCGACCCCACTGGCCGCAGTCTGATGACAGCACACTCACACAGACACAGAGACCCATTCATCGTCTTTGGAGCTGAATGTCACTTCTGGGAACGTCCAAAATGTTCAAAACCACTGTGTTGTCAGAGGGAGTTGATTAGGGACTCTTGTGCATTCACTAGTAATTATCTGTATCTGGTTATTTAAAGGGTTAGTTCTGTTCCCCATCAGCCTTTCTGTGGGGTGCTGTGAATGAAGTCTAGAATGACACCCAGTACTTTGGGATTGCTAAGTCACCAAATAAATATTATGCTGTTATCTGGTCTATAGGCAAGACATTTATAAAGGATTAAAAAGGAAAACATAAAAAGCAAATTTTATATATATAACTTTGAAAATCTTTGCATTATCAATACATTGTTTACATTCATTGCTTTAGGCCTTGAAGAGCTCATGCATCCTGTAAGTTACCATAAACCTATAGGTTAAATACAAGATGTTTTAGTTTGTTGAACTTTGTGAGGACAAATCAGCCAATGCAGTTAGAGGAAAGGCTCCGTTTCCACATCCATTAATCACTAATGATTAAAAGGTGACCTCAGCAGTAAATGAGCAACTGCCAGTGGATACATGCTTGACATCTGGAGTGAAGCATTTGAAATAAAAAATGTCCTTAGGTGTCAAAAGGTTCTTCAATTAAACAAGCAAAAATGTGCAGAGCAGCAGAAAGCTTACTTTACGAACTGCACAGTCTGTGTAAGTGAGTGGCAAGGATGGTCTTCTCTTTGTCAAACTGCCTTCTAAATCATACGCCACTCCAGAGCAAGGTTGATTAACACCTGCTTTCAATTAGGGCGCTCTCCCACATCACACCGCACCCTGCAATAATAAAAAAGAGTTTACGCCCCATCACGCCAAAGATGTTCCCGAATTAGAAAGTCATTAAACCATTGGGAGGAGACGCACAATGTGGCTTGAGCATCGTTTGTCTTCATTTGAGCGGGTCCTCCACTGCCATCTCCACGGGGGCGGCTAATTGAAAAAGGCCTACAGAAATGCGATTGTAATAATTTATTGCTCTCAGCTTGTGGAGTCCTGGGAGTCATTTGTATTCATTAGTGTAAATTCAAATTATGTTTGTGATTAAAATCTGACTTTGACAGGCAGAGGGGCCTCAGACAGGACAGGCGCTGATGGGACCCCTGCTCCGGGTCACTGCCTCCCGCATTCGCCTCACTCCAAACACAAGGAAGAGCGGCATTCTCCACCTCGCTGCCATCAATCTGTGTCTAATTCAGGTTTGCACATTAACACTGATGGACTCTAGTTAGGCCCTCATTGTCTATGCCCTATGCACACAACTGTTAGAAGCCATCTTCAGAAAGACACTAAACACTAATGTGTCCCTGATTCAATTTTCTTGGAAAATATAGACCAAACAGTTTCTCCAAATGTCACACAGCGATGTGTTTAAAACGGGAGCTGGCAGTTAAGTAGGTCAGTGTCAGTGTGATGAACATCAGGTCTGGCATGTCAGACTGCCTCCTCCTGTCACAGCCCCAGTGGACGGGCAGCCTAGTGCTTATTGAAACCACTCTGATGCAGTCAGTGTGAGAGACTATCACACACGCTCTGACAAAGGTCAAGAGTGATTGCTCTGTTTAGTTTCTATGGGATACATGACAAATGTCTCTCAAGATGCACCTGTATCTTACTGTATCTCTACTTTCCCAGGTACAAGATTCTTTTCCAGGTATAACAAATACAAAGCATTCCTGTACATACAATCATATATATATGACTTAAATTCCTCTCTTGCAAACAAGTCCCTTGCTTAAAGCAGTGCTCTGAAAACAGATTTCCCTTCTCAATTACATGAATCACCCTCACTTTGAAACGTCACATATTACTGAGCAAACATGGAAAACATCT
Source organism: Taenioides sp. WSHXM2023 (assembly GCA_029959045.1). Taxonomy (NCBI): domain Eukaryota; kingdom Metazoa; phylum Chordata; class Actinopteri; order Gobiiformes; family Gobiidae; genus Taenioides; species Taenioides sp. WSHXM2023. Next base: position 15,089,790 of record CM057094.1, read on the forward strand.
CGGCGTACATACATCCCCAAAAGTGGAAAATCCCAGAGTTTCCTTCTGACCCCAGTCCATACTTGACACAGGGACAACAGTGCCAGAGGACATGAATGGGGCTTTTCTATGAGGTGAGGGAACCCTCCCTCATGTTCAGGTACACACGCACAGGGCAACCCCCTCGCACTCCCACGCTCCTGCCCTGCAAATGTCAGGCCAAAGGAGACCGGGTTTATCTTGGAGCCGCCTGGTATTTTTACACCTTCTGAGAGCTCATACGCGAGACCACTAAACAGGAAACCATGGCCTTCAGGGTATGCCTTGATATGAAACAAATGTCAAAATATCAAAAAGAGCTTTTATGTACTCTTAACAAATAATACAAATATTAAGTCTAAAATGAACTGTAAAACCAGAAAATGCTACAGAGAGTCTGGAGCATCTGAGACATCATATCTCAGTTATACCGTGAGGATGTTTATTATCTTTTATCTGTTGCCCTGTGCATGAGTCTACTCTGTCTGGGACAGCTTTCCTGTGTCTTACACAAACACTTTATCAGGACACACACCTGCCCAGTGTGTATATTTTCTAATAAGCTGCCTTTTTCCTTTGATAGGTGCTGTTTTCTGTCTGGCCAGGTCTGGACTATAAGAAGATTACACTTGAATGCCTGGGACTCATGGTGTCACAGTTATTTTTAAGAGCAAGATTAAGGATGCTAAAATGTCATAGGATTTAGTGAAGAAAGACTCCAGACATTAGCCCAGTGTTTCTTGTTCTTAACATCCTGCATGTTAAATGTTGAGACGTACATTTTCCAGTGCACCTATAGAGGCAGCTGTTGTGTGTTTCTTTAATGTGCTGCAGTGGCGACGTCTGCGCTTAGGGGTGATCGGGGGTACCTCGATGTCTGTCTCGTGCCCCGCTGTTCCACCCAGGAGCCTAAATACTAATGGCTCTCTAATGTATAAATGCCATTCTGAGGGCATTAGTCACACTTTCTCTCTCTGTACTGCAAAAGCACACACACGCACACATACACACTCACACACTCACACCCAAAGGAGACGCTCTATGAGGCATTCGTCACAGTACAGCCCTGCCTACGTTAAGACCAAAGACGAGGGCCAAGGCCAGGGGCAGAGGGGCTAAATTCTGCAGCACCAACAATGCATGTCAAAAGAGGCCTATCAGAGGCATTCTTTTAAAGCCCCGATGACATTTTTAGTGCACAAAGCGAAGACAGCAGGACCATGCCACAGACCACTGGAGAAGAGTGTGGGGTTCAGTTGTATAGAAGGTGGTGACAACTGAATTAAAATGTCGAACAATATTTACTTTCAGGCAGCATGAAAAGTTCTGGTTGTTCTAATCAAATAATTTTATTGTGATTTTGGATTAAGGCCAGTGGTGAAAAATATACCAGCCATATCTAGGGATTTGTTGACAGCTTACATCTCCATCCTCACATTAGGCATTATTGATGTAAATTAAGCATTGGTGTGTGTGTGTGTGTGTGTGTGTGTGTGTGTGTGTATGTGTGTGTTTGCATGAAGCTGTGGGGATCATTAACACTTATTTAAGGCATCATTTATCACAGAACAGCCATTAATCACTGTATAAGTAAACATCCTTCGCACTACATGTATATTTGTTGTGTGGTGTGTGCCAGCTTATGTTTCTGTGTGGGCGAATGAGGGCGACCTTAGCTGGGTTTTTGACATTTTCCCACACACATCCGAAAAACAAACTGACAGGCAAAAACACACTGATGAATTTGTCATCCTCCTCTTTACACCCACGTGTATGATCAATCAAATCTCATTCAAAACTGGTCATGGCTGAACAAAAGTGATATTTGAAGGAGAAACTTATTGCTAAAGATTGTTTTCATTGTAATTTCAAGCCATTGGTTCATAGGACTAACCACTTGTGTTCAACCCTCTTCATAATTCTGCATTGCAAACAGACAAAATTATTGTTAAAGTCTTATTTTATCCGCCCACATTTGCCCCTAAATTGTATTTTCTTTGAGGTTGCACTTCTGGGTTAGGGGAATCCTATTGCCCATAAAATATGATATAAAGTAGTTTAAGTAAAATGTTCAATATTCATGAGTGCCAAGAAGTCAACAATTTTGTTGGAAAGCGATATAATGGCTTTGTAGTGTGTATAGAACTTATTTCCTTTCAAGATTCAAGAGTGAGTAAAAGTTTGTTTGGCTGTGTTTTAGCATATTTGTAAAAACTTGCCAAAACCAATTATGAAGGGCAGTCCATTGCAATGATTAAAATGTGTTAGTAAAGTAGCTGCGCTCTTAACTTAAAAGAGACAAATAGCATTGATTGCATCACTGGGGCGCACTTCCATAACTCAGTGTTTTTAAGAGTCAGTGGTGCTCACACGAGGGACATGGACATCATTATAGTAGAGCATCAATCAGGGCATTTAAACCGAGCGTGACCATGTGACTGTTACTGAGCCGTGACCAGCGCAGCCTGTGACCTTATAAAGAGGCTGTAAAACACAGAGAGGACCTTTGAGTCTGCTGCTACTCCCAAGCGCTTTAACATGGCTAACAATGTGAACTCTCTTTCAGAAGAAGTAAAAAAAAATCAAAGCACAAAATTAAGAATATCATAACACAGTGCTCATTTGTGTATAGTTTGGCTTGTGTGCACTAACAACTATGTGTCTGTATGTGTGAGTGAAATAACAGGGGATGGAAACTGTAATGAGGTAGCAACGTTTACAGGGAAACTCCATGAGGAAACACCTCGGCAGCCTTCTCCTCGTGCCCGCTCCTCTCAACACAAGTACACTGAGACACGTGCCCAATGAGTCACAAGCAGAGCATATTACCTGCAAAATATTACCATTACATTGTATGAACACAATATCAGCCATTGCAATATCTAAATAAATGTAAAAAATGCCAAAGTGACAGTCCTGTTCAAATTGTTTTAGCTCTCCCAGGCTTACTAATAAGCATTATAATTAATAAATATATGCAATGATTATTTTTGCAAGAAATTATAAAAGTGCATGTAGCTTTGATGGAGGTTCAGGCACCTGTTTGTCTCAATAGAAAGGTCAGTGCTTTGCCATAATGTTCCACAGTATGGCATTAAACTATCTGTATCCTGCATTTATTCAGTTCAGTGTGATGTACTGATAAAAAGATATCGAGTAAAACATTCTTACTGTAGCAGTCTTGCCTCTCCACAGATCTGACCTGAAATTTGACTTGGCAGTATCCCCTTCTTGTCTCCATGGATATAGATAAATGTAGTACTGTGGAATATTCCTGGCAAAGCAATCTCCATGGTGACAAACAGGTGGTCAGACCCTGCATCACAAAAATGACGTGCAAGAAACTGGCTTTTAGGAGTTCTAACTCTACACCTTTAATGTCAAAATTACCTTCCAGATTTCTCAATAATTTGAACAAGATGCCTACACTGCTCTCCTTCAAAGTTTACAAATACTTTGCAAAGAGGTCTACAGTTCCCCGAAGCACACTTTCCACAGTATTAGATGGTGGTGTTTATCAGGTAGACCCCGAAGAGAACCCAGACTGGAAACTTCACGATGAACTGCTTTAATGAGTGAAGGGTGGGGTGAAAGGACCTTGCAATTTGATTTCACATCATGGCACCACCGAGTCGAGTATGACTGGATGGAAACACCAAGAGCAGTGGAACAAAACAGTGAACAGAACTAACAGGACAAAGAAGATCCTGAGACATTTCCATTTTCAAGTTTTACAAAACTGAACTTTCAAGTTCAATTTTGAAACTAACCAAAAAGCTCAATAAATCATCCTAGTTTTGATAGAAAAATAAAGATTAGAAGAAAACACTTTTAGACACTCATAATTCACACAAATAATAGTTAGGGCTGTTCAAGTAATCACATTTTAATCAATCATCAATTTGAGATTCAGTCTTCTCTAATTGTCAATTTATGGTTGGGTCTATTTAACTTAGAGTTCCACAGGCAATTCTTTGTCAGTAAAAGTATGTGGTTTGGAGCATAGTTCGGGCTTTGGAATAAGGCAATTGACTGTTTTTGAGTTAAATGGCATTTATTACAAGTTTTGCCTATATTTTGGAAATTAATATCTCATATTGATCAACTTCAAACAACAGTAACTGCTTATCATTGTAGTGCTGGTATACTTGTTGGGTACAGTTGTGTTCTGTTCACATCTGACAACTATTACCTCCTAAGTCCCTGCTGCTCTGTTATGACACGTTACCATGACGCCATGACACCTCCAGAGACGCCAGCATCATCAATCATCCACTGTCACAAACTTCTGACAGACTTTTTGGAGGAAGTGGGGCCTCTTCTCTTCTCTGGGATATTCTTATAATGTTAAGCCTGTCACAATAATACATTTTGAAGTGGGATATATTCCTACAGAAAATATCACAATAAATGATAATAACACTGGGGAACACTCTATATGTTGCATTTAAAGAAAGACTTGTTTTTAGTCAATTTAAGTGTGCTGAGTTCAAATCTGACATTAGTTTATTTCTGCAAGCTACAGATTTTATGCAATCTTTTATGCAATTTTGCAATTGATTTTATGCAATCAGGCTTGTTTCTACAGTGATGTCTCGATGAGGAAGCCATGTTTGATCTGGAAAAAAGAAGCATGATAAAAATATTAGAATCTATCTATGTATATAATCTCAAAACGCTTAGATTTGGGTTACGTAACTACGTACTTACGTACTAGTACATCTATCTCAAATTGCATGAAAACTAGAGCTTATGGAGAAAAACTAATTTCAGATTTGAAATCAGCGCCTAAAAATCCTTCAGAATCAGTTAAAAAATCCAATGCAACAGGAAGTTAAAATTTTAGTGTTCCCCTGTGTAATGACAGTACTTTATTGCCACTGACACAGAAAGCAGTACGGGACCTGGAGGCATGAACCCTTGAGAGACTGTGATAGTATTGTCCATTCCATTCTGGTCCTGTCCAGTCTCAGTCTATTCAAGTCAAGTCTAGTTATGCTTCTGTTGTAGGGAGTATTATACCTCAGATGACATAGGCTAAGATAACATGTACTGAGATGGCAGTAAGGGTCCTCGGTACAGCACAGAAGTGCAATGTGTTCTATCATTAATAAAAAATGTACTTCCTTTACAAAGAAAATGTACACACAATGAATATTCAGCACCAAAATATATTGTTCCATCCATAATTTGTTGAATTAGTTGATATAGTAATTATTATGACAGGCCTATAATGAATGTCTGTATGTTTGGCTGTGTATGTGGAATTGCTTTTAATTTGAGTCGCTATTACCTCAAAATTATATTGAGTAAAACTTATAATTAATAGATTACTTTTTTCTAGAACACTTTTAGATCCATCAGTGGGGTCCCTGTATTCACTGTGCTTTGTAACGATACAGGGACAACCATGTTGAATGTTAGCATCGTCCCGGGTCAGTGGTTGCTGTTTTGGTGCCTGTGTGTCCCCTCAGGCCTCTCCTTTCCCAGCTCCTCTCCCCTGGAGCACTGTGGGTGTGTTTAGAGGCAGCCCAGCAGGCCACCCTCATCACAAAGACCTCTTCTTCCAGCGCCATAGACTGCCAGCTGGTGAGAGTGGTCCACTGTTTGAGGGGTTTAAACCAAACAGAAAAATGCCTGTACCTTAAAATAAATAACAATTTCATCTCCTCCTTCCTAGTGACCTTAGTGGAAAGTAAAGGAATCAAAGAGACCTAGATGTTAATGTGGAATAGTCAACAAGCTGGACTCATTAGACCCAACACTGCAGGCTATTTTCTTTCCACAGCAGGCCGGCCACGCTGATAAAGCAATAGACTGAAAAGGAGAGTCCATTAAAGAAACAGGGACATAAAACATAAGCACAGAGGCTAAAGGAGTCCAAATTAACTGTGGGTCATGCTATGTCTGAAACTGGTTTGAGTACAGCATCTAAAGACAAATAAAGAAGTATCCACATGGTGTTTCTGCAGCAAAGGACGGAGCAGAAATTCCCATGAACTCACATAGTCGCCTCCACTCAAAGACTTTGGAAAAATGTGACAAACAGTACAAGCCATAGCACAAAGAAAGTAGCAGAGTGTAACAAATTAGTATTTTTGCATTTATATGAAAAAACACATTTTCACATTTCACTCAGCAGCATTCAAAAACATCTCATAAACAAGCTTCCTTCAGCCTAAAAAATATTGTGTATCTTTCAGCTGTCCAGTCTCTTAATGGTACGCAGCACTCCATCCCCTTCCCGCCAGGTCCTAAAGAAAGCCTGATCTCACACACTGGTAATCAATCACAATGGAACACCACAGTCGCCCATAGCAACGTCACATACGGCTCAAAGATGATGTTACCAATTGTGAAACAGCCATATGAGTTCTGTTGGCTGGGAGTTCACCCAACTACACCCAACTGGCTCTCACAAAATCAATAATCAGTGTGGAATCAGTGCAAACAAAAAAAACATGAAAACACAAAAGCTTCTCTGTGTACGATTTGGCCAAAAAGTAGCTAGCTAGCTAGCTAGATAAATAGATCCCGAACGAAATTCACTTTGATGTTTAAATTGCACTTAACCTTTTCAGGTTTGCATAAAACTTACTTACTCCATGTTGTATCGCTTTAACTTTCTATTTCCATGGAATCATGCAGGTGACATTCCATCTCCAGAAAAGTTACACAGTATTGCTTTAATTAAATAGCATAAAATGAACCCTTGCATGTCCTTCTAAACTCCTCACCTCACCTTTGTTGTTAATTTTTAAATGGGAAGATTATTAACATTTTGTCCACAAGGTGAATCTGCAAGCTACTAAGAATAATTGCATGTTTATTGTTACTGTTGGTTACATTGCTGAAGGGGTTAACAGGTGTTTCATAAGAAAAATAATGACCAGATTTTGAATTTTAAAAGTAGGTGAAAAGTATCAGTTGCATCTCATATGGACAAGGCCACACATCCTGAGCTGTTTGTTCATCGTCCTAAAGCTGATCTGTGCTATTAAAGCAGACACATACAGCTCTACTTCAGGAGCACTCCTCAAACCACAATAACTGTTTTAGTGCAGTGTGGATGGGGCGCTGAATTGAACAAACCACTTTTGAGCTTAACTGAAACGATCTGGGGGAGTCTGACTTTAATCGTGTGGATTTGGGTGTAACGATATGAATTCATGGTGCATAGCAAACAATGAAATGATAGGCTTCGGATTCAGGAACCATACGGAAGCATTTCTGAAGAGACCCCGCGCGACTATGGTCTCATTTTTCATTCCCTCAAAACCGTGATTATTCTTTTGAATCTCACCCCATCAAAACTGCACACAGACCACAAGGCACCACTGAAATCCTCTGGGTCTATGATTTGCACTTCAGGATTTAAGAGAACACATTTGAAGATATTGAGATCAGACAGGGTATTAGGAGTTCAACCACAGCTTCAAGTGAGAATAAACAGACAATTCAGATGTTAATGACATATGCCCCAAGCACTGATGGAATTAAAGGAGATATATAATAAGTTAAATAGACTTTTTAATAGCTTTTAACCATATGACAACACTGGAGCTGCTTCATTAACTTACTCACAATACAACTTTTAATTGTAGTGTATGTTTGAGTAATGCTCTATTGTCCTGCATTTGAATGCTCGGATAGTCTGTTTTCACCTCCTATCCCTACCCACATTCCTGTAATTAATTACATGTAAGAAAAATAAGTGTATTTAAAAAAAATAGACTCCATGTCATATGACTGTCAAAATGTCAAATAAAAAATATCAACCTGGAAATGACAATCTGCTGCTTGCTGGTAGTAGAAAATATGTTTAAAGTATAGACTAAAGTATAGCTCCAACAATATTGTTATGCTATTATTTAAATAAAATATATTTTAGCTTACATCAAACTTCATGTTGTGTCAATATGTGGTCCTTTCATGTGTTTGAAAAGTGCATTTGACGTTCATTATACTAAGCCTCACTGAACTCCATTAAACTATTAGCTACTGAAGTCCATTTTGAAAGTGCAGAGGGAGTTATTGGCCTCTCTCTTGTTTGTCTTTGCTTGTCCAGGTTTGAACTGGCAACACTGGGACTGAAAAGAAACAAAATCAGATCCAGAGTGCCGCTCTGTGCCCTTTACTCATCCATCACAAGCACCGTTCTGATCATAGAGTTTGTACAGGCCTCTCCACTGTGCACCGTGCCATGGGGCCTGGGGCGCAGAGCACAGAGGTCAACACCACTTCCTATTTTAACCTGAGCTGTGCAGAGGAAACAGCACCCACCTGATCAAAGCTGTGTGAGAGAAACAAACTTTCAACAAATGTTCTATTTGTTTGCTGCTTCATTAGGCAATAACATCAAAAGAACAATATTTATAAGTATAATTATTACTAATGTGAGTGAGGCCAAGTCATCTAACTTATCCATGTGTTTGGAGGAGGGGAGAGAGACAGAGGATTTGGAGATCATCATATGATCATCATAGTAACATCATTGTTCTCCCAGCATTCGCAGTCTATTGAACTAAAAGTACATCCAGTAAGTTGCACACATAAGTTAGATTATATGATGCGTAACCCCACAATCAGATGAGAGCACTGTGGGGACCTTCGGTCTATTTCTGGACTCCTCAGTGGTGTGGCTCAGGGCCACTGAGCTACAAAGAGAGAGCAGATAATCGGCCAGGGGTGGAGGTCCGCTGTGTATTGTCAGTGATGAAGCTAATAAAGTCCAGCCACAATGTCTGATCCCTGATCCTTGGCTGCGGTCCAGCGCGGGCACACTGCTGCCCCCTCTGGATGGTGACAACGGGCCTTGGGAGCAGCTTTGATCAGGGCCTGCCTGTCATTCAGCATTAGGGGAGAGCTCAGTGAAACCAGGATGGACCAGGAAACCACAGCGGCCTCACTGGATGAGCCCAGAGCCACGGGACAATTGGCTGAGTCTGGTCTGAGCGCTGAGCAGAGCGGCAGGCGTCTGCTGTGTGCAGACAGACTGTGGGTGTGCCACATGTCTCAGGCTGACACTGTTACCACCCAGTCACACTCAATTACAGATTCATCTGCACGCAGTCCCATACAACTCTATTATACAGACCTCTGCAGCTGAGCTGTGGGGTTAGTGTTGCGTATAATACAGAATGTTTGTAATAATAATTAAAACTTAGAAATAATAACCTCTACAGATAGGATTCAGACTTATGCTAGTAGAACTCACATTAAATGGTTTTATCTTTTCCCATTCTGTGATTTGCAGAACTGGGCACAATGTTAAACAGTTAACCAAGGACATTGTTGTTGCAGCAGTAATATTTTCTTAATATTGTCTGAGAGTAAAAAAATATTATATACAAATAAGTCATTTCCGAATGAGTGACAGGTTTGTGCTTGAAACTGCATAAAACAGCGACAGATCCTTTTATTGATATGGCAGCACACTTCATAAACACACAGGAGTCTATAGAGCAGAATATCCACTTTCACCACTTTCCTGGAGTTCCCACTGTGTCAGTCGGGGGAAGCTATTCATTTCACAAAATATGCCTTGTGAATCAGAAAGACCAGGGTTTCATTTTACACAGAGGCTGAACTTGAACTCTTGCTGCAGCCTAAATTTGATACCATTCATAAATAATTGTGTATTTTAGATGAAAATACAGAGGTAAGCTTGACCAACCATATAAATCATGCACAATTGTAGTCTAAATAGATGCATAAAACAGATAACATAAAATAAAACCAGTGGGATAAAATTCTAGACACTGTTGTGGCCAATCACTTACTGTAGTAGAGCTTTCCCACGTTACCCTCAGCAGAACTCATGGTTATAAGATTTGATCATTTCCTGTTGTAAAATGGTTACAACACATTATGGGTGTTCATGATTAATTGATTAAAAGCCATTATGCACTAAATCAAAAGAAAATTATTTACTGTAGATCATTATGTCGGAGATAAACTATACAGACTTGCAGAATTAATTGTAAGTATGCATACAATTGAGCCAAACTGCAATACCATCTTATAATTTCTCTCTAATGCCAATCCACTTCTTTAAGAGAGGCTACCAATCTGCTACCATATATCAAAGTATTCTGGGCAGGTGAATATATTACAAAATTGCACAAAATGGTGTTTTTTTGCATGGGTGACATGCGAATTTGAACCCCAGCAAAACAAATTCACATCTTACGTCAAATCAGACATGAGCAAGGCTTTATTAATCCCAAAGGGTAATTCAATGCAAGTCATTAACACACGGTATTGACTCCTGTTATTCATCTGCATAGGTGTGGGTGTTTCAATGGCAACAGAAATCTAATATTTTCTATTACTTGACTTGAGCAACTTTGAGTAATTTTAGAGCATGATGCAGGAGACATTGTGAAAAAAATCGTTTCATCTTCATCTTTTCTATGACTGAATATTCTTTTCTGGTGTTTATTGCTATGATTCGATTGCCTCACAAATCCAGATTCCAGAATATCTTTTTGTATTTTTTATATACAGTAGAGGGACCACCACTCCCTCCATTGCACCATCAAACTTCCCTCACCATTTTGGGCTTCGTTCATTGATTCTACACAAATCCGCTATGTTTTTCAGTCCCTTACTTATTTCCTTTATTTTTCCCTCATATGCAGCCATATTTCTTTTGATACAGTGGGATTAATGTCACTGATTGTCAGTCACAAATGGTGCACTTGTATGTATATGCACAGCGTGTTTTTTGTCACTTGTTATAAGGTTACTACAAGTTTTACACTTTTAGAAACCAATATACATGACATTATGGGCTGCAGTCACATCCGTTAAGAAGAGCTTGAGCCCAAATCCCCCTGTTAATGGGAAATAGATATAACAGTTATTACTTTGGTGAAGGGTGAATTTATGGGGATACATCACACGCTTTTTGCCTAAATGAGAAAGACAGAGGCAAATTGGAGCATGGGTCAATATGACAAAACCATCAAGTTATAAAAAAGGTCTGCTAGTCATATCCCCAATGTATGTTATGTATGTGCTTACTTTACAGATCCAGGGTCCAGGGGTAACTGCCTTTTGAGGAAGTCTTGAGGCCAGTGGGTAGACGTCAACCCCAATAGAAAGAAACGACATGGAAATCTCAGCAGGATGCAGTGAATGTGTGGGCACATCACCTCTTGCTCAAAACCATAGTATTATCACACCCCATTGATAAAACACACTAGATCAGTTCTTTACATCTCAGAAGTTAGGACTAAAAACATATGATAAGTTCAGGGGAAGTAACAAATAATGACCCTCTGGTTTGCCCAATGGTAAAACCTCACACAGTCATTCCCCAGTTCAACCTTCTGTCAATATTTTGAAACCAGTTTCTACTCCCATCAGCTTAATAAAAGCTCAGTTTTCTCATGAACTTGAAGTCATACAAGCCAAACATTTGTACCTTTTCTTGACTCTTGGGTAAAGAGTTGCCCTAGCCTCCATTGTGAAATCCGAATAATTAAAGGATTTGGCCAATCAATCTCCCAGTGTAATTTCCTGTATCCTGGCTCTGGCCCAATGGGGTTTTGGAGGGGGGTATGAGGGGCGGCAGGGGGGTTACAGAGGTGAAGGTCAGTGGTCTAAAGGGACATGTTCAGGAAGCAGCCGCACACAGCTCAGTCTGTAATGAATATCAGGGGCGTCAGAGTAAACACAACTGCAGCAGTCAGTGAACAAGTCACACAGCCAACACTGGACACTTCAGATACCTGCACCCAACCACTCTGTTCACACCATGCAAAAGAGATCAATGTGACAGATAGTATAGAATCTGTACAAAAAACTTCAACAGCAACTGCTCAATACTCAAGCTTCTCAAACCTGCAATTCTATTTTTTATTAAAAAATGACTGTCAATAAGAGTTCCCTCCACTTAGTCAATTTAATCAGTGCCATTTAAAAAAAGTCAAATTTTTTCCTCAAAAGTGAACTCTCTAAACCACATGCTTTTACTGACAGACAACTGGCTGTGGACATCTCGATTAAAAAAGACCCAAGTTGATCTTTGACAATTAGACAAAACTGAATTTCGATTCAAATTTGATTAATTTCCTAGTGTTATCATAACAAACATTCTATTTTGCATAAAGACAATGTAAAGTGATTTGGATTTGTGCTTTCAGCTGTTTAGCTGTTTCATGTAAGAAAGTGAAACAAACATTAATTACATACATGTAGGCAAAGCCATACAATGCTCAAAAGAAGTAGAGCTTAGGAGTGCCTGTTTCCATTTTTTATAAGATATATTGTTATTACTGGCATAGGCTCTACATCCAATGAGGGTACATACATGAAAAAACATTAACACACTAGTTGATGCTATCATGTTTTCTTAAGTTTCCATTGTGCTTTACACTTTGAATGCTGGTCCTTATGGATTAATGAATGAATTAGCCTATGTCTTCTCTCCAACAGAGAAATGTTCGAATTATATTTTGAATAACTTGAAAATCTGCAAAATCTGAACTATAAGTGACCGGTGTCTGAATAATGGGACCATTGAATGATGTGGATACTAAGGATAAAAGTCCATTCTCAGAAACCATTTATTTTTCTTTAATCACTGATCGGCTCAGAGCTGCTTGCAATGAATTGGACGTATGTTATTGGTAGAATCTCTGTTTTCTGTATGTGGCCACAGGCTAAAGACAGAGGTGACGCTAAAATAATCCCAATAACTCAAATGTGAACTCAATGTGCAATAATACTCCCTCTGAGATATGGTATGGAGTGGGATGTTTTTCTACACAAAAGTCAAGATGTCACACGAGGTGCACTCCAGCCTCGCTCCTGAAACAAAACATCCCATTCTCCCGTTTGGAGCAGTCAGATTACATGACCACCTGTGCGTATCTACAGAAAAGAACCAGAGGAGAAAGAAAATCCCAAAACACAAAACTATTTATTGAGACAAATTCAACAGAGGAAGAGAAATATTTGGTTAGTTTGGCGGCAAACGGTTGGCAGTGTCAGAGCAGAGCATGAGTTTTGGAGTTATGGGGGGAACAGCCGGCCCTTTGTCTACCAACAGAATGGTGCACTCCGTGGGGTCATTGCAGGAGGCCCAACATCACACACACGCACACACACACACCCACACACACACACACACATGTTCATTCACACAAAAACCATAACATTCCTTTGCTTCATGACTGTTTTATTAACCATGTGAACAGGTCACAGAGTCACACACCCAGCATAACTACAGTCTCTATAGTCACTGACACCGGCTCAAATACACACCTAAAAGATGACATGTCTTTTTTTTTTTTTTACATGTTGATCAGATTGTCTCAAGATAAAGTTAGCTGATCTCTACATGAGCTTAATTTTGATGCAAAGTCATACTAAACTTATGACACTAGAGGCAAAGAAAACGTATATATGTATAGTAATGGTAGTATTTTAGGAGTAGGAAGAGGATACTAGTTAAAGTACTAGCAGTAAAAATGGTCTCTTAAGGTGTTAAAGGAGCTTATGCCACATACTTGTGACGATATGGCTGGAATGTTCCACAATACGACATTAAATTTATATATCTTTATGGTGACACCACCACGTCTGTGTACAGGTCAGATCTGTGGAAGCAACCTGCTTCACACAAGGATGCATTTTTTTCAATATATTTTTAACCAAATCAATAAATGTAAGATATGTTTACTGCCATACTGTGGAACATTTCAGGCAAAAAAAAAAAATCCATAGAGAAATGCAGACCCTTCTCCAGAGAAGTCACATAGTGTGCCTTTAACACTATGATCAGATCCAACTGGTGAAATAAATGTTTTTCTTTTCTTTATAGATAACTGATTGCCTTCAAGTCTGTTTATGATTATGATTTAAAGAGTTACATTATCCTGTTATTTTTTCTCATTAAACCAAAATACTTCACAGAATATAAGAATATTACTATTGAATCAAAGAGGAAAGTACCCCTGAAATAGAAAGCCCTTAAAACAGTGATTCATCTCAGCTTTCACCTATGTGTTTTGACGACTTAACTAGATCCTCTGCTTAGACTTTTGCGGTTAAACTCTTTCCTATGTTCTTGTGACCTCGACTGACCTTCTGTGTGTTAGAATGTGACCTGTTGTTTTTGCTGCCAATAAAGTATTTCAGAGGACCCCAGGAAAGTTACTCACAGTAGCAGTAAACATCATGGAGACTACACAACACACCAACATTTAGCCAGAACGACCCAGTCTTTATTTTTTATGGGCTGAAAACATTTCCAGTTAGTCGTTCCCCCCTAAAGCACCATTGTTCATTTTGGACTAGATTGGGCACAGTAAACTGCCAATGTTGGATTCGTACCACAGCTAAGCTACACTGCCTGACTGACTATATAAGGCCCCCCGCAATAAGTACTAAGTAAGAGGTGTTAAAGTCTGAGCATTTCCAGAAGTTTGAGCCACACACACAGTTCTGTTGGTTCTTGTTTGGCTTGAACGGTGTGGTAAAGGGGACCTCCATGGTGAACACACTACACACGACAGCCCCTGTAACACAGTATCCCGATACGGGTGCTGTGGTTCACTGCTCCCCACTGTGATAATGGGCAGTAGCAATTTACAAGAGGTTTTACTGAAAAATCTGAATCAAATAGTACTCCATCCCACACATTTAACTACGAACTTATGATGGCTTTATCTTTCTGCTAGTGCATAGAAGAATGTGTTTTTCTCTAATCATTTTCATTAAGTCAACAGACTGGACAGCAGAATGGAACGGTACATTTAACTTGAGAATTATGAAACATGCCTTACTTTTCACATTGCAATATCCATAAAATGAAGTCATACATTGCTAGTATTAAAGTTGTCGATAACAGCCATAAGATTTCCATAGAATAAAAGCTGTTGTTGACATTGCTGCAAGCCAAGTAGGCTATTTTTCTTTCTTGTCTATTTCTGTAAAAGTAATGTAAAAATCTAAAAATGCAGGCTTCTGATAAACAGAAAAAATAAAATGTAACATATAAAATAACATTAGTGTCTAAATAAACTAATTTAAAGTGGCATGCAAAACAATGTGAGTGTAATGTCTTTGTACTGATAAGGCTTTCCCCAACAGCAGAGGCTTTATTACAGATGTCATTACAGTGGTATAATCTCACACTGACCTAAATAACCAGCTGGGGGTCATTTTATGTGACCATCCTCCAGAGATCAACAGAAATCTCTCTTATTTGTCCTCAGTATGCAAATATCTAGTAGCCTGGTAAAAAAAAGACCACAATTAAAACCATTGCATAAAATACAATCTGTATCTAATTCCAATAGCCATAAAAAGAACAGCAGGGGGACACTTCTGTGCCTCCCTGCTGACAAAGACGTATGAGAGTAACAAAAGACAGAGCCTTCAAACAGGCTAATTATTGACAACATTTATCGTAAATAATTTATATTTACACTTTTGTTCTTTAGTGTTATTTTATATATTTTGTTTTTAAGCATCTTAACTATTTGTAAGGGTTTTTGTACGTGGAAGAGGATCGGACCAGTGCTTAAGCTTACAATACCTGGTCAATAATTATTAGTCTATTTGGTCCATAAGTGGCTGTTGGAACAATTTAACTTCCCATTCACTAGAAACCATGTCTCCTGTGACACACATACTGAGAACAGCACAGATTTAAGACCTGTCACTGCAAAGGTACACATGAGAAAGAGTATCTTGTGGGGCCCTGGAGGAATATAAAACGAGCTGCCTCTGTATGTTGGGCTGCTCGTGCATGTATGTGGCATGTTCGTGTGAACGAGAAAGAGAGAGGACTGTGTATGTGCAGAGGAGCCAAAAGTGACCCGAGAGGCCCAGCTAGTTACACCTTCTCTGCTGGAGACCACCACTTCCACAAAACAAGCATTGTAGGTAAAGGGCTGTAGACATCAGAGACACTTGAAACAACACCTTATGGGAACATAAGCACTCACAGCCATAGACTGGGTTAAAAACAATGGCTTCATCTGATGCCATACTTTTTACCTGGCATTATGCACTTTATTCTGTTCTTAAACCTGTAGGCTACAAAATGTTTCAAATGCACTAAAAATGTCTCTAACAATAACCCCTGGGTGGTTGTGCAAACTCTTACATATGGTGTTTCTTGGCTAATTATGTGTGATTGAGGCCATGTCAAAAACACTTACTGGAAGTTATGTAATGAACTGGAAAGACTGTGGTGTTTCTATACTATGTATTAAAATGGGTTGCGTTCTATAAAAACCCTTCTGACCTTTATCAAGGTACTTCTCACTTAATTTTCCGCCTTTTTCTTGCCTGCATCATCATTAACTGTATCATGGCCGGGAGCGAGAGGAGGGAGGGGGCTCGTGCACGCTGACCTGTGGTCGTGGCTCCACTGAGACCTCGTTGGCTGTGAGCAGGAACATACGTCAGCGGCTCTCTACAGCTTCACTAAGCTCCTGGCGCTCACAATCGCACATGTAAAAGTAACTGCTCCAACTGTTGCCTCGACAGAACGACTTCAGTCACACCACGCTGGAGTGCCACAAACTGGAACGTGAGGAAAAATAGCCTACTTTAAGTTTGCGAGCAACCCAGAAATCATCTCCCGGATAGTTTTCTGCACACTGTCAGGCTTGGATTTTACCGTTTTTGACGATGATTTTTGCGCACCTGTTCCTGGTGTGGGGCAGCATCCTGGGTGCTGTGGCGCACCGCGCGGGTAAAGTGGGTTCTGGGGGCGCACAGGAGACACGGGGCGTACGTTCCCCGTTGGATTACTTTTTAAGCAACAAGGGGCAGGAGGACACGCTCTCTCAACATATGTTCAAACTGTACGAGAAGAGCAGCAAGGAGAGTCGGCTCAGGGAAGGGAACACTGTGAGGAGTTTCAGAGTCACAGCAGGTGAACTATTTAAGGAACTTTAAATAATGCTTGTAATACTAATGCTGTATGTCTCCTCCATCATACGAAGCTATAAATGTTCATCACTCACTGCTGAGGTCTAAATAAGATAAACTGTTTTGAATTGTCTGAGAGAGCAAATGATTTTAGGACGCCTGTGGCACACTGTTGCTGCAGCTGTGCTCCATCTGCATTGTATCCGAGCAAATACGCCAGACAGACAGGGGGCAAGAATGCAGGCGACTGGCCGTGAGAGATGACAATCTGCCTTTATAAAACCGCAGTGGTGTTTAGGACCTGCGCTCCAAAGGACCACTGTCGCTGTCACAGCATCCACTTTCCTGTTGTGGCTACGGGACATGTGCGACTCCGCGTCCTGGAGTCAGAGGGCTTATGTCGCAGCCGCTTTTCTCTGTCTGATGCTGTTTTTAAAAATACAACCCATAGGCATTTATATATCCCACAAAGTTCTCAAATGTCATATCATAACACGCGTGTATTTTTGCTGGAGAGGTGGGGTGTAATCCAAGTCGAGATGTAAAGCACTTTCACAACAATGTAAGATCTGTTCAAACAGTTAATAATGTCTTGGTATCTGGGAAGAAAGTGATGGTTGTATTAGATTTAAGAGAAAGCTTAAACTAAACTAAGCTTTTCCATATGCAGTCTGAATAAAGGGTTAATACTGTTGCCTTCCACTCCATTCTTGCACAATGGACAATAACTCCGTTGTAGAAATTAATATCATGATTACACAGCTTCCTTCTTTGCCCCTGACAACTAAATCCCTTAGAGACCTCAATGCATGTGTACTGTTGGAACGTATAGACAGTGCATGGGGCATAATTTTTGTTTCTTCATCCTGGTTAGAAATAACTTTTGCCATGAAGTTTGTAGAAAAACAAAACACTGATAAATGCACTCACTTTGTGTGTTGTTCACCTGACACTGACTGATTTATTGTCATTACAGAGCCCTCTGATCAAAGGACGGTGTATGGGCTAAACCTCACAACCCTGCAGGACTCCGAGGTCATCCTTTCGGTTACATTTCACTTCCTGCTGGAGCGGCGTCCGCCTCATAAGCCCTGGTTCTGTAAACGCTTCAAGAGCTCTTTATGTCATTCTCCAGCCGTCCACTCAGCCATGTCCGTCAGCCTGCTCCTTCGCTCTGTCTCCTCCGGGTCAGAGATCGACTCAGGGTCAATAGGGTCACTCCTAGGCAACGTAACCTTCCACCCCCACAGGAGAGGGGTGTGGCAGATGAAAGATCTGACCCAGGTCATAAAGGAGGCACGGGACAGGGGTCATCTCCTGCTATCACTGGAGATTGACGTGGGGTCGCAGTACCACAGGAGTCCTGCGGAGGTGCTCTCCGCAGGAAGTCTGCCGTACTTTTTGGTCTATGCTGATGATCAGGCGCTTGGGGAGCCTAACAGTGTTGCTGCAAGTCTTCAGAGATATGACCCCTCTGTGGAGGCCAGGGACCCCTCTCTTTCCTCACAACACAAACCAAACACTGCTCCAGGACGAGTGCGGAGAGCCCTCATCCAGAATAACGAGCTACCGGGCATCAGCTACAAACCTGATGGGTACAGGAAGGAGGACATGCTGGAAGGTTCTTGGTATCTTGGACTTAAGCTAAAACCTGGAGAGAAACAGAGGAAAAAGATAAACCACAAGGATAAGGTGATGGAGCAGAGTAAAGATGGTGAGTTGTTAAGAGAGGCAGAAAAGATGGCAGTAAGAATTCACAATGAGGAGTCCACAAAACACAGCCCTGTACAAAAGGATGAGAGGAGGAACAGTGACAAGAAGCACAAAGGCAGTTCAGCTAAAGAATCTCCACTTTTGAATTTTGATGAAAAGACGATGCGTAAAGCCCGGAGGAGGCAGTCCAGCGAGAGCCATGAAAGGACCTGTTCCAGAAGAAACCTAAGAGTGGATTTTGCAGATATTGGCTGGAGTGAATGGGTTATTGCACCCAAGGCATTTGAAGCCTACTACTGTGCCGGCACCTGTGGATTTCCAATACCTAAGGTAGGACCAGAGGCTGGACTATTTTATACTATTCCAGCTAAATATCTATTACTAAACTAATTTTACGTTTTGCAGATTACCAGGCCTTCTAACCATGCCACCATACAAAGCATTGTGCGAGCTGTTGGGATCATTCCTGGGATCCCTGAACCCTGCTGTGTCCCAGAGAAGATGAGCCCGCTGCCTGTGCTTTACCAGGATGAAGCCAACAACCCAGTGCTTAAAGTCTACCCCAATATGTCGGTCCAGTCCTGCTCTTGCAGATAGAAGCAGGACAAGAACAAGGGAAGAGGAAAAAGAGACAGATCTCAACCTGTGGTTTACAGCGGTTTTGTGAAGTAACTGGGCATGTTTTTCCTTGAGGAACATACTATAGTCTCTAGAGAAATTACTTCCATTTTGTTGGTCTCGCGGCAGCAAACCTGGAGAGACTAATTGTCTGGGGTCTGTCTCAGCAACAGGACCAGGCTCAGGACTACACATGGCTCAGAGCAGTTGTTTTGATTATGGCGATATTGGAAATTGCATGGACAGCAACATTTAAGGGGCTTTTCCCTTTGATCCAGTGTTCAAAAACAGCTCACAGCAGGTTCAAACTCATGTTGTCTTAGGACACAAAAACTATAAATGAAAGACTTTATCAGTGTGTCATCGGGCAGCTCAGCAGTCATTCACACATGACTGCATATATTACATTGTTACATACTGTGTACAGCTGTAGTTAATCTAAAGATAATTATAGGCCGGACTGTACATACATGCCATAATGTGCTTGCAAGACTGGGGTTATTTAAGAGTCTTGTGTTGTGTAAAAAGGACGTATTCATCTGGCTTTCATTTATGTGTCCTTATAATGCTTTGAAAGCCAAACAGAAATATTTTTCTATTTTAAATGTGAAACTTGACTTAGTTGTGTCACGGTTTGTAGGTTCTGTTACAGGTTCTGTGTTACTCTGTGTTATATTAGACTCTATTTTATAAATGTTTTTCTTAAATTATAAAAGAATGTGTCTTTGCGTTAGAATAAAATAATTTAATTCCATACATTTTAAGATTGTTGTTGAGTCAATATTTGTTATGTTAATCCTTTGAACTTTTTAAAACACTAAAAGTACAAAGGCAGGAAAGTCCCACTCAAAGATACCCAGCATTCCACTGAAGCTCCTTGAAGCCATTACCACCCCACACCAAAGCCTCTTGTCCAGCAAACGATGTGGCCGCCCCGGATTAATGGCAGCACAAGGAAGCAGACTTATGCGCCAATTAGACGAGAGCCACTCCAACTTCAAAACACAATGCACTTCCTCTTTATCGGTGCCTATGACCCACAGTTAAACATCTCAAGTGCAGGATGCTCCTTCAATGGCCTTTTAACACGGATGTTTAGGGAAAGATCTAATTCATGGTTTCAGTCAAGTGGAGGATGAAAACAAAATGACAGTGCACCTTTGTATCATTAACCTTAGTTAGTTTGGAGTTCTTAGCCTGGAGTCGCGGTTGGCCCCCATAGCACCACATCTGTTTGTAACAACGCATGCTTTGATGTCTGTACAAAACACTGGACAGTAAATTTGTCTCAATGACGATAGGATTTCTGGAAACCACTTCTAAAAAAAATGCAGTAATGTATAGACATGTATAATACTGGGCTGTGCAGTTGACTGTGTAGCTATTAGACAGGCTCTAAAATCTGGACTAGACTCATCACCCAGAGGGAATTACATTTAATACACCACTGCAGATGTTTAATACAAAATTGTCATAAAAACCCAAATGTTAACACTAAGATAACATTAAAATGGTTGGAATAAAAAAATTCACATTCCTTCCTGACTATATAAAGCAGTAGTTTTAGTAAATTAGTACTTCAGTGGAACAAGCAATGCAAGATTAAATCCAAATGTGATCTGCCCAATTTGGATTTCATTGCTTCTTATTTACTAATACACACGCCACATCTATTTTTGCTCACTCCATATATTGGTCACCAGTACTTAGAAAGTTATACTCTGAGTGACAAATGGATTTAACCAATCACAATGAAGTGAGAAGTCTCAAAAGGAGTATTACAACTTCTTAATATACTTTGGAAAAATAAGCACTGTGATAAAAATTACAAGTTATGTTAACAATACAGGATTCCGTCCAGAAATCAGGATCATTAACATTTAAGACTGAAACAAGTACAAGAATACATTTGTAGAAGTCTATAGTCAACTACAGGTACAATAAGGGTTTTCTATAAAAACACAGGATCTTTTGTTCTTTGCAGAGGACATTCTATTACCTATAATCAATTAGAGAGGATATGTTGTGCAGAACAAGCTCGAGACAATATAAAGCTATAGAGGATATGTGCATTGTAATAAACTGTGACATAAATGTGCTGAGTAATTTGTGACATGCATTTTTTTTAACGATAACCAAGCATAGCCGACCTTACATTTTTTTATAGTTTACAAATATTGCAGCTACACAGTGAAGCCACAGTCTGCTGTACCCACATAACCATGCTTGCCACCTCAAGCACACTTTACTAAAGACTGTTCACAATGGTCTATTCCAGGCAGCAAAACCACAGCAGTCTTGGCACATTTTCAAAAGGACCATGCCGAAAGTCAAAACCAGAAGAGTCAAGGAAGGAACCAAGAATAACATTTGTTTTTCCACAAAATGACTGTTCAATTAATGGGCAGCAATAGAGCCATTATTGGGCAACAGAGGGTCCTTAATGCACAGGCTAGAATAGCTCTTTTCCTCAAAGTTAGTCAGCCTGACAAAATAATACCACCATTATATGCAGAGTTACAATG
Source organism: Taenioides sp. WSHXM2023 (assembly GCA_029959045.1). NCBI lineage: Eukaryota > Metazoa > Chordata > Actinopteri > Gobiiformes > Gobiidae > Taenioides > Taenioides sp. WSHXM2023. The sequence goes on from CM057094.1 coordinate 15,111,563, forward strand.
CAGCAACAGCATGCTATAAAATTAGCCATCCATCAACTAATGTAGCAACAACATAATGCATGAACATGCATGCTTGTTGTAGGCATTTAGTGTACTAAAGGGATCATTATTGTTATGAACTTATACTTATATGAACACAAAAGTAAATGTAACTAAATACAATGTACACCTATTCCCTCCCCAACAATATGGTAGCGCATAATATGGTCAAAGGAGAAGCATGTGTTTCAGGTGTTTTAAAGACTAGACGCCTAATGCTAACCTATAGGCACTACAGACCAAACTAAGCAACCAACAATAATACAGTAAATAGAAAAACATAAACTACTCTCAACATAGAATAAATCATAATTTTATCTATCACTTGTCCTTACTTTTGTAGATCTCAAGATGCAGAGACTTGACTTTCCAATGAACCTTTGCTTCTGCTGCCTCATTACCTGCAACAGAAAAAGCTATTTATTCACACCAAGAGTGAACTGATTAAGCCACAAGCCCAGAGCTTTAGTGGGACTCAAATGAAGTAAGAAGTAGCTTAACTGAGCTCTATATAGGTCTTCGACAAAACATTACAAAACTAAATATTCAGAATATGTTTTGATTTTTTCAATTATCACTCACTTTTCTGGTGCAGGTCAGTGTGTCTCTCCATGGGGATGTGATTGTTGTGCATTGAATGTTAAACAGTATGACATTTAACACATAATTAGCATATATTCATTTTCAAGTGTTTTATTGCTCAAAATACCTTCAAAAACATGCATTCTTACTGTGAGTGAGCTCACCTCTCCACACATGTGACCTGTAACTTGGCCATGTGGCATCTCCTGCTTGTCTCCATGGAGATATAAGTTTAATGCCATACTGTGAAACATTTCAGCCAGAGAAATAACATCTCCATGGAAACAACAGGTGGTGGACCCTCCACCAGAAAAGTTACAGAGTGCACCTTCAGCAGCCATATCCTATTTGTTTCATATTTTAGACTGGTACTACAACCTGCTAGCTGCTACTACTAGCCTACAAGGTCTAGGTACTAATAATAACAATAATAGATATAGACCAATAATTACATTACCCTATTAAATAAATAACAATAGCATTTCCATTAAATGTATTTATTGTTTTGTACAAAATAAAGCTATGACTAAAAGGTGGGGACAAAGAGCCACTAAGCACCATAGAGTAGCCAAGCAAAGACAATTCAGTAAGTGAACATACTGATGCTAGTTAGCCCAAGAACTTACAAAAGGCTTTTCATTTTGTATTTTGTTTAAGTTTGGATGTGCAAAAACAAACTTTTTCCACAAATAAGTTCAAAAGTAAATGCGATATCTGATAAGGAGTGATAACATATTTACCGCAGTCACCGCCCATTTGCACATTTCCATAAGGCACATTCACGCAAGCAAAGGAACCGTACACGTACCTTTATCGCCCCCTAGTGGAGAGACTACATTCACTTTCTACTTTAATTGGATTAAATAATGAATAAATAATGTCCATGTCCAGGGTACGTGGTCAGTTATGGGAGGTCATATGTCTAGAAAGGTGATGTCGTTCCCGAAAGTACTCGTGGCAGATGGGGCAGGTAAGTTTCTCCTCTCGCCTCCTTCTCACTTGAGATTCTGCGGCAAATTCCTTCTTATGGTGTGAACGCATGTGAAATACGAGGTCAGAGGTCATGCGGAAGGATAAGTTGCATTTGGCACACCAATTTTGCACCGAAACACCGAAAGAGGTAAAAGTGGGAGGAAGGGTGGTGAGAGAAGACGATGGGGAAGACTTGGAGTGGAGGTGTGCGCCTATGTTCCGGGACCAGTGCTCAGGTGCGTAATGAAACGCACTGTTTACTGTGGCCGCAGAGGATAAAGAGGAGTGCATGTCTGTGTTTAAGACACTGGACGCCATCAAGTTGTACCCCATCAGGGCTCTCGAGGATGCCACGACATCCGCTATCTCCTCGACACAACTAGAGGGCGCCGTTGGTGCAATATTGAGAGGTGAAGTCCTTTTATGAGGTTTGCAAAAAGCACTTTTCAATTCTCCTTGGGTATTGGACGAAATTAATGAAAATGCGCTGCTGTTGGAGCTCTCCCCTGTTTCCAGCTGTGCGCTACTCTTTATATTGTGTCCGTTGTCTTTTTTACATCCACTTTTATCAACCTCTTTCAACTCTGTGCTTGAACCTCCCATTTCCAGATGCTCATACGTTGTGATATGAACATCATTAGAAATATTTGTTTTCTCCAATAAAACAGCTTTTCTGCTTTTATGATAAAGTGTATCCTCATACTTTCTTTTATTTGATGAAACGTCCATGGCCGCCTCCGATTTGTTTTTCTGCTCCAAATCTCTGGCGATGTTGTGAAAGTCGGTCACTTTGTGTTGCCTTTTACTGATGCTGTACGCTTCTTTGTGTTTAGTGTATTCTTGGCTCCAGGGGTCAGTCTTCATTTGGGTGCACAGGAAGCGGCAGTGGGCCAGGAAGGGATATTCGTGTTTGAACACCTGGCTGCATCTGGCACACTTGAAATCTGCAAGAAAAAAAAAAGGGTGAGACAATAGTTGACACCAGCAACTCTGCACACAAAGCATTTACCTTGTGAAAGCGCTCTCCTCAACTCTGTGAATCCCAGTAGATGACACAGTTCCTCGTCGTACCACATCAGAAGCTCCTCTTCGGACCGGACCTCCCGCTTGGTACGTACGTGCAGCTGGCCTGCTTTTAGAAAGGCCTCTGTGTTTTGCTCCTCAGCATTACGCGCGGCTTGGATGAGGCGCAACCAAGAGAGAAGCAGTGCAGAGTTACTTAAAGCCTCGGGGTCCACCTGTTAACCAAGAAAATTTTTTGAATTATAACCTTCATTAAGTATGTGTTAGCCCAAAGTTTACAGCTTTTGGCAAATAGCCTATATCTGGTATAAAAGTTACAGCTACAATGAGTGAGAAGGATTATACCGTCACACTACAATGAGTTGTAAATGCTATAGCCAACTTTATAAATATTCATACCCTGAATACATAAGCCTTGTTCCGGTTATCGCTGGACTTATGCGCTATGAAAGCGATGCTGTCGAAAGTACTCTGAAGCACGCAAGGACCGAAGCAGGTGCCAGATGGGATGCTGCGTGTAACGACCACACTAGTGTGCACGTCTGGTGGAAGCTGCATGGATTTACTTTCACCAGACCACGCGCATCGAGAAATCAAAGTAGGCTCCATAGATAAACTGTAACAAAACAAACACGTGTTAATTTAGTTATAAGGAAGAAAACATATCAGCAAAATTTAAAAGTTCTTTCCCTCTAGTGGCCAGACTGAATCCCCAATTTGGGGATGGTATTTTATCATTTCTAGGCCAATGACAGACAGACAACTTAATCATTATAAAAATCAAACATTATTGGTACAGGCTGCAGCAGCTAATCCACTTACATCCACATCTTTACGTGTAAATGGATATCGATTAAAAACTTACCTCGTGAACATAAGTGCTTGTAGCTGAGGCTGTTTCGTGCAGATGCCGTTGTGCTTTCAATCTGAGCAAAGCAGCAAAGGTGTATCCGAGTGACCACTGCGTACTGGCGTCCTTATTCTCTCTCACTCCCTCTTATCTCCTCCACACGGCGCACTGAAGCGCGGCGCACTAACATGAATGCGCGCGCATACGCCCGCTCAACACGCGCGTAATGAATCTACCTTCTTGTCAGTGTGCCTTTCGCCTGACTTACGATTCAGTTTGTTCAGTGGAAAGGAGATAGAGTTTATGACCATCTCTGGCACAAAGTGCTGGCGAGTCCGTTATCTACTACTGATATTAGCCTATTACACTTCGCACCTGGATAATTTATTTCATGTTTCTTATCTTCACTTTACACGTTTGTTCTTTTATCCAAGGGCAGTGTTTCATCACATTTTACTCTATACAGGTATAGATATGTACTTCAAATGAGCCTGAAGTTTCGTGGAAAGAACTGGTCTTGGCCTTATGACATGAATCAGGATGTCTGTGCCATCGGGCAAATACATTATTCATTACTTAACTAATGAGCGTTTAATGCATTATTCTGCACCAAAGCTTCCTTATAGGCTAAATGAGTAGGGCACTGAGCCACTTGTGTGATGGAACACATGAAATATTTCTCTGGAGAAGAAATGTAAATAATGATTGGCAGATTTTCACAAAACACCAACTATGTGAAAATCTGCCAAAATAGTATAATCATATTATGCGATTTTGGGCAAGCCAATAAGTGCTTTTAAAAATAACCCAATACGAACCTTTTCCTCAAGTGTATTTGTGTGTATTTGGGGTTGCCTGGCTGTTAAAGTGGAGTTTTGCCTGTCTCCTCGGGTGTCGCTCCTCTCCTCCTCTGCCCCAGTTCTTTTTTACTCCACTGAAAGCGCAGAGAAGATTTGAGGAGCCGGCATAACTCGGAACAACAACGGACCACTTCAAACGTTTACTCTTTTCAAAACGTTTATAAACTAATCAACACTGACGTAAAGTTATGTTGGAAGCCAAATGAAGGCAAAATGTGAGGATTTTAATGCTGTCACGGCGGTGGAGAAGTAAGCAGAAACCGGGAAAGATGGCGAGGAGGCAGAGTGGCGTGTTGCTCGCTGTGGCTGCGCTTGGACTTCTCATTGTTGAGAGCGCAGTGAATGGGGAGCTTCAACAGGAGGAGGAGAGGTCCTGTCAAGGCGCTTTCGACCTCTACTTTGTTCTGGACAAGTGAGTGTCCCGTTTTATTTATGGCGTTGTTCATTTCTGGCCGCTGCGCATTGCCATGCAACCACCCAGTTATTTGCAGACACGAAGCGCATCAGTCAAATATCAGTTCTTCGACTATTGGAAAACTATAACCAAACTGTACATGGTTGTGCAATCTGACCTAAAACATTCACCTGTTTATGTTTTACTAAATACTTAAAATCACTTGAAAATAAAGAACTGTTATGGTTGGTTTAGGTTGATCCAAGTAAGCACTCATGCATTCAGAACTGATGGTTATCTTAAAGAAAACCCTTCATAATGTGATGTAAACTGTAAATAATATTGAATTTTCCACCAGTCCGCTACTTTGTGTCTGGTGAGACAAACACTCGGGATGTGGGCAGGGCGTGCAGATGGATAGGGTTTCAGGCTGATGACGCTTGCGGACACAGCTGCCCACAGCAGCTCAGAGCACCTCAGACAGTGAGCTCACCGCATCCTGCAGAGTTAATGTGAATATGCAAACATACTTATACATACTGTGTATAACCTCATATTAAGTAAGGTAGCTCAGACCAAGCCTAGCTCAACATCTGGAGCTGGTCCCCAGCTGTGTTAATGTGGCTCCCCACTCACAGGTTGCCTCAGTGGCATTGAAGGACTAGTCTCATAGAATAAGACTTTCCATTACAGGGACACACATAAAATCATGTAGTCTTTTCATATAATAGTCTTGTGCCACTCTTGGTTGTCTCTTGTTTGTCTGAACTTTGGCCGTCCTTGTAGGTGTATGGCTATTCAACATAGAACATGGCAGCCCCATACAGTGTTCGTGCTGGCTTGTACAATATCATGAACACTTTTCATGAACAAGGCACTTGCACTTGGACACTAAACTTGTCAAAACATGCCGAGTGGGAGTTTTCCATTCAACACCAAACTTGACTTTTAAAGTGATTAAAAACACAGTATCTAAGCAAAGTGTGTGTGTGTGTGTGTGTGTGTGCATGTGTGTGTGTGTGTGTGTGTGTGTGTGTATATATATATATATATATATATATATATATATATATATATATATATATATATATATATATATATATATATATATATTTACACACACACACATATATATATATATATATATATATATATATATATATATATATATATATATATATATATATATATATATATATATATATATATATATATATATACACACACACACACACACATTTATTCAATTACAGGTCTAAATACTGTGAAAAAGATTCTTATGTGAGCAAGGTCGCCTCTACACTGATCTGACCTGTACCTTGCCTGCCTGGTCCGTCTCCATGGAGTTAGATAACTTAAATGCCATACTGTGGACCACTTCAGGCAAACCACCTTTTCAAAACTAGTGTTAATTTACAGATATTCCTATAAGGGTCTTTGTTATTCCAGTATAGAATTTGAGTGTTTTTCTAGAGACTGGCTGCACGTTGCCTCTCTTTGTCTGAATGGACCTGCTGCGTAACAGGCCTTCAGGAAGCCTCTGCTCTTTCTCCTCACATCTGCACACATCACTGGTTTTATTCACCTCCTAAATGCCATGTACTATCTATGACCATAATCAAGTGCACCTTAAAAGGTCCTATATTACGCAAAGTTGACTCTTGTGAGCTTTAAGCCATGTTATAATGTTTTTACCTCCTCAAAAACATACCTGGAGTGGTGTTTTATATACGTGTTTGAGTAACTCTTCATTATTAGTCTGTATACATCTCCAAAGTTCACAATGCTCTGTTCCACCTTGTGATGTCATGAAGCAGTAGTTTTTAAGTAACAGCTGCCTTTACCTGATTCTAGTGAAGGTGTATGCAATTTAAAAAGTAAACAAAACAGTAGACTGTATTACCATGATGATATCATGATATGATATCATCATATGATATCACAAGGTGGGATAGAATGTTTTCTGTTTGAGAGAAATCCTCAGTCTAAATATGCAGGGTTTGTGTGTTAAGCATACATGAACAAAACAAAACACAACTCAAGGTATGTTTTTGATGAGGAAATAACATTATACATATATACAAACATTAACATAGAGTAAGATGGGTTCTTCAATGTGGTTTATCTTATCACTACAGATTCCCAGTTATGTTTGGCTGTCTATGTTCAGATATGGGATCTGTAGAAATGTACTACCTCAAATTAAACTAGAGCAGCTCAGTCTCATGCATTCCTCTTCCATGTCTGACACCACTCTAAATACCAGGCTGCATTCTTCTACTCTATTTGGTGTCCCACAAAAAGAGGTGTAATGTTAAAGGAGTGAATAGACACAGTATTTGCTCTTAGCATAGAGTTTGGGAATGCTTCAGTATTAGACCATCACAATGTTCGTACATCACAATGTCCATAGATAGGTATTCTACATAGTATATTTCTGCCTGTATGCAGTGGAAATTACCATGACTATTGTTCTATTTTTGTGTGCATTTTATTTCTTGGGTTACCACAGTTTCATGGTGATTTGGCAGATTTTTCTGTGACTGGAGTCTGCATCGTTTGTGACAACAATAGTGTTCAGTTGATGACTGATTGCTAGCAACTGCTTTCTTGTGCACTTATTGAAAATTAAAATACAGAAAATCTGTATGTCTTCTATTGATGATGCTGACAAATGATATAACATTATTAAAGCACACAAGAAAAAAGGTGATTTATTTATATTCATTTTATGAGATGCTAAATTACTACTCTATAATCAACAATTTATAAAATGCTGCAAATGTTTACAGTAATTGAGTGGACTGAATTGGGTTTTTAGTTTGTAATTCTGCCTGTTTAAGTAGAGCAATAGGGCAGGAAGCAGATTTCCACTCAGTACTGGTCAAAAGAGCATTACTGCAGTGATGAATGTGAGTGGTTTTCTCCTTTTACGACTTTGCTTTAGTTTGGGTAAGAGTAACTGGACCGTTTGATGTGTCCTTCAATAAACGCTCACACTGACAATGCCCTCGTCTTTGGGTCACTCTGTTGTCTGTGCTGCAGTCTTTTCACTGCTCGGACCCCCAACCTGTTGTTAGACTGGCCGCCCTCCTTGGGACATCTGTTGGTCCTCATGGTCCCACATAAGGCAAAGGGACATGGTAAAACATGGCACAGCTGCCTGCTACTCTGTCCCCGCTAGAGGCACAGGCCTACATCTGTCACTGTCTGACTCTAACCCCCTGGCCTGCCACCAATTAGCCACCATTAGCTTTCCCCAGGGATAGCTCTTCATTTGGACAGTCATACTTAGCAGCTTAATTGTCAGACCTCAATTTGACAGGTGACTGGCTGCTGTGTGGGTATGATGCTGCATTTAGATAACTGTACTGTGGCTACAATACAGGCATGCACTATTACTCTTAATTATTAAACATCAGCAAATAGACCTGTCACGATAACACATTTTGAAGCACGTTATATTGCTACAAAGATATACTGAAATTGGATTGCATGTTTTCAGAAGCAAAGAGCAGTTTAACAGTTAAACACAAATTTAAAATTTGATTTACAAAAATTTAGTTACAGATAGATAGATAAATACATTCAACTAACTGATTTTGTTACATTGCAGATCGGGCAGTGTGAAACATCACTGGACAGAGATTTATTCTTTTGTTGAGCAACTTGCAGAAAAGTTTATCAGGTACACACTTCACTTGTGCATTGAGTTGGTGGTCGACCTCTGTATTTCTTTGGTCTGAACATTATTGTGTTTGCAGCCCCATGCTCAGGATGTCTTTCATTGTCTTCTCCACTCAAGGAAAGGTCATCATGAAGCTCACAGAGAACAGGTGCCAAAACATCTATTATGAACATTGCTTTATAAATGTACAAGTCAGATGTACTTTATGTATGCTGAATTAGCTGCCCTGTGTTATTGTTCTAGTTATTTGTTTTGCTTTTAGGGAAGCTATCACTGGAGGCTTAAGGGCTCTAAAGAAAGTGGTCCCTGGTGGAGACACATACATGAACCTCGGACTGGAGATGGTAAAGCTTTTTGTGCTCGCTATCATCATTTTTTATTTATTTACTTTTATTTTATAGGAAGGAATTTATGTTTTGTCTGTCTCATTTAGATGTATGTGTCACTGTAATATATATTGATGATATTCACTTTTACAGGCTAATGCACAAATTCATCAAGAAAAGCAAGGTACTCCAGCTGTAATTTAAAAAACAGCAAATTATCAGACACGCAGAAACATTTGTTAGAATGGTTTTGTATTTACAGGAACGGCCAGTGTAATAATTGCTCTGACAGATGGAGAGTTGAACGAGTGGCAGTTTGATACTGCACAGAGAGAGGTAAAAAAAAAAGAAAGTATTCATTTTTTATCTTCAGGGACAAAAATAGACTTCACAGAGATGTTTTTGTATTTGTAGGCTCAGAGGGCCAGAAAAATGGGAGCCATAGTTTACTGTGTTGGAGTGAAAGACTTCAACCAGACCCAGGTAAGATACTTTACTTATTTTTTTGTTTGTTTTTTGGGGGGGGAACCTAAGATGTTTATATGTTTGCAGCTTGCAACTATAGCAGATACCATGGAACATGTGTTTCCTGTGTGGGGGGGCTTCCAGGCCCTCAGGGGAATCATAGACTCGGTATGAAGTTTTATGACTTTTGTCCAAATAATAATAATAACAATTTCTAAGACTTGTATCTTCTTTCCAGATCATAAAGAAGTCCTGTATTGAAATCCTAGCTGCAGATCCATCCAGCGTGTGTGCAGGAGGTAAGAGTCCCTCTCTGATCCTGACAGGGGCTGGTCCAGTGTGCGATTGTGTCAGATGACAGTCATCCAGAGCCTCTGGACTGCAGTAATTGCATGGACGCTTATGAGCGCACAGTGACACAGACCGTATTGTCATTCACAGCCAGGGGAAATTAGCATAGCCGCTCTAGCTCAGCATGTGGGCAACAAAGTAAAGGAGGTGAAGGGGACGGGAGGAGGGGTGGTCAGAAAAATTAACAATGAATCTTTAAGCGTGACTGCTCCTCTGGCCTAGTTTGTCGCATCCTATATGCTAAACAGCTTTGTGGTTGTATCACCCTACAACCTCTGCTCCAGTCTGCCAGTATGTACTGTTGTGCTTTTGGACATCAATTTATTAGAGTGGGAGATACGGTACAAGCGACCAGACTCTGCAGTGGGGTCTTTATCTGCAGACTCCAGGATGAATGAGCTTTGACATGACCTTATTAAGACTCACTTAAGAGAGTGCATTTGTGCTGCCCAGACAACCACTAGAGATCAACATCCAATATGAAATACAGGGGAAAAAACTGTGCTGAGAAGCCCATGAAGCACAAATAAAAACATTAGTGATGGTGATAATTACATGCTGTTGTGAACAGCCAAAAGCCAGTGAGTCAGACGACATGTGCCCACTGCCCCCCACAGCTTAATTTATTATTCGATTGATGAGTAGTGTAATGGTCAGTGAACTAAGAGACGCAGGAGATTTATTTCTGGCCTAATTAATAAAGGGCAACAGTTTGTGTGTTATTTTAAAAGTGCCCGTTTAATCAGAAGCACAAAATAAGGGTTGAAAATAAATGCAGGGTGAAGGACCTGTCCAGTGCAGTCTTCTTTGCTGCACTAGAATTTAATGCAAATATTAGGAAGCATCTCCTCCAATCTGTGCGCTGAAGTATTCATACAAAATGACATTGCACATAGGTATTGTGACAGTGTGTTTCTGTCTCCTCTACATTTCCTTGTTTTGATTGTATCTTCTTTACATATCTGTATGAAGGGCACATATAAGCCCCTTACACTGATGTGTTGTGACCAGTCCGGGCTGCCGCAAACAGGCCATCAGACTGGACAGTGAGCATTAGGCCACACTATCGGAGCTGACAGCACACACACACGACGGGTTTCCATGCTTTTAGGGGACATTACATTGGCTAACCTTAAGTATAATATTACTTGCTTAACCTTAACCTAAACCCTAACCTTTACTTATTTTCACTTGTATCTTAACTTTTAATCATGTTGTAGATAAAGAATTTACATCATGAGGCAGACGCCCATGATGTGAGTTTGTGTGTATACAGATTTTAGTCCCCACAATGTGATAAATACCCTCTTAATACACACTCATGCACGCACACACACACACAAACACACACACACACACACACACACACACTCATGTAGCGGCACTTTAGATGTGACATGACAGCGAAGATTGCTGCTTTCATTAACGTCTGACCCTGTCCTCCATGCTGTCCCTGTCTCCCTGGCCCCTCCCTGTCCTTCAGTGTCTCACTACACTAACGTGATTGAGGAGCCGAGGTTCGGACATATTCCAATACCTCACACAAGCACGCTGCTCTCTACATGTTTAATGTCACACACATTTATACAAGCAGAGACCTTGTCAAACATTCAGGTGTAGATGCAGATGGACATGTGGCAGAGGCTTGTACCAGCAGCATGTGACAGTACTGACCTTTTAGCCCATCAAACCGTGTGTGTGTCAGGGAGAGTGGACAGACTGAGAACTCTTCACTTATGTGACATATAAATAACAATGAAACATTTATAAATGATCAGCACTGATTACAGCTATACAAGCAAGTTTTTTGTCTCCTCTGACCTTTAGATAAAAAGAATACCCGCCCTGATGCTTTTATCCAGTGATCTTCATGCTGCAGCCGAAATGTTAAAGGTGTCTCAAGCTAGATGAAGCCTCTCACTCAGTGTATAAATACAAGGATATGAGGTATTAAAACATGCTGTTGTAGAGGCACCCACTGACAACACTTTTTTATCACAGTATCTTGAGGGTTTATGCCTCTGGGTGCTGGGTCCCATACTGATGGCTAATAAACCTCTACTGATGGTTAACAAAACTCTCAGGCTACTATAATTTATTCTACGGCACATGCCACTAAATGGCAATGTTATTTTCAGGTACATTTGAAAAGACAAACAGTTCACATGTGCTATAAGTCAGACCAACTTTGAGAGTGCAGTTCTACTGTAGTCTGCCCTGCGGCCATGTTTTTAAGCAATAGCGTGTTCTGCTCTCTAGCATATGCTGCTGAGCATCCACACAGACACAGACATATGCTGGCAAGTCTCTTTCAGGAGCTTTAACAGTGCCCCAGGGAAGCTAAAGGTCAACATCGCACACAAACACATGCACGGGTCTCCTGGCTGCAGCACAGAATATCAGCACTTTAGCACTAGCACCATTGGACCATATTATGGCCTTTCCACACATGCAGCCACTGCACATTGATATAAACAAGCAGCAATAAGGTTTGCAGTGTTTTCACTGTTTAGACTTCGTCTTTAGACCAGTATCTGCTCTCTTTTAGACCAGAAGCCACTATATTGCCAAAAGTTTTCACTCACCCATCCAAATAATGGAAATCTGGTGTTCCAATCACTTCCACTTACCACCACTGAGTGTGGAGTGAATGAACAATGAACTGTAAAGCGCTTTGGGTGTCTTGAAAGGCGCTATATAAATGCAATGATTAATTAATTAATTAATAGATGAGAGAGTTTAATGTGGTCCTGACCTCAACCCGATAGAACACCTTTGGGATGAATTAGAGTGGAGACAGGCCTTCTCATCCAACATCAGTGTGTGACCTCACAAATGCGCTTCTGGAAGAGTGGTCAAAAATTCCCATAAACACTTTGTGGACAGCCTTCCCAGAAGTGTTAAAGCTGTTATAGCTGCAAAGGGTGGACTGATGTCATATTAAATCCTATGGATTAAGAATGGGATGTCACTTAAATTCATATGTAAGTCAAGGCAGGTGAGCAAATACTTTTGGCAATATAATGTGTCGTTTCAGTGGAGACAGCATGTCCTAACACTGTCATGTACAGACAAGATTTGTAAGATTAAGATTTAAATTGAAAATAATTCCCTGCCCTTTGGACCTGTTTCAGTGCATTTCCAGGTTGTGGTGCGAGGAAATGGGTTTCTCCATGCCAGAAACATTGACCAAGTCCTCTGCAGTTTTAAACTTAATGAGACACATACAGTGGGTATGTCTGATTAAAAGTCCTGAAATCACTGGCATATTTACATTTGAGAAAACATTACTTATGACAGTTTGTCTTGCCACAGATGAAAGACCAGCTGAAATAGAAGACACATTCCTTCTTTGTCCTGCTCCTGTGGTAGAGGAGGTTGGAAAGTAAGTAGATTGACTATCCTCTGCTCTGTATGTGACATGAAGCATTTTCACTAGACATTTGCACACGTGTTTAGCCCAGATTTATTTCCCTTCATGTCTAATTGTCATATCATGTATAGTTTGGTAGGCTCCAAAGTCAGCTGCCCTTCAACAAATTAGTGCCAAAGTCACTGAGTCTCTGTGATCAATCAGAGTTTGTCACTGCTAACGAAGGCAGACACCAATCACACAGGGACAACAGCAGCAGAGCCCAGAAACACAACTTAATGAGAACCTCCTGGAGAAGACCTTTGCACATCACTGAATGTGGCTCCTCATAGACAGACTGTTGTGATTCCTATTAAAAATAAAAGACATTTTTCAGCAGACATTGGGGTGCTTTGGATGACCTTCTTCCTTCATTCTTGCTCAGACTCCAGACTCCCTAGAGCCCAGTGCATAAATATACACTGGGAGCCCAGAGCTCAGGACACCTCCTAGACATTGTCTGTCTTGTTGCTGTCACTCAGATTTGTGCTCTAATTTGATCATATCATGTCTACAAGCAATGTTTACAGAGCAACCAACAAATACACACAGGGTGACTACGTAAAATAATAATTAATTAAAACAATTGGAAGATACGGTTTAATAATAAACATAACAAAATTTATATTATTTATCAAACTGAATCATATTCTGTGTTGTTTTTTCCAAGCTATTTAAATAAAAAACATGCACAAATGAAATAAAATTAATTAGAATTATCAGATAGGAATGTTTTATGTTTGTGTATTTAAGAAAAACAAACAAACATTTTTTCACTGTCATCACTTTTTCTTTGAACTCCTCACAGAGTGATTTTTGGCTGGACTTTCAGCATCACCAGAACCCTTTCTCTTCATACATGTTTTTCTCAGGCTTTGTCTCATACAATGAAGTCATTGATGCTGCCATCAGCCAAATGTATTTTGACCTCCCGGACGCTGCTTTTCCTTCCTGTTCACATGCACACAAGGCACAGACATATGTAGGGAGCAGACTGTTGATTGATATGGGCTGAGATATAATGCTGCTTGAAATATGGGTTGTCCATATTGTGGTGAAGAGGGGATAAAAACACCTGCATGTCTTTGTGTTATAAACCAAGCCAGTGTCAGCACTAAGGAAATGAGGGGAAACACTGAGGGCTGGTCTGAGGGGGTCCCAGGGGGCGGGACGCTCTGATGAGATGTAAAACAGGAAGACCTCCTCACCATCCCCCCTTGTCACCCCAACTCCGCCCCAAATACTCAAGTGAAAGCCCCCCTTGTCCTTGCCCCCCCAAACCAAAATAGGAAAGCAGTTGTTTCCAAGTCAAAATGTGCATGCCTTGATCATGTATAATCAGACAGATAACACAAGAAATAGTGAGTGACTATAAGAAGTATATGTCTTTTATTTTAATTTAACGTTCTAAAATAATGAAAACAGATACTAAGTGTTAAAATAGCTGTGCCCTGCTCTAAACCTAAGACTTTATTTTATCTCTTGTTTCTTCTGCTTTTGGATAAATTAAGGTACTGTTTATACGGTGTTAATTTATTATCTGTGTTTTTTTTGCCTCAGATGTCTGGAGGATTAGATCCAAAAATGAAGAAATTCCTCTTGTGGGTGGGGAACAGCTTGACCTCTTAATGCTCTGGTTTTTAGTCAGCATATTTTTGTTCATGAAAAGGTTACAGCAGTTAGTTATATCTACCTTATTACTGGCACAAGTCTCTGCATGTCATAATAGTGTAGGGTACAAGACTGGCAACTTCACCCACAGATCAAACCTAGTGTACATCAAGACTTATTTGGGTTCAAACCAGGACAAGACAATGTCCAGTCCATAACATTGTCTTGTCCATAACCATAACCATACAAAATTATGTGTATTTTTCAGGGTTATTTACTTACAGGTGAGCATGAATGAAGGCCTCTCCTACATCACCAGCTCTGTACATATCACGACCACAGAATGTGTAAGTGGACATCTCTACATTTTTACTACTATAAATACTAGTATTCTGAGCGCTGTGTTATGGCATGCTACTTTTCAAAATGAACTTTTCTTTCTATCTTGTTTGTTTTTCTTTTGTCTTCCTGCTTTGTTCTTCTTCTCGTAGCTCTCCTCTGTTGTGTCTCTCATCAGAGGAGGCTGTGAGTACTTTCCCTTTGCGTTAACCCTATCAAAATCAATTACCTCTACAAGCTGGTTTGCCCCGTGTTTAAACATATTTGTATTATTCTTAGTTTGACGGGACTATTGTGCTGATCTCACTACTGGTGGTGTTTTTGTTGTTGGCACTGCTGCTGATGTGGTGGTTCTGGCCCCTGTGTTGCACTGTGGTGAGTTGTAATGCTGAGATACAACTGTTTTATCTACATCATTATCGACATAATTTTGCTCATGAAGTTGTTTTTTAAACCCTCAGGTCATCAAAGAACCTCTGCCGCCGCCTCCCCCAGAACCAGTCAGATATTCTTCTTCTATTATTACCTTTTCATAATGCATAATTTAGCACACCCTTCTATATTTCTTTCATTCTTTCAATTTTGTTTTGTTGTTTTCAAATTTATAGTCTTAGTAATAAAATCCAGAGACTCTCAGTTAACATAAAATACCTTTAGCTAAATCATGGATTAATTGTAAGATGTAGTTAGTGGAAAAGATCACTTAGCTTAATAAGACTTGGACCTACAGTAATAATATTTTAGTTTAATAATTCTGTACAAATTCAATGGGTGTATAAACCTTTTCACATAACTCTACACAATGCATTATGTAGACAATAAATGTAACTTGCTGTTTCTTAAAAAAGGAATCAGATGAGGACGATGGAATGCCTAAGAAGAAGTGGCCCACAGTGGATGCATCCTATTACGGAGGAAGAGGCGTGGGAGGGATAAAGCGGATGGAGGTAATAACAAAACAAAAGAGTTGTACTGGCCCCATTGTGATTTGTAAGTTTATTTTTCGTTATTTACAAGGTGCGGTGGGGTGAGAAGGGGTCCACAGAAGAAGGCGCCAAACTGGACAAACCCAAAAATGCTGTTGTAAAGATGCCAGAGCAAGAATTTGAACCATATGAGCCTAAACCAAGGAAGCCCTCCCGCCCTCCTCCGCAGCAAAGGAGATGGTACACGCCGATTAAGGTGCGTCTGTCAAAAAATAATAATGATCTAATATAAGGAAATTGTGAAGTGTCCTCAAGACTGACCTTATATATTTCTATCTCTTTCTCTCCAGGGGAAGCTGGATGCTCTCTTAGCTCTGTTCAGAAGAGGATATGACCAAGTTTCACTGATGAGACCCCTGCCTGGAGATGAGGTGAGGCTGCAATACACACATGACATGTTTATTTATCAGTCAATCAAACTTTATCTATACTGCTTTACATTAAAAACATCACAATATAAAAACATTAAATAATGAAATAAAACAAGTTGTGCACTGCATTACTGAGTGTTTAAAGCCAGTCTGAATAGATCCGTTTTGATATATACAACATAAAAACTTTTTGTCAGTTCCAAGCCTGACTGTTACACTCTAAATCACAAAAATGACTTGTGATTTACGTGCAACTGGCTACCAGAGAAAGCCAACTAGATTAAAGGTTGTTTTTTTAAAGGTTGATTTTCCAAGGAATGAGAAATCCAGCAACTGTTTGTCCTTTTTTAAAATGTTGCACATGCGAGGTAGCCAGATAAACATTAGCCTCTATTGGCTAATGTTTATCTGGCCCCACCATGTCCACGGTTGATGGATTTTCATTCCTTTTTTTTGGTAATCATAATAACAAGGCTGCTGCATCTCTATAATGCTATCATTGACAGTTTGAAACAAAAAAAATCCTCCATACATCCTTTAAGACGAAGGATTAAGTTACGAAAAATGTCTCGTGGTAGATCATTAAAATGTGTCAGTGAGCTATGTATCTCCACATTGATTTGTCAAACAGTCACACTACACAGATTAAGTGAATAAGAGACAGCTGTGACTGCATCAAGACCTCCTTTGTGCACTTACATAGTGAACTGTACTTTGTTAGACCAGACTAAAAATAATAGCATGCTGTAATTTTAAATAATGCACATTAACAGATATGTACAGTTTTTGAGACCCTCTGTCATCATCCCAAATATAAAATTAAAGGTCTGTCATGTCAAAAGAATTTGTTATTAATAAGGCTGCACAGTATATCAATCAAATCAAAATCACAATTTGAGTTGCTGCAAAGGCTGCAGTTACTTAGATAATAAAATGTTCTCTGCAAAGAAAATGTATATAAAAATCTTGTACCTGTAGCACCCCTACAATCATGAAATGCTTGGGATTACTGTTGTTACTGCTGAGTTGTTTATAATGTGCTCTCTGAACAGAATCCTACTATTTAAACTTATATCGCACGTCTAACCAACTTCAAAATCACAATTACATTTTTGTTCAAAAATTGTGAAGCTGTAATTATGAATGTGCAGAATGCATATGTGTTGCTCTTGATATAATTCGAATTTGGAGCTCCACTGCACAATATTATGTGTAAATCGGTCATTTCATTCCAGCTTTCTTGAATTTTAGTATGAAATAACAACAAGAACATCAAGATAGCCATAGTAGTTACCCTTGACCCTGTTCATCAAGTCCCCAAAACACCACACAAGTTTTTGTCACCACTTTGGTTGCCATGGTGAAGCATCTGGCCCAGTGTCAATGTCGCCTTTCATGACTCTGGCTGTATCTCAACCCATTTGTTTACTATAAGACACAAGTCGTCTGTACAGCATAACACTATGAGCATTTACTGTATCTGGAGTCTATAAAAGTTACTGTTTCATTCATTATTTCTATCTTGGCATCGTTTCTGAACTGAACAATCCATCTTTCTCAGTACAGAAGTTTCTAGGGCTTTTGTCTGTCTTTTTTGCATGGCCGCTGTCCTTAACTCTATGCAACAATGACCCACAGAAATAGCTTCACGCGCCATTAATCGAGAAAAATAAAATGCCATTGCACACATGAAAAGATACAAGGAGAAAAAAACTTGCAAAGAGATGTCAGGGGGTCAAATACAGACACACCACAAAAGACTTACAAGCCTCTAAATTTTAATAACTACACACAATTACTGAAATGTTGGATTGTTTAAACATCAAGCATCCCAAACACCCACACTGAAAACAGATTTAACTAACATAAACTTTTGGCTTTTTCTTCCAAACAATCTGCTTCCAAGCATTTTGCCATTATGTTACCATGTTAGAATATTCTTTTAGGATACCCTCTATACTGGGAAAAATGCTGGGATAACTCACACAACTCATTCTTAAAATTCTCAATTTAGCCTTAGGACCAGCACTCAAGAGACACTATTGTTTTTAATTATCATATTGGTGATTATTATTATTATTATTATATATTTTTTTTTATTAAAATCTGTTTGTTTCTAAAGTAGGCATGGGCACTTATTTTGTCCTAAAGGCCATGTTCAAATCCAGACATGTGGCAGAGAGCTGGACCAACGCAATCACTAGTATAACATATGTACATTTCTGTAAGGACTGGTTGGGCAAACTCCCATGAACCCTCGAGCACCCGATGGAGAGTATAGAGCTGGTCCAGTGTTCCGCGACCAGGACGAAAACCACACTGCTCCTCCTGAATCCGAGGTTCGACCATCGGTCGGATTCTCCTCTCCAGTACCCTGGAATAGATCTTATCAGGGATGCTGAGGAGTGTGATTCCCCTGTAGTTGGAACACATCCTCCGGTCCCCCTTCTTAAACAGAGGGACCACCACCCCGGTATGCCAGTCTAGAGGTACTGTCCCCGACCACCACGCAGAGACGTGTCATCCAAGACAGCCCCACAACATCCAAAGACTTAAGATACTCAGGACGGATCTTATCCACCCCCGGAGCCTTGCCACTGAGGAGCTTGCTAACCACCTCAGTGACTTCAGCCAGGGTAATGGATGAGTCCGCCTCTGAGTCCCCAGCCTCTGCTTCCTCCTCAGAAGACGTGATGGTGGGATTGAGTAGATCCTCAAAGTATTCCTTCCACCGTCCGACAACATCCCCAATCAAGGTCAATAGCTGGAGGTAAGATGACACGACAACAAATTCGATCATCGACCTCCTGGTGCCACGTGCACTGATGGACACCTTTGTGCTCGAACATGGTGTTCATTATGGACAAACTTTGGCTAGCACAGAAGGACAGGACACCGCTCGGGTTCAGATCAGGGAGGCCGTTCCTCCCAATCACCCCTCTCCAGGTGTCACTGTCATTGCCCACGTGGGCGTTGAAGTCCCCCATAGAACAACGGAGTCCCCGGACGGTGCACTGTTCGGCCCGTAGGCCGACAACAGTGAGAGACCTGTCCCCGATCCGAAGGCGCAGGGACGTGTCCATCTTGTTCACCAGGGTGAACTCCAACACACGGTGGCTGAGCTGTGGGGCAATGAGCAGGCCCACACCTGCCCGCCGCTGCTCCCCGCGGGCAACTCCAAAGAAATGGAGAGTCCAGCCCCCCTCAAGGAGTTGGGTTCCAGAGCCTAAACTGTGCGTGGAGGTGAGGCCGACTATATCTAGTCGGGAACGCTCAACCTCCTACACGAGCTCGGGCTCCTTCCCCCCCAGCGAGGTGACATTGTCCCCAGACATTCCCAGACATGGAATGCGGTCTCTATGTCCGCAGATCCAAATCTCCCTGCACCGGCCCTCTATGAATCCTGCTGCGGGTGGTGGGTCCATGGGAGCACGGCACCACGTTGCTCCTTCAGGCTGTGCCGTCCTCCTGCGGGTGGTGGGTCCATGGGAGGACGGCCCCACGTCGCTCCTTCGGGCTGTGCCCGGCCGGACCCTATGGGGGTAGGCGCGGCCACCAGACACTTGCTGTCGAGCACCCACCCCAGGCCTAGCCCAGGGTGGGGCCCCGGTAACACCAATCAGGGCAACGTAACTGGCCTATTTCTCATCATGGGGGTACAGCATAGTCCACATGTGCTTTGTGGATCTGGAGAAGGCATTTGACCGTGTCCCTCGTGGGGTCCTGTGGGGAGTGTTCTGGGAGTATGGGGTCCAGGGCTCTTTGCTAAGGGCTGTCCGGTCCCTGTATGACCGGAGCAGGAGCTGTGTTCGCATTGCCAGCAGTAAGTCGGACCTGTTTCCGGTGCATGTTGGACTCCACCAGGGCTGCCCTTTGTCACTGGTTCTGTTCATTGTATTTATGGACAAAATTTCTAGGCGCAGTCAGGGGCCGGAGGGGATCCGGTTTGGGGACCACAGGATCTCATCTCTGCTGTTTGAAGATGATGTTGTCCTGATACCTATATCGGACCGGGACCTCCAACATGCACTAGAGCGGTTTGCAGCTGAGTGTGAAGCGGCTGGGATGAGGATCAGCTCCTCCAAATCCGAGGCCATGGTTCTTGACCGGAAAAAGGTGGCTTACCCTCTCCAGGTGGGTGGAGAGTCCTTGCCTCAAGTGGAGGAGTTCAAGTATCTCAGGGTCTTGTTCACGAGTGAGGGGAGGATGGAGCGTGAGATCGACAAGCGGATCAGCGCAGCGTCGGCAGTGATGTGGCCGCTGTATTGGACTGTTGTGGTGAAGAGGGAGCTGAGCTCAAGTTACCGGTCAATCTACGTTCCTACCCTCACCTATGGTCGTGAGCTTTAGGTAATGACCGAAAGGACAAGACTGCGGATACAAGCGGTTGAAATGAGTTTCCTCCACAGAGTAGCTGGGTGCTTCCTTAGAGATAGGGTGAGGAGCTCAGTCACACACACAGGAGGAGCTCAGACTAGAGCTGCTGCTCCTCCACGTCGAGAGGAGCCAGCTGAGGTGGCTCAGGCATCTGTTCCGGATGCCTCCTGGACACCTCCCTTGGGAGGTGTTCCGGGCATGTCCCACCGGGAGGAGGCCCGGGGAAGTCCCAGGACACGCTGTAGGGACTATGTCTCTCGGCTGGCCTGGGAACACCTTGGGGTCCCCCGGAGGAGCTGGAGGAAATGTCCAGGGTGAAGGAAGTCTGGGAGTCCCTGCTGAGACTGTTGCCCCCCCCAGCAACCCGGCCCCGGATAAGCGGAAGAAAATGGATGGATGGACATTTCTGTGAAATATAGGTTACTGTAATCTATTACTCTGCTATAATATATCATAAACAATCAAAAAATATATATGCATTAGTATTTGCAAACCATAGCATGTTAAGTTTGCATTTTGCATAGTGTCCCAAATATTTTTTGAGCTTTTAATAATCGTGACTCAAAAAGCACATTTGTAAGTTACATGGAGTTGTTCAACATCAGCTGACAATTCATCCTTTATTATCATCACTTCTTTGGATCTACGACGTGTCATCGTGCTGCCAGTTTCTGCTACTCCCTCTGTCCCTGTGTCTAACATTACATTCACTTACTGTGAATGTGCTGTGTGTCACTCTGACTGTGTTTGTTAGCTCCACACAAACAGATGGGCCATGTAAAAGCCACAAGCCAAACTGTGACACAAGAGATTCCCTTCTTTTGTCTCTCAGCAGTGATTCTAGCACAAAGCGGGAGACACTTCTCAAAACCACCATAGACTAGAGCTGCTCGTCATCTAAGTAATTAGTCTGTCTGCACAAATCTCATAATTACCACTAACACCCTCAAAATGCACCATCATTTCATTTATACTTACTTGCAATTGACAGCAGCTTTCAAACGAGTTATTGTAACACTATTTTTAAGTATGTATATGTATTTTTTTTTTTATTTCAAGCAAAAGAGAGAAGTAAATAATTCACATTTACAGTATATGGCTTAACAATATTTTCCATTCTATCAAATATTTTTTCTCAGAAGAGTATATAATATATATTCCTATTTCCTCAATTTTTTGTGTGTGCATTTTTGCCTCTCAAGACATAAGCAATTGGATAAATAGATAGACAGACGGACGGACGGACAGACAGACTTTACTGATCCCAAAGGAAATTCATAGTTTTGTAGTAGCAACAATGAAACTAATAGAGCAACATAGCAGCCTCTCCTCTTTCATTCTTCAGCTAATTCAGATATTTTTATCATTTATTTTCCTGTTTCCTCAACTAGCGTTTTGTGTGCATTTTTTTCTTTCACGACATAAACAGTTTGGATATTTTTATAATGTCTGTCAGTTTGCATATTTTCTGCTTAGATAATCACAGCGTGACCAAGGTGACCTCTGCCTGAGTCTCTGCTTGTTGTTGTCTTGTATCCAGGGAGTTTAACTGTATCCTCGGCTGTGTTATTCTCATGTGGATTAATGTAATGTCATGCAAGATAACATGCTGAGCTGTCATATCCAATGTGGCCATTTAACCATCTTGCACTTATAT
The DNA here is from genome assembly GCA_029959045.1 of Taenioides sp. WSHXM2023. NCBI lineage: Eukaryota > Metazoa > Chordata > Actinopteri > Gobiiformes > Gobiidae > Taenioides > Taenioides sp. WSHXM2023. The sequence goes on from CM057094.1 coordinate 15,133,866, forward strand.
AAACCTCTATTGAAAAGGTGTGCGTGCATTGTAACTTCAGATGTGTTTTTATTTTTGCTTGAGAAAGGTAAAGTCTTAAGGCAAAGACAACAAATTAGAGTGTGCAGTCAAAGGAGTGTAGCTTGAGGGTTTTTAAGGTTATTTTTTTCTCTCAAAAGAATCCAGAGCTCGTAGTAAACTACTGCCAAAAGGTGAAGTCAGGGAAAAAACATATCTGACTTACATTAAAATGACACATGGGCTAACTGACGTCTAAAAATAATGTAGGGCTGAATATATTTAAAATCATCAAATACACTTTTAAAATGCTTCAGAATAATAACTAAATACTGTAAAAACATTTTGTTTAGACATGAAGCATTTTAAACTTGTCTCGAATAATATTTGAGAAAATATTTTTTTTACATATACATACATAAGCTTTAACAGTAGGACAGTTTTGATTAATCTGGTCAATCACAATTAAAAATGCCTCTAGTTTAAACTTGTATTTTGCATTGCAGCCTCCCCCATACCTTCCTCTGTCCTCCTTCCTGTTATTCACGTATCTTCATTCAGGCCATATGTTCTGATGGAGGCATGCTTACAGTCACCTCACACAAACACCCCCAGTATTCATGAGCTTGTCTTCTCATTGTGTCCATATGCTGTCTCTGGTGTTGTTCTGCTGCTCACAAACTGGCTCTTTCACTGCAAGATCGAAACAGGCGGCCCCTCCAACTGTGCATACCCCTAATCAATTACCCCACTCTCATATACCCTCACTAACAATAGACCCTCAGTCACAGAGCTAACTGCTGCAGAGGCCCTCCTTAATGACCCTGAGGTGACTTTAGGGCCTCTCTGTTTAATAAGGTGTTATAATCAGACCACCAAGAGCTCCAACACAGGGGTCTATACCAGCTTCCATCCCACATTCTCTCAAAGGCAAGAGCCAGTGTGTTGTGCCAGTGATGTTGTGGTGAGGATAGCCATCAATGAGAACAATAAGAGAAGATTCCTATTCTTCCCCACTTGTAAATTATGCTAAACGTCAAGGGGCCCTGTGTTAACCATTGTAATTCCATTGAAAAGTCCCCATGCAAAACATTCCTACAAGCCACACGAGACATAAACCACTTTCTGTTCTTTTATTAAGAGATAGAAAAAGGCCATACATGTGTTAGGACTACAAAACATCCTCTTAAAGTCAGAGGAGGCCTTTGCTCCGATCACACTGATTGTACTGCAGGTGTGGAGGCAGATAGAGCCTGCTCTGTTTGTATAAAGAGGATGAAACACATACTGCCTCTGTCAGATGCAGCGGGCAACGTTTCACACAACACGCTTTTGCTGAGGGATCTGAGGCACTCATTGACGCTGCACAGAGCATTTGGATACGAATACAACTGTACTCATGTGAACAAGGATCATTGCAAATACCCTTTACTTGGTACAAGCATGCTAGGACTGTTTTTTCTGTTTTAAAGGGTCCATATTACACTATTTTCTGATCTATGTTAAAATGTTGTTTCCTCATCACAAACATACCTGGAGTTGTGAGTTTTATTTATTTTTTTCATTCATACATATTTAACACACATACCATACAAATTTCTTTTCTCAAACAGAAGTACTCCACTGTGTTTTTTAGTTCCATACACCTTCACTAGAATCATTTGGATGATTTCAGTCTTGAAATTGCCAATCTCTACTGAACTGAAGGTAAAAGGCAGATGTTAACTTGGAAACTACCACTTTATGACATCACAAGGTGGAACAGAGCATTTTGAGCTTTGGAGATATAGAGAGCTTAATAATTCAGGGTTACGCAAACGTGTAAATGAAACAAAACACAATTCCAGGTATGTTTTTGGGGAGGTAATAACATTCTAATTTGGCTTAAAGCTCACAAGAGTCAATTTCGATCTGTGCTGATGCATATCTGGTTAATCTCTTCATTCTTAACGTTTTTGACAGGGTCGCTGCATAAATTTTCAGCGTGTGAAACACCCAGACCCCAGTTTGAACCACCGGCCGCCCTCCAGTCCTTCTCCTCACTCTCTCCCTTCGCCTGCTCCTTGCACAGAAGAGCGGCCTTTGGTCTCCAACTCAGTGCCTCGTACAAAGCCTCCATCCAGAGGTCCTCGCACCACTCCCCCCTCCAACACCACAGCCCCAGCTCGCTCCACCCCCCCATCCCGTGTGCCCCCTCCTGTGTCCAGAGCCCCCCCAGGCCCACCTCCAGCACGAGCTCCTCCGGGACCCCCAGGACCACCACCGTCCCGGCCCCCACCTCGACTCTGATCAGACATGGAGCCTCAAACTTTTGAATGTGCTCCTTGCTTTGTTGCTGGACAGCAAATATCTATCCCTTGGCAGTTTTTAGGTGGAATTAGCATGTTGGGAGGAATAATGAATTCACTTTAGTCACTTGAGAACTTATTTCCTGGTAAATGTCATGCTCTTTTTTTTTTGTAACTTGGCATGTTTTTGTGGTTAAGCCATTTTGGGGTGGGAATGCTCAGTTTTTGTTAAGTTTTAATTGATGATTTAAGGCACTCAGCTTTACTTTACCAGAGTCTTTGGTGGCTAAGCCACTAAGGGTTTTGTTGCTTGGATCTAATGGCATATTTTCAAACAATAATCAGCTTTTTGTATCAAATTAATGTTTCCTACAACTGCATCTTTCTTCTAATTGCAACTGCAGGGCAGTTATCTCCACATTTTATTTATTTCCAAGTTTGAAAACAAGTCCTCTACCATCAGTGGATTTTCATTTTCATTACTTGTGAATATTGTGATATTTTGGCATGTAAGGCAACACTGCATCAAATGTATAACTTACTAACACAGTAAAGTGAAAGACTGCACCATGATTGTATCTCTGTGGTATTAATGTTGTTTTTTGTTTTCATTTTTAGACTGAAATGGTCCTTTGCATCGTTTCTGTACTAACAGCTTTTTTTTTTTTTTTTTTTTTTTTTTTTTTTTAATAAAAGGTTTCTAATGCTTTACAGTGAACGTGCCTTTTTTTTGGAGTCTGTAGATTTCAGTATAATAGTCTGAATAAAGACTGACTCATTCTGTACATTTTCCAAAATATAAATCTTGTGTAATATACATGTACATTGCATCACCTCATAACATCGCAACACTTAATCAAGATCCAGAGGGCTGAGATAATAATAAGGCAATTAAATTTAATGTGTTCATGTAACTGTAAATCAATACACTTATATTTTGGCTTAGAATTAGCATAATCGTAGGTAAATAGTTACCATCAATTATTTTCACTTAATAATATTAGAACATTGGATAAGTTTTGACCACCAAATATGGTTGGTTCTGTCACTGAATATCCCGGGCACATCTTCAGTTATTTGGTTTTACACCAAATACAAAGAAATAAGTCTTTTCAGAACAGGGCAATCCCACATTCTCCTCACATTATACTCCTCAGGCTTTCCGCTTTTTCTTCTGCATTTTCTTTCCGGATAGTGCCCCCTTCTGGGCTCCTCGCACCATACCCTTAAATTGGCCTTGAAGCTTGGCACGCTTCCTAAAATAAAAATAAAAAAAAAAACATAACATGTATTTATCCACATAACTGACTTAAAAAAAAAAAAAAAAAAAATTCTGACATCACAAATTAGCTGTAATACCTGCGATTGAGCTGGGCCTTTTTGAGTGGGATATAAGCATAGGGATCAAGCTTTCCTTTCTGTTTTATGTCTCCTTTACCTTTCTGTAAAAAGCAAGATGCAAGAAAATTAGTCTTTTTTTTTTTTTTTGTAATTTATAGGTACTATACCATTTTATACTCCACCTTTGACTTGTACTCAGCACCAGTGTCTTTAGATAATGGTCTATGAATACCAGAACCTCCAGCTAGGAAATAAAAATTTTGTTTTAAATAAATCTTTTGAACGGCAAAAACCTGCCTTGGCAAATGTTATTTTTATTTTACCTTTATATTTTAAATCTGGCTCAATGTCCATTTCCTCGTCAAAGTCATCATCTTTAAACCTTTTTTTCTGTGCCTTTTTCTGAAACCAAGACACAGAAATTATGACAAGATAAAATGGTTGAACCCAGAGCCAGAGACAAACAGTTTGGGCTTCTTACACTTTTAACTCCCGCCTCTTCAAGAATATCCTCCATTTCTCCATCTGAAACATGTATGAAGGAGAATTGATGAAAATAGTATTAAATCATCACATGCACTCTAGAAAAATAAACACACCTTTCTCTTTAACATTGTCCTCCTCTTCCTCTTTGATGATAAGACGCCCATCTGAAGTCACCTTGAAGCCATGTTCTTTCTTGGCGCTCTTTTTCAGCTCCGGATTTGTGGCTAAAACATTGGAAACAAGTATGAGACAAATATAGTAGCAATGATTTTAAAGAGACATTGCTTGGTTTACTCACCTAGGACTCTCTGGGAAACCTTTGGATCCAGGAAGTTAAGTGGATCATCTTCCTCCCCTTCTTTGAGCCAGGCTTTAGCTTTAGGTTTGCCTGTTTTTTTCTGTGCTTTTTTAGGTTTCCCTTCATCCTCGGACATGTCACTGTCAGATTCTGCCAGGATGTCCTCAATACTAATAAAAAAAAAAAAAAAAAAAGTATTGCTGTAATCTCAACTTTTGTTTTACATCAAACAAAATACTGATTACTGAAAAAATGCAGCTCTGTACCTTTCACCCTTGTTTTTAGGTGTTTCTTCTTCCTCGTCAGAGTCGTCTTCCTGTTCTGCAGCCTGCTTTTTACGTTTATTGCGAGCTTCGGCTTTTCGGATATTAGCAAGAACTTTGTGGTGCTCTGCAGGCAGCATGCTCTTTACTAAATCAAACCTAAAAACAGAAGAAAAAAAAAAATGAATGCCACTGTCAAGAGTACACTTCAGAAAGATAATACAAAAAAAGACATAATCACTCACCCAAACTTTCTAATGAATCTGGTAAAAATGTTCTTTAGTTTGGTCCTAAAGCACCTCCTTACATCATCTTTAATGTTCCCAATGCCCTCCATCTAACCATGTAATGCACACAAGTTTAGTTATATGACAGAAAAGCAAACTCGGCAAAACACAGAATGGTGCATACCATGACAGTGACGTGGGAGGCTAGTGTTTTAGGATCCATGACAAAGAGAATTACTTTTATGAAACCAAGAGCAGCTTTAACAATCTCTCTTGTTCGAGAAGTCAGCAGCAGACAGATGTTGTGCAGGAGCCCCTCCATAGTACAAACCTCTATGGCATCTGAACATAAAAACATTCAAAAAAATCAATTCAATTCAGTTACAAAATGAAACCTGTTGAAATGTATTTATTGTAGATTTTCTTATTACCTTTATACTCAAAGACCAATCGTGTCAATGCTAAAACTGTACAAGTGATCATAGTGACCGAGCCAGTGAGGCCAGCATAGACTAACACCAAGTACTGGTCCATGGCATCTGAAGTAAAAGCACAAGAACTGTTATACTCTTCTATAACAAAATAACTGCTTTTACAGAATATTTATTTTATTACCTTTTGGGTTGCTACAGAAACGCACAAATGCATTTCCTATTTCAACCAGAAGGTTATAGGCATTTTTACGAGCTGCAACAGACACCTCTTTAGTACAGATGATAACCTGAAAGAAATATATTTTATGATGATAACAATCTCCTTGTGCCTCCGCCTTTTATTTTGATGTAAAAATGTACCTCTGGCAACAGAGCAGTGATAAAGTCCTTGTGCTCTTCTCCAAGCCTTTTTACAATGTGAAGCAGGCACTTCAGTCTTGGCTGAAAAAAAGCAACAAAAAATACATAAACCATAATCATAGCAAGGATTATTTTATTTTCGTATGTTAAGTGGCCTGACCCGTTTCGCTGGTGAAGATGCGTTTTTCAAAGTCTCAAGCAGGCTGACTTTAAGCATTTCCAGATTGGTTATTACAAACGATTTACACTCTTCACTCTCTCCTCCACACAACTCCTGTAGTACACGGTAGGCCTTCTTCTGCATCCCTGGCTCCTTGCTCTGTCAATGCACACATCAGATGAAAATTTAAACCAACAACAAGGTAAGTAGTAACAAGTAACAAGTAACAACCCTAACCCTAACCCAACATTTACCTCTAAAAATGGCTTTATAAATTCAAATGTTTTTGTCATTATGGTCTCATCTACTAAGGGTGCCATGGCAACAATTAGGTCCATCATTGCAAGCCTGTGGAGAAAATGGAAGTGAATACCAAAGCATATAGACATGTAAAAATACAAGGACAAGCACAAAATACATATTTTGTAAAGGTACTTGCCGAGTGAACTCTGTGTTGTCTGTGCCACTTAATCTCTCTGTGGCTTTGTCCAAGAATGTACAGATCATCTGGAGGAAAAAAAGGAAAATTGGCCTTGAACTGAATGTTGATTTGGAAAAAATATGGAAAAAGGGTGGTGATATGAGAGAATATTTTTACTTTAAACTATAAACCCTAAATTGCATTACAGAAACAGATGAACTAAAACTGAAAATTATCTTGTTTAGCTTTGCATCTGAAAAAATTAAAGGTTAGTGAGAGCTAAAACAGTGGTCTGCATCCAACAGCATTCACCATCTGCAACCCTTTCAACTCACCTGTTTTTCTGTTACAGTTAAATACACTTTGATTGTATCGAGCACAGCCATTCTATAGGTGCCAGACTCCCCTGCAGGCGGCTGCTGGCTGTACACATTGAAAAGAATTGGAAGAAAGTTTTTGGAGAACCTCCTCATTTCTGCTTTTTCCTCATCTGCAAAAGATGCCACCACCAATTAGTTAATGTTAGTATAATGACGGGATATTACTTCACAAATGTGTTGCAGTGCGTCTTTACCTGCTGTGCAGCTCTTGTTGATAACTGTACGTAGAGCCTGGCACACAATCAGTCTCAGGTCTGGTTGCTCATTAATAGCTGTGCCAAGAGTGCGGGCAATGCCTTTAAACGATGCCACAAGGTCTACACAACCAGTGCAGAAACCAGGAAGCATGGTCCAAATCTGTGACAGATTTCACATACCAAAATTGTAAACAACTTCTTTTAAACTACAAACATCAACAGTTACACCACTCTACCTGAAGCTGCAGTGTTTGGTAGACTTTAGCCTCAAGTTTCTGTCCGGCTTGTTCCAACTCCTCAGCTACAATGTGACAGAAACAAATCGACATTTAACATTTGCTCTCACAAAGACATAATTATATGGTTAATGCAAGCAAATAAAAAAAAAAAAAGTTGGACTTATTATTTTGACAATGTTTCGCCATCAACCTGATAGCTTCTTTAAGGTTGTGAGGGTGACTGCTACTCCCACCAGAAGTAGAGGTGGGTGGTGACAGACGTCATAGAAATGTCCCTGGGCATCCTTTATACGGCTCTGTCCCAAGTCCAGTTATTTTTTGTTTAACTCACTTACATTATCATATTGCTGGGAGTCATTTGCATTAATTAATTATACAGTTATAATCAAAGTCAGAAAAATAACCTCTGTTTTTGAGTGTTGATGCCAGAGGAAGGAAATATGAATTAAAGAATCCTAGTTGGGTGTTCTTCACATGATCACGTATAACAGGAATCAGCCAGCTGCGTGGAAACTCCAAATCATCACTGGAAAAAAGAGAAAAAACTAAAGCCTACATGTACATTTATTTATTTATATATATATACACACACCGTATTTTCCGGACTATAAGCCGCTACTTTTTTCTCACACTTTGAACCCTGCGGCTTATACACCGATGCGGCTAATATATGGACGGATTATTCGTCTATGAACACAGCGGATGCGCGCGCAGCTTGAGTGCAGAAAGCGCCGCTGTCTGTGCGGTGAACATGGGTTAGGGTTAGTTAGAACACTCGCTAGCGCTGTTGTCAGCACTAAAACAGTTTATCGCTGCGTGATAAAATAAGTTCTGCTGCTAAATGAACATTAGTGAGTGGGATACGTCTTAATGACCCGTATGTGTTAAATGCAGGTGAGGCGTAAATGACGAGACGAAACGTCTCAAACTTCAGTAGCGGGACATCCACTCATACATGATCGATACAACTAGCCCCGACCCCCCGGGAGAGCCTGAAATCCTGTTGAAATCCTACAAGACACTGACATGATCCCAGACAGGACAGCGGCTCTTTCTGCTCGAGACATGCGCAGTAGAGCGCCAGAGCGACTGTCGCGCGTGACGAACTGACTCAATGCAAAAAGACGACAAAAGCTTTAGAGGCAATACAAGCAGATGCTCGGAACTTGAAAACTTCTTGAAGACGTGGACACCTGCGGCTTATAGACAGGTGCGGCCTATATATGTACAAAAATAAAATTCTTTGAAAATTTAGGTGATGCGGCTTATATTCAGGTGCGCTCAATAGTCCGGAAAATACGGTATATATATATATATATATATATATATATATATATATATATATATATATACACATACACACACACACGGCTTACTCATGGCCAGTAATGTTCAGTGGCACAGCTCCCAACACGACTTGAGGGCCCATTGCTTCGACAGCAGCTCCCACAGCCAAATCCAACTCTCCAGTGAAAGAAAAGTGAGGTGTGGAGCGTAAATCTGCCAGTGACTGAAGTGACTGCACAACACATTTATATAAGGTCAGAAAATTGAATAGTAAACAATATATGAACTGTATTACCCGTCTTACTTTACCTTGGTCATAATGGGGTGGGCCTTTTTTCCGGCAACTTTGTAGAAACAGCCCAGTACCTGAAGAACGAAGGGCCAGGAGGCATGGAAGCGGTAAGAGAGACCTTCTTCTGCTATTCTGAACAATAAAATATGCAAGTGAAGACATGATTTTTAAGTATTATGATAAATAAAAACCGTCAAATCTGTAAATGGAGTAGGAAGCATCTGATCATCAGAACATACTTGAACATTTTGCAGATGTACGAGGAGTTTCCTGCTGAAGCTGTAGTTGTGATGAAGCTCATCTCTTCCATGTGAGGAGCAACACACTCAGTCAGCAGGGTCTGAAAAATAATATAAAAAATAATTAGACATAGATAAAAATAATAAATATATAACCAATTTTGAAGGTGTGAACATTAGAAGATGTTTACCTTGAGTGTGTTAGTGGCTGCAGAAACCACTTGTGAATGTGGCGACAACAAGCAGGAAATGGCAGCAGAAAAGAGACGAGGGAGATGTCCTAAACTTAATGAACTCTGCAAACTACACAAAGAAACGTAAGCCGTGCATGCTGTTCACGAAGAGTCACAATATATGATGTAATAGCAAAGTGTTAATAATAAATACCTTGCTAGATGAACATGGGCTTTTTCCATAACTGCTAACCAGGCCAGCAGTGGCTGCAGATCATTCTCACTGGGCAAGTAATCATAAAGAGCCTGGGAAAATAATACATTTTACATCCAAAACTAATGCTGAAATTAGGACCATGACGATTTGAGAACACATACTGTGATAATCTGTGCATTCAGTTCGGGGGACAGGGTAGACACCTTTGGTTTGCTACTAAAAAGTTTATGAAAGGCTTGCATGGCGCTTGCAGTTACCAGCTGTTAGAGGCACATAAATTGGATTAATTAAACGCAGTGTGTGGATGACCAACATAATCTGCACTTTTGTGTATTCCCTCACCACATGACTCAGTGTCATCACTCGCAGCAGAGTCTCACAACAAGATTTGACTGCCCCAAGAGGAAATGTCCCGATCAACTCTTTCAAAAGGCCTAGTACATGAAGTGTAGTGGTGTCTTCTTTGCTTCCTGCGTCAGGAAGAAAATAAAATTACTACTGTGCCCAAACCTACAGAATATTACAGTCAGCAATAAAAACTGTAATCAAAGTAGTTACCTCCAGTCTGCTCCATTTCCTTAATGCAGAATTTAGCTGTAGTCATGGCAACAGGATGATGAGTAGGTGCATCATCTTTAAACAGGAAATCGCTACCTCTGAGGATGGAGCACACGCCCTGCTGCGCCGCCTTACGCACCTGAAAAAGAAGAATCAAAGATGAAACAAATTAGCAGTCTGGGAGGCTAATCAAATACAAAACCACCTTTACCTTTGGCTTGCTGTGCACAGTAAAACTAAGTAGGCCATGGTAAATCTGGAGAGTGGATGGGTATGTCCATACTGAAGCCTCCTGCTTCCTCAACAGGGTGGCCAAACATGACAGTATCTAGGAATGGACAAAAACACATTTCAAAAAAGGCATTATCAGTAGATTTTGTGTTAAGTTATCAGTACTGATATTAGTCCTACCCATCGAAGTGCTGATGGAGAGTCACTGGTGGCTTGTTTAGACATTATATCCATCAGAGCTTTGCTGGTGTCTGAGAACTTGGAAATAAGAACAGGAGTGGGAACTCTGAAATAAAACAAAAACCAATACAGGTGTCACAATACAATTGTCAATTATTACAAAGCAAAATGTTTTTTATCAACATACCTTTTCATGACAAGGTTAAGGAGATATGCAACTGCTGCTTGTGACTCCCCTGTTTCAACAACTTCTAAAGTAGTCATCTAAAAACAAAATAAAGCTCGTAACACTTTCTGTTACTGCTCAATTTATATACAAAAAACAGTACACACCAAAGCAGCAAAATACTCAGTTTCTGTCTCTTTACCGCCCTGAGAACGAATCACCTCTGTAACAGCAGCCAATACTGCACAAATCTAAAACAGGTAATATACAAGTTGAAGGGAAGAAAAAAAAAAATGAAATTATAAAGAAATATATGACAATCCTGGTGCACCTCTTTGTGGGCAGCGGAGTTGGATTCCCAGTAGCGCTGAACTTTCCTGAAGGTGAGGTTGGAGCAGTCAGACAAACCACTGAGGAAGGTGCCAGAGGTCCGGTCTGACAGCGCCTCTTCTGGGTCCTCCTCCATACTGCAGGCATCTTTGCGCTCCTTGACCTCCAGTGGACCTGTCTGCAGCTCATTATGCAGCTTCAGAGCATCAACAGTCAGATCACTCTTCCCTACAGGAGGTGAAATGCAATTAGAAGTTTATATAGTCATAATAATCTCTTCCATTTGTATAGGACTTTTACAATAGCAGACAAAGCTGTAACATTATTGAGTGAGGATAAGGTCAATTTATACAGGAATGTGCAGGCAGCCATAATATTATAAGGCTGTACAAAGCATTTAACATTTAAAGGGGAAAGCTTATTCACTATAGGTGCCAAGTAGCCCGTACTATGGTGGTAAGAGCCACTTTTCAGAGGTGGTGGAGTCCTAATGTAAACTGGACAACAATGTTTACTGCTTTGTTAGATTGTAATTACATAGCGATAAACGTTTTAGAAAGGGCCATTGTCAGATTGTCAGTCCGTTCTGCTGCTCGAGTATCATAAAATCATAAAAACATGACATGTCGTATTTTAAGGCAGTGTTTTGATCGTTAAGGAGGTGAGCAGTGAGCTAATGGCATAGCCCCTGACCCACGTGCAGAAGATTACCAGTGGGTCGGCTGAAGAAGCGACTTTTTGCGGCTTGTCTAAACCTGCTCGACTCCGGGTTGGAGTCACTGCTGTGCCCTTTCTTCCATCGTTTGAGTTTCGATCCCGTCCCAGACCGAAGTTTCCCCGATTTCACCATTTTCGGTGTTAAAAAATATTCACATTTGCTCTACGGTCCTCTAACAACTCCAGATGACTCTGTCGCTTAGAGAATGACGTGAAAATCTACTCACGTGGCTCACGCCTGATTCAGTTTCTCTTCCACTTGAGGGCGCTGTTTACATTTTACTTCTTTATTCGTGTATTCTAGGCCACGGGCTAGGATAGTCACGTGTGCACCCCCCCCCACAACCCTATAAATTTGGTATCACTGGAAACTTTGGGATGTCTAGATTACAATTATAACTGGATAACAGTAAAAAAACTGGGACTTGCTATGACAAATCAATAGTTTTATTGACCTACCATAAAACTCATGAAATGGCTGAATGCGAAACATGTGATTTCGCCACATGATACAAAGACTCAGTAAATCATCAATTTTTCACTTAAATAAACATATAAGGCATGAAATGAAAGCTAACTCTGTGCCAAATCATTCCCTTTTTAAATGATATGTCTGTCTTAATTGTGTCTGAAGATATGCTTTAGTGAAGTATGACACCATATAAACAATAAATGCTCGTATGACAATACATGATGAATATGACAATAGTTCTGTTTTCATCATAATTCTACATACATTTGCCTAAACTATATGCACAACAAGAAAGCCCAATCTCTCAGCTTTGATCTCATGCCAAAAGTAATCTGGTAGGACAAATACTAGCAAAGATATCATATGTTTTACCTAGTGATCGATAAAACACTTAAATGAATGCTGAAGATCGCATAATGATCCCATATTCAGCTTAAAAATTGAAATGCCATATGTTTCGAGGTATCAACAAACCTACACTTGCAATATTACCACTTTCATTTCCATCATATACAATGTTTGATATGTCTCAGTGTGCCACAATAACTCAATAACCAGTAACACATAAATTGACACAAAAAGTCAATCTCGCCAAGCTTTCAAAACGTATGTCAAAAACAATAACTGATTCTGTTACTTATCTTTTCTGAAACATAAAAGAAAACTAATGAACATGTTGTTTTCGGTCGTTTTGTTTTAGTGAGTTTTTTGTGCATTTATTTTGACCTGTAACATAGATCATCTCAGTCTGAATCACAGTCACTTTCATCTTCCACAAATGATTCAAAGTCAGCATCGATATCACAAACCAGATCTGAATCTAAGTCATCCAGGTCCTCACTGAAGTCCCCAGTTACCACAGTTTCCTGAGCAATATCTAGAAGTTCTTTTGGCAGGAAATCACCTGTGAACCAGATAGGTAGTAATTGCACCTGCTAAGACATATTAAACATTGTATGTGGGTGAAACTTGGGAATATTAGAAGTACAGGTTTGTTGATACCCTAAAACCTATGGCATTTCAATTTTATTTCAAGTTAAATACATTTTAATAATATATAATTCAAGTTGAAGTGATGATGCGATCTTCAGCATTCATTTAAGTGTTTTATCGATCACTAGGTAAAACATATGATATCTTTGCTAGTATTTGTCCTACCAGATTACTTTTGGCATGAGATCAAAGCTGAGAGATTGGGCTTTCTTGTTGTGCATATAGTTTAGGCAAATGTATGTAGAATTATGATGAAAACAGAACTATTGTCATATTCATCATGTATTGTCATACGAGCATTTATTGTTTATATGGTGTCATACTTCACTAAAGCATATCTTCAGACACAATTAAGACAGACATATCATTTAAAAAGGGAATGATTTGGCACAGAGTTCGCTTTCATTTCATGCCTTATATGTTTATTTAAGTGAAAAATTGATGATTTACTGAATCTTTGTATCATGTGGCGAAATCACATGTTTCGCATTCAGCCATTTCATGAGTTTTATGGTAGGTCAATAAAACTATTGATTTGTCATAGCAAGTCCCAGTTTTTTTACTGTTACCAGTTATAATTGTAATCTAGACATCCCAAGGTTTCCAGTGATACCAAATTTATAGGGTTGTGGGGGTTGTCATGATCATGACCTATGGTGATGCACTGGTATGTACTGTACCTGTGGATGGCTGAAGGATTCTCATTTACTTTTGAGAGAATTGCTTTCTAGGCAATTTTTGTTCCCTTTTAAAACAAAAATATTCCAAACTCAACATAAACACAATTTATTGGTGAGTTTTTAAATACAGTCACATTGGCTTTTAAAAACTTAAGTTTTAAAACACCCTTTTCAAGAATAAAGCCCACAGCCTTGTGAAATGCATAGTGGACTGTGCACACGAGTTCATATATTCTATATGGAATGAATATTTATTAATAATGTATTGATTTGTCAGCCATCACAATTACATGAATTATGACAAGAATGTAATTATAGTGGAGAATGGAGAAGGAATGGAGATAGGTTTGAGGCCAGGCAGAGCACACAGAACTACAGAGGGGGCATGTAAACAATAGAGGAAAGATTTGATTCAAGTCCACAAAGAGTTACTGAGGGATAAGCAGGCAGACAATAGTATGTGCATCCTAGTTTTCTAATATAATCTAAAGTGATCCAGTGCCTATTCGTCAAATTGTTATTAGAAGAAGGTAAAATACAAAAAGGAGCAATAAAAAAAGCATTATTTTTGTTTATAAAAATACACAAAAGTCCACTTCAGTTCCAACTGAGAATATATTCAAGCTTTCCATCTCTTTATCCCTGTATTTCCTTTGTCTTTCCTTCACTGGGATTGTCACTTAGGGATAACAGGAGGTGGTGGGTTTGTATTGACGATCACTTGGACAACAAAGTCCTTTTGGATCTTGGCGTCTTGCAGTCGAATCTTATCCGTCAGCAGTTTCCCCGAGAAGAACCACCTCTGACAAGAAACATCTATGTCTTCATGCTCCTGAAGCTGCTTCTTTAATTCTGCAATAGTGTCAACCAGACTGGCTGTCAGGCGCACATCTTTCCCTGTAAGAAATAAAAGTATGAATACAGTTCAGCTTGGATAAGATCAGAAATGCCAAACTTGCAGATTTAAAAACATACCTGATGACAGGCGCACTCGCAGTTGAAATTCCTGTCTGGACACAGGAGGTTGAGCCTGTTTTTGATTGCTATCTGGGACTTTGCTGTCAGTAGATGTTTCAGAGATGAGGTTGACAGGTGGACCGAGAGTGTAGGCCGGGAGCTGGTAGCGGTTTCCCAGTTCATCATAGCTCTCAGTGAGTGAGCCTGTGAACGGAGGAATAATCAATCTTTCAGTCAGCAACATGGAAATAAATAAATACAATAATACACTTCAGTTTTCCACTGTCTAAGTCACCCGTGGCCAATAAACCCCTTAATACAATGCAATGCTCCACTACTGATGAATTGAATCAAAAACAGTTGATGATGAATGTCACTTTAAACAAACAGCCCTGAATCCTCTGTGCTGTGCCATGGTACTTTCCGATTCACATTGGTCACACAGCATTGCTCCTCTTATGTAACTATTACAGTAGTAATCCCTGTAGCATGGAATTTGGCAGACTGTCCACTGGCACTATCAGAATGATGCACTTGTCCTTGGACTTGCTTTAGCTTTAGTGCTTTGCCTTTACTGCTACTGCGTTAAATACAGCCACATAACTGATGCCATTGTTCATGATTACACACCGTGAGGCAGAGTGATACAGGCTCCATCGACTATCGCCTGTGCTAGCTCTAGGTCATTGCACTCAGCTGCTAACGCTGCTGCTCTCAGTGCATCCCAGATCTCTTTACGTCCATCAAAGGCTGGAGCTGTGTCCCAAAACTCGTCTCTTTTACTCCTGAGCTGGCCCTCAGTCATTGGGTAGTCACTCTTCCATTTCGGCCGCTCCTTCTTCAGGGGCTCATTGCGCCCTGCAATATGAACAGAGGTATTCAATATGTTCATTCTCTTGATTATCAGTGTCTACAGTTTACTTTTTAAGACTTGGAGAGTTCAGACAAGGTCAGACTATCATCTTATTTTACCGTACAGGTATACAGCAAGAATTTTCATGTCCAGATGTACAGTACCATTGGCATTGATTAAGAGTCTATGTTTGCTTTGGTGAGAAATCAGAGATTATTTATATTTCAGTGGATTACAGCAAAGGACAGACTCAGATGCTGTACATGTGGTGGTGTGCACATACACAGGCACACACTGGTGGACTATAGGCACTAATCAGGTTCCACATAACAGGATTTGTTTGTCTCTATCCCACGAGGCACTAGCTGTAGAGATGAGCACTCTTCGGCCAATCAAATAAGCAGAAAAATGAGCCTTAGTGCAAATGCATGAATAAAACCAATATACAATATAATGCTTATTGCAAGTGTAGTATATGAGAACAACCAATTAAATATATAACAACAGTCATATATATAAATATAGATCTAAGGATTTTTTTTAAAGCTGATGCAAATACCATGTTTTTTTTGTTTGTTTGTTTATTTTTTTGTTTATGATCTGAACCCTCGACTGTTCCAGATAAAAGATATATAATTACCCATGTTTCACAACAAACCTGTAAGAGAGTAGTGTAATTATCCTCATCGTGCCAGTTTTTCAAAGAAAGCTTCATTTATGTCTATGCTCTAAAAAGTGCAAATATTGGTATAATGGTTTAACACTATTATACTTAATAGTTGTGTTGTACTACCCCTCCTTGAACCGCTCAACACATAATGTTTGTCCTGTCATTGTGACACTGTCCTGTCACTGTGTTTTAGTATGCACTGTACACTGTGTCCATTTAAAATGCTAACATAACAAATCTTGTTTTACAGGTCTGTAATACAAACAAAAGTCAGTTCTTTAACAAATCAACTGTAACAGACAAGTTAACTAAAACATCCAGTTAAAAATGCAACTGTTAAGTTACTTACGTTTTAGAAAAATCTTAATTGGTGAATGTGGAGCATGGTAGTAATTGTATTCCCGGGAATTGGGTACTCCCATTGTAGCTGAATGTTATGGGTAAAATAAGAGTCAAATTACATCCACAATATTAAATCCAGCTGCACTGCACTTGAACTGGACGCCCTGAAGCTCATGCCACTGTGACAGTTCCTTCAGTGGGTTAAAGATGACAGTGACTCCACTTATATCCTTTAAACAGCCATAAATATCTCAAGATCAATTCATGGAAATAGACTCTTCAATAAATAGTGCAGGTATGCGCAGGTAACCTCAGCATCACGCACAGGAGCTAGGCGGCAGCCCTGTAATCCAATGATCCCTATTTAGGGACTGGACACAAATACCCAGAAACAACATGCTAAACCCATTAGGCTACAGCCTGTTTGAATGTCTTCAAAGGGAAGGTGCACGATGTACTCAATAAATGAGAGATTTTTCACCATATTTGCCAAATGTGTAAAACTGTGATTGGCCCTATACGTTTTATAAAAGATATGAATAATTCAAATGACTGTTTGTGTGACCCTATGTGAATTGCAAATCATTAAGTAGGTCAGAACTTGTGCTTATAGCTCAGTTGTGCAGTTCAATACATAATGTATGGGATGTCAACAAAAAGCACAGAGCCCAATTACAGAACTGGCTTGTAGTCATTATCAGTGATCTTCCCTGGTATCTAGGAGATAATAATTCATTTTCAATATTTTCAATATTCAATTTTTTTTATTTTTTTTTTTAATGGATCTCTCTTACCCAGCAGATACAAAAATAGTACAGCCAATAGGACAGGAATACTTACCTCCACGTTTTTTGCTTCGAGTGGAGGTGCGGACACTCCCATGTCCATCCGTCCTGCTCCTCCCCACGCAGCCTCCCATGACTGTCCCTGAACATCAACGAAAACATTTTGTTAATTTGGCACCCTGTTGTTTTAAACACAAAACATGACGATTATGGGTATTTTTTTTTTACTGTCCACAGCCTATTTGTAAGGTAAATAACATCAGTCGTACAAGGGAGGATGAGAGTGACAGCTCAGCAGCACGCTCGAGGTCATACGAGCTCATGTTTACGTCACGTGTACTGCCAGCTGACTCGGACACGCGCCTAAACCCCATCCTACATTATTTATATAAATTAAGCTAAATATTTAGGCCTACTGGCAAAATACAGTAAAATATACATTTGAGACAAACTAACAAATTCTCAGAACTCAGGTGGGCACATTGGGGTGACATCTGAGGCTAAGAATTTGGAATATTAAGCTGCAGATAACACCTTACCAGAAATCCAGTCTGCTAAATTGTGCATCCGTCTGCAGTTTGCTTGCCACATCCGAACTAAAGTGAGGTTTCGCTTGATATCGAAGTCCCAGTCCGAAAATGCAAGTCAGCAAAACAAACTCTGTAATATAAAGACGCAAGCAGCGACGGTTCAATTAGAAAATCTCATCCAACTCATTTTAGAAGTGGACCATGTGTTATCCGAGTTTGAGTCCCCCCAAAACTACAATGAAAGAGGGTCTCCCCCCTCAAACCATCCTCATCGCACTATCCACGAAATAAAGCCTTAAGGATGATTGTGCGCATGCTCAACCCACACCGGCTATGAACAGGCTTCACCTACTTCACTATAAAATTCCAGTCCAAATCCACAACAATTTACAGTCAAACTAGAAAAATTACCAGTACAATCTATGATTTTAAATACAATATTGCTGGATGACAGCCGTATAATTTGGCATTTTCAAATGACCATACACAAGGAAATAATAATAATAAATCAGCAATTTTATTATGCATTAATATCACTTCAGAGTTCACTGTACTGTTTGCATGTATTAAATATTTTGCATTGAGATGCTTTGATATTGGAGAGTCTATTATATATAGCCTTTACATAATGTCTATTATGATTTGGGATTTATAAGGCATAACATGGGATCCACACATCTGCTATAATAATGTATCACGTTTTGAAAGACGTTTAGCCAAGGTTTAATAAAATGTGGAGTTATGTTCTGGAAAAATATAAACCAATAGTTCATTTTGTTTTTACATCTCAAACCAAAGGGAGATTTGGTACACCAATTGTGATGTAATACAGAGAAACCCTGCAGATCAAATGTGAATGCATCAGTTAATCCTCTTCTGAATCTGTGACGCAATACGATCTGCTAACTGACTGAACAGAAATATACATACACATAAGCACAGGAAGACCAAGAAGGGTTGAACAAAGCAAATATAAAGATTTATTAAATTAACACATTAAAAGCCGATAAATAACAATGTGGACATAACATTTTATTGGTGGGTGGTGAAGTTGTATAGCAGTACCCCAGCCTCCACCATTTCGTTTTCTCCTACTGTGCAAGATAAAAAGATTGATGATGATTCTGCCAAATATGTCAGTCAGTGCATAAGCCTTAATCAAACTTTTTCATGAAAATAGTTAGAGTCCAGTAAGATCAGTTTGCAAACCAGGAAAAGGCAGATTGAAAAAAGCCACTGTCTTTGTCTTGAAAATGTAGACCAATATTTGTAAAATATCTGACAGCAAAGATGAGGTATTCTGAATTTTTTGTCATATAAATCCAAAATGCACAAGTTGCACTTTGGTAGGCTACTTAATAGAAAGATCAAAATAGGCTAAATGAAAAATGTGACTTGTGCAAACTAATATGGTCATACAGGTATCA
The DNA here is from genome assembly GCA_029959045.1 of Taenioides sp. WSHXM2023. Taxonomy (NCBI): domain Eukaryota; kingdom Metazoa; phylum Chordata; class Actinopteri; order Gobiiformes; family Gobiidae; genus Taenioides; species Taenioides sp. WSHXM2023. Next base: position 15,153,056 of record CM057094.1, read on the forward strand.
CATCCTTTTTGCAGCCGTATATGTCCCATGTTAAACCATCACCATAAGGGCGATGTTCAGAGGGAAGCAAAACACGTGTCACCCAGTGTCTAGAGAAAAAAGGAAAATATTTGTTATTTTGGAGTATTTGTAAAACTATTAACAGTTTACAAGATAAAGATAAACTGATATAAAGAATAAAACAAATGTATGCTTGATACCTTTTCCTCTCCACACCGAGGAAGATTTTCCAGTTATTCAGCCTTCCATAATTGAAGGGATTTTTGTATATCTGAAACACACAGTATCAATCCAGTTGACTTTTCGTTTGACGTCAATCAATATGTGTATGTATAATTAAAATGTAACTCACTTGTCCTCGTTGTCCGTACCGCAAAGCTTCTCTAAAATTGATATGTTTTTCAATGCTGGTCTCACCTCTGGATATCAGAACTGCGTGCCAACAAGTTAGTGCACCCAGGGATAATCCTACAGTGCTGAAAAAAACTTCATATTTAACATAATGCCAGCAGGATAATAACTGTATGTTGTACTTTCTTTGAATGCTGTGATAATAAGGTTCCTTCACATAAAAAATACCTGGTGAGAACCCACAAGAAGATGATACACTTATTGAACACCTTATCCATAAATGTGTATGAAGGAGCTGGGGTCTGATACTTTGTCTGAAAAAATACAAAGACAAATTTTAGTTTTATGTTACCTGGAATAGTTGCTTCATTTATTAATGTGTTATTAAATGTAAATTGTACATTTTTGATTATACCTGCCCAGAAGGTAAAAGCCCAATTAGTGCACCAATCCCAGTTACAGGAACCCCTGGCTTTTCCAAATCCAAATGCTTAATGCGCTAAAGGAAAAGTCCACAGCCCATTCATTAGGGACAGAAGAAGGAAGGAAAGGCCCAGTTTCTGATCACAGAGACATTTTAAGAAACACTAAAAGCGATGAAGAGAGTCATCTTACCTCAAGAGTGTTGTAGGCATCTAAAAACAGGTTTCTACCACTAATACTGCAATAAATACAACCCATTGTCATGAAGAGGCAGAAGGAAAAGAAATATCTGTGATTAAAATGGCCCACACAGTTATTCAGCCAGGCTGAGGGGCATATGTTAAGGAACAACACACTAAACACATTTGAACAAACGGGTCTGAATGTGAAACAGAGTAGCAGTCCAAAAAACTAGCTTGCTGTAATCTTTTGGTCAGAGTGCTTGACCAAGATCCTGATGAGAGGATGTTTCTCTCGAAGGACACAAAAATATACCTTAGAATCTGTTTAGTTAAAATGAATAAGGTCAAGGGAGCAGAAAATGTATAACTGTCATGAAGCCTTGCATTGCAAGACAATGTAGACGGCATTCACACTTGAAGGATACGACAGTGATGGTCCATCTTTAAGATACATCTGTTGGAACAACAAGAATAGCTTCATAATTGTTGTCAAAAATAAAAAAAATAACACAAAAGAAGAAAAATGTACCGGTTACAAATACCACAGTGGTGTGTTCTTGCTGGTTTGGGTATAATACATTTTTTGCATATCGACACAAAACGAATGTCACTTTTGACCTTGAAAAATGTGGAAACTTCAGTGCTGCCGTTTTGAGTCATAAAGATAATATATAAGCTAATAACACAACCTACTGTAGGAGGGTGTCCAGGTGAGGTTTTGGTAGCTTTGTAATAATGAAAAGCTATCATTATGAGATTCCAGTGGCCATAGCATAAATGCCATACAATCCAACCAGTAGAGTAAGTTTTAAGAATCACCGGGAGCAAAACCATATAAGCAATGACCACGACAGCGCTGGTTAGGATAACAACCAGACAAACAAATACCTTCAACAGAATCGAAAGGAGATTGATTATTAAAATTCAATATCACATAATTTTGAATAATGTATTAAATTTTAAATAAAAATCCAACTTACCAGACCAAACCAGCGTGTTACATAATCTACAGACCAGAACACTGGCTCAAATGCACAGTCAAAAACCACATCTGAGTCAGTGAGGGAATTGAAGTAAAGGGACCGACTCAAAAGTCTGATGTAGGCCCATCTTTCTCTTAAGCATGGAGGCAGTCTGATCCTTACTTTCCTGGTGCATGATCGTACAAGCATACATCGCACCAGGTGAAGAACAGGGCTTGGGCACCACCGCATTCTGCATCTGTGCTATCCACACCTAGAAAAAAATGTAAGCTGTAATAAGAAACTGTTGAAATTAAAGTTAAATTAAAGTTAAAAAATTAACTTGTTGGTAAACAATCTATAATGTGATCTGATATCTGACATGAAATCCATCAATAGACGTAATTTTCCATGTGAATAGGCTAATGATTTTAAACAAAATTAACCATCTAAAATTGTTTATTTAACTCACCAATAATTGATGTCAAGGCCAATGCCAATGCCAATTCTCTTGACGTGTTACAAAAGCCAGACTTGTTGAAAGGGTTGTTTGTCCCTATATGTTTCTGAATATGTGCCAAGCTGGACAGTGTTGTGCCAAAAGACACTGAAGTCTCGCTGGACCACATTCCAGTTTGGGTGGCTACGGGTGGAGTTGGGTGGAGGTAACCGACTGACTGAGGTAGTGGGAATTTAAGACGGGCATGATTAAATATATATATTTAATATATAAAAAGTGACAAGATTAAAATTAACAAACGTATAGGCCTACATCACAGTGTTTATAAAAAGGACTGTGACGGTTTATGAATTGCACTAAGAGCCTGGTATCCCCAAATCTCCTTTGTGTGTATGTGATGCAGTCTGTCCCTTTATCAAAATCCGAGTTGCCTGTAAATTATATTCGAAGCAAATACTTACGGATCCTAGGAGCGCACAGATAATTCCTGTTCAAAGCCCTCCATTGACACATTAAAAATCACGATACGTTATTTGAAGAAACCCGTGAAATAAAGACGAACAAGGTGGAAGCCTTCTTACAGTTTACAGATTTGTATCCCAGTCAATAATGAATGCGCATGCGCACGGGAGCAGCGAAATGCAATGTGGTTGTTTGAGTCCAGAAAGAAAGAGGCTAATAAATATATTGTTTTATAGAAAACAAGTTTTATTTCGTTTTATTTGTTTTAAATTGTATTCGGTGCATAGATCAGTTTAATGTTGCAATGTTTTAAACTTGCAATTCTCCTTTTCCGTTCTGGTTATAGAAAATGTAGTTTATGTGTAGTGCAAGCGCCTCCTCCTGCCAGCCTAGCGTTGTCCACTTTGCCATGTGGAGTATGGATTACACTTAGAAATATCTCAAACTAGTTGTTAAAACGATCTGGAATAATGTCGTTCAGCTTCAACTTTGATGTGGAGTCCCAAACTACAGATTTGGATGATTCCAACGATTTGCAAAACAAGGAAAAACATAACGTTAAGCCTGCTAAACATGTGAGTAGCATTAGCGATAGCATGTTCGTGTGAATGAATTAAAAAAAAAAAAAAAAAAAAAACTTAACCAAATAATATAAAATAAATCCTTGCCACTTCACTATTAGAGTATTCATATTACGCTATAGGCATACATCTGATATTATGCTAATTTGCTTTTCCTTATAATATAATTCAGTACAATAAAATCATCAGATAACCATAACCTTATTCATGCCTCACTATTTGCTGTAATAACTGTGTAAATATAATTGCCCGCTGTGTATGAATATATAATTATCATTCATTATTCAGTGTGCAATATCTGAGAAATCAAATTATTATTTGAGAAAGAGAATGACTTGTTACTTATTGTGGGAATGAAGTTTACACACCACATTGTATGAAGGGTACATACACTAGAGAGTGTACTTGCTGCAAATAACTTAAACTAGGTGGAGTCAAAAAAGGTTTGGCCCAAATAGGAATTTGCCAGTAGTTAATAGTCAACGACTGACGAGATTGTTTTTATGTCTATCATTAACTAAAGTAACTGTGTGCCTGCCTATTGCCTATCATGATGTGAACTAATCCATGATTCCAGAAATGCAGCTAAATACTCTAATACTAAAAGAACTGGCAGACAACAATGAACTTCAGTTCATATTAAATGCACTTTGACGTAACTTGTTGCTTATTTTTTTTCAGGTTGAAAACAAACCAGCTGAACATATAAAAGAGGCAAAAGAGCACCCAGTCCCAAATGATCCACATTTCCTCCTTATCGATGCTGTGCCTGAAACTGTTCAGATCGGGACTCTTCCTCCTCTGCATTTCTTAAATGAGACAGTGTTTGAGAAGACAGCCTCAGAGAGAGACGATGAGGAGGAGATCCTGTCTCGTACATTGAAGCAGAAGTCTGATCTCATCTCTGGTGTTTATGAGGGGGGACTTAAAGTTTGGGAGTGCACTTATGATATGTTAAAACTGATTGAAAAAGACATAGAGACATTTGGGGGAAAGATGGTTTTGGACCTGGGCTGTGGTGCTGGCCTTTTGGGGATTTTGGCACTGAAGAGAGGAGCCAGGGAGGTCCACTTCCAAGATTACAACAGTACCGTTATTGAGCAGCTCACTGTGCCAACTGTAATACTAAACTGTCACGAAGATGATGTAGACAGTGAAGAAGACGAAAAAGGAAAGGGCAAAAGAAAAGGACGGAACAAAACTGATGGAACTGATGTTGACAAAAAGGACCCACAAGATGGCGACCCACCACAAAAGAAGCGCGCAATAGACCCAACTCTGCACACGTCATTAGCAAAATGTAGATTCTTCTCAGGTGACTGGAGCATGTTTCTTGCTTTACTTATGAAAGAAACACCGCCTCCAAAATATAATATTATATTTACATCAGAAACTATTTACAATACATCATACTATCCTTCCTTACATGACACTCTACAGAAACTATTAACTCCAACAGGTCTGGTTTACCTTGCTACCAAATCCCACTATTTTGGAGTTGGAGGCGGACTCCATCTTTTTGAAACATTTGTAGAGGAAAGAGGAGTGTTTTCTGTTGATCATCTTTGGGATGGAGAGGAAGGACTTCAGCGTCATATTGTAGTGCTGAAGTTTAAAAAAGCCATATAAGTGTGGTGTCATGCACTGTCATGCACTGTATACATTTATTTTGAGTGTTTTGAAAGATGCAATAAAATATGCTATCTCATTATCATTAAGTGCTTGTAAAGTTTCAATATGTCTGACAGTAACTGTAGTATGTTTAAAAGAGACTGTTACAGGTCTTTAGATGCACCAGGAGGAAAGAAAGGAAATGGGCTCACTGACCTTTGCTAGTGATTTCCCCAGCGTTCAAACAGCAGCATGAAAGCCAGGCTTGTTTCTGAAGTCCGGCACAAAATGTCAATTGCAACTTATCCCACCAGCCTGAGGATGTAGTTTGAAAGTGGACTCTGGTGTCACCACACATCAATACTGGGACTCTATGGGGTCTCTAGCACTTATTTTAGAACAAGCCAGTGTTGATTTTACTAAGTCCTTGTCTCCCACTGTCAGTCGAAAACCAAAGTAACCAAGTAACCAGGAAGCATACATTTTCTATTAAATCCCCTATTTTGGCATCTCAAGGAAATCTATTGTTACAGAACTCTCAACTGGGATTTTCTGAGGAAATTCAGGGCCAGTTTCCTTGTATGTAAAATGATATAACAAAGGTGAGGAAATAAAGACAGTGACTAAACAATGATCCATGATACAATGGGTTATGTGTATGCCCATCTCTGTATGCTCTTCTGTTTTGATTTGGTAAACAACAGATTAATACCTCACCTAATCTGCACTAACAATCACAATTTTACGTCAACACCCCGCATCTTTGACGCAGGAATAACTGATAAATATTATTAAGCAAAGATAATGTGTGTTGGACATGGCCGCTGAAACACTACAGGTGCATTATTTTGAACAGCCGCATGTTGTGAACAGATTTTCCCATTAATTATATTGTAATTACATCTCCATTGTGTGCAAACATAATACTGAAGCCAGTTTCTATTTGAATATGTCACCCGATGAATTTCAGAGTCATCGTCACATCATCACAACAGCTGTTCAGAGCCTGTGGGGGAATTCCTAGTTCCTCCTGCAGACATGGCCTTTCCTCTGCTTACTTTATGGGAACAAGGGGGCAGGGCTAAACTCAGATGGTTTTCCTCAGAAACTATTATGTGTGTTGATTCACGGTGAGGGGGCGTGCAGTTCACTCCCACTGTTTCCTTTTTACTGGGAAGTGACAGTCAGGCTTACCGTACAGGGGGAGGGCATGATAAACAGTTAAAAAGGGAGGGTGTCTGTCTAATGGGCTATGTGAAAGGTGCCGGTATTTAAGGTCCTTGGCGGTGAATGCCTGTCACTGTTCTGTATCCATTCATGGGAGTGGGACATGTAGGTGTACAGGTCAAGGATGGCTGTGGCATGGGAGGCTCGCCGTTGATTCAGTGCTGAAGTATTTGTTTTGATTCAGATGGATCCATTGAGTAGGTTCAAATGACTTTGACTTTACAGAATCAATGAAGACTGTTATGAAGGAAGTTTTGTGATTCTCAAAAAAGGAAAGTAGACACTAGATGAGGTAAGTATAGAGATGATGATGATGACGATGATGTCGTATCTGATTTTTATTGACATGTCTTGTGTGTCCTAACATTTATTTTGAATATGCTTATACATTACATTTTGTGATCAAGTGATATAGAGTACATAATGTGTTGTATCAATTAAATAATTCAAAAATGTATGTTGTAAAAACGCATTTGCTATTAATCTTATGATTACATGGTTAAAGGTCCTATAAGTGGTGACATTAAAGTCTATAATGAGAGATTTCTTGACTGTAACAGGCAGTAAAACCGGTTGCTTCTCAGTCTAACTGCCAGAGAGATAGCAGTTTCCTGAAAAGTTCAGGTGTGGCTTTCCTTACCGCTCATTGCATCTATCCTAAAAGAATATGCTTTCCTGTCATGGCAAAGTGAATTATCTTGCCCAAAATGTCAATATTTGACTCTATCACTTTAATATGGACGAAAGGTGATCTTGAAATAAATAACAGTTAGTTAATATAAAACTATAGTCTCAGGGTTCAAAGATACACTCATGAATGACCACAAGTTCTTTTCCCTGGGAGTGTGCCATTGTAATAGATGAGTCATATCAAGTCCTGGTCAGAGGACTGTCACAAGGATTTGAATCAGTGTACTCACAGGGGGGTAGAAAGCCAGGCAAACTTTCCTTTCAGTGACCGTGGAGAACCTTTCAATGAGATAGGTAGCCTTCTTAAAAAAATGTCATCAGTGTCAAGTAGCAAATAGCATATACTATTGCATTGTTTGTAGTGTAATTTTAATAAGACCTGGGGCTATTACACAATTTTCCAAAGAAGGTTAACGTTACTGAGTCATGCTTGCATCACTTTTCTCAACAATTAAGTGGGGAAGTGTGTCATACTTTCTGATCCTAAAACAGTTTCTGTTTCCAATAAATTCTTAATGTTTACCAATAGACTTATAGTTTTGTGTTGCAAATTAATGCATATGTAACAATGAGGTAGTGCTGGTAAGTGCTCTGCTATGAGAACTGTATTCCATAGATGGTGGTGTTCAGGTTTCATCTATGGGTTCAGTTCTTTTGGTATAGCACCATTTTGTCTCCTAAATAAGCATAACCATTTTGCCCATACCGGAAAGTAACAGACAGTTGTAAATGCTATACAGTGTTAATAAAGTTTGCTGAAGTCTGAATCGTGTGATTTATAATGATTGATTATTTCTTTTGTTATACAGAACAACACAAATAATTTTCCTTTTCCAAGGGCATAGGACCCAGGTGGAGTTATGTAATTAAAACTAACATAAAATGTTTCAACCAATTGTCCAATTGTAAACACATACTGATTAATTACAATGAATGTGTGTTGATTCATGGCAAATATAAATTAACCAGTTCAATTTTTGTAAACCTATTAGCAAGAAGAGCAAGTAGCCTAAACAAATATAAAATAACAGAACACCGTAACCCTCCAGCAATAGTATTAGCCTACTATTACAACATATAGGCTAATAATTACATACATTTAAATAATTCAGTTTTTGTAGCATTGTTAATTGAATGTGAATATGTTTCATATATGATAGTTTTATTGTAGAAATGTTTAAAAGCAGGTTTTTGGTTAGGCTACTGTTTGCATTTGTGAAGATAGAAATTTGCTATATTTGCTACATATCAATAGGTTTATAATTAAAAAAAATATTATTTTCTTTGCCTTCTAAAGAAACAAACCCTTCTTGTCTTTGTGTAGATTAATTACTTTACCTGGAATGTTATGTTATACAGTATATATTAAACTTATCTATCCAACATTTATTCCATGTTACAGATTTGAATAAATGTAAATTTTCATTGTATTTTTATAAAACATCAAATCTCTCCTCTAATTTGACCTGGAACTTGGCCTAGTGACATCACCATGGACATAAACAAATTGAATACCTGATTGTGGAACATTCCAGGGAAAACATCTCCATTCAAACAAGCCACAAACTTTTTACATTTAATCTAATCAGAATCATGCAGAACAGTGAGGCAAACTATGTTATAGCCCAAACTATATCGCGTTACACCAAAATGTGATTGACAATCACTCTGCCAAATCATTACACCTTAAAAATCTAAACAAAAATCCAGGCTGAATCTGATTGGTCAAATCGGTTGTCTGTCATTGACGTAGTTTGTCGGTGTAGCCAATGGGGGATCAGTATTTGTTTTCACAGCGGGTGAGCAACAGGCTGTGGCTACTCACTAGAGTGGACGAGATTTTAGTTTTAGGGTTTACTCTAGCCAAGTTTCAAGGCTGAATTGTTATTGTTCTAATCTTTGGGCGTACTTTAGTAAAATAGTTCCTCTAGTGAAACACTTTTGCTCGGGCGTTTTATAGACAAAGTTATATTTGCTAGGGCCGTGCGATGGATGAAGCACGGCCTACCAGTGGACCCCAGGCCCATGGAATGGTGCCTCTGTTTCCCCCGGGATTGCAGGCGATATACGGAGAATGTCGGCGGCTTTACCCGGACCAGGCGAACCCGCTACAAGTCACAGCAATCGTTAAATACTGGTGCGTATCCTGAAGTATTAAACCTATTTACCTATTTAGTATAACTCTGTCTTGTGTTCAACAAAGTAAAGTTTTGCAAACTGGAGTTTTGGCTAACTGCTAGCTCTAATGCTATTACATAGTAGTTACAACTGAATTGCCATGGCTTTAACTACAAGCAAAGTTGTTGCATATTTCCCATCTGTTGTAAACTAGATTTAGGACTAACTAGATTAGGGCTTGGCAGTACAAATATCTTTTGTTTCAAATGCACGTACATGAAATTGAACTGTTATGTTGATGTAATGTATTCCTAATATGTAACTTTAACTTTTTTGAAAATGAAAGTGCCATTGCACATCAAAAATTATCTGAGAAAACCTAAGAAATTTATGGGGCTAATATAACATGTTTCACAGGTTAGGAGGACCAGACCCCCTAGATTACATTAGTATGTATAGGAATGTGGGGTGCCCATCTCAAGACATCCAGGAGCACTGGCACTATGTCAGCTTTGGACTGAGTGATCTTTATGGCGACAACAGAGTTCATGAGTAAGATCTTTATTTTATTTATTTATTCACATTGTGAGCTGCCCCTTTAATCCCCCAGTACCCTAAAGATTATGTTAATTATTTGCTATGTTAAAAGCTTCTAACAGTGGACCACCTAGTGACAGCAGCCCAATGAGCTTTTATCATAGTAATTCAGCTGTTTGTCTTGACACCCCCTTTGGTCTTTACGGCTTCATATGAGGATGAAAATGCAGCTGTTGATGTTTTTGTGTCTGTCAGATTCGCAGGAGCTGGCGGACCCAGTGGTTTTGGCTTTGAGCTCACATTTAGGCTTAAAAGAGAAGTCGGAGAGACAGCACCACCAACATGGCCAGCTGAACTCATGCAAGGCTTGGCCCGCTATGTGTTCCAGTCAGGTAAGAATCAAAATATAAATATTTATTACAAATGCATATTTGTGTCCAAAAATTACTATTCGGACAGCAGAACATTTTAACAAAGAAAAATGTATAGCTATTGAATATCTGAAAGAGATTAGGTTTGAAACATCATGCAAAAAATCTCTGACTCTGGTCCTCTTTCCACATATCCCTCCTCTACTCTCCAGCTGGGGTCAATTTGCACGTGGGTGGGCTGAGCCCGAGGGCAATATGTGGTTTACTTTCCATTTGCTTGCATTCAGTTCATTCTGGATGGGATGAATGTTACCTCCCAGGCATTTAAATTCCCTCTGTGATTTTTATTTGTGTATTATTGTTTTATTGAAGTAGTCTATTGAATAATAAATTAGTCTTAAATAACTACAAATTACAAGGTTATATATTCTTTTGGTCTTTTGTTTTTTAGAAAATACTTTTTGCAGTGGTGATCATGTGTCATGGCACAGCCCTCTAGACAACAGTGAATCCCGCATACAACACATGCTGCTCACTGAAGATCCACAGATGCAGCCAGTCCACACACCATTTGGCACTGTGAGCTTTTTACAAGTGAGTAGACTGTTGTTAACATTTACATCATATCATGTTTGTGTCTATATTTCTAACTTGTTAGTTTACATTGGGCGCTCAAACATAAATATGGTCTTGTGCAGATTGTAGGTGTGTGTACAGAAGAGCTGCAGGCAGCCCAGCAGTGGAATGGTCAGGGCATATTGGAGCTGATGCGTGGAGTGCGAGTGTGAGTCATCTCTGGCCTAACTATATTAAACAGTGTGGTTAAACTATTTGTGCGATCCCTAGGCACAATGATGTGTGGTTTGGTGGAGTAGTATGGATTCATATATATTTTATTTGTGAACAGAGCTGGAGGTCCATGGCTCATTACCGACATGAGACGAGGGGAGACTATTTTTGACATTGATCCACACCTACAAGTAAGGCTTAATTAAGTTTTGTAGATTGAACTTACATTGTATAGCTGTAGGTCTGTATGTAGCTCTTGCTTGTGTTGATGATTGCGTTTCTTTGTTGCTCTCCTAAGCAGGAGAGAGTGGACCAGGGCATAGAGGCAGAAGGCTCTAACCTGAGTGGGGTCAGTGCTAAATGTGTGTGGGATGATTTGAGCCGACCACCAGAGGACGAGGAGGACAGCCGCTCTATCTGTATTGCGTCTCAGCCACGGAGACTCTCAGATAAAGGTATTACAGCATCCACTTGGTCACTTCATATTGTTTTGATCATTGTTTGATGAAAAAATATTATTTGCAGACACAGAACAAATAAGGGAAACCCTGAGAAAGGGTCTAGAGTTCAACACAAAGCCAACATTACCCCCTATCAGCGGCCAGAGACAGAACCATGACCGACCTCAGTAAGTGTGTTCTGTTTCCGTTTTTTTTTTTGGTCTGTTATGTTCACGTAAAAATCTCTAACTTGGATGTGTTTAATTATGCTCTGAACGACTACAAACAAGTTGTGAGCATTTCCTAAAGAGCGTATGCACAGTACTCACTTTTCAGTGGAGTCCCTCTTCCCCTCCTGGGTTAGTCTGAGTTTAGGACTACTTTGGGAAATGTTTAGTTCTGTTTTAGACCTGATTTGGCCCATGTTTAGACCATATAACATATGTTGCTTTGCTATACTGCTTTTGCTAAAATTTTACCTTTTTTATAGAAGTAGAAAGGACAGCTTGGGGAGTGAGAGCTCATCAGCCATTGTTCCACATGAGCTTGTTCGAACACGACAGTTGGAGAGTGTCCATCTAAAATTCAACCAGGAGTCAGGCACACTGCTTCCTCTCTGTTTGCGGTATGAGTTCTTGTCAATATTTTAATTTATTTTTACTCAGTTAATGATTGCAGATGATTAACACAACACATATGAGTGACTGACAATAGTGTATCAACTTCAAAACATACACTACCAACTTTATAACCCACCTCTCTTGAGCGTCTTATTATGTTTTATGTATTTGACAGAGGGAGACTGCTACATGGGAGACACTTTACCTTTAAAAGCATCAATGGAGACACAGCCATAACATTTGTGTCAACAGGAGTGGAAGGAGCATTTGCAACTGAAGAGCATCCATATGCAGCTCATGGCCCATGGCTCCAGGTGCCTACTCAGAGAAACACAAGATACATTAAATACAATATCAAATCTCTTCTTTGATTAATTTAATGATCCACAAGGCAAATGGACACAGTAGATAATATTTTACAATACAATTACAAAGAGTAAAAAATAAAAAGTAATACAATAAGAAAGCAAAGATAGCAAAATATATGTGTCAAAGAAGGTAGAAGTATACTCATTTGAATATATACATGTAAGGTAAAATATATCTAGGCAATATACAAGAGCCAGGGAAAGAAGGTACAGTGCAAAGATGAAAATAGTGCCTTGACATTATATATTATATATTATTATATATGTTATCTATAACATAAGAGTGAGTTGTAAAGTTTTCTTCTGTTTAGATACTGTTGACTGAAGAATTTGTGGAGCAGATGCTTATTGAAATTCGAGACCTAAACAGTCATGAGGAGGTAAGTGAATGTCATACCTGAATAACATTAGTTACATTCAAATTTACAAAATTTACAAAAAGTATGTTAAAACACAACAGTGTTTTCCCCTTTTACAGTCAAAGCTACCTAAGGAGTACAGTTGGCCAGAAAAGAAGTTGAAAATTTCAGTTCTTCCAGATTCTGTGTTTGATAATCCACTGCAGTGAGACAGTCGACTACACTTCCCTGAACAGACTGAATGAACAGGAAGAGGGTGCTTCTACGACAAGACTGACACATCCTCTGAGGATTTACATTAGTGCCAACAGTTTTTTGTCTGTAGTTTGCTGCTTAAAACTCTTAACTTTCACACTAATAGGCCTGTCACGGTAACACATAAGTATTGATGAAGTAAATATAGACGATAAAGGATAATATTGAAACTACCTGTGGTTTAAATCTGCTCTTTTAAACCACAGTTAATTAGTTTAAAAAAATATTCTAAATGTACATTATTGTTAAAAAAAAAATCATGAGCTGCAATAAATAAACAGCAGACTAAAACACAGTACTTACTTTGCATCTGCAATAAGTCATAGAAGTTATTATTTCAACCTTTTTAACCTTTTTAACCTTGAATCTTATCAGATGGCCAAAAAATAACCAGAAATTTAGATCAAAGTAGAGCAAAGAAAATGTACATACGATAAATATTGACCGCCAAAAATAGTGTTCCAGTTTTCATATACTGAACGATAAGTTGATATAGTAATTACTGTGACAGGCCTACACACTAGGAAACTGAAAACACCAGTATGAGCAGTGAGATGTCTTAAGATCTTCTGAGGTCAAAGGTTCATTTCCCTATCAACATTATCATGCATCTTGTGATCAACAGACTTTCGATCAAAGCAATAAAGATGCTTATTTATTGTAGTGGCGGAGTACAGCCAACAATTATACTGTATATTATATATTATTTGTGATGTGTAAAATATAGAGCAATGCTGGATGTTCCTGTTATACCAAAGTTCTCGTGGTTGCTTCTCAGACTGCTACAAACCTCAAAAAACACTTTTCTTTTATTTCTTTGTTTTGTAAGAAACTTGTTGCAAGAGATGTATGACTGTGGTGTTGCAATTATTCAGACATGTAGTCTATATGTTCCGTAGTGCCTTTTAATTGCAAAAGTAATTTTACTCAAATCTGTATGAACAACACTAACCATTCCATGCAAATAAGAGAGAATAAAGTTACTACTTACAACATGGAGTTGTTGGTTTTTTTGTTTGTTTTTTGTTTTTTTTTTCAAACGATTCTCTTAACATCCTGTTTGACACCTTTTCCCGTATTTATTTTCTTTTAATGATAGTCATGCCAAATTGACTAATAAAGCTGGAGAAAATCAGTATGATGTCATAAATAATGTCAGAAAATTACGTAAAATCAGTCTCGCGCTCGTTTATTTTCAGTGTCTGGACAAATGTAGGCGAGTTTTTGTCGCTCTGAGGGACAGATCCAGCTCCTCCCCTCCGCTCTCTCTCCGCTCTCTGATGGGTCACGTCGTTGGAGGGGCAGACAATCTGGACCTCCCCCAACCTCCCCGAAAACCAGTCTGATTCCTGAAGGCACTTCGCACAGCAGTGAACGCGAGAGAACCGGAGCTGCAGCCCGTGTACGGAGTGAAACCTGCGCTGCGCACAACACCGGACTCCACCGGCGACATGCACAAACTGTGGGTAACCCTTGTCCTAACTTTTGCATGGTGGATTAAATGTTATTAGAAGAATACAGTGTATGTATAGCTAGTCAAGATATCCAGTTGTTAAGTCAGTACAAACTAATTCACTGAAATGGAAAGACCACTGTTACTTAATTTTGCATTATATTATGGTGGGCTAGTGGAACAAATAGGTCTAGCCTACTGATCTAATGTGAAACTACAGACTGCATAGACTGTTATAAGAAAAACAAAGTTTAGTAGTTTTTGACACAGTGTTTGTTATTTCATTTAGTTTGTCATCCAGCTAAAGTCATGATTGCAAGTTGGAAAAACTGCTTTGAAGAGGAGCTCTTGTGTCCTATTTGCCTGAATGTTTTTGACGAGCCTGTCCAGTTGCCATGCAAACATAACTTCTGCAAAAACTGCATATGTGAGGCATGGGCCAAAGATGGCACTGCTGTGCGCTGCCCTGAATGCAACCACGACTATGATCCCAAACCCACTCTGGAGAAGAACTTTAAGCTGGCCAACATCGTGAAGCGTTTTAACGCTCTGAATGCTGAGAAAGCCCCTGCAATACTGCACTGTGTCCTCTGCAGACGAGGGCCATCGCTGCCTGTGCTCAAAGTGTGTCTGCGTTGCAAAGAGCCCTGCTGCCAAAGCCACATCCACACACACCTGCAGCAGCCCTGCACCGCCCCGGGACACCTGTTAGTGGACGCAGAGGAGCTGAGTGCCTGGACCTGCCCCAGTCATGAGGAGTACAGGGTGCTACACTGTGAGGAGGAGCAGGTGGCTCTGTGCGCCTTCTGCTGCATGTCCCACTGCACCAACCAAAGGCACACCGTCTGTGATGTGGAGACTCAACGAATACAAATGCAGGTATCTAAGTTACACTCATCCCTCATTGGGGTGCACTGAAGCCAAACGCACTAATTCTCTATCTCTATCTTTCACAGCACTTTTGTGACACACTTTTGTTTCCCCAAATACACATAATATATATAATATCATACACTGCCATTTGCTCAATCTTTTTGGTAACCTTTTTGATACATACCCCTGTCTATGGGTAAACCATATGATGCAATCTGAATCCACTGGAAATAATCTCAGTGAGTGGGGGAGTTTCCACATGCAATCTGGCCATGTTCGTCAGTGCTGGGGAAGTTGTTTTCATGATGAGGGTGCAATATAACCTAACCCATGAATTGTGGCGTATTCAATTTTCTTTATAACTGTAGACATTTGTTTTGTTTTTTTGACACGGTGGCATGACCCTAAGCTTCCCCATATCCAAAATACAGTTCAAGTAATACACTTTTAACATGTTGTGAACTGTGAACACGTGAACT
This sequence comes from Taenioides sp. WSHXM2023, assembly GCA_029959045.1. Classification (NCBI taxonomy): domain Eukaryota; kingdom Metazoa; phylum Chordata; class Actinopteri; order Gobiiformes; family Gobiidae; genus Taenioides; species Taenioides sp. WSHXM2023. Next base: position 15,168,667 of record CM057094.1, read on the forward strand.
GTTGCTTAGACTTGGAGTTATTTCTAGGATAAAAGATGTCTGTTCAGCCTTTCCACAGCTGCACTGTCCACACAAACTGCACCCACCCATCTTTCTCGCCTTTGACAACTGCAGATTTGCAGTTTGAACACCCTTACTCAGGGGTGGGGGTTCGCCTGTAGTTTGTAGTACCAGTACAGCTGTTAAAAATATCAATACCCATACTCATTTGAACAAGCCTTGGTACTGAAAATTGACCTTTTCTTAAATTGTTTTTTAATGATCTGTTAATAAAGCTATTATTATTATTATTATTATTATTATTTTTATGGAAAATAGACAAAGGAGTGGTCCTTCAATGAAAACTTCGCCTCATACCTCAGCATAAAATTGCTGTTTGTCATTAGCTTCATCAAGTTTGTCAAAGTCTAAGTCTAAATATCTTCAATGAGTTACCTAGGCTGCCCAGAGCCATCCATTGACATCCAACATGGGGAATAGTTGTCAGTTGATTGTGAAAGAGGCTCTCTGTTCATTGAGCTCTTCATTTAAACATGAGCTTCCTGGCAGTCTGTGGTGTGTGCCTAAATAGAACAGTGGGAAAGTGACCATTGGTGTGTTTAATCTCAATTAAGGTAGACTTTCACACTGCGTCTACAGAACTACCCGACAGTTGGCTCTATTCTAATACTATTTCAGGCAAATATAAAAATAAAACGTGAACCATGGAGAGACTGCAAAACAAGGAAGACCCAGTGGCTATTGTGTGGAAAGGGAAAGAAATATTATTCATGGTATGGTACTATTTACAATACATTTTTGACACAGTTTTATAGTAAGATATAATATAGACATGTTTGCCTGTTGTCAGAATGTACAAGTACTTTCACAATAAGATTGCATATCCCAGCATGACATTCAACTGTAAATTATAAACCAACCCTGAAAACAAAAGAAAATTGGTTAGCATAGATTCACATAGTTCAGTGTGTATCTGTGAACATTCAGTTAAGGTTTAGACTTAGACTTAGACTTTGAATTTACTGTGACCCTGCTGCCACCCTCTCATGCGCTTAGGGTATGACTTTACTAAGCGTAAAACTGCACATGTGGACATTTTTTTATAATTTTGGCTTCATAAAGCCAAAATGAAGTGCAGCTGAAGTGGCCTGATACTGAAGTTGCTGAGATACTGACGCACAGTTACATTAAAACTCTTATACCAAAGACCACATGTCTACTCTTACTCTCACTTTTATAAATAATTCCCACTTTTGCTGCCTATTATTAGTATGTGTAAGAAAAGGCCCTCTGCACTTTTTTTTCCTCCCTCTCTCTACACACTCACATACACAGGGAGACCTGGCTGCTGTGTTATGCACACAGACATGACAATCTGTCACTGACACAGAGACCAAAGCAAACAAGAGCAGTAATGCATGTGGCAAAATGAGAAAGCACAAAGTACTCCCCCACCAATGCTCCATATAAAGCTTTTTCATGTTAATACTTAGCTTTGTTTCCATGACAGCAGGTACCCTCATACTGATGGCTTTTCACTAATGGTTATTCACATATAGACCCTGTACTTAAATATTTCTGCCTAGTGTTATTAATTTGAGAGCAATTTCTTTCAGTCAAATGAGTAATGTTTACTTGTTCTTTATGTTAAGTATAGTATCCAGCATTGACAAGCTTTGTTCATCACTAACAGCTGTTGCGAATGTTTGTAGATTTTTGTCTTATTTGATGTGTCTGTTTGTCTCCTCAGGCCATGCTGATGAAACAAGAAAACCAACTGGAGGATCGTGTTCAGAACATCGATGAGCAGCTCTCCAAACTGGACTCAGACAAGACTCGGATCAAGGCACAATGTCACTTTGCTTCATCTAGTTACTGCCTAAATTTAGACTGATGCAACTGTAACACAGGGTCTAAAGAAGATTGCCAGTTCAAAATGCACTTTCTCTAGTTTATACTGTTACTGTTGCATCAGCACAGTTTTGGTTGCAGAAATATTTTACCTACTGAGAGGGTAACTAGAAGATTCAGATGTATTAATGTCCTTAATATAATTTACTCTTGTATCTTCATCTCAGGAAGCAGTTTGTCAGTTAAAAGAGCGTGTACGGGCTCAGTACCAGCGAATGAAAGCCCTGATGGACCTGACCCAGACTGAGACAATGCAAATGCTGGAGAGCACTTACCGCTCTTTTGTGAGGAACAACTCTCAGCAGGTAGTGCAGCTCAATGAGATGCGCCATAAAGCAGCAAAACTCCTGTGCTCACTGCAGACAGTTGTACAGAGATCACACAACATCAACTTCATGAAGGTACGTTTAGCAGTACTTTCATATCTAGATTCTAATGTACATTCTGAATATCCATTATATTGTTTCAGAACACAAAACCATACCAAGTTATGATGAACAGGTGAGTTAAATGCTTCATAACCTGTCCTGTTGAAACAATTTGATTTAGCTGATATTTGACTTTGATGGGGTTTTTTTTTGTTTCTCAGGTCCCACTCACACCTCAGTTGTGCAGTTCCTCCTCTCAGAGTGGGACAGCTCAGCTGTCATCAGTTTCTATCCGAACTGTTAGCAAGAGAGAAAAATCTGCGAAAAATACTTGACGGTAGGAGAGAACTACAGAGTTACATTTTATTCTGTTCTGTTTTTACACCTAATACACCAATCCTTCTGTTTCTCAGTGCCGGTCAGTGAAGGGGCTGTCCTTGAACTTGTTCAGTCTCACTGCAGTTCAGTCAACATGCAAACAAGCTCTTCTGGGTTGCACAAAAGGAAATACAGCATGGCCTTTTTAGACAAAAACACTGAACTTGCTTCTTCACAAGATCCTTCATCTTTACTTTACAGCAGTAAAAAGCCTTTTCTTTCTGACCAGACTCACAATGCAATGTATTCTGGTGACAGCCTGTCTCAGAGCCCCCACAGTGGCCCCAGTCAGAGGCAGCTGCTGGTTACTTCCTCTCACCGCCGGGTGGTCCTAGGCACCAGCTCCACTCACCACTCAGGGACTGTTTTTCCTTCTTTAGATTTTCCCAGCGGAAGTGCCTCCCAACCAACCACCATTTTTGAGGGAAGAAAGGTGCTCGTGTGTGCTCTGAATAACTGCTGCTACTCTGGGGCTGCGCCTGCACGCACTGGTCCCACTTACACCCCCCCGGAACAATTCTCCTCTCTGTCCTCTCAGGACTTCAGCCATCACTCCTCCATCCCTGTGAGTCAGCCTCTGCCTCATTTTACAATGCAGAGTTTGATGAACACACCACAGGCCAACAGACAAACAGACTTTTATGGACTCTATGGACAGTCTTCTACAAAGCACTATGGAAACAAATAAAATGGTTTGTTATATATTTTTTGTTTTATGAGTCAGTGCAGTGTCTGCTGTAAAGTATGGCTGATGTTTGCTCATGCCTCAGCAGTTCCTAGATGGGATGGAGGAACTCTGTGGCAACAGATTACCAAACATATTTTAAAAGATTATAAGGACAAAATTTAGGAATGCCTAAGCACTTCTGAAGCACATTTACGTTTGCAGCGAGCTGATCTAAAACCAAAATTTTCCTCTGTGTCAAAATCCAATAATTAAAAAGGTCAAGTATTACAAATTGACAAAATTACAATGACAAATGCCGTAACATTTGTCAGCACTAAAAGCAAAAAATACAATAAAAAAATAAAATAAAATAATAGTAGAATAGTAAATATTTGAGAAAACAGTCTAGATGTTGGTCTATGGTGAGTCATTTTCATTCCTTTTTACAGTCTTATTGGAGCGAGTTGTCAGGTTACATCAAAATAACAGAAAAATCCTCCTCCCCTTGTCACACCCACCTCCACAGAGGCCTCTGCTGGGGCAGCATTCGCAGGCTTTGAATACAAGCACAAGCAGTTTTAATGAGGCCTGGGACAGTGCAGTCATCTTCTTATCTGTCATTCATGCTTTTCTTACTGTACACCTCCCCCATTTTGATGCAATAAACTGAATGCTATGGAAATTACATGAATTATTATGTATTCATGTATTAAACCAACATTGTATTGATAAAACATAACACATACATTTTTTGCCTTATTTCCAGCCCTACAGTACAGTATTGGAAAATAAATCATATCATTATAGATCCACATTGATTCGATTACATTGCATGCTTGGCGTTCACACCTGCAGCAGTCAGACGAAGGTCAGACATGTTCAGACTGGCTGTGGCAGAGCTGATGAACTAGAAGCTTGAAGCAGCAGCAAACTACTGTAAAATGGCAACATGCTTTATTTGAAAACAGCACATACCATCTGAATAAACATTCTTCAATTTGCAGAAAGCTAACTTTTAGTATTTACAGTGGTGTCAAACCTTTTTCAACCATAACGAAAGAGCAACACATTTTCGACTTGGAAACTGCAACTGCTGTCACCCAGACCACAAAATAATGTGTATTTATTATAAACACATAATTTCCTTGTTATGAGCTGTGAACAAAGTAGTATTAAATCTTATCGTAGATAGTTAAATGTGCACGATGTAGCTTTTGTGGTGGCATCTTAACCGCTGGATTGTCTCCATGGAGACAGAGGCATATGTACAGAAATAATGAAGAATTCCTCCATCAGCAGATGGCACTGAGTTGGGATTTATGAGTCAGTAAATGAGAAGCTGCAGCTGGTTCATTCGGAGTGACATTTGCGTCTGTGGCAAAGATTACTCATCTTCTGTGTGAACTGTTAATTTCGGTGTTTCACATATCACCTCTAAGCCTCAAGGTAACGCAAATGGAAACATAATATGTTCAAATATGCACTGTGCCCTTTCTAATGTACCAACCTAAACAAATTTGGTTTCAGATGTACACAAACGTAAAATCAACATACACCAGTTGACATTTTTTATTTGTGAATAGAAAAACACTATTTACTTCCTGCTCCCAATTACAGAGGGAAGTGGCAAAAAAATTTATAAGATCCATCAACGTTTTCTTCTTTTGTATCATGTCCATAACAGTCCGTGTGACTGCTTATTTAAAATATTTTCTTAGCAAAACAGTCTTTGTAAGGGAAACTTCTCTTCCACTAAAATATTGCTGGTTAACACCAACATAAAGGACAGAGGCTGTGCTGTCCCATGGACCACTCACTTGGCTGCATGTGAGAAGTAAAAACAGCTGGTATAAAATAAGCGTGAAGTTTATAGTTTCTGTTTCTTTTTTGCTGGTTTTATGGGGCTCAGATCTTCATCATCATCTTCTTCTAACTCATCGTCGTCATCATCTTCATCTCCAGACAGGTCTGACTCCTCAGCCTGTGAGGCTGCCAAACGACACAAAACTTAACATTTATAAACCATGTCAGATCCTAGCTAAAATTTAAAAGGTTATGCAGTAGTGGCATGCGATCCTTATATTAAAAAACAATGGCAACTTAACTGATAATTGAGAACAAAAAACTTGTGTTACTGTCTTTTCATGAACCAGTCAACATAAAAATTAATTATACAAGTAATAAAAAGGTTTTTATATTCATAACAGCTTTTTGCCCTATGTCTTATGTACAGGAGACCTCCTGTTGGAAGTAAAACTTACAGATGAAGTGTAGTCCACTAATATTTACTGGTCCAGTCCCCGCCTTGAGACGGATGGTCACTGGTGCTTTGAGCTCAAACTCACCCAAACTCACCTAGGACAAGTCAAGAAAAAATGTCATCTTATTATGCATTTCCATACATACATTCCATTTCACGGTTTGTGACATATAAGTTTTACCATGGGGAGACAGTTAATGTGAAGGTTGGCGATAGGTACTGAGATGGTCTTTCCTTGGTGGTTCATGGCTGTCACCTCCACCACGTTGCTCTCCTCTTTTGCACCTTCTCCCAAACACACCTTTAACAGAAGGACAATAATAAAACTCAAATGAAATGCGTACAGCATGGTAGAACAATTGGTAGGACAACTGTCCCACCGTTAATATTAAAATAATGTGTACATGTACAATGTACATACTGTTCTAAATTCAAGGAAATGCTCCGTGTCATCCTCCTCATCTCCTTGGAAAGTAAAAAACGGTACTTTAGAGGACAGTTCGCAGCCTGCGACACAAAATAAGAAAGTACTGACCAAAATGTACATTTACAATAAAACACAACTACAACATGGATGCAGGTCAGTTTGTTTAATGGTCGAGAGAACAGAGGGACCCACGTGTGCGCCAAATGAACTCCGTCCATTAATAAAACGACTTACTGAAAAGGAAACGCTCCATCGTCGGTGGCCCACTCAGGCCGAGGTCTGAGGAGTCTGCATCTTCAAAAGACATTTTGGAATATAAAGCTAATGGAAATTAAACTTAAACCCGTGAGGAAAACAATAATAACTCCGTCGACGAATACGCGCGTCTGTGTTACGTCATCAATCTGCGATCATTCATCTTAGTGGAGGGTGGATTCATGGCTTTATATAAAGATCTTAATACTTCCATGATCTAGGGTGGCTATGTGGATGTGTTAAATAATTCTTTCTGCTTGGTGTCAACATTTGGATAGATTATAATCTCTGGATCACTGGGCAATGCTTCCAGGGTTGGATGCACATAGTCTATGGTTAGGTGTTTCACTTAACGCCACACTGGCCTGGGCGTGATGCATTATACATACAGCTGGGGAACTGAACTGATAAAAATATATATTTGCATAACATTATTCACAACTTGAAAGTCAGTAGCAGTATGAGTTCCTTGTATATTGTGCTGATTTAAAAAAAAAGTGAAGACAAAACACGAAGAAGTCATGAAGTTTGTTTTCGCTCTTATTTATCTTACATAAATTTGACAATGGTTTAGTGTAATAAACCCCCCAGCCCATGGCCCCACTTTGCTGTGTCACACATAACTGAGCCCTTTAAGTCAACTTCTCCATCTATAAATCAAACCCAATAAGCAGAACACTAGCAAACTGCAAAATCTATATATTTTAACAGTGAAAAGGATCAGGGTAAAATGTTTCAGTCCTCATTCTGTGAACTGATGAGTTTGTCTTAACAGAACACACATTTGTGAATAAAGGTATAAAAATAATAACACTTTAACAGTATTTACAGATAGTGTATAATATAGTACATTTTATGCACATAGAGGCAAGTGGCATGCTTCTTTCTCTTATTTCTATTCTATGCAACAGAAGATAAGGTAACTGTAATAACACATCCATTACACTTCATGCACATCCTAAATGTACATAATACATCACATTGGCAGGCAGCTACTGAAGAGCAAGTGAAAATCTTCTAAGTAACAGAACACTATGGTCAAAGTGCTTCTTGCTAATCATCAACATAACTAAACAACTGAGTGAGTTTGTAAAACATTCAACAAACAAAAAGGCCAAAACAGGCCCACACCCAAGTGCAACAATGTGGGCATCAGTGCTACTTTGGTGACAGAAGTTGACAGGGTTTAGTGACCTTGGTGTTCCTAAGAGCATTTGTTAAAAGTTTGAGAAGACATTCATCTGAAAATATACAGGGGCTACCAAGACTGAAACCAGGAAACCACATCAATATCTATAGTGATAGTGGCTAACACCACATATTAAAAACCATGGAAAAAAAATGAACCCACTCTGTATTTAGCTTGTTCCAATATATTTTAAGGTTGCAACTCATAATGTAAGGTTTTTGAGCAATAAATAGTTCACGTATAATGTTTTACAAAAAAACACCCAATTACAGTCTGTCTTTAATACAACAAAACATGAAGGCAAAACCCTAAGGCATTGACCAAAAGCAAAAACACTATTGCTCAAATATAAAAAGGCAAAATATACAAAGCAAACTTTTTTTGTCTTCATTTTAGAAAGTTAAAATTATTATTTTTTTCTAAACTGTTTTATGCACCAGTCTTCCATTTTAAATCTATACTCCCATCTTTATTTACCTCTAGCATTTGTTAAGTTTTGGAATTGGAACCAGCTATACTTATTATACTAGAAGCTACTTTCCTTAAACAAATGTATCCTGCAAATACATGCATGCTGTGCTATACTTGGTTTGTTCAAAATCACAAGGCCTGTGTTGAACTGAAAGAGTCACAACAGAATGGGACATCCACACTGCAATGCGGTCACTGTGCTTAACACAAATCCAGGTTGGGTAGCTGTATTGTAATATGCCAGCTTGTGTTTTTCTTTAACAGGGGTACCCTAATACTGGTTTCTTATAAGCTGCGTCCCATAATGATGACATCTTTGGGAAAACCATCCATTTTTGCCACTTCAAAACATCCAAGTTTACTGTAAAAGTCCAACATTCTTTTATCAGACTGCCGGACTTTGCAGAATGCTCCATGTGACCCTAATGATAATAAAAAAAACATAATTTAACACCACCATAGAAGCTAGACAGATGTAGTCATATGTGTTAATTACAGCATAATTAGATTAAAGAGAAACACAGCAGTGTGTAATACCTACCATTTGCTTTGAGGGAGGACAATAAACATCCCATCATACTTTTAGCCACACTGGGATCAGTGACCTTGGCATGAATGTCGACTTTAATGAGTGAAGGAAAGTTAGATAAAAATGAATCTGGAAGACCTTCTTCTTCTTCATGAAAACTTAACATCATCTTCTACAAAATGATAAAGACAAAACGGTTTTTGTACAATTCCAAACCAGTCTTTAGCCAACTGCCACTGGACACTCTTAAGAAGAGGCCTACCTGAGCTTCTGAGAGGTCTTTCTCAATGTCAGGTTTGTGGTATTTCTCCTGCATGAAAGGAAGCCAGTTCAACTTGCACTTCTTGACAAATGGCTTAACATCTACTGTTCCAACGGCATAGCCACAAATGCCTTCCTCATCTTCTAGAACAAATCCATAGTCTGAACTCAAGGTAAGGAGACCTCCCACTAATCTGTAAAAAAAAAAAAAAAAGTTATTCTGACTCTGCCCAAAAGTCAAAAACAAAACATGGGTCTAGAGCATATAAGAGTAACATTTACCTGTCACCTATGAGGTCTGGCTCCTGATCAGAGAAAGGATCGTCCATTCCCTCAAAATACATTTCTTTACAGATTTTATAAACAGCAGCCTAAAGAGAAATTATTAGTTTGAAATCTATTAAATTGTATTTTTAATACGTAATATAAACTACAATGAAAATTGAGTCTTACCTCATCTTTGGGGTAGTATGGTCTTATGGAATAGATTTTGGAGGTTGGGAGAGAAGGAGGAGGCTGGTAGAAGAGATCGTTTGCCCCATCTATTGGCAACAATCTCTGTGGATTTCAAAAAAGAAAGAATTAGTTTCTTTGTGTGATGTCTTTTGTTGACTCAGTGTATTTGCTGCAGTTGTGCCACTATAAAACGAAAAGGAGCAAAGCCAAATGCCTTTACTTGATTTATAGTATAAATAAAAAAAACACAAATTAACAGTAGTGCCTTGTTCATTTGACAGTGGACAACAAGCAAACACTATCCCACAGGTTTTTTTTAGACATATTTACACATAGCGCATCAAATTGCTTTGCAAATTCTCTAATTAATGGGTTGCACTTTGGTCTGACTAAGGTTTTACTGACTGAAGGAGATGCTTCTGTTCCTCATTTGAGGCATCGCATTTTTTCGCTGCGCAGAGCCCTGTTGAGAAAAATAATGAAGCATGCGCAGAGTGGAGAACTCCAAGAAAAACAAAAACAAATACAAAGGAAAATTAGATTAATTCTCCAGACAATGCGAGTCTGGTTGCTGTCCAAGGCAAGAGCCACAGGAAGATTTGATCCTGCAGTATTCCCATTGAAAACATGCTTGTGTACCGCTTGCGTACCGCTAGCGCTGCGATGCAGTCGCATGCGCTTACAAAGAGTAGGGCTGGTAATCTGTATGCTTTCCTGCAAAGAAACAGCGTGTCATCATGATAAATCTAGTCATGCTCGCTCGCGCCGCTTGCGCTTGGAACAGCAGCATCTCCTTGGTCAGTTGCTGAAACTGAAAACATGAAAAGGTGCATTTAGCTGTTGTCACAGACTTCCTTTTTGTGCTTTATTCTGTGCTTTATGTTCCACTTAGGCATAACGATGCCCAGGAGAGACACTATACAATACAAATGTGAATCCCAAATGAATGCCTAAGACATCAGCTCACCTTTGACAGACCAAACCCTTTTTTGCTTGCAGATTTGACCAACATTACCACTTTGCTGATGGCACTCTTTTGTTTTTATAGCTGTGACTTTGGTGCATTAGATACCTGGAACTCTCCTGCTAGACCTCCCCTAAAGGCCCAGGGCTCTTGGTCTCCTTTAAGGAATTGTGCTGAGGACTGACTACGACACCCTGTTAGGAGCAGAGCCAAGCGGAGATTGTTACCACAGAGTTGGGCTCTCTGATACAAATGAGAGAAATGAGTAGATGGGGCGAAGTATCAAATGTATCTAATTCCATAAATCTGAGTATTAATTGTAACCAATAAAACACAAATCAACCTAGTTTTGGATAAGCAACATTTAACAACCTAATTAATACTCAAGGGGTTTCAAGCAACAAAAGCTTACAAATACAAACTTAAGCCAAATTAAATATCCTGACCAACTATTTGGAGGTGGAGGTGTAAGATTTCAACTTCCCAAAACAACTCATTGGCACTGGCCAAGAAGTCATCAGTGCAGTATTTGTATGATCATACTTGCCCACAATGATAAATGTATAACAGTAAGTGTTTCCAAAACTTAATATTGTTACTTACGAGCCACATCTGTTTATAAAGTAAGCTTCAGCTGCTATCGCCCCACCTCGAGTGAAGTCACATTTCTGGAACCTGCCTTGTCACATGACTGGCTCAGCATGAGTCATCCTCAGGACCAAAGGGACAGTACCTTTTCATTAACGGGCCGCTCAACCAGTTCAAAACATTACTCAAAACCTGCTCATCAACAAATGTAATCCTTTTCACACTAAATGTGGGGGGCGATGAACCTCCTATAGTCACAGTTACAACAAACCAATGATAAACCCTGTCATGTGACCAGACAAACGCAGCATGCATGAAAAACGTCTGCCACTGCTTTAAGCAGAGACCAACACAACACAGCCACGAGATGCACCTACGGGAAGGAACTCTGTACTCGTCCAGTCCAAAGACCAAAAGTCCAGCAAGTTACGCATAGGCATAAATGCAGAAAGGCTCAGTTTTTAAAATTCTGTGTCTGTGGCACTAACATACATTGCTACGCAAATTGGATTGCAACAGATTAATTTTCAAGTCAAGTAAAAATTCCCCTGAATAGGTGCATCGAGCTGGTATGAGTCATATCTACAGGCCTACAGACAGAAACAAAAATAGTTAGAAAGATGCTGCCAAAGAGAAATTTTAGTTAATTTTTCACTTAATGTCTGCACCTAAATCGCTGCGCAAAATGTGACTTCATCCAGAGGACAGTTCCATTGCTCAATATCTTAAAAAATTTAATTAGCTTATTTTAAAAACAATTTTAGCATAAAGATATATTTTTCACAAGAACATAAAGGAAAATAAAGACAACAGCAGCAATTTGCAAACATTGCCCACTGTCGATCCAACAGCAGGAGAAACTTGTATTTTGGATTCTTCCATCTGTATATAGTGAGGGAAAAAAACAGTAGAAATATTTATTAGTAAGTATTCTTAGCACAGAAACCAGGAAGTGACTGAGTGCCATCTGCACAGCTATAAATTGGGGAAAATGTGATGATAATGTGTATTATCCAGATCCCTTAATAAAAGGTTAAGATAATCAATATTTTCAGGCTCAGTGCATATTTGCTAATTAAAGCTTGTTGCTTTATATGGCTTTATCCATGGGGGTCTGCTGCCTGCTGTGTACTGTGCCTAAAGTCCTCATGATTAGCCGGACAGGACAGAAACCTGTGAATGAAACTGGGTTACAGGGAGTAACCAAAAGACCATGCTGGTGCTTCATAGTTTCAAAACGTGCCAGTATTATGTTATCAATGAATACTTAAACTGTGTCTTGTTGCATCTAAAAAGATGTAAAAAGAGAGAGATACAAGACAGAGTCACAGAGAGAAAGGACTGATATACACCATGACACAGACTAAGTACAACCTCTGTCTGAGACTACTCAGAGGGGCCATACCTCAAGAACAATGAGGTGAAATAAAAACAAACAAATATGTTGTATGCACCAGAATGGCCTCTCACAGTCAGTCACTCTTTGCTCTCCAAGCTCGCGTGCGCAGTAGGGCATGGAGAGGGCCTTCCCCTTGTGCCCGTCCCCACAGACAGTGTGGGAATGCAACATGTTACTGGATACACAGCAAGCAGCACTACCATGCGTGGGCTTTTGCCATAAAGTATTTTTACATATGAAAGTGAATTGTGCCATGCACGTGGCATTCAGTCCAATGTAAAACATGTTAGACATAAGATAATATAGAAGAACCATGTCTCATCTAACCTGTGACCATCTATTCTATTCTAAAAATGGCAAAATTGCAGATTTTATTGCCATTTACAAGCAAAGAGGAATGTTTCTTAAAAGATTTGAGCTTGATTCTGTGATCATGTGTTCTATAGGCTATGTGTGGAGAATGTAAGGCTTAATTAGCATTAATGGAGCGCAACAGTGACCACCCACCCCCCAGTTCTGAAGTAAATTTCTCATTCATACAAAAATGTATATTAACACTTTGAAACCTAGCTCAGGGCTTATCATCTACATGGTAACTAAGGCCTATATTTTAATTTAAAATCTGTTTTTGAAACTTTATAAACTGCTACTTTATTAAAGCAATTCGGATAATTTTATGTTTTAAACATGCTTTTTGCACTTAAAACAACTGTGTTATGGATATTAGTTACCACGTATCTGGACAGCCTCCGCCATGCCTTTGAACTCTTAATATTTTAATTTTTCAAAATGTTTATGGGATAAATGAATGGAAAATTTACTACTGGAACCAGCACGGACGGTCAGTGTTGAAGCTCCTTTGCCTGAATATTACTGAACATGTTAAACACATGCATAACATTTAGTTATGAGATTTTTAAGTGCTAGTACGTGCTGCTCAGTGATGTCATATCACTGATAGCATGGTTTCCTTATACATACCTAGCCACTGGACAAAAGACTTCACCATAGAAATGATGCTCTTGATATCCCAGATGTATGGGTAGAGATCGTAGAGGATAGTTCTGTTTGCTGAATTGGAAAGGCGCGTAAACATGTGTATAACGGAGCAGCACATCTCCTCAAACTTCTCAGCTCTTGTCTTCCATTCGGTCACCTGTAGAAAACACAAATTAGGATGATACTTTAACAACACTGTACATTTAACAAACTATCAAACGTAACTTTTCTGTCAGACTGCAATCTTGGTACTACCACACCACCTAGTGGATAATAATGGTAGTAGCTATCCACCATTTTGTAGGAATGAAATTACAAACATTGAAACAATCATTCACCTTTTCATCGTCTTTTCTTTTGCAGTTGACGCTGACAACACTGCTATTGGCCCGGAGCCAGTTGAACTCCTTCAGCATTTGCATGGCTTTGGGTCCGTGTTCATATGGTAGGTAAAAAAGTTCTGCCAACAAACCCAGATCCTCAATTGTAAGAAGCTCTGCTGTAAATAATGGCTTCTCGTTGGGACCAGGCACAAAAATATCCTACAGGGAACAACCAAAGAAGACTTAGTTTTGCCTTCTTTGATTGTGTTTTAAATATCAGATGGCGGGAATACCTGTTTGAGCTGTTCATCTGTCTGCATTGGGGCAATATCAGTCCCTGAGTCATCTTGAATAGACTCTTCAGGGGACTTAGACTCTGAGAGACTCTCTTTGTCCGTATCCATGGGCTTCAGATCTTCAGCCATCTTCTCAGTCTGAATAGGACTAACCTGCTTATCCTCAGAGTCTGCCTGCACCTCAGTTAACGCTTCATCCTGCTTCTCAACTACCATTTCCATGGGCTCCTCCTCAGGCTCCTTTTTCTCTGCCTCCACCTTTGAGCACATGCAAATGTATTCATTAGTTTAGTATATTTTCACTGTAACAATACACGAAAAGTCATAATGAAATGTGTTAAATTTGTTTTACCTCCACTTCATCTTCAGTTTGTTTTGTCATAGGAAGAGACAGTGGATCCAGACACAAGGACGGAATTGCAGGCGACATAATTGGCTGCTGGAAGACTGTTGTAACTGTTGTAGATGAGCAGAGTGATGGAGCAGCCAATGATGCTATATCTATGGTTGCACTTTTAGCACCACTCTGAGGTACCTGGCGGCCTGAGTGAATACATTTCTTCATTAGGCTTATCAAATGCAAAAGAAATACACTGACTTTATAAATTATGAGAACACGTACTGTTATATTGATGTGGCACTCCAAATTCTCCAAGCCATTCCGTTAGGGCAAGTTTTAAGGCCAGCTGTGGACTGTAAAGCATGTCTGTCTCTAGCTCTTCATCGCTGCCTTCATTCTCCAATTTTATTTGTATAGAAACTGTGCTGTCTTCACCATCCGCTTAAGAAAACAATATGTTTACTGTTATTCATCATATCTACTGTAATTTCTGAATATCAATAAATGAGTGATCAGTACATACTCATAACAACATCTTTGCGGACACCATTCATGTTTGATTTGTACCACGTGGCAAGAGTGTGGATAGCTACAAAGTTGGACTCAAACTCGCAATTTGGATTAGTAAGGACTCCCTTCAGTCTAGGGATGAGCTCTGTGGACCGACCCTTGTATGGCCCCAGGAACAACCTCTTCTGGTCATAGTCATTTGCATGAATGTTATCCCAGATTACTGGTGCTCTTCTGAGGATTTTAGAAACTTCCTCAATAGACTCCACCGATATATCTTTGGACACAACTTTAGGACCTTGAAAAATATAAAAGTTTGGAAAAATAAACCCTAAGATACTAGAAAAGTAATTATTTTAACTAATAAAAAAACAACTAAATGTTGTCACAGGATCATCTACTGAGGTCTGTAGAAAGACAAGATGCTCAAGATGCTCACCTGTCCAAAGTACATCTATGTCTGGCAATAGCTTTTCTCCTACAGTGTGGAGGTAAGGTGACTGAGAAACATTTGGGTAGCAGAAGGTTCCACAATACTCTGTGAGACATCAGAAAATATAAACTATTAGTATACCACCTACTGAATTAGCAGTGTCTGGATTCTTTTTACATAAAGCCTTTCCTTTTTTACCTGTAGGGCAAAAGAGGAATGTCTGTGGCTCTCCCAGATACTGGTAGATTTCATTTGTGATTGAAACTTGAGCATGTGCAAATGAACTAAAAACTTCCTTGTCAGCAGGGCACATGTTGTGATCAATATCATCAAAAAGTAAGGCAAAAGACTTGCAGCCAAAATGTGTAACCTAAAGGACAAGAAACATTCGGCATTATAAAATAGTGTTTTAGCTTGCCCACAATAGTTTTGGTGGTGCAGAAACCATACTTGCCTGGTCTAATTTTCGTTTAAGAGCAGAAACTTCTTTTTGATTGGAGAAGGTTATATCTAACCCAGGAGATATGGCATAGATAAATTCTATGCCATGCTCTTTTGCAGCACCAATAAGGGTCATGAGTTGTTCTGTGATTAAAAAAAAAGAAAAGAAAATCAATCCAAACATGGTCACGTTACATAAAATAAGGCTAAGGTAACATAAATTCAAGTTACCAGCTTCTTCAACTGAGTACAGCTCTCGCCAAAACATTCTGTGTTTGTAGTCATCTTTGGGTGCATACAAGTATGTGTTCAGACCCCACTTCTGCTCCCTATGAAGAAGTCAGTTTTTCGTTTTTTAATAAATTATGTATGTTATGTACTGTTTATGTAGTAGAAGAACATACCTCCTGAACAGTTCTTTTCTTTGCTCCATTGTCCATGGACGACCATAAAACCCTTTAACGGAAAAACAAAATATATTTACAACAATATGCATCAGTGGTGAGCAGAGGTCTATTTTATATAAGAGAACATTTTTTATTTTTTTATTTTTATTTTTTTTCCCGATCACATTCTAATTTAATCTGGAGCTACTTCCATGACAAAGGCCTGACTGCTGATGTAACAATAGCCCTGCCAAGGGTTGGACATAAACATTTTTAGCCGATTGCTATGTAGATGAATTAACATAATATTGATGATATATTCAGCTCTACCTTCCACGACCCCACTGATGAATTTCCTCTGATCCGACATCTCGACTCCATGGTTAGATTCTTGGGCCGTGCCTGGGGCCTCCACACAAGGCTCTACGGAGATTGGACTGGTGTTTGGATCGCCGTCGATTTGTGAGGTCTCTACCGTCTTATCCTTTTGAACCATCGCTGGAAAATATTGTTTCTCCTAAACTCTGATGCACCTCAAATGACGCCAATGTGTTCACAATTTAGGTCAGTAGGCAAAGCAGCAAGCAAAATCCAGGAGATCGCGTCACCGTTTTAGACTACCGCAAAATTTTAATTATTTATCGCACTATTTGAAAAAATATTCACCCAAATCATATATTCTGTATTGATAACATTTGAACATACTAAAAAGTAGAATTTTAACGAGTATTCTAGGCTAAACAGTCAATCCCTCTTCTAATTTCTCTGACCTGGTTTTTGCTGTTCTTCCTGTTTACACCGAATGCGCATGCGCACGAGGCTGGCTCAAACCAGTCAAAACTGGAGCCGCAACAGCGAAAGACCCGGATCACCATGGAAACAAACCGTATTCCGCTCTCACGCTACGCAGCAACATAACCTCCCGTCACGTGTTTTATTATAAAGAGTGTAAATTAGGATCAAAAATAAGCAATATATGGTCTACAAGAGATGCACTTTCGTCAGCTACTTCTCTTTTCATCCGCATAAATGTAAGCTGTGTTTAAATGCAACCATATTGTACATGAATTCATATTATATAGCCTCTGCATGACACTTTAGCCACAATATTGGACAAAGATGGGATTCAGTTATAAAGAGGAATATAATTTAGCCATTTCAATGAGAGTTGGCTTAAGATTACTATATCAGTCACATAATTGGTGTGAAGAGATTTTTATCAGTTTCAATATATGGAGTAAAAGAAAAAAAAAGTTTTAACTTTTCAGATTTATTATGTAGTACACTTGATGTATTACATAGTTCAAGTTTCATTCCATATACCCATTTAAAAGTAATGTTCTCCTTATACAATCCAAAATAGTTTTTTACAATTAAATAAACATTTAAAAAATTACTTAATTTTACTTAAATCTTTTTTTAACCTCTTTTGCCATTTTCATTATAAATCTTCACTTCAATAGAAGGTGTTAAGCTTTCAGAAATAAAAACAAACAAATGCAACAAATAAAAGTAAATATGTTGTCATTTTGGAGCCAGCATTTGGCTCTGAGGTACTGTCTGCAGACATCTATGGCTGGCCTCTTGTTACCTCTTCAGATTCTGTTGAGCCTGCTTCAATAAAGTGTCGAAGTCTAGTGCATGGTATTTGTTTCTTGAAGACAATGGTTCACACTCTTTACTAGAATCTGAAAAGACATTTATTGGAAAAAAATATTACTAAGACATTTAACATTATTAATTAAATGAGTAAAGCATTTACCTAGATCAGCATAGCTTGTTTGGCAAAATTGTCTCCGTCCTCCGAAACACAAATCAAATGGCATCTCATCAGGTTGGCGCAGCTTGCTTCCTTTCTCAATGGCCATAAAGGCATCATTAGTGTTATAGTATGTCACAAACCCATAGTTATCCCTGTGACAAAGAACACAGTCTGTGATTAATTAACAGAAAATTCAGAGAAAATTTCCAGTTCAAGATTATCATTTTAAAATGTGACATGCTTTTAAAAGAGTAGTCTGGGTGTGCCGCCAGAATGCCCCAGTTATGAACAAGCCTTTACTCTAGCACTGTAGCTTGGCCAAAAAGGTCATGAATGGAGACCAAAAAGGTTCAAAGACAGTGCTCATAGACCCTAGGCAAATACTTTAACCTACCCATGATCTCTAAAATGCAGGGTGCACTCCTCAATCTCCCCAAAATAAGAGAAGCGCTCTTTAAACTCTTTCTGAGTCATTGTGCCGCTAATTCGGCCCACGTAAACAACACGACGCTCCTCCTAAAATTAAAACAGATTATTGTTAAATTGGCAAGTTCTCATTTCGCCTTTGAAATTGTGTTTTAAATCATAACTTACTATGGCTTTCTCCTTTCGTCTTTTCAGTTCAGGACTGCTCTTCACATTTGTATAATACGAGTCTCTGTAGGAAGGACTGCAAGAAACAAATTTTTAGCCATGGATTGTTGGACACAATATAAAATTAAAGCGCCAACTAATCTGGTTACCTATATGCCTGCCTCTTCCTGCTCCACTGAGGAGATCTAGATCGAGATCTAGAACGACTCCATGATCCTGAGCGGGATGAAGAATAAGAGTATCTTCTACAGCGAGGAGGGGACTGAGACCGGGAAGACGAACGTGAGGTGGACCGCGAAGAGGAGCTAGAACTGCTTCTTGAGTGACGTGGTCGATACCTGGAAACGTAGTGACCACCATTAAACCTGAACAATGAATACATCATGTTAAGGAACCTAGTAATTACCTTTTTCTAGGAGGGGAGTATGATCTTGAGGAGCGGGAGTCCGACTCTGAGGACTCTGATCTAGAACTTGAACAGTGGGATCTTCTGACTCTAGAGTGCCCTATAGGCCTCTCTTTGGGACTTGGTGTGCGAGAGGAAGCATGTTGGCGATAGGACCTCACAAAGTGCCCTCGTTTAGGACAAGTTTTACCATCATCTTCATCTCGTGTGGGAGAAGCATTAGGAGTTTCTAAAACTGAACTTGTTTCCAAATTGGCATTTTTTTGATCAAACTCTTGTGCTTTGGCTGTACATGTGGTGGGCTGGACAGTGGGTACCTGAGCATTCTGCAATATTTGTGTAGCTGTCTGCTTTATTGGTTTAATGGTTATTGAAGAGTGTTGTTTGACATTCCAGCGTTTTGTAGCCTCACCACATGAAGTGCTTTTGTTAGGGAGACAGTAATCATGATCCTTGCATGCCATGTCCAGATCAACAGAAGCAACAGTAGTAGTAAAAAGTCTGCTATGGGCTTTACCCAAGGGCAGAGGCTGAGCCTCTATTTCAATCACTCTTGAGGGACCCAACTTTGTCTCTGTTGTCTTGCTCCTCCCCAGCAGAGACACCGGGGCCAGAGGTTTCCACAGTGCATGAGGAGGCGTAGCTGGGGGAGTTAGAGCTGCAACAGAGAAAGGTGTGAGTGTACACATTTTGTCTTTTGGCTTTTGAAAAGTGTTATACAAAATAAATCTTATACTGAGCTGTGCATGTTAAAAGACAAATGCTTTCACATAGACATAAATATGGATGGATACCTGTGCTTGAGAGATCATTAGCTCTAATACGTTCCACAACCATTTTGTCAGAGAAGTCAATGCTGCTGAGAAGGAAAAATAAGGGAATTCATTATTACTGCTAATGCAATACAAATGGGTAGATAAATACAAAATTAACGTTAAAGCCACTTTTGCGGTAGGTCTCGGCATAGGATGAATGCTGTCACCCTCAGGCACTGGCTTTACATGGATTTACACCAAAGTTTTAACCATTATCCATTTGACAAGCAAACAGAGTGCACATGCATCTGATGTAAATCCAACGCCACACATTATACCATTCATTCTGAGCAGCTTGTGGGCTGTAGGGTAACTCACCTAGAGTTTCCTACAGCTACTGCTCTACCAGAGACCTCCGGCAAACACTGATCCTCTTTGGCTAAAGGGAAAGAACAATGAATAATCTAATTAATTTAGCTATCAAAAAAAAAAAAAAAAGCATCAATACATAGCCACAGCTGAATTTAAGTAGTGTAGATCATAATAAAAGGGTGTCACTGTTCAACACAGCCAATTTAGGCATGACCTATTGAACTGTAACAAAGGGGGAACCGGATTTGTGGACAGGGCAACATTCCAACAGCTAAGCAGGCCCGACCCATCACTTGTAGAGGAGGTTACTATGAAATGTTACAAATGAAAGCTAAAATGTACTTAAAACTTTTTTTTTCTCTGAAGATGTATTTTTAAACAGACCTTGGGTTTCCTCAAATTGCTCCAGCAGACTGGTCAAGTCAGAAGCTTCAATACCTAAAATTAATAAAACATCACAATTATGAGGTCAGGAATAATTTAAGAAGCCATTTGTGCAAGCATTAAAATGATTCTTGACATGTTCGAAACACTAAATAACTAAATTTACAAGTTTGCAACACTCAAACTTACCCATCTCACTTGAAAATGCTTCAATCAGTTCTTGTGTGGGGCTCTTCGGTTCCACTGGTTTTACTGCTGGACATTCTTCAGACTTTCCAGAACTACTTTGATTCACTACTTTGAGATGTGTGACAGGAGGGGAAGAGCTCTGACCACACGAGGTACTGGATTTAGGAGTCTTGTCAGTTAGGTTAACTTTGGCTTTAATCTCAGGAGAAGCAGCAGTGTTTGAGACAGAGGTCAAAACATTAGCAGCAGGTTTAATCTCCTCTGTAGTGGTTGTTGCCGATGATGAAGATGGATCGGTTGTGACACTATTTGGGTCTTCTTTAGTAGGTACTTTTGTGTGTATAGGTGGAGCTGAAGTATTCGGAATATGCTGAGAAGTAGACTGCTGAGGTTTAGTGGCAGCTTTGTTGACAGAGTTTACCATGTAGGCCGGTGGTGCCAACAGCGCCTCAGGTGTGGGTGGTGCACCTGGGCCACGTGGCATCCATGCTTCTTTGACCTCCTCCACCTCCTTAAACTGAGCACGGGACAGACGAGGATCTCTGGGGCTGGGCTCAGGGAGATGGGGGATTGGTGGGAGTTCTCTTGGAGGTTCTGGAAGGCTGGGCCACTTGGTGCTATTATCATCCTGCTTTTCCACTGGTGCTGGCTTTTTCTGCTGTCGGAGGCGGCGATACTCTGCCAAACTGAGGGCTTTAGATTTTGGTTCTGCAGGGACAGGAGGTAAAAGGGCACCTGGCGGTTCAGCAACTGTTGTTGATTGGGACACTTCAGGGGTAGCTGCTGCTTCAACTGAAACATCTTTGGAATCAGTTGGTACAGCCGTTTGCTGCTCAAGAGCTGGGACTGATGGAGATTGTGCGCATTCAGACTGCTGTACATTTTCCACTAGTGGACTAACAGATTGATTCATCTCAGTCTTTTTGGAAGAAATGTGCAATTTAGTTGATATGGTGGCTTCAGACATATTTGTTTGGCTTACAGTTAAATGCTTGGGTTTCACATTAGTGGTGGTTGTAGCAGTTGGATCTTCAAGTTTGCTTTTGTTTTGTTTGTGTCTTCTATCTTTTTTGAGCAATTCATCTTCATACTTTTTTGGTGCTTCATGAGAAGCTTTCTTCAGTGAGAAGCTTTCTTCTGAGGGAACCCTTCCCTCAGAAGGTTCAGGAGGACTAGCTGCTAAATGGTTACTGGATTTCTTTTTTCTTCGGGAGAGAGTTTTATCTTTTATTTCATCTTTTTTAAGTTTTCTAGAGGTAATTTTGTCCTTCACATTTGGATCAGTTTTATTCACTGCAACTTTCAGTTGAGGCTTGACAATAATATCGTCGTCATCATCAACTACTATTTGTTCTGAACTGTCTGAGGCCCCATCGTCTTCATCCAAAACCTTTGAATTTGAGATTGACTCATCATATTTAACAGAAATGGTGTGGTCCATCTCTGGGATGGCCAGTATAGGTTCTCCATTTGCTCCCTGATCTACAACTTCAAGTAAAATACCTCCTTCAGGGAGCATTTGTTTTCCCTCGTCATCCTCTAAAGAAATGGCCATACAGTAAGGATGCATTTGTCTGACCAAATCACCCAAACTGACAGAAAGTCCATCTTCACCATTTTGCTCAAAAGTAATGGGAAGACCCTCCCAGTCTAGTAGCTCATTGGCAGAAGTTAATTCAAGTCTTCCTGGGCTAGGGGTGAGAGAATCCTCTTCCTCTTCTCCATCACTCCTTTGCTGAACCATGGGCAAGGTCTAGAAAGAAGTGGAAGTAAGTAAAAAGCTGGAAAAATGAAAATCATACATTTAAAATAGTTGCGTTACCTTTCCTGTAGAACGGTGTTTTCCAAATAATGTTTCTTTCTCCGGAGGGGACCGTGACAGACAAAATAATCTTCTCAGCTAAAGACAGAACACGGACAATTTTGAACTAGAAATTGCAACACTTTCTCATTGCATTTTCCAAGAAGCAACTGTGCAACAGCTGTGAAACAGCTGGGCATTTACCGGAGAGTGCTCCCTGCCCTTTTGGCCTGACAGAAAGTCTGACTCGGGCAGAGTGTCAAATGGAGAAAGATTCTCATCATCCACATTGTCCAAGATCTCTGTCAGAGCAGTGAGCAGTGTGGCCTCACTCTCCTCTTCAAGTTCTCTAGTCTGTAAGGACAACAAGAGGTCAGTCTTAGACTTAGACAAACTTTATTGATCCACAAGGGAAATTATTTGGACACAGTAGCTCACACATGACATAATATAATAAAGAGAAAGTATATAAATGGTAACTCAAAATTCTAAATAGGTAGCCAAATATCAAGAGACTGGTGTCATAATTATGCAACTGTATATGTACAAGTAAAAATAAAATACAGTAGAAGTAAGTAATAAAAAGTCATGCATCCCATGGAGCAAAACACAGTTTTGAGTATGTAATACACTTGCCTCTATTGCTGATGGGTCTTCAAACACTGAAAGGATAGATGGGTCTAAGCAGCCTTGAAGTGTGTTCATAGTGTCTCCTGAATTCAGTCCAGTAGTCTATATGGAGAGGAAAAAAAAAAACATTAGGTAACACTGTTTAGCACTTCAAGAGTGTGGGAATTTATTGCTAGTTGAGGAAAAAACTATAAAAGTGAGCATAAGCATTTGTGTTCGAAGAAAAACAAGACAAATCCACTTGATAATGCTCTTTCTTTGCATTGAATTTAATGCCAATTGGCCACATAAAAACTGTTCATACAAATCTAATAAAAATAATGTAATATAATCAACGAAATGTTTTATGTTTTTTTGTTTTAAATTTTTTCAAAGACATACCGATGATAGTAATAAATAATTCTATTTATACAACTATGCCACAGTGACGCACGTGTTTGTATGCCTGCACACAGAGAGCGCAGACATGTTTGTCCATGGCCTCACCCATATCCCCATTTTGCCACAAGGAGGACACCTATCCCACGTGTTGCTTTACTTTACAGCAAACGGAGCTAGGAAGTTGTAGCATTAAATCCCAATCAAAATGACATCAATATTAATTTAAAGCATACAAGAAACCAACACAGCAAATAAAAAGAGAATCATTAACCATTCAATATTTTAATTACAATTCTAAAGCGTGTTTTGCTTGATCAAACCGGCCCCTACTGAGCATGCGTGAAACCCAACATGTGATTTTACCCACACTGAAACACACGTGGAAACTGCCTTGATCAAGTACATACATCATGCCGAGAGAAAATAGCCCCAAAAGCCGTGACAGTATATATAATACAAATTCCACATCTGGCATTGTCTCTTTAGTGTATACAAACCTTTATCATTCGTTTGCATTTCGACCATGACTCATAATCACCGGTGCTACGAGTCTGATGGGAAGAAGAGATTCTTGCCGCAGCACCAAAAGGACCGTAACGCCAGTATCGTGACAATGTTTGGAAATCCACCTTATACTGCTATTATACAACACAAGCAAGTCTAATATTGTATATTTAGCTGATTATGTCTAATAACACGTGTATGCATAAAGGCTACAGCAATACAATGCTAGCACAACAACTTCAAGTCACCCATTATTAAAAGACAAAGTAATTGATACTCATCCAGTATATACAACAGGTCCGATTTATGCAATAAACAAAGCTGTCACTACTCTCCACCACGACCACTACTATATTTAACACAAGTAACCACGACTTGCTAAAGCTCCATCAACTGAGAAAAAAATAATAATAAATCAAATGAAAATCTAACATGAAATGCAATAAAGACTACTTGTTGGAAAGCACTGATGCCACTTTACAGTTTCAGCCTTTGTCGTGTGTTCTTAATTTGCTGTAGAAATATTAGTATTACTTTGAATGTTTCCACGTGTCACTTTTCCCATGCATAGTAGCCCTTACTAGACTTGCCTTTTCTATGTAATGCGATTTCTGTTACGAACATATGATAAAACATCTATTACAAAGAAATACTTACCTCATCTAGTGTGTCCAGAGGAAAAATATCCATATTGCACGTTGTTAATATCTCCTCGCCTGTACCCCACCGCACCGCCATCTTGCAACTCTAGATACTACTCCCTGGACCACTGCGTCTCCCACTCAAAAGCTGTGAATCGCGTGCTGAAGCCGGCTGGAAACACGTGGTCTCACATTCCCGGCAAAATGACGTAATATGACGCGTGAGGTCGTGGGTCACTCATTAATAATAATAATAATAATAATAATAATAATAATAATAATAATAATAATAATAATAATAATAACCATGTATGTAAATCTCAGTTTTTGAGAGTGGGACATTCTCTAAAATAAGTGGGATAAGGGGCTTAAATAGTTGTATGGGCCAACCACAAGAGGGACAGGTGGCCACGCTACTGATCAGTGATTTTGTTAATTAATTAATTGCAAAATTGTACATAATGGTGTCTTGACCAATTTATTTTCTACAAATGTAATGTGTACAGATTTGTTGTAATTACAATGACTAGAATTGTTCAGCACAATGGGTCATACCATAAGCATTTTGGTTTCTGCCATACATTGAGGCCAGTAGCATAGCCTGTGACCCACCACGTAATACTTATTGGTTTTATTTGATGCTTTTTCACAGTCATTACAAACATGTTATTGAACTTCATTTTGTACATGAAACAGATGTAACATACAAATAAAAAAAAAACTGCCTGCAGCCTTTAAAAGCAGTTGTAAGCGGTTCATAGAGCAGAAGTCAACTGAAATTGAACTGTTTGTCTCACAGTTGACATAGAAGTGTGAAGATTGAACTGGGTCAAATACAAAAGTGGGGGTGATGAATACCTCATTAGAACCAATGCTGCATAGTACAGAAAAGCCACAGGCAATTCCCAATGTCCCTGTGCAGAAATGGATTAGAGGTGAGTCCATCCATGCACTCACAGTGCTCTTTCATTGTGGTTTGCCTCTAATCACATCCCCATTCAATGACTGAAATGGATTATTTACGTGGCTGTTTTCTACTCAGGCTGCTTTTGTGTCTGTCAATTAATGGAATGCTAGATGTCATTAGGAATATGGTATTTAATACTGTCAAAGAGCTGCACTGAGTCATCAACATGGTGCTACAGACTCAATTATCAATGTCTGTCATGTTCACATGTAATTCATTTTTTTAACTGATTGTGATTATTATTGTGATTATTCTATATATTCTATATAATACTATGATTATGTTTCCACTGGGCTGGATGTGGCTGAGATCAAAGTTCAGACAGATCCACAATGTCCATCATGTTCTGATGTATTAATAGCATCAGTACAGTGTGTTCACAGGCAGAGCGCTGTACATCTGTGGCAGCTACGAGACTTATGAGCTTGTCGGTGTGAGAAAAACAGCAGAAGAGAGAGGAGCTCCACTGTGCCCCCGACACACTGCCGAACCGCTACCTACCACTGCTCTGCCGTTGCCATGGATACAGTGCCCTCTCTTGCCCCCTCCCATGCATCTCCTTTGGTGGGTTCGATGCTGGAGAGGAAGAGAAGTGGCTCTACCTCTGCGTCATATTCATACCAGTGCAACTGCCCCCGCCAAACCACTGCTACCACTCTACCCCTCCTTTCCCTCTCCTTCTCATCATCCAATTTGCAGACTGCTAAAGCCCCCCTCCCTCCTGTTTGTGTCTTATAACTGCATCTGTTCATCTGCCTCTCATTTGCAGCACTGGCCAAGCTTGACTCATTCCTATCTGCGTAGCTGACCCAGGAAGAGGCGTGCAGAGTGGACGTGGGTGCCCATAAGGAGACCGATACACAATAGGTAAGACTGAACAATGTCTTGTGTGATGGTTACAGAAAGAGGAGATATAGGAAGGTGAAAACAGCTGCTTAACAAAGCGCTAGGCTGCATGCTGACATGAACTCACCTGAGGAACAAGTGCAGCCATTTGTACTTATCAATGCAGATCTATGACAGAAATCACACTAATGTATAAAAATGTTTCAGTGCCAGCATTTTGACAGAGTAGTTGTTTTGTGACCATATTCACCACAATAGAGAATGAACCAAAGCATTTCATTATCCTCTTGTCATTTCTGAATGTGTTGACAAAGTGGGAGTATCTACAGCAGTGTGAGCAAGATTGAAGAGAAAAGCTTGTGTGCAAAGGCAAAACAGAAGCCATATTTCCTCAGTCACATTCCTGCACTGTTACAACTCCCCCAATGCATTGTGTCTATCTTTATTGAAATTTTCATTGACCTGCTAAGAGATAAAATGTTTAATTATAAAATTGTAAATATTGGGTGAGAAGTGCGAATGACAGTGAGTTATTGTGACAAGCCGTGTAGAGGGGAACAGAAGGAGAGGCCCGGAACGTAGTTCATTGTGTTGACACTGTGTATGACATTTAACTGTGATGCTTCTGCCTGTGTTCTCCGGCTGCTGTACAGAGATTGTGTCTATCAGCTGTGGTTTCAGAGAAGGCATTTGTTTGTCTTTTGTTAGTCTGTTGGAGGTGAAAGAATGTGTATCCACTTGAACAAGATGGGTAAAAGAATATACTGTAGATAGAAGACTGAATAACTGGAGTGAGTGTGTTATCTATAGGTCATGATATGATAAGCCTACATGTGCAACAGTCTCTCCCACATGTCTTCTAGCCGCACATGTATTTGTAAGGTCAGGATAATGCATTTATTGCCCTGTGAAGAGGCGTGCTGCACTCATGAGATGAACAAGATGAGAAACTAGCCATGTAACGAATGAGGAGGAAATAAAATGACATCACCCAAAGCCACTAAAAGGTCAAGGTAATATCAACAGTGAGGGGAGATTACATTGAGGTAAGATTAAAACTAGAATCAGGAGTGATGAGATGGCTGCTGAGCAAACAGTCTGTTTACATGCGTGGCAATGTGTGCATATGTGTAACGTGCGCGCACGCACACACACACACACACACACACGTGTACACCCTGCCTCCCATGGGTCCCCAGTGTCCCAGAGCTGCAGGTGGGCTTTGCATTTTTAATCGATACTGTCTGTAGTGATTAACACCAGTCCTCTCAGTGCAATGTATAATGCGCAGGAAAAGGCATCGGAGGGAGACAGAGAGATAGATGGAGACGTGTCAGGCTGGATGTGTGAGCGAACGTGTGCACATGAGTGTTTGTTTGGTGGTAATGACCCTGTGCCTCTGGGCTCCTACTGAGTATGTTTATCTCCCACAGCAGCACCAGCAAGCAGAAATAGATGATGCATCGCCAGCCGCCCGCCACACACACCTAGTGCCTTTTCTCCTTTTCTTTTCTGTTGCTCTAATTGCCTCCCTCTTGCATTCTCCCTCTACACTCAATACAGGCTTGCTCTTTATTCCATCCCATAATGTTACTTACTCAAGTCTTAAGCTATTCTCCCCTCCTACTTGTGTTGCAATATGCCTATTAATGATGCACCACTGCCAACTTCCTGCCCCTAACAGTGAAGGGGGTGTGTAGTTGTGGTGTACTAGCCCTTCTTTGTACCACTCCCTCTGATCACTCCACCCTCCTCTCTCTCTCTCTCTCTTTCTCTCTCTCTTTCCCTGTCTGTTTGTGTTGTTTTGTACAGAGTTTGGCCCATGCGAGCAGTGTGTGGACGGAGTGCAGCTGTTTCCATCATAGCAGAGCCCAACATGTGAGAAGATGTCTGTTGGAGGTTGTGCTTGTCCTGGTAAGTACTCAGTTTTCTATGTACTTTCCAATGTGTGTGCCTCTGTCAGCAAAGATGACTTATGTAAAAGTGCGAGGACTACGCCAAGGGCCAGTGTCATGCTGTGTGAGAGCTGTGCGCGTGAATATGTGTGGGTTCTTAACACATGCTAGAAAAAGCAAGGTTATAAAGAAGCTGCACACTTTCAGATTGAGTTGTTTAGCAAGACTCAGTCACACCACCCCGCTGTGCCGCTGATCAATAGCTCTTTGAGTTTGGCCACATGCAGAGATGCTGAAATATCAAAACCCACTTCTTTCTCTTGCCTTATTCAATCACTCTTTCTAAAGGTTAGTTCTGTGATCTTTTGTGCTTTTGTAAATCCACTAAAAAGCTTTCACATAGAACATTTTCCATCATCTTTAAGGACTTGATATGATTACACTGGATTAATTGGTTTAAATGCCGTGAAAGCTGGTCTCTCTTGATAAGTTCAAGCCATTAATGATGGCACTTAAGAGGATTTAACAATGTTTAATAGGAGTTTGGTGTTACACAGGATATTGAAGAGCCTTTTGGTAGTCTGCTCATTTTGTTATAGTGGTGTCTGCCGTTTATGCTTCCTGCTGTGTGTAGGAAGACAATTTAAATTGCTCCAGCAAAACCTGAAAATAATTGGGTAGACTCATTTTGGTCTTGAGAAAGACCTTTCTTTGTGTTTTCTGCACATATAAATGACTGTGAGCTCCATGTTTTGGCTTTTTATCCAGTAAATTGCCTCAAAGCATTTTTAATGATTTCAGAAGCAAAAGCAATTTCTTTAGTGGCAATAGATAAGCTAAGGAGACATTGTACATGCTGCCAGGAGACTGAGAAACACAAGGGAGTGAGTAACAGAAATTGAATCGCAACATCTGCTCTGGGGCATCTCTGAGAGGCTATATTGAATTAGAGTGTCAGTATCATTTTAATGGAGACAATCTGATTCATTGGCTATGAGCTATCAGATGGAATAATATTATGAAGCTTTATTGATGTTGCTTGGTTATATTCTACCATCTTTTTCCTCCTCCCTCAGTCAACCGACTTTCCTGTAGAGCTCAAACTTTTAATGACATCCACATGTTTCTAACACAGAGAATGAGACGGCTCCCAGAAAGACTGCAGCACTGTTTTCCACAAGATTTGAAAAATACACTGGCATGTGTGGAAGTAGTGCATATAGGCCTATCACTGTCGCACCTTCATGACAAGTTAGGACAAGTATGAGCGCTCAGATGTCTCAGATCAGGAGAAGTGCTCATCAAAGCGGGTTCACTATTGCTGAATTTGTAGCTTGGTTTGTTTACATTCTTGCACAGGAGTAGATGTAGGTCCTCACAATCTGAAACACTACAGACAGTTCCTTGATTTACACAATGATGTCTGCTTAAATAAAACCAAATTACTAAACAAGAGCAAATTAATGTGACAAGGTAACTAAAGTCAGTTTATTCTGACAGTCACAAGCCTGGGGAAATATGGAGTGTTACATAAAAAACATTATGTAAATCGCAGCACAGTGGCATGCTGTACATAATGTAGACTAGGGCTAGGACTCACAGAGTCCCTCACGGTTTGATACTCAACATGATGCATGGGCCACGATATGATATCACAACAATATACATGATATTATGCAATATATTAGTGGTTTTAAGAACCAAATGCATTTTACAATGTTTCTTTGTTAAACCACTACCTGCAGTAATAATGAAATACACCAATTATGAACACCTTAATATGAAATACAGAAATTTTAATATATAGTTAATAAGATAAGATAAGATAAGATAAGATAAGATAAGATAAGATAAGATAAGATAATCCTTTATTTGTCCCACAATGGGGAAATTGCAGTGTCACAACGCAAGTTTCAGAAACAGTAGGAAAATAAGAAAATAAGAGCATGCATCAAATAAGTTATTCATGTCAAATGCATTGCCTATATAAGTTTCCTTTCTCTAAACAAGCAACAAAACTGTAGGGCTGTAACAAAATAATTGTGGAAAATATACCAAACAATACTCATGCTGATAGATCATACTGACACAGCATGCCTCAATAACAATCAATAAACAACCACCACATTTAGTATCACAATATGTTGATATTTTGATAGCTTAGCACACTCATAATGAATACCAAAAGGTGGCAGGTTTAACACAGCATTCATTGCATAAATCCCTAGTCAAATAAACAGAGAGACTTGCACCTGGATGGTCATCTGTCACAGTATGCCAATTCAATTTGCAAATCACAGCAGCGTGAAATTCGGATGACTATAGGAAGCTTAAAGGCAAGAAATTCATGTCAGTCCCATGCCTGGAAAAAAGCTTGAATCAGTGTGAACGATATGCAAGTGATTAATGATACTGACCCAGGAGTATACAGCAATTTGACTTTGAATTTGGCCTTTGGAAATGATTGTTCCAAAGCATGAAGGAGACTATCGTCATAACACAGCAGAGCCTATCACAGCCTTTGTTCCAACTAAATGGTAAAAATAGATTGCCTGTGCGCCCAAGATGCCCCCTCCTCTTCTTGTTCTCACATGCATCCACTCAAACATCCCCCTTTTTCCTCTCTCCATCTCCTCCTTGTTCGTTTCCTCATCCCTCATTTGCTGTCTTTTGCACTGCTGCTACCTCATGCAGAAAGTCACATGGCTCATGATTAGAGAAAAGTGACTTAAAGCAGAGCCAAGATGGCAGCCAAACAGCCAGTGCTTTTTTGATTATACAACTACACTACTTCAGCTGTATTGACTCTCTCTTGAAGCTCTGGTCCTGTTTTATGATCAAAATGGCTGTATTGAGGCAGAGAAAAAGACAAAGCAGGAATTCGTGGGAGAGATGCGGGGGAGCAGTTGAAGTTGTGTGTATGGAGGAGATGATTGCGGTGATGTCACAGCTGTAGGTCTAGCAGGATGGCAGACCAAAGCTGGCATGTGCCACGCGGCCACGGGGAGGAGGGAGGGGGCGAAAACACTAAATGCGCAGGATGATGGTTGGATAACTAGCTGTTTGATACAGTAGCCCTTTATAGAGGTCTTTATAAATCAAGATTATTACAAGATAAAAAATATAATAATAAAAAAATAAAATAAAGCAATATAGAGAGGACAATTCGACATCACAAACTAAAACTATTAATTATCCTATATAATCTGATAAATAATTATAGGCTCAGGGACACAATGCAGTTTTGACATAAGCACACTTTATTGTCTTGCTTCTAGCCTACAAAGACATATTGCCTAATTCTCTACTTAAACACAAATTTTAGAATTTTTTATTGTTTTAATAAAGAATTAAATGAATTACATTGTGTATCACAGTTCAGGTGAAATAAGTAATAACTAATAAGATAAGATTAGATTAGAAAATACTTTACTTTACTGAGGAGAAATTCAACTAGTTCCACCAAGATTTTGATCCATCTCAAAAATGCATAATGCCAAACGAAATCAATTCAATGAGAAGATTGTGAGTTAACTGTAACAACTGCCATTCTTGGATATATTAGTGGATCCTAGTGTGCAAACAAAAAATTTGTACTGCTCCAATGATTTAAGCAAGCCATCATGAATGAGGAATGCAGTGAATATTGCTAATTCAAAGCAATTAAAAGGCACTTTGTTCTGTGGATGCAAATGGTAATGATCATAGTGCTGGAGGGTTTCTTTTGTTTATATTTATATTTCTGGAAAGGACTCTTAGGATCTGAGTTAATGCTGAACTTTCTTGTATTGAATCTCTGTTAATTTTATATGGCCAATGTAGTGACTGCGGTTTCCTCGTTGTCTACCTTGCCTGGAATTGGTTGTTGTGACAGTTTGCCATGCCACCACTAGAGGGAGACAAAACTCTATTCAAGTTCCCTTTGTCATAAGGAGCGGAGGACTCACCTGGCCAAAATGATGAATAGTTTTGGGACAATGGGATTTTAGTGACGTTGTTTAGACTGTGGTCATGCTTATAGCTCCACTTGCACTTTTGTAGTGTGTGTATTTTGTGTTCTGACCTGGCCTGGCCTGATTTTATGTTCTAATGGTGTTCATATTAAATTAACTAGATGGACTGCCTTGTGCTCTTTGCTTTATATAAATCTACAAAATGACTGGCAAATCCATTGCAGAGAAGGCTATAACAAATTGTGGCTTTTATACTCACTTTGCGACCACAAAAAGGTTTTCCAGTCTTCATATCTGCTGCTTGTAAACACTGGAGTGGTTATTGATTAAAAAGCTGGAGATTGACTTACATAATCAGAGGCTATGAAAAGCTCACGCTGTGGTCTATGGGATTTAACATGGCAAACAAGTCAATGATTTTTAAGCAATTGTGCACAGTTGTCTAGGCTTAAATAAGAAAGGGGTCAGCCAGGGCCATTCAAGCACCGAAGCACAATGGCCTTAGCCCATGAAATAAAAAAAATAAATAAATAAATGTCTACTTCTACTATCTAGCCTGTTTAAGATAACAATTGAGATAAAAACTACATCAAATAAATGAACTGATTCTGGGATTCCGGGTATACATTGGCTTATTTCTCTACTGCCCTAAGCAAAGCGATGTAGATGAAAAGTTTTATTGACTTTGTGGTACAGTCAAACCAGTTTTTTTATGACACGATAATTATTCATCTTTAAATTTCAATCCACCTAGTGTAATCTACTATGTCTGGCAGAAAAAAGACTATTGTTGTTGTTGTTGAACAAGTTTGCTGTTGCTTCTGTCAATTTCTTGTCACTTTGGAAGGACCTGTGTCCAAGATGGGTAATATATTAACCTTTGAAAATTCCAAATTTTAAGCATTACTTAATGTTTTGTCCTTAACATCACCTTCAAGTTATAAGAGGATACATCCACACATTATTCTTAGGCCTACAATTAGGGTACTATCGTGGTTTAACCAAATAGCCTACTTTACTCTTTACTTTAGTCATTTTTAGGCCATTATTTTGTACTTCTACTTGAGTAATATTATTCTTAAGTAACGTTGCTTTTACTTGAGTACAACTGTAGGCTACTTTACCCACCTCTGCTTTGCCTGTGGTACCCCGAGGGTCTTGGGGCCCCTGTGAGTGGAGGACAGAGCCATGGCCGCTCCGTGTTGGTGATCTGCAGCCGGCCTGTCTGTCAGATGGGCGGAGGAGCCCCTCTAGGAGGAGGGGCTTTTGTTTGTTCGCGTCTCGGCTGGCAGGAACAAAGGGTCCCGTAGTAGTTGATAGGTAGCACTGTTCCAATTAAATGCGTCATTAATAAGATCGGAGGAGATTGTGGATTATATGCAACAATAGGAAAAACAGTGCTTGCTCTTCCTCCTTTCGCTTGCTGTCCTTTTGTGGATCATACGGTTGTATTATTAGCGCCTGGAGCTTTCCTCCTCCTGACGCTCCGGCTAGCAGCGAGGCTAGCTGCTACTAACACCGAGCTGAGGTGTTGAGCAACACCGCACTTTGGTGCACCATTCTCTGCAGGTAACGCAAGCTTCCCCTCTGCTTGCTTTGGCACCACTGTTGAAATCTTAAACCGAATTTATGTTGTGTCGTTTCTAGTATCTGAGATGGCGAGAGTACAGCGGCGATTACTGTAGTTTAGCAATTAAGGTTAATAGCTTAGCAATGGCATCCACTCCGGGAAACAGTGATGAATGCGGCCCTGTGGTTCAATTTATGCTTTGTCTTGAGCGAATTTTTTTTCCCAATGTCTGTTTTGCTAGTGATCTTTCATACAGCGTGCTTTTTCAAGTCAGTTTGAACTTACTTGACGTATTATTTCCAACGCGGTTATGTTTATGGGTGCTGCAGATAGCTTTATCTGATTTATTGGCAGAGGGCCATATGCCGTGAACAGATTATCTGAAAAACCATTGTTTATTTTGAATAGTTTAACACAGTTGTATGTAGTTATTACATATATTTCAGTGCGTTACGAGTCTTAAACAGTAAATCAAAGGTTAGGCTGCCCGGAGGCAATAGATCTCAATTTGTCTTCTCTTCTAATTAAGAACAACCAGCTGTCACATGTTATTGTCATGTAGACTGGTTTCTCCTTGGTACACATTTGTGCATACCCAATTACAATGAAATTAATCAATGGTATTACATAGTTAAGGATTTATCATAACATAATTTGTTTTTCTAGACTTGTCCTGTTAAATTATGTGTTTATTTCTGTGACTAATGGGTTTTAGTTTTGGGGGTGCATAGGTCAGTTTTGAAGTGGTACTCCCACGAAGTAACAAGGAGGAGAGCATGACCTACTGCAAATGAAACTAAAGAGAGTGGTCCACCAAAAAGAGAAAGGAGGACAAATGGAGCTGCAATGAAGAACTGAAAGATCAAAGTGCAGAAATACATGAATACTGGTTTTGTGTAGTATAACTGAACATGTCTTTAGTTTGAAGGGCATAACAAGTTTTTTTCTCCCATAAATTTATCCCACAGACTTAAGTTGCTCATTTTCTATTCATTTTATTCATGCTTTGATGTCTGTGCTGGATCTGTGATAAAGAGTGCACTAATGGGATGACCAGTGTCAAATTTCCAGTGGCTGTTGTCTCAAATAACTCAGTCCAGCACTCTCTGTTTAAGTATCAAATATCTCTCAGGCCTAATTACATGCAGGCCTTGTGTGTGTGAGGTCTCTGTGTATAGAGGAGATGTTTCCGAGAGCCCCAGATTGTTAGAGCCTGAATGCCTCATCTGGGCAAACAAGGGTTAATAACAGCCAGAGCAGGCAGAGGGGGGATGGGCAGCAACAACTAGAGGGGACACAGCCACACATTGCAGAGGAACAAGATTTCTCGGAGGCGTATGTATAGCAAAGGGTTTCATGTAATGTTTAGGATGGTCTAGTGTCACGGTGAACAGGCTAGATTCTTCTTGTTCCATCTCACTAATTGTTTTTACTGATACATGCAAGCTAATAAATACAGCTATTTCATCACCATGATTAGTTTTCTGTCCATTTACCAGATTGAAGATGCATTAGATAATGAAGCCAGCAGGAAATTGTTTTGGCAGCTGGCTTTTATTTGAGTAAATCTCTACAAAATCATCCTACATTAGATTACTTGATGATGTAGTAATTTTAAAGAGTCTTAATCTTAGTGCACTAAATCTTCTCTAAGTCTTTTCTTTTTTCTTTTTTCTGTAGGCTGTTCGTCAAAGTCATTCAAGCTGTACTCTCCTAAGGAGCCCCCTAACGGCGGCAGCTTCCCCCCCTTCCACCCGGGCGCTATGCTGGACAGAGATGTGGGGTATGCTTGAGCTCATTCTCATGTCTGATCTGCTTAGTCTTATTTGACAATGGCTTTTTTTTGTTATTTAATGATGAATGTACCTTTTTGCTTTTTTAGGCCCACACCCATGTACCCCCCTTCTTATATGGAGCCTGGAATGGGGTAAGAAATTTGTACTGAGCTCCTCTCAGATGGCAATATTCACAGACAAAAAGTGCAAAGACGACACTTGTTTCTGTCCACAGGAGACCCACTCCGTACGGTAACCAGACAGACTATCGGATATATGAGCTGAACAAAAGGCTACAGAACTGGACAGAGGTGAGAGAGCTCAGTAATAAGGCACTATTATATTTTAAATGATTCTAGTCGCCTGACACAAATTTCAAAAACTTCTAAATGTTTTCTTTTGCGAAACATTTGTTAAGTCTTTGCTTAACAAATGTTGCTTCAGAAATGTGTGCAAATATAGACATTAGAATGCACTGAGTTACATGCAGTCATTTGCATGCAGGCTTTCACAGGATTATCTGATCACCTGCCTGCAGTGTAATTGGAGTGCCATATTGTTGTGCCTGAGAGGAAAAGCTGTAATACTGTCACTGAATATTGTCTTGTTGTCAGACATTTTTTATGATCTGTTTAACAACTCTGATATATTTATGTTTGAAGGACTGTGACAATCTTTGGTGGGACGCCTTTACTACAGAGTTCTTTGAGGATGATGCCATGCTCACAGTCACATTCTGTCTGGAAGATGGACCCAAACGATATAGTAAGAAAACAGCACTGTACTGTAATATGTAATATGCATCCCAAATGACCTATTTTAATGAGAAAATCTTTTTTCAGCAATTGGCAGGACCCTTATTCCACGGTACTTCCGGAGTATTTTTGAAGGGGGCGCTACAGAGCTATTTTACGTTTTGAAACATGCTAAAGAGTCCTTCCACAGTAATTTTGTGTCTTTGGACTGTGACCAGTGCACGATGGTGACCCAGAATGGCAAACCTATGTTCACACAGGTAACTGCATACAATTTTAGAATTATTTTTATTTTTATCAACCTCAAAATCACTAGTTTTACGTTTCTCATCCTTAAGGTTTGCGTTGAGGGTCGCTTGTACCTAGAGTTCATGTTTGATGACATGATGAGAATTAAGACGTGGCACTTCAGTATCCGACAACACAGAGAGGTCCTCCCCAGAAGCATTTTGGCTATGCATGTAAGTTGAACACATTTGAGATAAGATGCACAGATACAAATATTGTGTAACTGACTGTTTACACGCCTTTGAACCTTTCATGCAGGATCCCCAGATGCTTGATCAGTTAGCTAAAAATATCACCAGATGTGGGCTGTCCAATTCAACACTCAACTACCTCCGTGTAAGCAGTTATTTTGAATTCATTCACAATTATTATTTTTTAATTGCATGTGACTAAAGGTACTGTATTGTCTGTAGCTTTGTGTGATATTAGAGCCCATGCAAGAGTTGATGTCCAGACATAAGACCTACAGTTTAAGTCCCAGAGACTGCCTGAAGACCTGTCTTTTCCAAAAGTGGCAGAGAATGGTAGCGCCTCCTGGTAACACAGCAGGTACATTTAATTTTGTATCTTTTAAATTACACTTCTGCTATGATTCAATCAAACATTTATAGATTTGTTTATCTAAAATATATTCTGATTTTGCAGCTGAGCCCGCCAGACAAGCGCCAAACAAGAGACGGAAAAGGAAGGTTTCTGGTGGAAGTAATGTGAGTTCAGGTGGAGGCAGCAATAACAACAGCAACAGCAAAAAGAAGAGTCCCGCAAACAGCTTTTCTCTCTCCAACCAGGTACCCCAAACCACCACCTTCTGACACTGCCTGTGCCTCTAACTCTGAAGTGAAGCCTTATGTCTAGTGGACTGGGTGGAGGGCTGCTGGGAGTGTTTTGTATGTAGTTAATTTGTTGGTGGTCTTTGGGTGTAGAATGAACAGGGCGTCTATGGGGCTTGAAGCTGAATTTATTATGGCAGATGTTCAAATGAATGTGATAACAAAATGTGGATATCATTAAATTAGAAAGTGAGTGTGGGCAGTCCCTTCTCTAGGGCCACAGGCTTAATTAACTAGGATGTACAAATGATTTCTAAGAAACTGTTGAGTCTCTAGATAGGTTTTCTTTGCACTGATTTAATTTCAAGGTGGATAGTTTTCCAGTAAATTTCCATATTTCCTGTCATTGTGTAATGTATCTCAACACAGCATTTCTGTCTTTTTATTTGGTTGTTGTGGAGAGACCTGAGGTGGAATGAGAACCCCTGGTGCAAGACAAGTATTGGGGATGTCTACAGCGGGTCGATACAAGGAGCCCATCGACCCCAGTTCTTATAGCACGGGCACACACATGGAATTATAACAGTGTACATGAAGAGTTATTTGGTAAAGGGGAAAAAATCTAGTTTTGTGATTTATGAAGAGAAGTCTTCACATGATTTGAATTCAACTAGACTTCATGCAGCCAGTGATTGCGCGCCCCTGTACATTGGGGATAATGTGTCCTGGCCCTTGCTGTCCCCTTTAGGACGTGATGATGGTGGGAGAGCCCACCCTGATGGGAGGGGAGTTTGGTGACGAGGACGAGCGTCTGATCACACGGCTGGAGAACTCACAGGTCGATGGGGCCAATGGTCTTGACGATGAGGACAGTTTCACCAGTTCACCCTGGAACCACAAGGGCCCTTCCAGTCAGGAGAGCAAGAATGACAATTCTCAGTCATCGCAGTAGAGAGGCCCTGACCAGTAAATTTAAGGGACTTGTTGAGCATACAAACTAGTGGAGTCAGGAATGCTGACCTTCAGCCCTTCTTTAACTTTTTATTTGATAATTTAAGAGGTCAAAAAGCTCTAAGCTGGCTGATGAAGGACAGTTTATCTCTCACTTCATGAGTACAAAGCACAAAGTGGGGCTCAGCCCTGGCCCTTGGCCATTGGGTGTCACTCGTACCTAATGTTATGATTCAGTGGGTTCTTGTTCCAACCTCGGGTCTCTCACGTTGCTTTTTCCTCATTAACACCTCATTGTTTCTGTTGTGCTCTTTTCTCTTGCGTAGTTATTATTTAACATATTTTTTACAGGCTGCTATTTAAAGATTCAACATTCAGCTTTTTAAAACTCCATTATTTGTTTTTGTAGGACCTGGTTGGAACAAAAACCTGTACAGTGCCGGAGCTTGAGGACCGGAGTTGAGAACCACTTCGCTAAATCTTAAACCCGCCCACGTACCACCACACACACGGTACACAGTGAGCCACATGTACAGCATATAACATGGTACGGGAGAGAAGTTACGCAGGAGCCTGGACCACAGCACTAGGCGCTACAGAAGTGTGTACTGTTTTCATATGTATTGACTAGTTTTAATTTTTGTTTTTTTATTATTATTTTTGTAAACAATTTCTAAAAATAAACAGACATGCAAGCAAAACAAAACACCCCAAAATACTCTTTGCACTGTTTTCCACATCTATTTTTCTTATGAGCGAACGGACAGTGTATTTTATGTTTTTCTATTAGCTAATGTAAAAGATCTGTAACATCTGCAGTATATTATTGTATAAGTATTGCCGTTTGACTCATTCTTATTGTGATAATTACAAGTCTCCATGTTATGTCCATGCTTGAAATGTCATCATTGGTGTGGGACATCCCGCTGTCAGCAGGGTCACAGAAGATGGGCTGGTGTTTTGTAGTGTACTGCATCTCCATACTGGTTTTCTTACCAAATTGCTATTATCACAACTGTTATTTGTGGGGAGATCCTCCCTCAAAAGAAAATGTATACCTTACTGAAATTTGCTACATGAAATATTTTAAAGATACATTTTGGACTGTAAAATATAAAAAAATAAAACAGACTTTTGTATTAACTTAAGTTTCCCAAAAAGGTTTTTATGCATAGCTACAAAAAGCTGCAGACCAAGGAGCAAAATTGTAAAAAAAATAAAAAATAAAAAATAAAAAAAAAATTTAGATATTGAGTACACTGGGCTGTCAGTTCGACAGCTTTTCTTCATCTTAGTGTCTGTGCTTGTATATTTTTAGGTAGTAATTTCTATAAACATTCTGTGTATTCCACCCCAGAACTATGGAAAACTCAATCTAATGTAAAAAAAAAAAAAAAAGCCTCATTCTTATTATTTCTACCATTCAATGTTTCGAATTGTACAATCACTGAAACAGATTCCCCCCTGATGTTAGCAAACTGTATTTATTTTTCTATGTATTTGAAGTTCTGTTGACCCATCTGTACAATACTCATGGAGAAGTTTTGGGGATGTTTAGACATCATTCATGAAAAATGTGTTTTTGTTAAAGCGGCTTCCGAGTCACTTTGGCTGTGTAATTATCTTGGATCATCCTGTTTAAAATTAAGATTGACAGCCGTTTGCTGCTGTTTTAGGTTTATGGTCTATCTGAAAACATATCAGATGCACTATAATCAAATAAAAGAAAAAACCTGCAAATTCCTGCGTTGTTATTGGTTACTCTTTTGTGTAAGAGTATGAGGTGCATTGCAAAAAAAAAAAAAATAAAAAAATTCCCGTCAGAACTGAAGTTGGTGATGAAAAGACATTAATACACTTTGGCCTTTGTGTGCACACCTGTGACAGTGTTGACAATATGCTAATGTAATTTCCACTTCCTCATAATGCAAATATGACATTTACCGTACATGCAAAGGTATTACCTGAACAATTCCACCATTTATAGAAAACTTCCTACCAAAACCGCTTTTTCAAAATAATTTTCATAATCTAAAAATTATCTTCAGGAATTTTTGTCCACCAGGTATCAGTTGACATGTGTGGCTTTCCCTTATAGCTCAGGTGATTCCTGCAGGCACACCAAGAGTTATTTGGGCTGTGTTTGGGCCTTGGGGTCATGTTTGATAATAACATTTACCACCTGCATGATAAAACAAAATCATACATACTTTGTTGACCACTTGATGTCATTTGTCAGAACATGTTATTTGACATTTTTTATGTATTTTTATTATCACTGTATTGTTTTAATACATTACTACAAAGGACATACAGTCCTAGCAATAGGCTCCTGCAAAAATATTTAGAAGATTTAGAAAATCGGAGAACAGCAGTTTTGCAGTGAAATCCTGGTACATGGACAGCTTTTCAGTTTATGGGTTTGTGGGAGCTAATTTTGTCATTTTTTGTCTTATTTTGGATAATATCTTATTTTAGAACTACAGTGGAAATTATGTAGTCCCCTTTTAGACCTGTTATTTAGATCTGGTGGTACTCAGAAAGTTAAATCTGTTTCTTTGGTGGTAGGATAGGCTACTATGCCTGTGCCACATCATGGGTAGAGGACTGCGTAGGAAGGGCATCTGACTTGCATAAAATCAAACCATAGAATCAATAGATAATAAAAAATAATGGTCATATAGCCTAATATAAACCATAAAATAAAAGCAGGCAACAATATTTAGTAGGCCTGTCATTTTTAGGAGACTAATGAACCAAGTAAGTCTTAAACCACTGTTATACTGTACCAGCAGGTCCTTCCTTTAATAACACATTTTGTAGAAAAGAAACAATAGAAAATAGTAGGAAAACTGCCAGTAGCACGTCCCTTCTTGTATCTATTCCACAAAGTATAAGATCTTATTATCCTTAGGTATAGTGTTGGGGAATAACTGAATAGCCTACATGTAGATTCAGAATACAAATTTTGAGTACCTGTATTCCAATAGAATTAGGCCTACTTTTCATTTGGTTTGGTGGTATTCAGAATAGTTACTTTTCTGAAAATCAGTAAATTAAAACTAACATAAAGCTGTTTTTAATCCTATGTTGCATCTTTACACTATAATTTATATGCCACTCTGTATATGCTATTATATATATCTGTATATGCTATTTAGAATTATTTATTGCCATTTATATTTTTTTTTACTCTTTATTATTATAATATGTTATGATGTGTGAGCTACTGTGTCCAAGAGATTTTCCTTGTGGATCAATAAAGTTTGTCTTATTCTAAGTCTAAATAGGCCTTCAGAATACAGCACCTACTCTGATTGGCCCATGAGTTAGAATATGTTACAAAATACATTTTATTGCAGGTGTTCAGTATTCTGTAATAAATACATTTTCAGAGTATTTTTCCCATCACTGCCTTTACGTTGATATCCATGATCTGTTCAAGCCACTTCCCAGTTCCAACTCCCCTCCCGGCATGTTTAGGACCCTCCCATTCCCTCCTCCCTCCTATTCTTGCTCTCTCCTTCTCCCACAGAGCCACTCTTCTTCACAGTCGAGTCTCAGTCAACTTCACAGCAGAGGCACAAATAGCAGGTGTCTACAGAACTGTAAGATCCACTTTGTGTGTACTTTGCCTACTAAGGAGCCTGCCACCCAGTCACTAAAGGTGAGTCCCCCTTCATTTCTTTCTATTTTGTATAATTTACCATAGTCTATAAATAGTAGGCTACTGTGAATATGGAGTAAATATTAATGTGTTGTGTTAACTAAGTGAGGTTTGTATGTTTTTGGATAACTATATTTATGTTGTCCATTTTTATCACACTGATCTTCATAGACACGGCTCAGATTCTGTTGTTGCGCTGTGTTGACACTATTAACAGAGCTTAGATGCTGGTTATGCCCAACAAGTCTTCTTAAAACTTCAAGGGATGTTTTTATTGTACTGCATGCTGTATAATTCTTTTTATTTATGTCATTAAAATATCAGAGATTGCCAGATTTTTTTTATTGTGTTTTAATAGATAGGTGGCTACATCCTCTCATCCAAACCAATGTTAAAAATCCTATATTACGCAAAACTGACTGTTGTTGTGATATGTTAGTTAGTTGTTAGTTCATCAAAGTTTCATTTTAACATGAGTAACCCTGTAGTATTAGTCTATCAACATCTCCAAAGCTCAAAATGCTCTGTTCCACTTTGTGATGTCATGTATTGGTAGTTTTCAAGTTAACAGTTTACCCATTGTTAAGTAGAGATTGACAATTCCAGGGTTGAAATCATCCAAATCATTCCAGTGAAGATGTCTGGAGCATTTTGAGCTTTGAGAGAAGAAACACCTAAAGCCTAAACATGCAGGATTTGTGTGTTGAACATATGTGAATGAAACAAAACACAACTCCAGGTATGTTTTTGATGAGAAAACAACATTATATTATAGATCAGGAAATGGCTCATCATGTAAATATATGTAAATACATTTTTTGCCAATATGAAACCGTGTGACCGTGGCTTACAAAAAACATTTATCCCTGATTCACAAGATAACTGAGCTGTGAGTAAACCTATGATTGTGAAGATAACTTAGTAGTATATTTCAAGTACGTATGCCTATGTCCACCTTTTCTTTCTCATAGCCTTAACCACAACACAGCAAAGCCCTTTAAAACAGAACTTTGTCCCAGTAGTTCTGTAAAATTGTTCCCATTTATTCTATGTGTTATTCTGTCTGCCCCCTCCTCTCCACATGACTCAGTCCATTCAATGAATCTCTCATCTTTTCTGCTTAATATGGTCATAACACTGTGCGTCATTGTGTTCTGTTATATTTTTCTGTTTGTAGAAGCAACCAAAGCTTTTGCAATGAGCTGACTTGCTCTGAAGTGTTGCGCCAAGCGTTACGGGGACATCTGAGAACATGAGGAGGTGTCTGGGGAGAGGGAGAGCTGTGGAGGTAGTGGTGGTGATGGTGGTGCTGGTGGGCTCAGGTCTGTCCCAGGCGGTCTCCTCTCAGCGCTCCTGTCCTGGAGGAGCTGCCCCACATAGTCTGGAGCAGCCGGAGTATGAGGAGTCTGTGAGACCAGTGGGAGACTTCATGGCTTCATTTGTCCAGTCTTTTCTCAACACAGTGCAGCCCAGACCATTTCCTAAAGGTTAGCATCACTATTATTTTTTTTTTTAAACTTTTTGCTTGTTTCAAAGTCATATTGTAATCAACCCAGAACAGCTTAAGCCTTCTTATGAAACTTCTGGGAAAGGGTCCACCACCTGCTTGTCTCTATGGCGATGTTATTGCTTGAAATGTTCCACAATATGCCATTAAACATATCTGAATATTCTAATAAACATGTTTTTTTGCCTTGAAGTACAAGCATTTTACAGTGACTCAGCTCTAGTCTCTACAGATCTGATCTGTAACTTGGCCTGTTGGTATGGTTTACTTATTCTAGTGGAGATAGATACAGTTTAATGCCATATTGTGGAAACAAACATTCAAAACAAAGCGGATCGCATATCCATTGCAGTTGTTCCACCCGAAAAAGTTATATATTGCACCTACCCTTTTACCAGATCAGATGATGTATGAAAACCTGTCAACAATATGTAAAAATTGTAGGCTTGAAAAAGCACAGTTTACATTTTTATCAAATTAATTTAAATGGTTCTTAATGGCCGATGGTTAGCGTTCATATTCAAACCAGGCTCATCTTGCTGCACTTACTGTCTTTCATATCAATGCACAGTATTAGTCACAGTCCTTTATCAGTGTATTGTTCCTCCTCTGTGACCCACTAAAATACTGTAACATAATGTTCTTGGAAAAGACTTTTATATGATGGTAAGGGTTACGTATTTGTTTGACATTTGTTCAGAGCAAATATAACCTAGTGGGTGATGGCTGTATCGGTCACCTAATTTGTACTTCAATGAGATTTCTTAACCTGGTGAATATTTAACATTTTATGTCCTAAGCCTGTTTCCTGATAGTCAGTTTTTTATAGAGTATTCTTTGTGTTACAGTGATTAAGTGTTTTTACTCATTTACTTACCACTCACTCCTTATATGAGTCCAAAAATAAAGACTTGAGTACACTTAATCTAATTCATTCTCATAGTAAGGTGGCTATTTTATCAAGAATGACTAAATGTGATTGCATGAGAGATAAAAAGACCAAGGCACTTAAATTACTATCAGCACAATCTACCTATACAATATAATACAAGTATGGGAAAAGTTATAATCAGTGCACTTATCATTTCAAATACAAAAAAGCTTCTATCAAAATATGCTTCACTTATGCTAATTGAAAAATGGTAATGGAAATAAAAAAAAACTTTATAAACATTATTTATATAGCACATTTCATAAAGAGACAGTTGCCAAAGTGCTGCACAAATACACAGTAACAACAGTAATAATGTAATAATAAAATAAACACTCAAATTTAATCATCTTAATACAATAAATCCAGTAAAATCAAATAAACTATCATTATGAGCACACAAGAACAACTGAATGTGCAAATCACAGGACAATATAGTGTGACCCTGTAACACGATACAAAGGGCCTGGGCCATTACTGCAGGTACATAAATTGACCAAATATTTGCATGAGTGTTTAGAGCCTTAATGACAGTGGCTTACGTAGAGTACCTGACCATGTTTCTGTCCGCCACCTCTTTAGTCAACAATATCCAATCATAGAGTTTCAGGTCTAGGCTGAGAACAGGCTTTGTATTGTGTCCTTTTCTGTGCAAAAATATGCTATACTTCCCCAAACCTGCCCTGTGTT
Organism: Taenioides sp. WSHXM2023; assembly: GCA_029959045.1. Taxonomy (NCBI): domain Eukaryota; kingdom Metazoa; phylum Chordata; class Actinopteri; order Gobiiformes; family Gobiidae; genus Taenioides; species Taenioides sp. WSHXM2023. The sequence goes on from CM057094.1 coordinate 15,213,502, forward strand.
CTAGTTACATGTGTGGTTTTAGATTTCAGGTTTTACAATGGGAAAAATGGAAATCCTTGTTGGGATCATTGGTTAGGCTTTGTGTTTGGATATAAAAGCTCAGATTTACGGCTTTAACTCATGTTGTATCAATTTTCATTTCAGAGCTAGTTGTTGAAATTGTGCAAGTTCCCAGCAATACAATGACTAATCAGGAGTTTGTCAAAGAAGTAAGTAATTCACTTTGCTCATTTAAAGAAAAACGTGTTCATTTTCCTACAGTCAAATATGTTTTATGGGTTTCATTTACTGACAGTGACAGTGAAGTGAAACTAGATGACAATTATTATTATGACCAAACATGATGTGAAAAAGTCAGAATGTGTCTTACTCATGGTGCCTATTATTTAAGGTGATATTTTATACTCAAAGATTAGTAACATTAGTATTAGTATTAGAAGCAATAATAATAAAATAGTGATGGATTTTGGTGTTCCTGATTTGTTGACTGTCAAGATTCTTATAATATTTTATGGAGAGTTTCAGTTCAATTGTTACATAAGCCACATTATTGATGAGGCCCATAGCAAGTAACATTATCAGACAGGTGGTGGGATTTAAATTTAAGTTTTCTTACTTCCCACTTCTTTTCAAGCTCAAAAAAAGTGTGTGAATGAGGTGGTCATAAGGTTACAGGTGGTCATAAAGTTATGGCTGATAGTTAATCACTACACTTTATTATGTATGACAGCTGGTGTATGAAACAGGCCATATAATAGTATATCAAAAGTGTTTCAATGGACTGCTTTGTCAATCTTCTAATTTAGCTGTTATCAGATATTTTATTAAATGTCTCTCCCAAATCTTCAGCCCCGTTTCATGCTGCTTTCTGTCATGTCTAAATTCCTAAAACCTAAATAACACATAATAAATAATCTCGGTCCATTTATTTCTCCATGTGTTGTAGGTGCTGGTGTATGAAATAGGGTTCCTTGTGTGTGTGGCCATTGGGGTCTTGTACATCGTGCTCATGCCCATAGTTGGATTGTTCTTGGCCTGCTGTCGCTGCTGTGGTAACTGCGGAGGAAAGATGCAGCAAAAACAGACCTCCTCCGTTCACTGTCGCAGAAGAACGCTCTACTGGGCCACATTCGTCACCACTGTCATCATACTGTGAGTGTTTGGGAGTTGGCGTCATGATTACATCTTAAATTTGTAGCTCCCAGTTTGTGCAATGTTTTAATTTCTGTTTGTAGCGCTGGGAATATTTGTATGTTTAGAAGCAACGAAGCGCTTAAAGTGAGTGTGGACAACAGCAAGGTGGAGCTAAATACTGCTGTCAACAACATCAACACCTTTCTCACTGCAGTGCCTCAGGTGAGTTGGAGACAGTTGAAAGCATTTATGTCAGATTAAATTAGTTTTTGTGAAAGATGAACTATGTAACTTTGTTTCCATGGCGATGTTATTGCGTTGCCTGGAATGTTCAAGAGTATGGCATTAAACAAGCAGCAATTGACAAGGTATTTTTGAGCTATAAAAACTGTATTTAATCAGTTCAAGATTAATAGGTTTATGCTATACAGTAGAACATTCCAGGGAAAGAAATAACATTGTCATGGAGAAATAACATAAAGTTAAATTAGCTTAGTTTAATTATTACAGAGGACTTGCGTAAACTTCCACTATTAAAGATTATTTTCTAGAAATATACCTTGATGAATTGTGTGTGTTTTTTTGCACATCTTATAAGTGGACAGTTTTAAAAGATGCTTGTCAGAATTCTAGTAATTTTCATGAAGGTCAGGAACAGTTGACTTATCCTTGAAATACATTTGCAACAACACAGAGTCAAGTTTGTACTGAGGATCACCAGCTACAAAACACCTCTCTGCTTCAGTGTTTGGCATGAACAGCCCTGTAGTTTGAGACATCCCGCTGTTTCAATACAATATTTGCAATGTAAACAAACTTATCTCAAGATGTGAAACCTGTTAATGGGAAAACAGTTGAGTTCTAAATACTCATTTGTCAGAGATCATTCAAGGTTATGTTCATGTCATTTATTTTTATTTATTATTTATCATCTCCAGCAAGTCCAGTTTGTTGTCAACGAGAGCTACGTTACTATACAGGAAGTCACAAATAACTTAGATGGTAAGAAGGAAATAAATTATAAACCGTTCTGTTTACTTAGGTTTGAAAATTAACCACATTTTACCTGTTCATGTGTCAGCTATCGGGCTCCAGTTGGGAAGTGAAATTCAGAAACAACTTGAATCAACGTTCACTCCAGCTCTTCAGTCTCTAGTTACTATGGACCAAGGTAAAGCACAGACAAGCTCAGTCCTGCAAACGTCAACATGTAGAATCATGAGAAGACCTAGATTAAAGCAGTTATGTCATAGGCCTGTCAGCACAAATGTTTTCCTCCACCTCTAAATTACAGCATTCCTTAGATGTTTGTTATTGTGAATTTACAAGGGATTATTTACATGTGCACTATGTAGGTGCATTTACTCCACAGATCTGCCGTGTAAGATGGCTTGATGGTGTCACCTTGTCTCTTGGAGATAGATGAGTTTATATATTATATACTATATATAAACATTAAAGGTAAAGCAATAACATCTCCATGCAGAGGAGCAGGCGGTGGACCCTGCAATAGAAAAATTGCTCCAAATTTACTCCATCACTTGAATTTTCTCTTAGCTAATTAAGGTTGTGGCTGGTGTTGCTTGTTTGCTTGGATAAGTAAGTTTATTCTTGTGCCTTTTTCTATTGGTGTGATCTGTCTTCTTGCACGCCCCCTTCAGGTTTCAGCTGAAACAAGTAACTTGTGACCTCGTATGCCTATGAATAATTTGAATTGACAATACACAGAAGAGTAATGACATTAAAAAAAAAAAAAAAAAAAAAAAAGTAGTTAAGTACGTAAAAAATGCTCTGCGCCAATCTACAGATTTGTAAAATTGGCTATATGTTTGTAAATGTATAAATTGTAGATTCTTCTTATAGTTCTGCTCGGTTGTTTAGCTTCGTGTGACATTTGAAAGTACAACTTTGTGTTTTATTTGCATTAACAGAGGTTGTAAATACCAGCACCCTTCTGAACAGGCTCAACACATCTCTCAACAATTTGGAGTCCAGCGCGAGCACCATCAAGGGCAACATCACAGTTCTTAAAAAACAAATAAACCACACCTTATCCCAACCAGACTGTACAAACTGTGACAGTGTGAGGCCTGAACTCAACAAGCTCGCATTGGACACTTCCATTGATGTAAGTTAAAACTAAGGACATAGAAAGTTTAGAAACAAATAAGCCTGTCCTTCTTCTGGAAAGCAACTTAGCAGAAGTACAATTTACTCTACCAGTTAATCATTGGCACTTTTGAGCATTTATTAGTCTATTTATTAACTCCCAAAAAACATTATTAGTCCATAGCGGATAGAATATACATAGGGAAGTTAAAACGATTAAAATGAAATAGATTCCAGTTAAAATTCAGGTAGTAAAAACTGGATAGACATTAATGTTTTGTCGCCCTCTTATGGTACATTATTGCGTGACATGTGTGATTGTTTTTTACTCCACAGGCCCGCAGTCTCGATGACCTGCAAACAGTAATGAATGAAATTATAAAGGCTGACCTCAGGTCAAAAGTCATAGAGGTAAAAGTTAATAATTAGAACATTGAATGTGTACTTAAAGGTGCATTGTGTAACTTTTCTGGGGAAGAGTCCATCAAATGCTTTTCGCCACTAGAGATGTTATTGCTTTGTCTGGAATGTTTCACAGTATGGCATTAAACTTTTCTATCTGCATGGAGTTATAGGTCAGATCTGTGGAGAGGTAACCCCGCTCACAGTTTCTAGGAATTTTTGAGCTGTCACGCTAGCTGTAATTTAATAAATCTAAGTTAGAACCGTTTAATGTCATACTGTGGAACTTTCCAGGCAGTTAGGACATATCCAAAGAAACAAGCAGGTGACAGACCCCCAACCAAAAAGTTACATAGTGCACCTTTAATGCAGGGTGTGTTTGTTTGTGTTTCAGGTTGAAGAGCAGTTCAGAAACATTCCAGCGACTGTTACCAATGAGACAAGGGAGGTTGTTAAACGTCAGTCACAAATCTGGTTCTTTTAAAAGTTGTAAATGTATCTAAAATGAAATATGTCATATTTTTATTATTCGTGTTCTTATAGAGAGCAAGGCACAGCTGGTGGAAATCAAATACCAGATATCCAACATATCCGCAGATCTCACATTGCCCAGTCTCAATGACGTGTTAACTCAACTGGAGCATCTTCAAGGAAACATCAACACGTACTCACCCGAAATCGAGCAAGCGGAATACATCAGGTAAAACAGATGCAGATCAGCCATTACAATATCACATCACACATAAAACAGAAATACAAAATGTAGTTCCCTAAACACCTCATAAACATTACCTGTTGTCTTTGTGTTCACCAGTTTTTCCATTTGAATATTTTGTTTTAATTCTAATTTTACTGACTTTTCAATGGAGAAGTGACAATTACAGTTTGTGAGTTATCAAACTTTGTTACCATTTGAATATTTTTTGATACTTACCTACATTACAAAGCATCTTTCTACTGTGCTTTCTACTTTTTCTACTATTTTTCTACTACTTTTCAAAATCAGAAGAATACATTTACCTTTTTTATGTTTTAATTAGTATTTCAATACTTCTACTTTAGTGGAATTTCCATGTGATATTTCAGCTTTTACAGGAATAATTATTTTGCCTCTGTAGCTGCAAAAAACGATAACTTCCACCACTGTGTCAAACTATCAAATAACACATTAGCATGCTTGACAAATATTTAGCTCTCAGTTTTCATAATGTGATGCCAAACAACTCTGTCATCCAGTTTTAATGCTAATTCCTTATTCTCTTTCTTCAGGTGGTGTGTGTGTATTGCCCTGTGCTGTGTGATTCTTCTGGTGGTGGTGTGCAACCTCTTGGGTCTGTCTCTGGGTCCTCTGGGTCTAAAGTCCAAAGAGGAGCCAACAAAGCGCTCGTGTGTGTCCAACTGTGGAGGGATCTTCTTCATGATGTGAGCTATTCTTTTACAGTTATAATAAAACTATGATACATGTTTATGATATTTTCTTTTATTGTTTGCTCTGGTTTTCTCTGCAGGGGCGCTGGTTTTAGCTTTATCATTTCCTGGCTGTTCATGATTTTAGTGCTGATCCTCTTCCTGATTGGTGGGAACGCCTATACATTGTTGTGTAAACCCTGGAATAATGGAGAATTGTTCCAGGTATCAATCTAGAAAATGTATTTCAGCATCTTGACAGGACTGTGTGTGTGTGTTTTGTGTTTGAGACAAGTGTAGAGACAAGGGTGGTTTGTGAGATGTTTTTTTTTTTTTTTTTTGTTAATTCTGGTTTTCCTGTGTATAATTTCAAAATTGAAAACATCTATATTTATTTATATATATTTCAATATATATGTGCAAACTATATTTCGCATTATTAATCAATATCTCTCATGATTTCTCTCCCCAGCTCCTTGACACTCCCGGTGTAATTCCTGGATTTGACCCGAGTGCAACCTTAGGGGCCAACATAACAATTTCTAGTATTTACCGGTAAGTCATTTTTTACAGGACTGAACTGTAATAAATATACTGATTGAATTAACCTTTTTGTATTTAACCATATTATTTTTCTTATTGTAATTACAGAGATTGTGAAGAAAATAAGCCTGTGTGGTCTGTATTTCAATTGAATCAAAAGATAAACCTTGATGACCTGCTCAATGTATCTAAAGTAAGCATTTGTATTGTATTGTATTTGTATTTATTTTGACATCCGTTCTTTTGAGAGTAACAATATCTCTGTGGTATTCTTTACATTTCAATGTGACACTAGTACACAGACGAAATTAAGAAAAACTTTGAGAACACCAACATCGACCTGCCTGCTGTCAATTTCCTCACTCCAGAAGTGAAAGCCCAACTAAACAGTTTTTCCTCAAAGGCAGACAGCATTGATTTTAAAACTCCAGTTCAAGAGGTACAGAGCACATGCAGAATGATGCAGAATAGCTGATTATAGTTGTGGTAAATCTACTTTGTATTCATATCTTTTGCTTTTTACAGATAAATAACATATCCAAAATTAACTTGAACACCACAGCAGATAAACTTGACCAAATGGCAAAAACAGTGAGTAAACATCTGTAACCTACACAATTTAGAGTTAAAATGAGCCCAGTTTCAGATGAGCGCAACTTGATAAACTGTATATTACTGAGCTATGAATTCATTAACTAAATATATTAACCATAATAATTGTTATTTTCTCTATTTTAGACAAGTGGTCAAACCCAAAAGGAACTTCAACATGAAACCCAGAGCCTAAGGAAAATCCAGGCTGATATCGAGACTGTTATATTTCCCCAGCTGGTGAGCATTTCAACCAAACTAATCTATAACAGTTAAAATTTGTATATATATATCATTATTGTCTGAATTTTAAATCTTAATTTTTGCCTTTAGACAACCATACTCTCAAACATCAATGAGCTGAACACTACACTGGCAGGAATCAATGTGGGTACTTTAAACTTGAGTTGTTATAATAATCCTTACAGTAGTACTTTATCTCTCTCTGTGGTTAAATGTTGGCATCTGTTGCAGGCCACGGTGGGGGAGGTGCTGAGGAGCGTGGGAGTAGCACAAGATTTCTTCAACAAAAATGCAACTCAGATTATGAAGACCGTGAGTACAGGCGCAGCAGGTCACATGAGCTGGACATGAGGGAGAGAGGCCGTGCATGTGGCTCTGTAATGCCCACAATCATTTAGCCTCAAGGGCTAAAGACACTAGCATCGCAGCTTTGTGGATATATTATGGGATTTTTAACAATATACAGTGTTTTATACTAGATTGAGGTGTGTTCAAATTGCTACTTCAAGTAATAGAATTATCCATGTACAGTACATAGGTACAGTGAACAATTGTCCAACATGAGTAGGAATAAATAGTAGGAATTACTAGTGCTAACATGACTATTTTAGATGTGTGTAGAATCCCTCAGTCGTCCAGGTAGAATCCATAGCAAAAGGAGAAATTTAATTTGTCAACTGGACAGAGTTTATTTGGTCGACCAAAATAAACTCTGTCCAGTTGACAAATTAAATTTCTCCTTTTGCTATTACTATTTTATTTCTTCAATTCAGTTTTCTTTTACTAGTACAGCTGTATGTACACAGTGTTGTACACTAGCTTGAGGTGTGTTCAAATTACTACTTAAAGTTATAAAATTACTCATGTACGTAGATACACTGAATAGTTCAGTTGGAATACAATATCATAGAAAATACAATTCTGTATTCTTTTACTAGTACAACTGTATACAGTGTTTTATACTACACCAAAGTGTACTAAAATTACTACTGCAAGTCAAACAGTTACCCATGTTTGTATACACTCAGCAATTATCCAACCTGTTTAGGATTAAAAGGAAAAAATATTACCATTATTACTACTTTTACAAGTACCACCACACTGCTGTAACTACAGCTACTACTACTACCACTACTACTACTAAACTACTGAAAATCACTACTTTCATCATTCCTTCTACATACTAATAATATTGTAGCTAATTTACCACTCTGAGTTTCAGGTGACATCACAATATTCTATAGGCCAATAATATTTAATAAAGGTGTGCTGCAGCTAAAATGAATATTGTTAAAATGCATTTTTTGTTGAAATATAGTGAGTTATAGGGGTGAGTCACTAATAGAAATAGTCAGGTTCAACATTTGTGAATTTACCATTTGGTTTTGTTATAGGAAAGTAGAATGTATAGGTTCATGCCCCCATTTGGGACTATGACATAATCACATTCTAGTTATTCCATTTGAAAACCACCATTTGAACACATGTTTGTTCCCCTTATTCCTTGCCCTACTAGAAACGCACTTATTTTCAGGTCACGTCAGTGGATTAGGCTATACTCATAATTCCATTCATGGAATTAGCCTTGTGTTCCAGTCTCTCTTATGAATTCTCAACAGGATGTAGACCACAAATGCTCAGAACTGACTCCTGCTGTCTGACTCTGTTGGTTCCAGGAAAGTGGTCACTTTTTGGACTGTCAGTTGGGATATTTCACGGCCTTTGCTGACTTTGCCAAAAATACGGTAATATTTACAGCTGTCAATAAAATAATGCTTTGTCTAGTGTATTATTGATATTTATAATTAGATTTATGTTTTCAGATCACTCAGGAGATGGGTCGCTGTGGGCCAGTGGCAGGAGCTGTGGACTCTGCTGAGATAATTGTCTGCTCTAACATGGTGGAGTCTCTGGTGAGATATTATGCAAAATTTAAAGGGGCACTACGTAACTTTTCAGGTCACCACCGCCACCTGCTTGTCTCTATTGAAATGTTATTGTGTTACCTGGAATGTTCCACAGTCTGGCATTAAACTTGGAAACAAGTGGGCGACACCACAAGTTACTGGTCGAATCTGACACTGCTCACTGTAAGAATACACTTTTTAAAGGTATTTTTGAGACATAAAACCACTCTTCATCTCTACAGAGACAAGCAGATGGCAAATCCAGCACCAGAAAAGTTACATAGTGCACCTTTAATCCCTCACATGTGAAATAAACAAGTGTAAACCACTGAGTTATGTTTTTGTATTTTTAGAATGCCTTCTGGTTCAGCCTGGGATGGTGCATGATCTTCCTCATCCCAAGTATCATCTTAACCATTAAACTGGCCAAATACTACAGAAAAATGAAGTACACTGATGTGTTTGAGTGAGTAACATGCATTACAGATAACTGCTTTGTTCCTATGTTAACTGAAATATGTATTTTTGTTTTACATGCTGGTAACTGCATATGTTCTGTCTTAACAGTGAGCACATAAACATGAACTACATCCCCAGGGCCCAAATGAAATACAGTTGAAGTGGCAGCTCCAAATTTGTCACACAGAGCTCACAGAGTGTCAACATGACAACGTACTGCTAAGATGTGGGATGTCACCTTTGTTTATTTCAAATCTAAATGACAAAATAAATCAAGTGTCATATAATAACTTTTATTTTATTTTATAATTGTCATCCATAACGTTAACATTTTTACAATGCATTCCTGTATTTTTGGTTCTTAGTTTTAGCATTCGTACTGGTACTGTACACAGCCTGTGACGTCCTGATTGTATTTGGAAAAAAATTCAAACTGGCCAAACCCGGGAGGTAATTGGTACCAGTCTGTGATACCACTGACATTGTTCAGTGTATTTGATAGTATGTATTGTATAGACTGTGTTTTTTGGCAAAACATGTTAAATTATTTACACTATTACAAATCAGCTCACTATTCCAATAATTTAAGGAATATTTTTATAATGATTCAAGTTTTGTCTGATGTTGTTTCGTGTGACCAACATTATTTTTGTACTGGTTTGTAATGATAGTTACGATATGATTTTTGTATTGCATTAAATTATTTTTCATGTTTTATTCTTTAAGCACTTTACTTGTCCTATTTTCTCTGTAAAAGATTTCTCTGTTGTTTTAAAATGTATTTAAGTGTGGTGTTAGTGTCAGTGATAAGATAATGTACCATCCCTCTGCACATTTACTGCCTTTAACTGTAACTGGATTGGAATCTGAAATAGCCTCTCTTGAATCAGACCATCGCACTGGTGCACCTTTTAATTCTTAGGTTGAAATGTAAAAATTACAAGACTGACCCTGTATTTTGGAGATATTTTGTCATTAAGATTAAAAAGAAGGTCCCTGGTTGTAAAATTCTCTTGGTTTCAGTTTCGTAGCAGCCAACATGCAGATTTCACATGGAAATGCAAGACTGGCACATTTGCTGTCCTGAACAGCCCTGCGTCTTTGCTATGCTACAGTCAGTGGTAACTTAGAGCATTTGATTTTTCCCCATAAATGTTTAATAATGTAATTAGACTTTTTGTAGAGGCACTGTGGTTGTAAATGGATTATGCCGACTGTCTGGACAAACCAGAAGTGTAGCACGACTTGGAAGAAGACAAGATGCTGAAAAACAAGCAGAGACATCAGAGCGTATTATTGTTGTTTAATTTTAGCATTCACCATTACAACACATGCAGAATCTGATGATGCACATGGGGGACGCTTGTAATGAAAAGCAATCAAGTCTGCAACATTTTTACAGTCCTCTGATGGGCAACCATGACTTGTTTGGCCATATTGTAAAATATGCAGTGTCATCCAGTACAACTTACCCTAAAATAACAAAAACAAATGAAGAAAAAAGAACAGTATTTTTTTTTTTCTAAAAGCTGGATACTGCTAATGCTGCACTACCCTCTTAATGAAGAAAGGCACTGACAGGCAATGATATATTCAGATTGTCCTAAAACACTATCCATAGTTTATTTTAAACCACCACTTACATCCAAAAGTCTTTTATAAATTAATACTTTAACACGCATTTCAATTGATTCAACAGCTTCAGCAAAAGGAGCAATTAAAATAACAGACAAAAACAAAGGACATAATAATATAATAATTTCAATTTTAAAAACATGAACATAAAACACTACAATGGTACGGACAACACTGATGGATTGAGGGCTACTATTATGTTAAAGCTATTTAAACATACTGTCAAAGAGTTGTATCATAATTCAGGACCTGATGTAGGAGGCCTGTTCTGGTATTACGCCCTTCGCCCTCTACAGCCTTAACACAATTAGCTCTGAAATTTAATTTGAAGTGAAACTGTGAGTCATTTTTCCTGAGCATTGGTCTGGAATGTCCCGCTACACTGTGAAGGGACAGGGTCTGGAGACAGTCAGGGCAAAGGAGGCACACAAGCAAAGCTATTCAAGGTAAATTAAGTTAAGATACATTAGCTGCTTTGTTGCTGCTTGAGCGTTTGTGATATGTTAACTTCAAAATACTGAACCAGCTTTATAACAATACTGCAGAATATATATTTTCTACATAGTATTGCATAAATAGCTTGTTAGTATGTCTATTGTTTCTAGCTAGACACTAACCAATGGCTATAATAGGTGATAGGCAACAGCAACTGGGCACTGATTAACTTAAACGTACATTTAACAGTTTTAAATGAAATTCCTCTTATTGGGAAGTTGGTTTGTTTTGGTAGTCACTGAAGCACTATAACACCAACACTATACATTATGCATTTGTAATACACATTAATTCACTAGTTTGTTATATACAGCTCATGCAGGCATCAAGGCTTAAATAACATGGCAAATACACATTTAAAATAGACTTGTGTATTATTTACACTGGTAAGATCAGTAGTCATACTGCATTAGTAGTCATTCTTCAATTTCCAAATTAAATAAAACAATTACACAACATTATAATGTCTCTCATATTGTGCTTCTGCCTATAGTAGATGGTTTAACAGATACTGGTGTGGCAAATTAAGTCAGATTGGCAGCTAAAGTGATGATCTGAGCTTTGTGCACACTGGAGTGAGAGGCTGGCTGCTCCTGTGCTTCTGAGAGCCCAACAGAGGCGATGCTCTGCTCTGACTCTGTGCTCTCGTCTGTGCCCGTCCTGGGGCGCTCCACGGGCAGCCGGGGGGGTGTAGGAGGGGGGTACGATGGTGACTGGAGGATGTCCACATAGCCCTGATTATTTTTTGTTTCTCTCTCCAGAACTTTTCGGAGCAGAGGCTTGAGCAGCCCGATGGTCAGCTGACTGCTCTGAGAGTCTGCAAAGGGGGCAGGTGAAGCGGTGGCTGTTGTGGATAGGGGGAAAGAGGAGGATGAATTTGCTTTTGGAGAGGGCAGATTTTTTAGAACCATGTTGAGTATATTATTCACAGTGATGTCTTCAGGGCAAAGCGACCACAGTAGCTCCAGATAAGGATCCAGTTCTCTGTGTTGTGCCACTTCACAGAGTAATGTACTGAAGATTTCCTTGTTTAAAAGTGGACTTTGTTTGCAGAATTTCTTGGCTACTTGGGTAACCCTGTCCCACTGCTGTCTTCCCATTAGAATCCTCAGAGCTTGAAGAATGGCATTGGGGCGACCACCCACCAGTAACAACTCTACTTCCAAGTCCTGGCTCTGCTCGCGGTCTGAGCTTAGGCTCGCGACCACAGACAAGGCCCGTTTGTACAATGGCACATTTTTATCACTGCTTTCAGCTCCTCTCCCGCTAGGAAACCCCCACGATGAAGATGCCAGGCTCAGAGCTAGCCCAGCTGACCCCTGCTGCTGCTGGGACAACTCTAGGAATGAAGGCAGCCAGCTAGGTTCAAACAGATACACCGAATGGCACAGCAGTTCAAACACAGGCATGACAGCGGGCACACTTGGCGCTTTCAATTTGGAATTTGTGATATGATTAGCGTTCAGGTTATTCTTGTACTCCCCGTTGGTGCAGTGCTTGCTAACTGGGGAGCTAGGAGCTGGACTTAAAACAGTTTTCCAGATTTCATGAGGCGAGCTGCTGGACAAACCCTCGCCATTGTAGTGAAACTGAAGCGTGACCTGAACTGCCCTCCAAGCCTCACAAGGGAAGAGTTTAAAAATAGTGTTGAGGTAAAGCAGAGAATCTTTATCGATCTCAGTAGATGACAGAAGTCTGGACACCTCCTTCTCCACCAGATTCTCACACAGCGCCTCCACCTCTTTAACAGTTCCCTTCACCAGGTGACCTTTGACCTCTTCCAGAGCAACCAGAGCTTTCAACTCCATCTCGAGAGAACTCCTCAATTTATCCTGTCCCGCTACAGCGTCATCCCCATTTTGGACGCCATTTTGTCCCCCCCTGTGCCTCCATCCTGTGCTGAGATAGGTTCTGAGGATAGTGGCTAAGGAGATAGGAGCCTGGAACTTGCCTCCTTTTTTCAGTGCGTCCACTGTGAGTCTAGTGCTGCTTAGACTCCTCTGTTGATAATATTTACACGCCTCTTCAAAAACAGCCTCAATCAGGAACGCTCCAGGTTGAATGTTCTCCACATTATTTACTCCGGAAGACTTTAACTTTGAATTTACCTCCTTTGTTTCTGTCACTAAAAAGATTCCCTCCTCTGAGACAAACTGTGGAGTACATTTCTCATTCTGATTTGTAAACAGCAACCCTGCATTTTTTACTTTTATTTTCCCACGTTCGGTGCCACATTTTATGTCTATAAGATGAAGTGATTGGTCTGTTAGTAAAGCTAGAGTTTCCTGGTACATGCAGAGGCTAATGTGGGAATCAAATGCATTCAAGTTATTGTCCAGTTTATAAACTTGACGGAGTATACCATCTTTTTGCAGAAAACATGCCCACCCTGAGCTGAGCAGAAGTACCAATCCTCCACAACCTGTAGATGAGTAGGAACAGATCTCAGGACAATCCAGCATTGATAAGAAACCTAAACAGTCTGTAAGCAATCTTTTAAAGTCAGATTCTTTTTTTGATAGGGTGTCTTCTTTGATTGGGGTAGTTTTACAAGTGGTGCTTAACCTGAAAGTGTCCCGGTGAGGAGACCAGCAGAGGATGACTTTGTTGATGATGACCAGTGGTTTGGTTTTAAAGTCAGGCAGAAGATAAACATACTCCCCTGAACTAATTACAGTGAATTTAGGATTATTGTGCAGTGCAATCTTGACTCCTCTCAAAAGAACCCCGCCCTCCTCCACCTCAAAGTCCCGCCTACAAACACAGTACCTCAGTTTATTCCTGGAGGAGCTCAGGACAGGAGAGCTCTCAGATGGGGGCCTCTCCTCGCACCAAATAATCGAGTTAGCGCATGAACACACCGACACCACTTTAGCCCGCGGGCTGTTACACAAATCTGACGTTTGCAGTAAATGCCACCCCGGTTTTGACTCCTGAAATTTCCAAAACTCCGCTTTTCCATTCTCATAAATTACTGCGACAACTGCGGTGCCTGCGTTGTTTTGCGTCAAGTACAATACGTCCACAATGGGTACAGTCCGGGTTAAGCATAAATCCTGCTTCTTCTGGGATAAAGCAAGCTGGGGTCTTTCATATTTGTCAAAAGTCTCAAGCCCCGCGGTAGGTTTGCGTAGGATAACGTGAATGTGGCGACCCTCTGGACTGACTCGTACATCTGACAGTTCACTGCTCCTCCGTGTTAAAACTTCAGTCAGATTACCTCCACCGGTGTAATCCAGGAAATCTGATATTTGCTCCAACACAAACCGTGCCATCGCCTCTCTGCGTTACACCAAGTAGTTGAAGTTATTTGCCCCTATGACTGAGTGTGTGGCCAGGAAATCTGAGTTGCGGGACTGCGGGCTGCAGCATCCCCGTTATGGATCCCTCATCCCGCTACTGTCCGAGAGAAAAGACGGGTCAAATAACACGTCCCAACAAAGGTAAGTCCATTTTGACAGAAGAATACGAACTCTAACTCTGACTTTTACGTTGTTCTTTGGTTATTTTATGAGTCGGAATACTGAAACTCTCTCCTGACATTCCTATGCTAAGCTAACACTCCCCTGACATCACGGGATTGTTAATTTCCGGATATCAGGCCTGATTTGCATAAAAGGCGGGGCTAATGCCAAAGATCGTAAAGACCAGAGAGAAAAACAGATTTTCCACTCTGTGCCTGCACGCGTTCACTTTTTTTTTTCTTTTTTTATTGTAGAAAAGGCAAATTACAAACAAATCAGGTACTGTACAAATCGCAACATATGACAATGGTTCCACACTCTTTAACTTCGTGTAATGAATTTAGTACATGAATAAGCAGTAGCAGAGTGGTACATCTACATGTAATCCTCTTGAATTAAAAACAACAAACTCTTTGAAGCATAGGTGAAAAGAGAATGCAAAAGTCAACAGGAAACATCTTTGGGGTATTTTTGGAGCCAATATAGTCCAAATATAATTATGTTTTAGGTTCTGTGGCTTCAGTATATCCATATTTGGGCTTGAAAACAATTGTCACTGAAATTTAATGATGGTATGTTCTCATGTGACTTCATAGTGTGCTGAGATAGCCACAGATTAAGACAGTAGCCTAGTTTTATGTGATGACAATAATGAAATTAGTAGGCTACTGGATGTGCTTGTGATACCAATAAACATAATCCAATCAGAGTTAGAAAGTTCAACAGGTTTTATCACTTATTGGTACAGTTTTGTAAGTTTTAAATTGAAATGAGGGGAATGAATAAAGGTGTCAGTCTATGGCCTAGGGGACCCACTTTTGTTGACTCTCAGGCCCTCTGCTAAATTGGCCTAAATGCTCACAGGCAGAACTTTTTTTGTACAGCAATTTGAATGAAGAGTGTTTCTACCTCTGTAATCAATAACTTGTCACCTATTAGCCTATTGCATTGTGATAAGGACCTAACTATGGTGTTCACTTCAAGACTTTCTCAATGGCTCTGTCATATGTAAAATGCATCCATCTGAATGACCCTAACCATACCAGACTATGTTTCAGTACATTGCTCTCAGTGAAAAAACGTTTGGACGCCTCTGAATTACTTTTAAATGTCCATAAGGGGGCAGTATTGTCCTTTTAATTCACTGCGTTCGTTCACGTTAAAATATGAAGTCTGCTGAAATTACTTAAGCCTACAATTCACCTGTAACTATGCCCACTTTAATATTTGGACTGAATCCGAATCTTAGAGTGATATTGTGTCTAATGAAATAATGCTCAGACTAGGTTGAGGGCCATTAACATCTTTCAGTTTATTTTTTATCTGGGTTTGGGTCTGGCACATCAGGTTGGTTTACAGTCTTGCCGTTCCACATTTAGAATGAATTGATATAAAACACATTATACATCCACTCAAGTAAACTGAATGAGAGCTATTTAAACTTATGTAAGATGTTGCCTCAGTCTCTAGTGAAGTTGCACTGACAGAAAACAGCCATTATGAAAGTGTGTTTAGTCTGCTGTGCCTGTCAACAGGAAGATAAAGTGCTTGTCTCAATCTAAAGTGCGTTGGAGGCAGACTAGATTTCCTTTTTGAGTTATGGTAGAGAAAACAAATCGAGGTCTTTTGAAATGCATGGAGAATAGAAGATTGGTGTCCTGTCAGCTCTGCACTGTCTTAGGAGACAATTATTTTAGCATATAAGCGTAATTTAGCAACACATAATTGATCTTGCCATGTGAACTTTAGCTTGGCACTTCAATAAAATGTATTCTGTCCAATTAAGGGCAGTTTGTAAGCTTGTTCTGGGCTGTGAGAAGATAGATTGTTAGTTTGTTGGATAAAGTTGATGCTGCCTATAGGTCTTGTATCTCTGGTGCTCAGAGCTCAGGACCATGCATTTTGGGAACTCCTGCCTAAGCATAAGATTTTACCTGAAGTAGGTTATAGCATTTTCCATATTGGAGTGATTTACCTGAAACTTTTTAAATGTCTTGATCAAATGGGATATGTTATTATATGTTTTGTTGATTTATTTTGTCAAACTGAAACCATTCTTGAGTTTGGTGAATGCAAATACTCTTTCACATAAAGGTACACCATGTAACTTTTCATAATGTGAGCAGCCTCAACTCTCCACAGATTTGACCTCTTGGCCTGGTGTTGTCACCTGTTTATCGCCATGGAGATAAGTAAAATTCTAGGAAAGAAAAGTAATATTCTAGGCAAAATTATAACATCTCAGTAGAGTGAAGACGTCCATTTGACTCAATAGAAACAAGCAAGCGCCTGACTGTCCACCAGAAAAGTTACATAGTGCACCTTTATGTAATTGTTTTAGGCTGTATTGTAAAATATTCTGTTATAAGGTCAACACAGTTTTTTCTATCAAAATTTAATGAAAAGTTTAAAGAATCTATTACTTTACAAATGTAGTGCTCCTAGAATCCACAGTGTGCTTTTGTTTATTGATGAGATGAGAACAAACTGTACTTTAGGGACACAGCTTGTAGCTTTTGTTGTGTTGTTGGTTATACGTTTGGAGCCATGTCTTTAATCATCCTGAGTGCAACATTTCCATTTTAATTATAGCCCATTCCTTTGGTCAAACAAAAGAGCACTTGCTGTTTCACATCATTATTTTTGGCATTTGAAGTGGTTTTAAACTGTCTCAAACAAACTCATGTGGCTTTAATTCAATACTACTGTGAGTAGAGTAGACTAAATATTTTCAACATTTTCCATCTTTTTAAAAACATCTGACTGTGTGCAATATTGTGTGTCTAATGAATCTCTCATGATTCCACTGCCATGTGCTAAAACAGACTGTTGATCTGGGCTTAACAGCTCATTTATGAGATAAACTGACTGTATCCATCTTGTGATGAAATGACTGAAAGCATCAACAACAAGTGTGTGGTCTGTTGCCATCATTTTGCCATAATGGAAAAGTCAGTATTTGACTGAGAATTAATGACTTATCACATAAGATTAACACATTTAAATTAAGTTATTCTTTGTCATCCAGAGATCACGCCATCACCCCCTGCCTCATTGGTTAATTGCATATTGGCCCTTTTACCATAGCCAGTCCCTGTGCATTTGGCATAGCTGATGCATACCCTGACTGTGGAAATAAACAGCATTGGCGCTCACATCACGCTGTTAATCGGAATCATGGCCCTTGGCTCGTTGCTGAATGTTTTGTGCTCCTAGTTTTATCTCTGCACCTCTAATTCTGTCTGTCCCCATCTTTCCCTTTAGAAAACCCACTGTGCAGTACACAGTGTGGCCACATGTGCGCAGTGTTCATTGCAGATTCATGCTATTTGTGCGTCTGTACGAGCCGCCAAAAGGGATTCCAAACTTATGGTGCGCCAAGTTTGAGTAGGCCGACTTTGGACTGGAGCTTCTTTATGATTTCCTCTGATTTACCTGACCTTTTTGTTTTCTTTAATCATCTTAAAGCCATATAAGCTTTTGTGGTTATGAGTATACTTTAAACTATATATTGTTTACCCTCAAAGTGGCGTAAGACTAATGTCAGCAACAGCCAAACTGGAGTCTGTAGACCTTTGATCAGCTCCACTGATCTAAAAGGCCATCTATGTGCAAAAAAATTACCACACATGACAAGATATCCATCTTTTTGTCAAGCCAGTGCCTCTTATATTCTGTTTGTATGCACAAGGGTCTGGAAAGCTCCATGAAGGACATCAAAGGTCCATCAAACCTTATGAAGTCCAACTGGAGAAAGAAGATGCCGGATTTGTCTGTTATTGATATTTATATCTTAAGTTACGGACAAAATGGCTAAATAAAAATGCCATGATCATGTAGAGTGGGTTAATACGAACTAGGGCCCGACCATATGGATTTTTTTTTTTGATCCGATATGATGCCGATAGCCGATATAACCGCCGATATATGTAGTGATGTAAAAATTCACTGTGAATCTTCAGCGGATTATAAAACTTAGGTTTGACTCTACTGGATTTTTAGGCTTTTCAACAGGCCTACTGTTATTTTGCCTCATATTTAAAGACAATTTGGCTTTAGCGGTAAATGCGAGCGCGCCACGGCAATTAATGATATGCGTAAATACGGACCATTCACACCTCTATTCAGAGGTGTGAACACTATAGTCACTTTACAGTAGGCCAATGTAAGAGAAAACAGGCTGTTTATGTGTGGTAGATTACAGCACCTAAGCCTAACCAATGAAAAAGAACCAAAAGTAGCTCCAAAACCGACACATTTGCAACACTCACCGCTCATACAGGCACAAGACTTCACAAATAAGTGTCCTTTTAATTCTGACTCAAAACGATTGTCCGTAAAAAGAATATAATACAGCATGTTGCGTGTGTGTCCTCGGTCTGTGGGACACTCCTCTCTTCTCCGCATTCACACTTAGATAAAAACAGCTGTAGTTTTGTTCCTGGCCTAAACTGCGCTTACGTTCATTTTTATTTATAGTCAGTATCTCAGATGAAACACCTGAACCTTTAAAGCCAAAGCCTCAGGTGCGCAGGCACGTGAGTCACGTGACTCATTCAGGGACAGTACAGAGTCACAGACAAATAAATATTGATGCGGCGCCACATATTAGGACATTTATCTGTCTGTAAATTGTATTAAATCACAACGTGTGGTTTTGACTGGTCTGATGCGTAGTAACACAAAGACAAAGACAAATTATTTTCCCCACTTCTACTCTTCACAAATAACAATAGGCTGTTTCTCAAATTGGTAGCCTATGTGAGGTGATTCTGGAAGGCAAGGTCCTCTGCAGTTCTTGTGTTTGTTTCATTTTGAGTGAATTTTGTTTGTTTCTTTTGTCCTAATTTAAAACTACACAAGTATAGAGCTTGAACCAAGGTTAGGTCTAGAGTAGGCGTAGTCCTGTTTTAGAGTTGGTGTAGAGGCGGTGGTACTCAGAAAGCTGTTTTTTTTTTTTTTTGTGAAATTTGTTGTGAAAAATATTTGAGAACTACTGGTCTGCTGAATTTAAGCCTGTAAATTAAATGTACTCTGATGTGTGAGAGTTAACCAGTCACAACGAAATGTAAACTCATGATGACGTTAGTTACCTCTGAATATCCACTGGCTTCATAATGATAAAAATTAGGATCTTTGCAAAATACTATATCCTTTGACAGAAAAGAAGACCTCAAATGTTGCATACAACAGGAAGCTGAAACCTATGAATGAGCGCTCAAAAAATTGTGATTTACCCATATCGTTCACCCAGCTTATATTTCATTCTCTTTCTCAACCTTCTCTCTGTGGGCTGGTATTTGAAACCCTCGGCCACCTTTATGTGGCTATAATATTTTATGGGCTGCCATGATAGTTCAGATGACAAGGTATTAACAAAAGCATCTGCTACCCTTGCTCTGTCACAAGTGTCCAACGCTGTCCTCTTTTTCTGCACCATTTCTGATGCTCTTTATAATTGAACAGTGTCTCTTGCCATTGCATGAAGATCCAGGCAAAAGGCCCACTTCTTCTGTCTGAGCTTCTGAAGGAGACAGCTTATTATAACGTGTTGCCAAGACTTGAAGGGCCATCACTCAAGTCATTTTGCAAACATGTAAAATGAATGAAGATGCACAAGCTGTTACTAGATTGACATCAGTTTAATAGTGTGTAAAAGAAGGCATTTTGGACATCAATCATTGGAGGCAAGTACACAAAAAATTACAACTACTCAATTTCTCAGAGCTAGCAGGGTGTGATGTCATTCCCGCCATTCCCGAGACCTGTTCTGGTATCATCTGGCATCTGCCTTTGCTCAAAGCTTGGCTCAGGGGGTGGCATTAACTTGGCCCATGTGCCTGTGAAATGGATACAAATCTGGAGCCAAGTCTTATCACACAAGATTGCTGTTGACAATGAAAAATGCAGAGTAGTGCTACGGAATATAAAGTGGGTCTTTTTATTTGTAAAATTATATATATTGATACTGTGCAGTGACATCATGCTGGGGGTGTTCTATAATGCATTCAGTAATGGCCATTAATGATTGATTTATTCCTTTTAATCGAGAGGTCTACAGCCAATCCTCTGTCAGCAAAAGCCTGTGATGTGGAGCCAAGTTTTAGACATTTGAGGAAGAAATGTGGCTATTTTTTGTGTTGAATGACAGTATTGTTTATGTTCAGATCTATTAAAATAACAAAAAATTATGCTGAAAGACATTTTATTAGTTTTAAAGCAAATTGTATCAGTATGCCAGGCAGTTTAGTAGTTTATCATTTGGTCAGTGTTTAAGTTTAAATAGAGGAGGGTTAATTTAAATATGCACTGTGTAGCTTTTTGGCTGGCGGTCCATCGCTCTCTTGTTGCTATAGAGATGTCACTGCTCTGCCTGGAATGCTCCACAGTATGACATTAAAGAGCTCTATATTACATATATTCAATTACAAGTGGTTTTATAGCTCAAAAAAACAGGCATTCTGACTGCGAGCAGGGTTGTCTCTCCACAGATCTGACCAGTACTTGGTCTGGTTTGGTCTCCATGAAAATAGAAACTGTGAAACATTCCAGACAAAGCAATAACATCTCCATAGAGAAAAGCATTTGACGGACCCTCCACCAGAAAAGTTACACAATGCACCTTACGTTACGTCCAAAAATATGCAAAAATAAATCCAAAAATAAAATATTTTTATGGTAATTATTTTAATATCACGTTTTTTTATGTTTTGTCCTTGTCCACGTGTTTGAACTGGACTGCATCTTTTTCATGTGCTTCATTGACTATGCTTTAGTTACCCATTGTAACACTCTTGTGTCATTATTAGATTTTCCATTTTATTTTACTGAAATATCCCACTGTGACCTGCCATTTAAAAGACCGGAAACAAAAGCTCCACAAGTGACTCACATATAACTGTCATCTAAAAAGCTTTGCCTTCCTTTTAAAAAAGTATTTGTGAAATTGCCTTTTTATGCTGGGAGGCTGAACACTCACATATTTTATTTCAATCAACCCAAGTGAAATATTTCAATACTTTGACTTAATATTACTGTGGCCGGCAAGTGCAAAACACTTTTACATTTCACAACACACATTAACAAATTTGAAAACAAAATTACATTTAGAATACACATTTACATCTTGAAAACAAATTTACGTTTCTTAAACACATTTGCAAACAAATTTACAAAACACGAAACACTTGTACAAGCACCAAGACAAATTTAGATGTGACAAAAACACAAATACAAACCACCGAAACAAATTATCAAGACAGTTCTTGACGGAAAGGGAACGTCCTAAAAAGTGGAAGTGACGCAGCGACATGCGGGACAAGCAGGATGTCATGAGAGCGTCTGTTTATAGTCAGAACCTTTCTTTTTTATTTCTGTAGTTGTGGTGAATGAACAATGTTTTTCCCCAATTGTGGAATCAACCTTCTCCACGTTACGTGCTTTTGTTCAGCCTCCGGACGGTCTCTGGAGATCACACGGAACCCAGACCAAGCGGAAAATATCCTGCAATACTGTATTGACTATTGCAATGAGGGTCACTCTTACAGTCATGTTGGATATGCTATCAACTTTGCATGGCGTACAAATGAGTTTGAGGACACTTAAAAGTAATCTGAATAATACTGGGCTGTATCGACGAAAATATTACACCCCCAGAACCAGATGTAGTTGCCACATGTAGGTGGGGCCCATCAAATGGTAAGTTCTTCTGATGATCCGTCTGCATCCTTGAGGATTAAGTTCTCGTAATATATGCATCACGTCATCTCTCTTGACTTGAATATTATGTTTTTGCCTAAGGGCATGCCACATGGTTTGATAACCAAAGAGTTGACCAGGTCCATGGAGTTTGGTTCTGATCACATGAATTATGGTGGTTTTGGGGGTGTAATATTTTCCGCTTGGTCTGGGTTCCGTGTGATCTCCAGAGACCGTCCGCAGGCTGAACAAAAGCACAACCACAACGTGGAGAAGGTTGATTCCACAATTGGGGCATTGTTCATTCACCACAACTACAGAAATAAAAAAAGAAAGGTTCAGACTATAAACACACTCTGTCATTGAATTACTGTTGACATCCTGCTCGTCCTGCGTCACTTCTGCGTTTTAGGACATTCCATTTCTGTCAAGAACTGTCTTGATAATTTGTTTCGGGGGTTTGTATTTGTGTTTTTGCCACATGTAAATTTGTCTCAGTGTGTGTACAACTGTTTCATGTTTTATACATTTGTTTGCTCATTTGCAAACTGTATTTGATTGTTTCAAAACACAGTGTGTTTTCTCTGAGTTTTGGCCAATCAGAGCTGGCAATGCAGGGCTGTTATGGGTTTATTGGTAAAGAAGCAGAGACAGTTGTGAGACAGCAGCACTCAGTACTCACTCAGTCACTTCTAGATGATTTAAAAGCCAATGAAGTACAATTACATGCTGGAATGATAATAAATATTACTAAATATAGCCTACTAAAAAGTACAATTGGCCAAAAAGCTACTAAATTACCGTAACACAAGTATTTGTAATCAGGTACTTCTAGGGGTGGGTGCTACAGACAAAAAGGAATTTCTCAATGTTTTTTTGCTTGATATTCAGACGATATTTTAAATGTGCATCAGGAATGTGCTAAAATGTGCCTGTAAATGTCTTAAGGATCAAGCATTGCACAAAACATGAATGGAGCATAACATTAACCACAAAAGGAGGGCCGAAATATCACTTTATATACTTGTTTGAAAGATTACAATAGACATTCTGCTTATCTGCTTATTTTTACTCACCTCTTCTTACTGTGATTTTTAATAACTTTAATGTCATTTTCATCATCCATTTTCAATAAATTGCCCACTAGGGGTGTACAAAAATATTGAAATATTGTGATATTAAATTTGGTGATACAGTATCGTTATCATAGGCTGTGTATCGATAATATCGTTTTAGCTATTTTTTTTAAATTATTTTTTTATTATTATTATTATTTTTTTTTTAACAGCATGGCAATTATGCTGCTTATTTAGTGGAATTAAACTTGTTTATGCAATACACTTGGCATATTCACTGTTTTGATGATTAAAATAGATACATTTAATATTAACTTTGCTCAAGCAGGGGTTTAGCTAAGAAAAACTGTTGCTAATATGTGTTTGCTTCTTAGAGTGAGCCCGTGATTCCCAGCCCTATTGCCGACCCCTTTCATAGTTGGGACTTTTTCTCACTGAAGGCTGGTGGTACAGACCCTCCTCATGTGTTTGACCCGGTGATCTTGTGAATGGGCAGAGCAGGGATGTATGGCTGGTCTTGGGCATTACCGTCTCATTGAGCCGTTTGCTGTGCGGTGGCATCTCTGAGGAAATGACTTTGACACTGCTGGCCTTTCCTTGATAAATGAGCTCCCAGGATAGGCACCCAACATTACACTGCACATTCATTACCAACTAACCACAGGCAATTTGAGCTAGGGGGCTAACAAACTGCAAAATCACTTCTAGACGATTAAAATGGGGGATATACCAAAATATTGCTATACATTTTGTCCTTTTTTTTGAGTCAGGACTGTTATGAGAACGTAGACTTAGACAAAGTTTATTGATCTACAAGGGAAATTATTTGGACACCATAACTCACACATCACGATATATTATGATAATATAATAATAATATGAGCAAAAATATAAATGGTAATCATAAATTCCAAATAAGTAGCAAAAATAACAGACTGGTGTCAAATAAGGCACAGTTATGTAAAGTATATAGAGTTAAAATTAAAAATATATAAATATAGTAATACAAATATATCTCTAAGCTATATACAAGAGGTCGTAAGGAGAAAACAGCGCAAAGATGAAATAGTGACTGACATGACAGAGGGTTATTTGTTACATAAAGATGAGTTGTTCTACAGTTGTATGGAGTATGGTATGAAGGTAGTCCTGTATCTCTCACTGTTTGATTGGAGCTGGAGCTGTTTGAGAATGCCTTTATATTCATTGTTTTATTTTGTTTTTATTTTACATTGGAAAGTTTGTTTTTGTCCACTAAATCAAACCATTATTTCTGTGCTACACTGAGATTTGAAATATACATTTTTAACCAGATAAAAGTAAAGCTGACTTAAGGCTTCTATATATAGTCAATGAATATAATAAGATGTTTTTTTTTTTTTTTTTTTTTGACATTTTGATTTAGTAATGTCTGTGTCTTTTAGCATCTGTTTTGGAGTCTCTGAAAACGATTATTTTGATGAATTGCTGCAGCCACAATCAAAACATATCTTATAGGTTATTAGGGAGTGGTATTATGAGGAATGTGCACTAGGCTTTGTGGCCTAATGGATCCTCACAATTGTGAGACCATTGTACTCTGTTATGTTGGTATATGATTATTCACAGATGTATCCTATTATTCATATTGATGATTTTTAACTTTTGAACACTATCCTACTTCAATTTATTGGTATGTGCTTGTTGCAAATGAGAAATCCTGGGAAAACATGCAACAGGCAGCAATCGGGTCTCAGTATCTCTTAATTGGAAGAAGTCTGTTCACATGGGAGCAGAGACAGTGGTGGCTTTTACAGTGGATGTAATGATTTCCTGTGGGCAGAGGAGCCTGGTCTGATCAGGTACAGGGGTCAGTGAAGAGAGAGAGGAGGGGTGAGGTGACTTAAGAAGGTGCTATCTTGAGACTCATTTGTGAATGTGCAGACGAAAAGACTCTGATTCTCGGAGTTGGATCAATTGCTCTTGTCTGTCTGTGTGCAGTTGGATCATTCTTTAACCTGATCTGAACCCACATTTCTCAGCAGTAGAGATTCACTGCAATTCTTTACACAGATATCATTAAAGTATATGGGCCTATGAAGCAAATAAAACATTATGAAGTATACATCAGATGCAGGAAATTGTAAGGATTTATGTGACAAGCAACACAGTGTAATTGCTAAACAAATGGGTTAGAGATTCTCCAAAACTGCACCTCTTGTGGTATGACGTGGTTGCAACTAATTGATTTATTCAAATATTCATAATCGTCAACTAATTTGGTAGCAGGTGGCACAATTACAATTAAGTTCTTTATTTTGTTTTCTATATGGCCTGATATTATTGGGAAAAGATTTTGCCTTACCTTTAGCTCCCAGTTTATGTTTCTATGCATTCTAGCAAGCAATTGTGGATTTTTTATTTATTTTTTTTATTAATTTTTTTGAAAGTTGTCACGGATGCCACTGTGATTCTGGTATATTTTTGTATATAGGACTGCCAATCTTGGCAGCAAATATGTTATACAGACTATAAAGCCATTTTCAGAAGGGTGACTTGTTTGTGCACATGAACATGCTTAACCTGAAATGCAAACCTCTACAGAAGTGTGGGTTAGTAATATTTTAATAGTGTTAAAAGTGGTCCTATCATTTGTTACAGTTTCCTCATGGTGAGATTTGTGGCTCACCTGTGGTTTGGTGAGTTATAGCTGGGCGGGCGTGTTCCCATCACCTCTGTCCTTCTCAGTTAGCCCTCCCTTATCCATCTCTCTGTCTTATTTCCTGTTTCTTCTGTCTCCCGTGCTGCATTTGTCAGGGCCATTAGTTCTCAGCACACAATCGATTCCCGGGGCCCTGGGCTTGGCCGCATAAAAACAATGAGCTATTAGAAAAGAGTGAGACAAGTTAGTGGGCGTTTTTGGGCTGGAGACAGATGATTGTAGATAATGGAGCAATTGCCTAATACAGGGTTATACCTAACTTAATGTAGTGACTTTTGGGACTTATTGACCAGAGTGCAGCTAACACTGCAGCTTTTATAGAATTATAAGGGCAGCTGTTGTTCTGTCATTAAAGTGGTTCAGTTGGGCTATAGATTAGATACAGCACCTAATTAAGAATTGTGCCAAAGTTTAAAGTAAAAACACATAATTCGGATACAATTCAAATCACAATTTTTAATTGTCATAATTTAAAAATGGTAAAGGCAGTAGGTAATGGCTTAGCCTATGTAAAAAAAATAAATAAATAAAAAAAATGAAATGTATGATTTGTATTAGTTTTGCAGCAGTTTATATTTCTTAAGTCTCCAATGTAAATGTATTGATTTTGTGATTTCAACATCAATTGCAAGTCTAATTGCAAAACTAATTACAAATAGTAAAATCATGTTTTTGAACAACCCCTGAAATAGAACAGGGACCATGTCTCTCTCTTTTAACCCAATCATGAAACGCTGAGCCTAATCTTTTTTTTTTTTTTTCCCAATGATGAAACCCGTCCAATAATACGAGAAACAGGGCCCTTGTAAATAATGTCAGATTCTGTGGAGATTGATGATGTTTATATCGAGCAGAGATGACAACCACAGATGTGGTTATTAGGAAGACATCTGACAATTGAAAACACATTTACAAAGACACACATTAACAAAGACGCACACATGCACACACGCACACACACACAAGAGCCATCTTGTTATTAAATTCAATCATGTTTTGAAGTGATAGGACATGCAGCTGCTATAATGTATGCACAGTCACATGTATAACCTTTTATATATATTTCTATTATAGAAAAGAAGAATGGAAAACAGACACTGGCATAAAGCAGTGATAAATGCTTTTTTACCAAGTCACTGTAATTT
Organism: Taenioides sp. WSHXM2023; assembly: GCA_029959045.1. Lineage (NCBI taxonomy): Eukaryota > Metazoa > Chordata > Actinopteri > Gobiiformes > Gobiidae > Taenioides > Taenioides sp. WSHXM2023. The sequence continues at coordinate 15,240,511 of CM057094.1, forward strand.
GTTGTAATTTAAATGTTTACAGTAATTGCACCCATGAAGCTTTTGTATTCTCACTGGGGGACTGTATTGCACTATGGAACAACCAGTGGAATACAAAGAAACCTAACTGAATTCTTGCCTAATGCATCATATTTCTTTTACTATATATATATATTTGTTTATCTTTCCCCAGAACAAATGTCACTAATGATTTTCAAGAGAAGTTTTCAAAGTTAAAGAAAATGAGAAGGTGGATGTTTCTGATGCTGGAGTGGAGTTAAGGTTTGCACATTACACATGTAAACGCAGGATAGCTTTTATTTTATTACACCACCGCATGACTACAGTAGTATAATAATTTTACTTGTTTCTAAAGAGTATTACAAAACAGTTAGAACAGTATGTTTAATGTTCAGAATCAAGTAAACAGTAAATATTTCCAACCCAATATACTCTTGGAATGCAACATAAAGTCTGTTTCATTATGGTTATTTTATAGCAGAGATGTTTTTTTTTACTAGTTATTGCTTTGTTCTATTCAAGAATCTTTCAGAGGTCTGGGTTAAAACTATATTGTGCTGTAAAATTGCTCCTAAGCTCCAAAATGCATTTTCAGAGCAATCAGAATGATTAATGTGCAGCTAACAAGAGCACTCAGGTGTGGAAACTGCACAGAAGAGACAAAGGGAGAGTATTCTCATCAGACAACTCTGCTCTTTCAGAAACCAAATGCAAATAAGCTCATTAATACAATTTTCCATCCAAGTACTGCCAATAATTTGATTATGCTTGTTTGCTGAGGCTTTGAATATTTAAAGAGCGGAGCCTATTAAAGTAAGAGGTTTCTGTGTGATTGACAGTTCTTCAATGTGCGGCTTATGTTACAGCAGGAAAAGTGAGATGTACTTGTCAGCCTAACATGTCGCGCTGCCTGTTATTACTATTATTAAGCTATTCATGAGTCAGCTTAGGTTTCTTTGGAAAGTGGCTTTGCTCAGAAGGAGATACTGAGGGCCCTTTGAGGGGAATTACACATAGCAACAGCAGTAGTAGTAATAGTAGTAGTTGTTGTTTGCCTGGGGTAGAGTAGAAGTTGGTGTCATTGGCCAAGCATTTCGATGTCGATTTTCATGGTCTGTTTGTTTGACATTTGCTATTGTAACTAAACATGGCTCAGCATAAGTCAAATAATGCTGTGGTTCACTGTTCAACATGAGTCAGTTTTAAGTTAGTCCTCCAATTAGCTCATACACTCATTCATAGTGCAATTCATACAAAGGTGTTGTTGTCTCTATAAAATCTCATAATCATGGGGAAAATCATCATAGAGTGACTAGTTAAAGTAATACATTTCACATTGCATAGGTGGGTAGTGCTCAGTTACATTTTCTTACATTTGCATGTAACATAAAAAAAAAAAAAAAAAAAATTCTCAGAACAGTTTTCAGACCATAGACTACATATATAAATGGATATGGCTAACCTGCTAACCGCTGGGTTCCAAACAGGAAGTGAGCATGGCCGCATCGTCCATCGACTCAAAAAAAACAATGGCGCTCTCTCCATAACTACTACTGTCAGCTACTAACAACTTTTACTTCTACTTGAATATATGCTTTGTTTAGTCTTCACTGGGAGTAAGTGACAAAAGCTTTATGCTGACAATATTGTATATCGTATATATATATATGTGTTGTATTGATTGTATTGTGTTTCTTGCATTGTTCTTTTGGAGTTGTGTATTTTTCAAATTTTTCTTGTCTATTCTTTTAAAAACACCATATTTTGTGCAGGATTGTCCATAGATTTAAACTAACTTGAAATTCTAAATTAGATAGTACAGCCAGATCTTAAAATCTTACTTGAGTAGAGGTTCACCCAAATTCCTTTTTCACTCTTTCTTACTTTTTGCTTCTACTTCTACTTCTGTAATATTATTAGTAAGTAACTGTACTCTTACTGAGTACAAAGCTTGGCATCTCACCCCTGACATTATATGACAAACTGTTTGTCTCTGTATTTGTCTGTGTTTTTTTTTTTTTTTTTTTCCCAAACTTAACAGTGCTAGTGATTTATTGTTGCAGCATTTAAGTAATATTTGCTAAATCCAATGCAACAAAATGACTCATTAAATATTTTCTGGGGATTAGAATCTTAGAACTGTTGATTTGTTTTTATCTAAATGAATGACTTTGATAAAAAGATCATTTCTTTGTGATTTTTTTTAAAAGATCACAATCATTTTGAATGTTTTTGTGATCTATACTAAAGTTTTGTATAAACTAGGTGTCATATTTGAACGTGAGAACTCTGAACTTTGTAGCTCCACTAAACTAGTGACAGTGACCCGGGTGGACCCCTCTCTCTATCTCTATCTTTATCTGTCTCTGTCTGCCTTCTGTCTCACGGAGAGCTGCATGTCCTGAGCCCTGACATGCTCAACCAAGCATTACCACTACAGCTTTCATGCATGTACACACATTCACAGACACACAGACACACACACACACACACACACACACACACACACACACACGGTAGCAAGCCTCATCCAAATGACATGTTGTCCACTGCATTTCATCCTAAAACACTTGTCAGATTTCTCCTCACACCGTCAGCGATTCATACTTCACTCAACATGGCCACTGCTCCACACTCTCAGCCCGGAGCTCTAATGGGGTTTTTTTGTTCAGCCTATAAGAAACTTTCTCCCAATTATCTGCGGAGTTGGAAGGAGGAGTGTGACCTGGCTCATGCTTATCACTGCCTCTCTGCCTCTCCCTGTGAGATCATTATAGAAGCACTCACTTGTAACACATGCCCGTATAACAGAGGTGTAGGCCGAATTTCAACTCTGTAAAGATCCTGTTAATGGAAAATAATAGTTCAGGAATAGAGCAGTAACAAGTCAGCAAAATACTTCTTGTGTTTAGGTATAGCATATACCGCTTCATAAGGGCCCATGACCTCGTCCATTTCAAAGAGAGGATTTTGATCAGGAATTCTAATTGTACAGCAATTAATTTTAATGCATAAAACACTTAATCATAAGAGAAATAAAGCTGATACAATGAATGATTAGTCAGTACTGTCTATTGTTTGGACTACCTGAAAACGTCTCTGTTAATGCTTACCCACACACTGTGAGAACTGGGGCTACTTTCCGTAACTGTATTCTGGCATGTTTTGTTGTTTTTTTCCACTTAAAGAGGGGGTATTTTACTTCTATGGGGTAATAACTGCTAATACATAATATCTTTAGATCAGCGTATTACTTTCATTGTTTTGAAAATGTTACATTCGCCATATTAAAATTATAAAACAAATTAACATGTTTTAGAAGTTTCACTTTTGTCTTTGATGCTCTGAGCATTGGACAGAATCTTACAGCTAACCATAAGGAGATCGCTAAATTACCAAAACTGGCATGGATGACATCTACAACATCTAAAAATGAGGAAACAATGTTATAAGATGATATGAAAACAATACATAAATAAACCCCTTTTTAAGTTCAAATTAGTATATTATATTGAATAGGCAACAGTTAGAGGACCACCATTCGAAAGATTTGTTTCAAGTGATTTGTTTTAAATTGTTAATATGCTACTATGACATCAGCCAAACCGTGGATACTACCACCATGTACTCTATAATGTCTGTCTCTATCATAGTGAGATGCTTATAGATAGGCTTAACCATATTTTTCAGTGTCGGTCAATGTCCCTTTAGTGTGAATTATTTCCTGTTTTTATTACACAGTCCTATCTACACCCAGCATCAGCAACAAGCACAATCACCTCGCATTACCTTTGTCACTTCTCCAGCTTTATGGGAAAACATCTCCAGGCAATCTATTGTGCGGAGTTGTTTGCGGAGTTCTTCCCATGTAGTAATCTTGTCAGTGATAGGGGCAGCACATGTGAATATCGGTCTGTCACAGTCCTGCGATAAGAGGGAGATGGGAGGACGAAGCGCCTGGGGATGTGCTACGCTAATACTGGCTCTGATTAGCGCTGCAGTCACAGATCTATTGTTTGTGTGGGGAAGATGCTGCCAAATAGATGTATATAGAATGTTATCAAATGTAAACGAGATATGAATTCTGTCAGATAGATGTTTACCGCCAAGGAGAAATCCCATTTTCCACTGAACTGTGCCATTAACAGGCTATATCCTCTCCTTAGATTAAACTTAAGGTCACTTGAATAAGAATACCTATTTTTGCATTATAAGTAGGCCTAGACAACACAAACATTACAATGTGTTGCAGGGCACATATTATGATGTTTCTATGCTGATCTATGTTACAATGTTGTTTCCTCCTCATATTGTTTCATTCACACATGTTTCAACACACAAATCCTGAGTTATTCTCTCAAACAGAAAACACTCTGTCCCACCTTGTGATGTCATGTGGTAATACAGTTTTTAAACACCATACACCTCCATGTGTTTTTGATGAGGTAACAACATTCTATGGCTTAAAGCTCACAAGAGTCGAGCATAATATAGAATCTTTTTAATATTTTGTACAGTTTTAGTGCAGTCTAGTCTAGTCTGTCTAGAATAATTTTAGAGGACAATACAAGTGAAATATTTAGTGTTTGAGCAGCTAAAACCATGCATCATTGCTGGTCTGAAAGTTTGTGAAAGTGACCAACCACTCTGCGCATAACATCCCTAGAATAATGATTTCTCAGCTCAACTAATACAAAAAGGTCAGTACTTTGATTACAACTTACATATTGGAATTGGTGACCTTTTGTTTGTAAACCCAATCAATGCATTGTCAAATACAGTTTGATCAGGCAATGCCACTTAACCAGCTGCATGTTAGAAGCTAGTGGATTCTTAGAAAAACTTAAACTGAACAATGAACAGATGTTGCTGTGGGGAAACATTCGTTTGTTTTTTTTTTGTTGTTTTTTTTATCAGGGACAATGCACACAAAACATTGACCTACCACAAAGAAATAATGTTTGTGCCAGGTTATAGCAAAATTACTAATTTCCACCTTCAGTCCCTGGACAGGATGATACTGTATCATAAATGGCGTATGGAATATGGAATGAATGGAATGACAGCCATTCATCTTAAATATTGTGACAAATATTTTTTGTGTACACTGAAAAAATCCCTGTAGTAGGACAAAAAGCCGTCACAATTAGTTTGAAATGAACTCTGCTCCAAACAAAATGCTTTTACTGATGGGACTGGCTGTAGACCTCTTGATTAAAAAAGACTCAACCTTTGATAATTTGAAGTAATTGCTCCTACTCTCAAGGAGAATGTGCATGGTTGTAGAGTCAGCACACCTTGTGATAAAAGGCTTAATTTAGTCATTTTATTTGTTTACATTTGAAAGAAAAATTATACTTAAAAAATTATATTTCAGTTTCTCATGCTTTCTTTCATACAACCTGTGGAGTTTGAATACCACTTATTGCCTGTATTTCATATTTAAGCCCTCTTTTTGAACAGTGTATCTAGCTACTTTTTATGTTAAAAAGGAGCAACAAAGTGAGATTTTGTTAAGGCAGTGGGGGCTACCATAGTCTATTCTACAAAAGGAAACTCTGCAGTTCCAGTGTTGTACAGCTTAGGTCTGTTTTTGTTTCCTGCCAGATTTCCCTTCACTAATGTTCCTGTTACATAAACCATGTATCTATGTAGGCCTGTGGGTGGGAAATTGCTCTCTACACCGTGCTCACTGTAAGTTGGGTATCTCTGTGTGTCCTTCTCCGAGAATATCCAACGTCATTTTAATAGCCACTTCAAGCACCATTGTCTTCCTCCTCTATACCTGATTTTATGCACCAATTTTTGTAGCTAAATTTCCCAAATCACAGAGGAGCCATTCAGCAACAATGTAAGAGATACAGTCATGACTATTATTGCTGCAATGATAAAGCACCCTCCCATAATGTCTGCTTGTGTTGCACTGTGCACTGAAGCGTGAGGCGAGATTGGACACACAGCCACCCCAACGTCCCCTCATTTTGTCACATTCTTCCTCATGCATGCAGAGAGGCCTCCCCAGAGTTCACTTAAGACTTATTACACCGTGTTTCTCTCACTATTTGCTGAAGCTGTTGAGTATGGGGTCAGTGAGAAACCTGTCTGAATATAATGAGGAGACAGATCATCATAACTGCAGCTGTTCTGTTGTGATATTAGCTGTTATTAAGCCCTGGGGTATACTGGTCTATCATGTAAATGGTGAACACATTGTCGCAGATGGGAACAGCATTTGAAGAGACAGGTACACACTTTGGTAATGTTGGACACCATGCTCTATGCCTGAAACAGTACCGCTGTGTCAGGGCTTCACCTTGAAAGCTTGTTGGCTGTCCAAGTGTTTTGCAGAAAGAGCTATTAGAAGAGTCATTAATTAGTGTCAGTTTGAGTTAGCAGGAGAGGCTCTGTGGCAGCGTGGGCCTGCATGCCAATAGTCTCTTAATGCTCTACAAATTACTGTACTACATTTTGGTTATTTCAAACAATATCTACATCTGTTTGAGCATCCAAGATTCTTTTATTTGTTACATTATAGTCATATTACAGGTGCATAATACAAATTACTATATAATTTCTGTCAACATTGCTTAACAATTAACTGAATTGTAAAATAAAAGTAAGTTAGATTATGTTCAGGTTCTCATGTAAGTACTAACCAAACACTGAACAGGTGATGCTGTAAGTTAAGCTATTATACTGAAGTTAAGATTATAAGCATAGCAGCTTTCTTAGGCCAGGATCAGAGTTTAACACCTGCATACTAGTGTCCCATGGGTGCATTACACAAGCACAGGGCTATCAACCAACCAGTGTATACAGTTATGGATATAGCAGCCCTTGAAAGTTCTAAGTAGAGAGAAAACCTGCCCCTCACCTGCCACTACATCTGATCTGAAAACTAGCTGAGTGTACCTCTGAAAAAAGGAACGATGTATATGAGCGGCTGAGAGGCTCCAGAAGCTACCCAACAATATCTTGGATTGTTGCTAGTTTTGAAGCAAACACAGACAGGTAATGAAGTTGTTTCTCTGTTACTGGTTACGGCTTGGGCAAAAATGCGGTGCACAGACCTCCAGTCAAACCATTACAGTCCCTGAAACTAAAAGCTTTTGGAAGAAGGTGGTTATCCATCACCCAGCCTGTCAGTCTGACCATGGGTGATTCTACCAATGAGAATGAACAAAAGACAGTTCAGTATAGCGCTCATTTATTTTTGAGAGGGAGAAATAGCACTGTTGTGCTGTGCTTGCCCCACACCACCTCAGTCCTTGTTATCTTGGCCAACATCATCTGAGATATATACAATAATATCATAATTCACTTTATTTGTATTCTTACAAAATGCTTCATACAGACGTTGCACAATACAAGCAATACAGAATTATACATTATTTAAAGCACAGATAAATTAGCCAAAAGCAGTAAGAATAGGCACTAGATTATGGGCTTGTGCATTATTGAGCTTCTCTGATAGCTTATCTCCTCCCACCTTTCACTCAATATTGGGTCTGCCTTTGACTCAGGGCTCTGTGATTAAACAGTTGGGGGATGCCTGTGGTAACCTTGGAAAATAATTGGGATATTTTTCAGTTTGTGCCTCAGAAAAAAGAACTGTAATAATCTACTCCAGCTCCCAATTTCCCTTCATTATTTTGACTGGCTTCACAGATTAATCATAATACAACATATAGTCGTCCTGGCACACTGAGACACACAGAGAAAAGTCATCTTTCAGCTGAAATATAGTCCTTAGCTAGAAGTAATGGGCTTTTGGAAAGCATCCCAAGAACTGGAATAATGTGTTTTTTTTTCAATATCCAATGAATCCATCTACAATAGTTAGGTGTTTTCCTTTATATCTTAAACAGGATTAGTTCAGGTATACCAAGAGATAAAAATGAAAAATAGAACATAGAAAATGCATTTTTGAAAAAGACATTGCACAATGTAGCACCAGATCTAAACTAAGATAAACACTACTTAAAATCAAAGCCTTAACAAGCGATGCCAAAAATTATATGGAACTAACACGTCTCTATTAGTGTGGAGGGATTAAACAAGGACTAAACCAAGACAACTTCTAATTGAGATTCAATCGACACCAAGTCTACACATGATCTTATAATACAGGGTCTAAACCAGGACCAAATTTCTTCCTCTTGTCTATGTCAGTTTGAGAGCCCCTGGAGGCAGTTAGCATGCGGCGCAGTATGTGCCCTGTGGTTGGCACCAGCATAGGCCTGTGGGGGGTGCTGCTGTGGATGTAGTCTGAACCCTGTTTGTCCTGTGGCCCTGGGAATGGTCAGAATAAAACATGAGGAGAACAGGCTAGAGCTGCACTCTTAAGTGGTTCAGAGTGTGAACACATGCAGCTGAATAATAAAATGTATATGTTTTATAAGATATTATTTTGCCATTTTACCATCACCACAACAGTATCATCACGTGTTCCTTGTTAGTGCTATCATGTGATCATGCACTATGAAACAACATTGCAAGTCCCTTGCACTTCACATATGCAAATATGGATCCCAAGATATGATTATTTGTGTTTTTTTTTTTTTGTGCTAAACATTTGGTAAATCTAAAGTGGTGAAAATGTGCTTTAATGCCCTCAATTACACACTGATATTAAATTATAATGTGATTGCTTTTTGCCCATTCAGGGGCTCATTTTATATTCCTGTTTGCTACATCTGCATTTGCTCAAACACTTAAAGGACAATGCATTCATTTATATTTTGCTTTACAATTGTCTTTATATTCATTTGTAGTGTTTTTATGGCAGTCTAAGCCACAGTGAGTGCTTTTGCTGAATGAGATGTAAAAATTAAACAATTTTCTAAGAGTAGCTCTTAGCCCATCTTAATGAGTGGATATAATGATTTCAGAGTTATTTCATAATTGCCCAGGAGTAAGAACCTCTGTGTGTGGCTGTAGACATTTATTGCCTTGAGTTCGGCCGGTGCTTTCTATGTTGAAGTAAATAATAGTTTTTCCTCCTGTTCTGCCTCTCCCCTGGGAAACTTTTTCTTCTGCTCCAGTGTTCGACACAGGGCTTTTAAAACCATGAGTGAGCAGCACATTACTTTTAGCATTTGTCTCTAAATTGGCCAATTAGGAGCACCTTTTAGCAGGAGATGGCTTTCTGATGTGCTGTGTCTTCATGATTATTTCATGTGCTCTTATTTGGAGTTATGAATTGCGCAGGCCATGTCATAAGTCTAGTTTGGTACTGCGCACAACCCAAGTGTGGGGTGTCTCTGAGCTTTTTGAAGGAGAAGTGAGGACACAGACAGGAGCTGGGTGAAGAAAGAGTGAAAAAGTGTCTTGGGGAGTGAGAGGGACCAGAGCTGATGACTGGAGTCTGTATTCAAACATAAACAAGAGCACACATGTGTCACCACAGCACAAACGTGTGAGTGTGCTGAATAATGTAACACTTCACTGTTTTCTGTTTTAAAATATTTAGGTCCAGTCCAGTAAGTACAGCCACAAAGCAGGAGAAATCCAGGCATCAACAAAGGACTTTCTCTTTAGGGGAACTTTAGACTAATTATCGCTGTTTTAATTCATTCCTATGTAGGAACTATGGGTTTAGGCAGCTTACACCATGAAGTAACTGGTTACTTGGGAGACTTGCACAGACCAAGCTGGAATATGAAAGCCTCCCATCATAAATAGGGAGCCAACATTTTCTTTTTAGGCAAGTATTCTAGGTCTCCTGGCTCAAAGGTGCTACCAAAACAGACAGCTGCATTTGAACATGTTTTATTATTTGAAGCACTTTGTGGCTATCTATGAGAATCTCTTTGTAAATAAAGATTACTCACTACTTAATTACTTACCTTTTTCAGTCATTTAATTCAGTAATCAGTTCTCCATTAAACATATCTCATTTAAATTTCATATACCAGCGATGTACTACTGCTGTGTGTTCTTGAACAAGGACAGAATGGCAACTTTTTTTTCCATGTGCATAAAAGTACATTTTTTTTTTTTTTTTTTTTTAGAAAATCTTTTTAGAGACAAGAGATTATGTTAAGACTTGGTGAATCATTCACTGCTTTGATTACTAACTGAACTTAACTTGAACTGACTTGGGCGTTTTTACTTAAGTCAGTAGGATATGCACCCACCCCAAAATAAAAGCCAGAAGATGCATTGATCATCTCTATTAAAAACAACATCAACTAACTGCATTATCATGCCAGATGTTGTTTCTTTTGAAAAAAAGGCTTTCTATTTTTAAACTAAGATACACATTTCTTGGTTTCAAAAGTGCATTAATTTCTGTATGAATTGTATTGATGGGCTATTTTGGTACAGTGCACTCCCCAGTACTGCGAGGCATTTACTGTTGGAAAGTGGATTTAATATTGTGTAATTGGTTTTCTTATCTGCAGAGAAGTGAATCCTGAGTATTAAAGGCCATTCTGAGTTCACCAGTTCAACCATCTTCAATCTGGACTCAGATCCAATCTAGCAGTGTGCAGCCATAGACCCACTGTTATTGACTTTTTACTATAACAAGATGTGAGTCCATTTTCAGTCTATTTATAATGTTGATAGTTACAATATAGCCACTATGTCTGCCTCAGGGATAATGACAATGGTTGAATGAAAATAACTGCATTCATGAACTATTATTTTCAACAGATAAACAAACAGCCTTGGAAACAAAATCTTTAAAAACATTCAGTTAGTTTTTGTTTTTTGTTAAAAAAAAAAGTGTGAAAATACTTCATAGCCAAGAACCAATCTGGTGTAAATCTTCAAATTTTAGAATTATAATTATTGTGAGAAAAAATACCACAATTTTCCAGTTATTCACAGTTTTTGACCGAACAGCAAAATCCTTCCACTTCCACTTACATTCACATTGTCAAACAGATCCTCATGTATGTGACTAATTTTATGAAATAAAAAGTTCTTAACAATAAAGTAAAGTTAATGTGGAAAAAACAGACAGATACACACTTTTTTTTTACTTTAGTAGACTATAGATTGAATGAAATGTATGTACGTTTGACTTTTAAATGGCAGTAGTAGTATGTCTATCTACCCTCCATCTCTCTGTGTCTTATTAAAACGGTCTGTGAGTGTCTCTTTTTGACTCATCCCTGTCCAGGAATATGCGCACATCTGTGTCTCATGGCACTGGTGTCTCATTCACTCAGACCGGAGAGGCCCATACGTGACGTCTTTGCTAACGCGCATGTATCCTGGAGCCAGCAGAGCATATTATTTGCATGCACATACATTAGGTCTGCTGCCAGTGCTGTTTATTTGCTTGTAATGCGTTGTGTTTTGTCTTCTTGGCAGTCCCAGGGCTCTGCGGTGCCGTGACTGTCTCTATTAATTTCTCTGTGTTGTCTGTCTGGGTGCACTAGGATTTACATTAATATAGCTTGGACAGCCTCATGCACAGTTCTCCATCATGGTTATTGTTGTTGTTGAATAGTAAATCTCCTGTAACTGTTGTTGCATTTCATGTGGAGGACTTGCATACTTCTTTATGGGTTTATTATGTACTTGTGTGCCTTTTATATTACTATAATATTGTTTATCTCAAAAAAGTTTTTTTTAGTTTTTTTTTTTTTTTTTTAAATGAAGCAAGCAGATAATGCTTAATAATGTAATGACCAGAACTGCAAATTGGTTTGACAATATTTTTACATTTGGATACATTGATTTGAAATATATATTAAAAAGTAGACGTTTTGATTTCTTATCTACAGTAAGTATGTCAGCATTACTTGGTTAATCAGTAATCATGATTCAATGTGAACTTATTATTTTACTATTGTGAATAATCATTAAATCATGATGCTTTTGTTTTAGTCGTGGGTTTTACAGAGCTCTGCTCTAAAATTGAACATAACCAATGTCTTTACACTGTTTGGAGGATTGTGAGGAGCAAAGATAAAAGGCCAAAGTAAAACTGGGACTAAACTGTGACTAAACATGGATCTAAAGCAGGACTACAACAGGACCTATGCTAGTTTACATCAGGACTAAACTGGGCTCAAGCCAAGAGCAAACCAGGGTAAGTGTGAACACACCATAACAAAAAAAAAAAAAAAACAGCAAGCCTGTTCTCCTTCACTGCAAGCCTTCTGTTCTGTCATCAAAATCTGGTTAAAATGGCATTTAAAATGGATTGCCAGTGTATAACAATTGTTGATTGTTAGTATTTATATTGTCTTGTCATTGCTGATTCTTTTGTGATAACACTGTTTGTTAAAATCATTAGCGAGTCCCACTTCCCCTGTAACTGAATGTGCATTGATTTCTTCATATCTCCCTGAAATTGAAATCCTAACAGGAAGTCAGGTGGTGATGGATCGTCCCACGCTGGGGCGCAGTGACCAAAGTGGGCGGTCTGGGCAGGATTTAAAGGTTTATGTTATTGGCCAAGTTTGCAATTAAAGGCCCTGGTACCCACTCGTCCACACACAGATTAATAGCTTTGTATTGACTGCGCTGGTGCACCAATTTGATGATCTTAGAGAGGAAAAGCAATTGTCCACCTCACAGTGTTTTCCAGTGAGAGTCATACAGTATTGTTAAAAGTATACATCACACCGTGTTGACAGAGTTCACTGAGTGGATTTTTATTACTTTAATTGAACCATTGTCTATACAACACCCACTGTACTGCCCCTTTAAGATAACATTTAGTTAGGCTGTGCTAGTTGGTTTGTCAATATATTGAAATGTAAGGCACAAGTGAAATTGATAGAGCACGTTAATGGGCCATTTGTTTTGATTTCTGCTCTTCTAGTAGTTTTAACTAACATTTTCCTCAAAGTTTACTTTTATGCCATCTAAATGCAATAACACATACCATAAATATCAAGACTGCTAGGGATGTCATGGTATGAAACATTTGTATTGAAATTACTGTCAAAAGAAATATCACAATTTTATGACTGTTCACAATTATTGATGAAATGACAAAACAACTGTGAAATCATTAACTCACATTTTCTAATAAGATTTCCATTCTTTTAGGGGTTTACTAGTAGGTGTACTTTTTTGGGGTATAGATTGACATGACTTAATTTTGGTTTTGCTATTCACAATTATTTTTAATGACCTGAATCACTAATTATCAAATAATGTCGACATCCCTGTAGCTAACTGCATGTAGAATTTAAGTTATCCAATTTAGTTATAATATATATTATAACTAATACTAATAACTAGTATATAGAATATACACATTTTATGGTGCTGTACAATGTAGATAAGAGCAAATAGGGGCCCTTACTCAATTGTTGGCTAGGTAGTCTTAATATCTTAAACTTTAAACAGAACTAAAGACATACTTCAGGTCTATACTCTATACTTGATTGGCTCATTTTCAGATGTTTTTCTTCCTCAAGCAGCACAAAGAAATAAGATCTGTTTAATGCTGAAGGAGGGGATTTACAGAAGAGAGAAAGCAATTAAGGATTGCACATACACAGAAGGAAGAGGAATAGACGGAAGAAGAAAGACCTTAAGGAATTCTTGGAGACTGAATGAATAATGCCGTAAACAATAACAGAAAGGGTTTTGAAATGACCTAAACCATGTGTCTGCTAAGTACATGAGCGTAGCAGGTGGGAGTTGTCTGTTGTGTTGTCACGCCTCATCAGTCAGCTTACTTATTTTGGCAGTGCTTATAATGACAATTAACACTCAATTAAGCATTAATAACTCCATTAAGATTCCCCTCTCATTTGCAAGGCAATGCAGCAGTCATTTATAAGGCGTTTTCAGTTTTAACAGATGATCCATTAGTGGGTACGGACATGGCAAAGAAGAAAGTTAATTCACAGTCAAAGATTTTGAAAGTGACACAAACTATAGGAAAAAGAGTTTGATATTATCTCAGGTTGTTTGGTTATTTCTCAAGTATTGCAAATGTGAGGCATGTTCTGGATTACTTTATTATACTCAGGGCATGGTGGCTGAGGTCACGGGTTGCAAGACCATCCAGTCCCTTATACATTTTATTTGAATCCTGTAATTGGGGGAGACAGGATACAGCTCTAGATCTACTCATCTTTGTGAAGTTTTGTCAAAGTGTGTGGTTCTGGCTGGCCAGGGAAGGTCACGGGTACAATACCTGATTGGGACTTTTCTTTGAATTGCATGTTTTGCATGTTTTGTTGTCTTGATGTGTTTCTTACAGTTACTCTAGTTTCCCCCATCATACTAATAGCAAATCCTCCAGTTTAGATACTCTTGGCCTACGAAATGCAGAGGACTACAGTATATGGACAATTAAACCACAGCCTCAAACATCCACCTAAGTTCAAGCATGTTTTTACAGTTATTCAAGTAAATGTCTTACTGCCAAATCATCAGACAATAATCTCTTGTCTTTGAGTAACATGATATAGCAAAAAGCCATTATATCTGAAGTGAACACAAGGATAGACACATCTGAACTCCAACCGTACGTTTTTCAGACTTCGAAAATGAATTCCATGTCATCATCAGTATGCAGTGAGTGTATATAGGCTTTATGGCTAATTACCTGTCCAGCATGTCCGCACAGGTGCTCTTGGGACGCCCCGCACCTCGAGATATAGACTCATTAACTCCAGCTCTCACATGGTCCCACTTTGAAGTGCAAGGCGGCGTTGCATCTGTCCCTTATACTCCCCACACTCTGCAAGATGCGTCTCTCAATGGAACACATGTGCCTCAGCATGGAAAAGTGCATCCCTTCAGTGTTACATAAGACATTTAGATTTTCACAAAACAGTTGATGTGATTGTTCTCTATGACTTTACAGCTGTGTTCGCTCCTCGTTCTCACTGTGAAATGTTGTGAAATGCTAATTGTGTAATTGCTTATTTGCTTAGGGGAACATTGTGTATTCACTTGGCAGATTTGGGTGCAGTGGGGAGCCAGTGTTTCAAGGGTGAATCAGCAGAATAATAATGCTTTCTAATGTGTTTCAGTTGACTATAGTTGGAGGCGTCACCGGAGCATAAAGGCAGAGCAGAGCACGTGGAGCCCGCCCTGACTGCTTGGCCATAGGGGAGCTGGGGTGGGAGTGGGGGGCCCGCCTGGTGCTACTGGACAGATGGGAAAAACTAAACCACAGAGTCATACAAAAGGATTCACAAATGACAGATTTCAGTCTGTGCCAAGTGAGGGATTTAGGGCATGAAAAATGAAGAGAAGTAGCATCTGTTTAAACAATGGTGCTGATAAGCGGCAGTAAACCAACATTTTACTGTCACTTTTGTATTGTTTTCTTACAGTTGTTTTCATCTTGGTTTCTGGAGATTATATTCTTTAGCATCAAAGTAGGCAGCACTGTTTTAAATTTTATCTCAGGAATTCTGTGTTTTATTATATATTATTTTATGCCTTTCCGTCACCCTTATTTATCCAGAGTTAACTACAACACAGAGACTACACTAGTTAACTAGATAAGAAGGCCTTTATTTGTCTCACAATATTGATGTATGTACAATGCAAATGTAAAGTATAAAAACAGCATCAGTAGAACAAAAATTTCAAAATGGTATCAAAGATATTCAGGGTAAAATAGCCAAAGAGGCCTAGTCCCTATTCTAGGGAGAGAAAGAAAAACAAGAACATATTTTGGATAAAAATATTACTTGTAGCATATCACAACAAAGGATTGCAGGGGAAGTGATTTAACAGTAGGGTTGTAGTTGATGAAAGAACATGTTGGTCGATGAAAGACATGCTGATCGATAAGTTGACTAATTGATGTTTTTGACCCAAAAGACTACACAACTGCACAGAAGTTTATGCAAAAAATAACTTAATTCACTTTTCTTTCTGCTGTTGTGCATATAAATCCATCAACCGATTAATCGACTAAACAACCAAAAGACTTCAGCTATTCACCTATTTATTAGCTATTCATTTATTATCATCATCATCATCAGATACAACTTCTGTCACTACAGACAATTATCGTTGGCGCATGCTTGTTAAAATGTTAGTACAAAGTTTGTAAGGTTAAAAAATAAGATAAAAGGAGAGAAAGTGAGTAATAAGAGTGCAAAGGATAAAAGCGTATTAGTGGGGTTAAAAACAAGGATTGCTGTTTATCTTCTTGGAGATTGAAGGTGGATGGACGCCAGACCTTGCTTGAAGTGGTCAAGACTGGACGCTGTAGCTATTTCTTCAGGGAGCTGGTTCCATAATGGAATGACATATGGGAAGAAGGTGAACTTATAGTAGTTGGTTCTGGCTCTTATCTGTATGAACTTGTATTGATGACCTCTTGTAGAAACTTTGACTGGAATGAACTGTGTAGAAGGGATGGCAACGAGTTGGTGGATGATCTTGTAGAGGATGATGACTCTTGCTTTCATACGGCGCTGTTCCAGGTTCTCCCACTGTAGCTCGGTCAGCATGGCAGTGACACTGGCACGAGGATCGTAATTATCCCACTGTAACAATTATTTATGCTTTAAACATAGTTCAATATGCTGGTCTCCTCACTTTTAGTTATTATAGAGTAAATTTGGAGTGTTAATTTGGAAGCAGTGGTCCAAGCAACCTCAGCCTATTACTGTTTTCATTCATATTAAATGAATGAAAATAATAACCAAAAATGCTGATCCAGAATATCTGACACAGTTCCAGCAAAACAGTTTATTTGGAAACTTCATTTGATGTAGCAACTTAATTAGTCAGTATAAAATATTTAGCTGCCATGCTGGTGAGATAATGAGCACAATAAAGAAGCCCGAAGGAACAATGGGATTATTTAAAGGCTAGACTATGAGCCAAAACAATTTATGACCAGAAACATCCTAATTTAAATTATATAGCAGGCTACTAATAAACAAGGTCTATAAATATGAGCTTTAAATCCTGAGTTACTCCAGATACAGTATTTAATGACTTTCAAAAAAATAATAAATTCTTGCCACATTTCGTACAGGTAATTTTGTTGTTGCCACTAAATAATATACACATTTGAGAACAGGAGCAGTATCACACTCCCAACAAATCTGCTTCAGAACTGCATTTGCCAAACTTTAAGTGTTACCATGACGACACACCTACTACATGCGTCTTGTTTATAAAAATAATTTCATTTGCAACTAAAACTATTGACACACAAGAGTTAGACATATTTTCTTCTTACTCCAAAGTTTGCATAATAGTGTGATGGTTTATGGACATGTTGGCGGGGGAAGGATGAGGGTTGGTATGTGGGTGAGCTCCTGCAGGTTTGAGACTGCAGTGTGGAGGCGGAGGTTAAATTTTGTGTTTAATGCATAGAAAGATACAGAGAGAGAGAGACAGGTAGACAGACAGAGAGACGGAAAGACAGACAGTGATAGAAAGAGACAGAGAAAGACACTGAAAGATAGAGAGAGAGACAGAGAGAGAGAGATGGAGAGAGAGAGACTATGAAAGAGGCAGAAAGAGACAGAGAGAGAGGCATAGAGAGAGGTGCAGAGAGAGAGAGAGAGAGAGAGGCAGAAAGAGAGACAAGAGAGAGGAAATATAATATAAATAATGTTGTAATATTTTCACAAATCATTGGGATTTGTGTTTGTTTTTGAAAATGGCTTATTTTCAACTTTTTTTGTAGGGACCATAAACTGTAAAGTAACAATAAAAAAAAAAAACTGTATAGATGTCTCACAACCTTCTGACTTATTAATTTAGAGTGTGTGTGTGTGTGAGTGAGTGTGTGTGTGTGTGTGCGTGTGTGTGTGGTGGGCTTGTGGGGGCGAGTAGTGTCTGACTCAAGCAGGGTACAGCGGACAGCAGGACACCCTGAGGACCCAGGCTGTAGATGGAGGTGTAAATCTGACTTAATGGGCAGAAACAGACCTCAGGGTGTCCGGAGCTCCACAGTCTCACTGCCTCTCAATGTGTGTAAGGTATACAGATACAGAGGAGAAGTGGAAGAGGAGAGCTTTATGTAAAAATGACAAGGCGTATTTTAAAGTGTGTGAGATTAATACGCTCTAATGGCAGGAGTGTAGCGATGTGTTGGACAGTGTGAGCAGGAGGGGCTAGAAATGTGTCACTGTTGTTTTACTTGCATGCATATTGCGCCTTGTTTTTTTCCTTAGTATGTGGTTCCTTTACTGCATATGACCCATGAAATATCTGCTCAAAAGTAATTGCAATACTATAGTGGAGGAAATGATGGGCAAACCAATTATGTATTGCTGCTGAATATCCATTGCATGCTGCCTGCAGAGACAATAAAGAAGTAATTATGGCTAATAATGGACCAGGTTTATAAAGGGCTTTTTAGAACCAGGTGTATTATTCATTCACTGCACAGGCATGCACTCATGATGGTACCTCTGTGGCCACAAGTGCCCTGGGACAGACTAACCCAGACCTGACAGCAATAACTTGCCAATGTCCTCTCTAAAAGCAAAACAGTAAAGGGAAGAATATCAGTTGCTGAAGTAAAGCCTTCTGTGTTAACTTTGAGAGACAATTCTGATCAGCCCTGTACAAATTTACAAACACAAATATATACTTTACAAAATTCATGGAAATTTTTTCTATATCCAGTTATTCTGCATGAGTAAAAAGTTAAAATAATGTTTCACAGTAACTTTCTCCATCAGTTTTCATTTTGCTGCCATAACAACCACGTATTTTTGGATCCCTTTTATAATCCTCATCTTATCTAATTTCATCTTTGCTTTTGTTTCACAATGTCTCTCTCTGACAATAGCTTTCTTCCGTGACAAAACTGTATCATCATCGCAACAAAAGAAGTCATGTAGGGTACATTTGATTTTACCAGTCCCTAGTCATGGATTTACTATTCTGTATTGTCTGTTTTTGCTCCACGATACAATGTGGAGATGGTATAAGTCTGTTCTTTTCTGAAAAGTGGCTGTCACACGAAATCAGCAAAAGTGGAAAGCAAAAAAAGAAAAACATGACCTATTTTTCAGTTTTGATTTGCAGGCAATTCATTTTTCTCCACACAATGCTTCATGGATATTTTATCAGGCTCCGGAAAAGGTGCTGTGTGTGCGTGTGTGCGTGTTTGTGTTTGTAGGTGTAAGTGCATGTGTGTGTGTGTGTGTGTGTGCGTGCGTGCGTGCGTGTGTGTGTGTGTGTGTGTTTGTGGGTGTAAGTGCATGTGTGTGTGTGTGTGCGTGTGGTGCATGCATGAGTTATGAAGTCAATCCCTTTATTTTACACAAAGAAACTCAAAAATGTACAAGTGTAGAAGCAGTTTTGTTTTTACAGCAACTTATACTTTTACACAACCTATTTATTTTGTTTTGTTTTGCAAAGATTAAACAATTTCACTACAATCAAAATAAAGATTACACTGACACACAACACAATCAATTTTAAATGTTGATTTTAAAATGGGGTATAATATAAATTATGCATCGGCATGGTGGTCTGGACTGACGGCATTATGGTCTGAACTGACACGAGTAAAAAGTCTCGCCAAAGGACCACTATACGTTTTTTTCAACATCACTCATCTGGTTAATCGGTATTTTAATAGAAACTTCAGGGCCCTAGCGTCTCCTTTCCCGTAAAAGTACAAACCTAAAAATAAAAATAAATGAAACCTGGATTTGTCTAGTTCAGAATAAACACTATAAATTGCTAAATTATATTCGCCATTATGACACTTTTAACAAGTACTTATTTCACAGACTAACAACAGTCTGACAATTTGATATAATACCAGGCTTGAGGCTGAACAGTACTTTATAATACTTTAGTGAAAAATCTTCCATCTGTGCTGCTTATAAATGGAGTGAGTGACATTTCTAGGCCATTAACAGTGAATGTCTCGACTGTTCAAAGAAATATAGTGCACTTTTTTTGTCATGTCAATCCAATTTGACATTTGAGAGTTCTTAGCTTCAGCAGTTTCATCTTCAATTGAAAAGAATAAAGTGGGAAACAATGAAACATGACTCCAGGAGTGATCATGTTTTTTGTTTTGAGCTGCCGAAAGGCCTGTCAGACTGATTTGTTTACACACTGAGAAGATTTCTTTCAAAGTAGTCTTGTTATGGTGCTGTTGCACATTTCAAACATCTTGAAATTAAAATGAATTGAAATACATACGTATGAGAACATGTATAAGAACACGTCAAGCCTAATGAGCCACAAAATGAATGTGAATGAATGTTATTTCAGTTACTTCATCTCTTGCTCATGATGCAGTGAGTGACAACAGCATCAAAACACATTTTAGGCTCCAGTCATTTGTTTAATGTTTCAATATTTTTTTTTTGTTTTTTTGTTTTTGCATAAATGAAGGCAATACACAACAATGCAACAAATAGGTTTAATCTGTGTGCCAGTGCAAACGGAAAGAACATTGCTCTGGCTACAATATGACAGTAGATGTATCTATGCCTATACATGCCACCTTGTCAAATTACAGGTCAGGTCTGTGGCGAGGCAAGCTCTTTCAGTAAGAATAGGCCCTTTTTAAATAAAACCTATAACAAGATACAGTAACTGGAAGGTTAGATTAATGCCATACTATAGAACATTCCCTACAAAGCAATATCTCAATGGAAACAATCAGTTGATAGACCCTCCACAAGAAAGTTGCACAATAGCCTTTTAACAAATACAAATCTACAACCTCTTGTTTCCAGTTCCTAAATCCAAATCAAATGGTTTAGGACTATAACAAATGCCATGATGGTTAAATATTCCATCATTGCCCGCGGTTACTTGATGTTCATTTCTAAGAGAAATATTAAGTATTCATCCGTGACTGTGACCCACCTCCATACTGTAGCTGTGTCTCTGTGTGTGAATAGGTGTGAAATACAAGGTCTAGTGTTTCTGTCACAACTGAGTGGAGAAGCATTACATAACACCACACAGAGGCTCAGGTCCTGGGATGAACTGGGTGTCTCTACTTTTACTACTCAGGGCAAAGATGTTTTTAGTTCAAGTGCTTTAAGGTTAATGCACTGAGTTTTGGTAACTTGGGATTTCTGAAAATTGTAAATGGGAGTAAAGGTCTTGCAAATATATTTGGACTGGAGCTAGTTTAGGAAAATCTGAATGATATCTATTTGATTTGTAGATGTGAGTGTTGGATGTTCTCCCTGCGCAGTGATTAATACATATTGGAAAATGAACATGGTTTAATTAGATGAATGTTGAATCTACTTTCAGAAGAGCAACATGCCAAGCAGAGATGTCCAGACTTCCCTCTACCCAGACACCTCCACCTCTTCCAGGGTAATCTTGGGGTCTTCATGCTTCCTTAAAAACCTCCAACATCCCCATGGTCTTCTATAAAGCTTTCTCCTGGTAAGACATGCCCAAAACATGTTATATTGCTTAATGGTTGTTTCACCCTTACATTAAACTAACAAATCTGTGGCAGTCTGCATTTTAAAGTGCTTCTTCCTCTTGTGACTGTTGCTAATCACAGATATAGCATTAGTGGGGTTCCCCTCTCTGTGGTGTGACTGTAGCCCTCTTTGAACAGGCCTTCGCTTTAGCTACTCATTTGTCAAATGGACAGCTCTGCTCCTGTCCCCATCTCCTGGTGTGCATCAGGAGGGATCTAGTCTGACTCCACAATATTTGCATTTTGTGGCATTTTCATTTGTCCCGTTCTCATTCCAAATGTTTTACGATTTGGTTTTGAATAAAGATGGGAGAACCAGGATTCAGTCAGAGCCATAAATAGAAAACGCAAATACGACTCTTCGCCTATGGTGTTTGCATATGTGTGTTTGTGTTTGCATATATGTGTTTGTGTGTGTGTGTGAGTGTGTTTGTGTTTGTGTGTGTGTAAACCAGTTATAGTCAGATGGTGCCAGCTCATAACTTGGTCATATGTACATTATGTTGAAAATGCTTTTACACTATTACTGATACAATAGCAGTTTTTCAGCAATTTGTGTGAAAAAGGCAATGCATTTAAATTGTCAGCATTAAAACAATATATGTTGGTTTATATGATTCCTACATTAACATTTATTTCAAGCATTTATTCTAATGTGACGATTATGCATTATTGCCTATAATGCATACCCTTATTTAGTTTTATTGCATTTTGAATTTTAGTGGTTGGTATCTCTACCCTAGTAGCACCAAAGGTAGAAGCACATAAATCAATTTTGACAATGTAGGAGATGTTAGCTAATTCATCATTTAAGAAATTTTATGAACTGGGCTTACTACATTTTTTGAGTGATTAGAAAACATACAATTCAACACGCATTATTTCTTCTGTAGCCTACGTAAATGTCTGAAGGCAGATTTGAGGACATCGTATTGAGTTGCAAACCATATTTGCTTGTTACCAACCATATCAGAAGAGATTGTTGTTTTGATATGCAAATATGCAATATATTGTATATCTATAAAAATGGAATCAACTTGCTTTAAATAATATACATTTAAATAAGTGTATAAAGTAATAATTTCTGCACTCTTGTGTGTAATTTTATAGTCCTATCATATTAGTCTGATACTTAAAAGGTCCTATATTACACAAAATTGATACTTGTGAACTTTAAGCCAGAACATTGTTCTCCTCAAAAATGTTTTTTTTTTTTCATTCACACATGTGAGTAATCTTGCATTATTGGTCTATCTACAACTCCAAAGCTTTAAATGTGCTGATCCCTTTTGTGATGTCATGAAGCAGTAGTTTTCATGTGAACAGCTACTTTTAACATTTATTTCAGTAGAGATTGGCAATTCCAGGTCTGAAACCATCCCAGTGATTCTAGTGAAGGTGTATGGAGTTTAAAAACACAGTGGAGCACTTCCTGTATTACCACATGACATCTCAAGGTGGAACAGAGTGGTTTCTATGTGAGAGAAGAGTTAAACATGTGTGAATGAAACAAAACACAACTCCAGGTCTGTTTTTGATGAGGAAACAACAATAACATATATCAGAAAATAGCATAATATAGGCCCATTAAAAGTCAAATAATACATAAATAATACATTCAAAGACATGTTTTAGCCCATTTCTATTTGGCTGCCAAGCTATTTTCTCAATAATGTTATCAGGATCCTACAAAAAACCTTTGGGGTATTCATTTCTGTCAATATTACCCATCCCTACCACAGGTAATACTTTTCTGCTCAAAAAATGTAATGTATATTCTGCCCTCAACACCAGCCTAGTGTTAGGTCTGTCCCTGTGGGCTTAACCTGTGTCTCCTCTGCCTCTGTGTCCTCTGAATCTATCAGGGGACCACTACCACAGAGTGAGACACATGTGTATGTGTGTGTGTGTGTGTGTGTGTGTGTGTGTGTGTGTGTGTGTGTGTGTGTGAGCCTGACCCAGAGTGACACTCCTGTCCACACATATGACCCTGGTGAGATGGATTTGATTGTCTTGTTACCTTTATCCACTTGTCCCATGAGATGAATGACTCCTGATGTAGTTTTCACTTTCTGAATTATCTGGGGAGTGCCCATTTTATGATACAATGCAATATAGGACATCAGAATAGTTTTTATATTTACAAATGCCCCATGTTTTATATAAGAACCAGCCCACCTAGGCCTGTCACGATAATTACAATAATGACTTATCGTTCGATATATGAAAGCTGGAACAATAGATTTTGGAGCTCAGTATTTATTGTGTGTACTTTTTCTTTACAATGGTGGGGAGATTATAATTGTTTTTATGTAATACACTAAGATTTGAGCGGTAGAGGGTATAAATAACTGCTTCTATGCCTAATTATCAGTTCATTCTGCCATTTATTTGTTGCTTCTCAGGCTTTTAATGATACTCTCTGCCTATTAGTTACAATATTAAATTTTTTGCAGTATATCAGTATACTGCAATGTAGCAATATATCATGCTTCAAAATTTCTTATCATGACAGGCCTACCCCCACCAGATGTTTCTTTTCTAACAATCTTTATTGTGGGTATGTAATGTCAAAATTTTAAAACGTATTTTGGGTAACTGCTGTTTAGTACAAACAAACCTTCCATTACTCATCATGTGTGCAGCGTTTCTGTGGTTTGATGCTCTTCTTCCTGCTCCTTATTGTCAGGGGTGTGTCTTTTTTGACGTTGCCCCCTGTGGTGAGATTAATTAGTCTTCTACCTCTGAGATGATGTAGGTGCCTCGTGGCATTCGTCTTTTTGCTTTGTTATATTTCACATCCACAAAACATTACTCTTTCATTTATTTCCTGTTTACAAATTCTTTTTGACATTTCCTTCCAACATTTTAGACTTTAGTGTTTTTCTTTTTTCTTTTATTTCTTTATTTTTGTCATCTTTATAGTCAGTTGCTAATGAGACTCCCATTCTACAAAAAATACGACTTACGGCAGATCATTACAGGATCAGAATTAGACTTAGACTTAGACAAACTTAGACAAACTTTATCGATCCACAAGGGAAATTATTTGGTTACATTTTTGCAGTTAGATTTTTTATTGCCATATCTATTAGTCCTATAGCAGTGGTCCCCAAGGTACCAGATGGTTCTTGGCCCGATGGTAAAAGACTCCTGCTATAGAGGTAAAGAAAAACACATTCAATTTCCTTTTAAACTTAAAATGTTCATTTCTACAACATAAGCTTAGCTATTCTCAACTCAATAGAGGAAAACTCTAACTCTAAAAACTCACAAACCAACCACAAATGAAAACTGCCCTTTCCACAAAGCCAAATATGGGAAGCACTTAGCATGCAAAAACACACCTCTACATAATTTGAACTGGCTCCTTCACCCGCACCAGCAGATCTCTATTTTAAACTTGCATGAGCCTCCAAGTGAGTCCAAGGCACAGTGAATGTGGTGGGAGGAGGTCGACTGTTGGGTCATTTTTAAAAACTGCTGTGGTTACTTGCAGCAAATGAATGCCAAGAAATGCATCAAATTAGAGTTCAATTTAAGTTCATAATTTGATCAACACTTTGGGATGTTTTTTTTTTCTTCTTTTAAGAGGTTTATACTCAGTATAGAAATATAGCTGTTAGCACTGAGACCTTGTTGTTGTATGGAGTAAAAAGCATGATTAGAAAATGCTTCTGAACTCATTCACTTTGCATGAAGTCTGAAATATTTATCTGTGTTCCCTTTGCCTGGCTTTGGCAGCTGTGGGTTTATTGGTCCCTGTAGTCCAGTCAGCAGAGCAACCACACAAGGATGAAATTTAAAATCACAGTAATATAATCTACGGTTTAGAAATATATAAAATGTAGGGCTGTGGGCCGTAGTCGTTCATTTATTTGGTTGATAGTATCTTAGTCAACCAAATTTTGTCTTGGTCACATAATGATTTTATTTAGATTATAAGGATTTATATGGAACAACAGCAGAAAGAAGAAATTATTGAGTGAGTGAGTGAGTTGATAGAAGATTTGCTATTTGTTTTTTTATATGTAAAAGGTAGATTAAACTTGTGATGTTAAACCTGTCTGTCAAGGTCCCTTATTATGTTATTTTCTGTACTATGTTACAATGTTGTTTCATCAAAAACATACCTGAAGTTGTTTTGTTTCATCCACATGTTTAACACAAATATTTAGGCCAAGTTCTTCTCTCAAACAGAGGTCATGTGATACAGCAAGTGCTCCACTGTGTTTTTCATTAGAATAATTTGGATAATTATAATAATCATTAGAATAATTTGGATAATTTCAGCCCTGGAATTTTCAGTCTCTATTGAACTAAAGGTAAAAGGTAGCTGATAACCTGAAAACTACCACGACATGACATCACAAGGTGGACCAGAGCATTTTGTGTTTTTGATATGAAAACAGGCTAATATGTGTAGAATTCCTCAGTTGTCCAGGTGGAATCCACGGCAAAAGGAGAAATTAAATTTGTCAACTGGACAAAAGTTTATTTGGACGAATATGCTTCGCAGCTCATCCAAGCTCCTTCTTCAGTTCTGGTCAGACGCTGGTGGACACTGCCTTATATCTGTCTGAAGGGAGGAGCTAACTACAATGAAATGACTCTGAGACAACCACACTTATTTGTTTACAGTGTCTGTTAGTTAGGTGGACCTATTGAATATGCAGAGGGAGTGGGGTCTTGTTAGCATAACCATTCACGGCCATAATGGGTGTTTTCACACCTCTGGACCTGACCTGGCTAGTCCTATTGTTTTGTTTGTTTGTTTTGATTTAGGTTTGAGGATAGAGTTATAAATGGGAGACAGGTGACGTCTGAGACCTCCATTTCTGTTTGAGGAAGGATTCTCTTTCTTGACAAAAATAGCCTCTTTAACTCCCCTCTCAAACCAGTTCTTTTCTCTGGTTAAGATCTGACCCTCACTGTCCTCAAAGGAGTGGCCTGTGGCTTTTAGGTGGAGATGTACGGCAGACTGAGGTCCACTCTGGCTCTCCCGTCTGTGTTGGTACATCCTCTTGTGAAGTGGCTGTTTTGTTTCTCCAATGTAGCGCTCACTGCAGTCTTCACTACACTGAATGGAGTAGACCACATTGCTTTGTTTGTGGCTCGGTGTTTTGTCCTTAGGGTGGACCAGTTATTCGACCAAATAAACTTTTGTCCAGTTGACATATTGAATTTCTCCTTTTGCCAAACAGGCTAATACTGCAGGATTACTCAAACGTGTGAATGAAACAAAACACAACTCCAGATGTTTTAGATGAGGAAACAACATTATAACATGGCTTAAAGTCAGCTCCTAATAGATTGTATGTTGTTTTAGCTGCTAGTTGTTTGTGAATTTTGTGTCAGTTTACATCTGGCACATTTATACATATACAGTATACAGTAACTACTAAATAAAAAAAAAGTGCAAAGTAAAACTGTTGCAAAATAAGACCAAATGTAATGGAAAGGTCAGTAAAGAAAACATTTTGTGGATGCTGTGAAAACTGAGAGCTGTGTTTAAAGCTCCTTACCACTGAAGCTTCTACAGCATGTCAGATTCATTGCTATTCACTATATTTCACTAAATGGATTAATGTTTATGATATACATGTACTAGCATACTTGGTCTTTTTTAACCTAGACCTATTTGTTATGCCATAGAGACTCCTACTAGATCTTCAAAGCCACTTGACTTTTCGATATCAGAGTAAATTCAACTTGTTTTCAATTTACCCTCGAGCGAGACCATTTGGACTGAATGCAAAGTAAAGAACACACTGAAAGTAAGTAACATAAGCTAACTTCAAGGTTATTGAGCACCTTTCATTTATAGCATATATGTGGACCCTGTGTAATTTAATGATCGCTCCCACGGTACGCCTCATTTGAGTTCATATGTGTAAATTATTCATGCAATTAGCACAGAGCAACAGATGGAATTGTAAACAGTTTAAGTGTCTGCCTCCAGTACAAATGCTGTACATTACTAGCAGTCTGTTTTACATTTGTATATATTTAGATATTAACCCCATTTTCACAAAGCTGATCCCATTAGGGGAGAATAAAACCCACAGAGATTGTCGGGATTTGGCTGCAGTAATTAGTTGTTATTACTCTGCAGTGCAAGCAATATCTTCTGGCCCAGGTATTAGATTTCCATCATATTCCAAATCCTTTGAATCATGAGTCAGATTTTGTGTGTGTGTGTGTGTTTTTTTATTGTATTTATGTGCATTTCTTTAAAGGTGCACTGTGGAACTTTTCTCGTGGATTTGTTTTAGCTTTGCCTGGAAATTTCCATGGTGTAGTACATTAAACATATCTAACATTTGCGCATTACAAAAATATAATAATTCTTTCTGTGAACAGTGGCGACTCTCCACAGATCTGAATTGTAATGTAGCGTAGTGCTGTAACCTGCATGTCTCCCTTGTGATAGATAGGTTTAATCTATACTGTGGAACATTCTAGCAATAACATTTCCTTGGAGACAAGCAGGCAGACCCTACATTGAAAATGTTACACAGTGCATCTTTCTGTATGTTGTTGGTGTTCCTAACCCTGTCTTTGACCATATAGGAAAAACATCTTAAGCTCATCCAAGTCTTTATTATTTTATCACTGTAT
Source organism: Taenioides sp. WSHXM2023 (assembly GCA_029959045.1). NCBI lineage: Eukaryota > Metazoa > Chordata > Actinopteri > Gobiiformes > Gobiidae > Taenioides > Taenioides sp. WSHXM2023. The sequence goes on from CM057094.1 coordinate 15,268,469, forward strand.
AGCCTACATCTTGGCATTAAATATGGAGTCTCCTATTGTTCCGTGTATTCACATAGCAGTTCAAAGCTGTCATTTCCCAGTTGTGTTTCCCCATGAAGACAACGCTGTAGCAGATCATAAATCAGTGAAAGTGAGACCATGCTGTACAGCGGATGGTAGTATGTGATTTTCGAGGCTTATGGGGAGAAGATTGAAATTGATTGTTAGTGGTTTAGGTCTTCGCCCAGTGGCTCTGTAGTGGTTATTGATCAGTGTATGTGGCCCTAGGGTCCCCTTTACATGTAGACTGACTCGCACAAACTGATATTTGAACCTTTTTAAAGACATGATTGGAAATGATACTCACAATTATTAATTATAAATGCATCTTTACAAAAACACTTCTTTACTCGCATTGCTTAGACTGGTGATGGCAATCTTTTTTTTTTTTTATATATATAATTTTATAATTCAGACAATTTTGTCTGAATGCCTTTTTCCTTTATCAAGCACAAAATGTAGTAAATATAATAATGTATAATGGAGAGTTTGCTCAATAGCTGTGTCCAACCACAATAAATTACCGTTTTAAAGCATATCTTTAGCAAGCTTCAGTATAAACGTATTTCCTTAGATTAGTTTGTTTTCAGCAAAAGTGCTGGGGAGAGTCAGCTGTTTCACGCATTATCCAAAGGCCACTGGGCACATTTAGTGAGGAAATGTCATTGGTAAATGGCCTCACACTCACACTCACACACACACACACACACACACACACACACACACACACACACACACACACACACACACACACACAATGCCATTTCAGCTCTGGAGTGGGGGTTGACCCTGAGGTTTTAGCGAGCTGCCAGGTTAGATACTCTAAAACTAATAAATCAATTTTTTTTGCTATATGTATAACAATACTAATGACAGATATTTGTCCAATCTGGTGTTATGGTGTTAGTTAGGTTTAATGCAGTGGTGTGCAGTCAGAGCAATCAAGGCAAGCAGTGGTTGACCAATAAAATCTAAAATTATTGTGTGTTAAAAGTATAATTTATATAATTTAAATAGTTTCGAATTATATCCAAATAATCCAGATTTCGCTTCACTTCTGTCTGTTTGAAACATGGTTGTAGTGGCAGTGTCCCTTACTACACTCTACGGGTCACTGAGCAAACTGCAACAACCGCAGTTCCGAACGTCCCCTTAACTTGCGTTGTTTTGCCTTTCTACGGAGGCCTGGAGGCACATGTTGAGAGCGTGGCTTATACTTCCATGCTTTCTACATGTGCTCTTACAACCGGAGAGGCCAGTCGGTTGTTTTAGAGGTTTACGCATTCGTACTGTGGACCACAGCAGGCTCAAACTGCGCTGATTAAAAATGTGCGGCGATTCCATGTGAGTGCGCATGTACGGCAGGGGATGACAACAGCAGTACGAACTTTTAACACAAGTGTCTAAAAATAACTCGCTTTTAGTGACAAGTCATTATTTGTAGCTTCGCAAATTTTAATGATTAGAAGCTAGTTAGAAATACAGGCCGTCATTTAATGAAGCACTGAGCTGGTTTCAGGGCTAGTGTGAAATGGAGGATCCGGATGGAGCAGCGGAGTGAGTGGCTGTTGCAACCAGGATTCCCCCTCGTCTGTGTGTTTACGAAGGAGCGACAGTGTCCGTGGAATAACAGCACTATTACACACGTTAGTGTTAGTGTGTGTTAGTGTAGCACTATTACACATGTGTGGAGGAACATGTGGCTGTTCTGGACTTACTCCACTTCAGGGAAATACAGGACGTTTCTTCAGGAAAGACTTTTTTTTTCATGTCATTTTGCATCAGTGAGTGAGGTGAGTGATTCTAATGTGGTGGGACATTTATGACACATCAGGCTGTATTATAAGTGAGGTCACTGACTTGTTTAATGACAATACTAATGACCGATATTTGTCCAGTCTGGTTTTATGGTGTTAGATTTATAGTTTTAATCTATACTGTGCAACATTCTAGCAATAACATTTTCTTGGAGACAAGCAGGCGGTGCACCCTCCACTGGAAATGTTACACAGTGCATCTTTCTGTATGTTGTTGGTGTTCCTATGTTTGACCATATAATTACATTTCACCATTGTTGTTAATTAATATAATTAATGAATGTGTGACATGAAAACTTGGTTGTACCGTTCAAATACAGAGGCGTTACAACTGTAATCCTTTGGCCCTTGAGTATCAGTCTGCACAGGACCACTTTTTACCCACTCTATGGTCAGGAGACACAGATTTGGTTTTACAACATGGTCCAAAAAATCTCCAGAGGAGTTGCATCCACTTTGTATCTCACAGTCCAGTCCAGAGTCTCCTCTGTTACAGCTCCTTATGACCCTCTTGTTCTCTGCCATCCTGACCCCAACCACACCACTGTCCTGATTTACACCATTGCACCAGACACAGTCTTTTGTAATGTGTTTTAATGAGCTCTCAACACTTTGAGTGGTTGACAATGTTGACTAATTGTTATCCTGTTACTGCCAAACACCATCTTGAATATAGATGATTGCGTCCTATATGTGTGAGAGCAGTCTTTGAAAAAAATAAAAAAAACAACCTGTGTTAAAGTTAAATACACATTTCTTCTATCCACAAATGGTGAATATATTTTTAAAGGAAATCCACTCTTTAGAAAAATTGTGCAACTACAAGGTCAAGCTCGAGCAATTTTCCTGTGGCATTTGGTTGGTCTTAACGTGATAGATATCTGAAAGTCACCTCTCAGAGCACATCTCCTCTTCTTGTCATTTATCCCCGACCTTATATTTTTACCCCCTAGACGAATATGGCTTTATTATTTCATAATACTATAGTGTGATTGGCTCATTCCTATTCTCCTTCTGTTCTCCTGTCCGTCTGTGGTCTGGGTCAGGACCAAAGAGAATTCTATTCAGTCCAGGCTGAAACACGGACCAACTCAGTGAAGGCTTCTCCAAGGTCTATAGCATTACATTTACATTACCTATTTCAGTGGTATGTTGTTTATAATATGCGTCACATTTAGGGGTGGGCCATATTAACAAAAATGAGTGTCTTGATAACAATACTCAGATGGTATTTTGTCAGTCCAACACAAATGTATATCAGCTACTCAGTGTTGAAATTTTGCTTCTTTTTGTTTCTTACAAACATTTACAATATTCAGATAATGAGCCCAACGCTAACCAAATCATGACAAGCATTCCTATTTCCACATATTGTTGTTCCTCGCTCAGACTGCACCCAGTCCAGCTGTGGCTCCTGCAGTCTGACACTCACACACAGAGCAGTGTTCTCTGTGCGATAACTATTCATTTATTAAAAAGGCTTTGGTCAGCTCCAGCGTCTGGCAAAAATAAGACTGCCAATGGAAATAATCTCGCACTTCCGCGGGCACCATTGGAACTGCTTTGCGTGCGATCTGAGCTCCTCTCCTTACTTTTAATTAAACAGAATACTTGGGGCCACCGGACCGGAGCTGCACCTTTTGCAGCCTGAGCCCAGGGTGAGCCGGAGTTATATGCACCATTTGCCCTTGTCCAAAATTGTCTTTCTTTTGTGACACCTCTACTCTCTCATACCTAATACACTATGGAGTAGCCTATATTTACTAAGCTAAATGCATTGGACTCGGTAACAAGCGGGTGTAGTGACACTGCAGAGTTTGCTTCTGGGATCAAACGAATATGCAAAACAGGGTTCCATGTCATTAGTCCGAAAAAAGACCATCGAGTAGAGATCCCATTAGTCCGACATTCTATTAGTCAGAAAAAAAGAGAAGCATTGGTCTGACAGCCCAATAGTCTGACAGCCCAATAGTCTGACAGCCCAAAAGTCTGACAGCCAGTTAGTCCAACCACACAGTAGAGACACATGGATGACTTGTAACGTGCTGAGGATAAACCGTTCGTAAATTCGGAGTGTGAGTGGAATTCTCGTTCATTTGGAGAACCACACCGGGGCGGGGAGCCACAAACACCAGAACAAGAAAATCTACGCCATGTCATTAGCGGAGTTTAAATATATATACACCGCAACCGCAGAGCGGATCATCAAGAAGGAGGCGCGGTCCAGACGGTCCGGTGTACGGGAGGAGGCGCGGTCCAGACGGTCCGGTGTACGGGAGGAGGCACACCTGTTGCCGGTCGCGGATCACCGATCTCCTCTGTGCAGTGTCGGTCTCAAATGGCCAAGCCGTGCACGCGCCTCTTCGTTCGTGCACCTTTTCTCCCGCAAATTCAGCTCCGCCATAATGTGTCTCAGACTGGGCATTTTCTGCAGCTCTATAGGCTACAGTAAACGTTTAGCCTGGGTTTCCAAACACGTCTCTCATGTGCGTGCATCAGCTGTTTCTCCTTTACACATCTTTGGATTTGGCTCAAACAGGGCGACGTGTACGAGACTTGTGTTCCTATAGGTCTATATCTACAATGAGCACGGTGTAAAAAAATGAAAATTTAAGTTAGTTTCCATTGTATTAGGCTAAACGATTAAAGGAAATTTTACAGATATAAAGGGCATATCAGTGAGCAAAGTTATCATATAATGTATAGGCTGCGTGTGCGCATGGAGCAGAAACAGCGCAGTCCTTTTGCACAGACGCTAAACTCTCATTTACATATTAGAATTGCGGGTGGAAAAAGAGGCGCAGTTTCTAATAGAAAATCTGGTGCAACACATCCACAAATAGCACACAGTTTGCACTCCTAATTTAGCACTTGCTTAGTAAATGCTGGCTCTTCTCCCCATGTCTTTGTTGGATTAGATTCTACATTTCAGTGAGACCTTCTTTGTTAAATAAAGGTTTTTAATCATTTAGCACTTGATTTTGACCTTGATCTTTAATGTTGAGACAGGCCTGTCTATGCTGTCAAACTGAGAAGAGGGATCGATCACATGCAGCCTGACTGATTTCACACTTGATTACAGAGCCCCATTCATCCTCTGGCCTCTCCTCCTCTTCCTCATCTGCTGACGTCATCTGCTAAGGCCCACCTGGGGACTAGGGGGCAGGCACTCTTATGTAATAACCAAAGGAATGTACACTTCAAAGCCCACACTGATGTCCATTGTGTTTATTTAATGTGACTGTAGGCATGTATTGCACTGTACTGTAAAGTGTGCAGGTGTGGCCTATAATCCTCCAGAGAGTTCTGTTTTATTTATGGAGCAGAATTCTCCTCTGTGCCACATCTGCCTCTTTCAGCCTGTGGGGCATTTGGGACATTAGGATCTGGAACCCTGGCCTTAACAAATGTAGTAACTCTGTAGTCTGAGTAGCTAAATACCACACAGGGTCAGCAATATAAGTGTACTGTATCACCATGCTTTGTTTATATGAACAATATTTATAATATTCAGACCTGTTGTTATTATTATTAAGATGTTCCTATTAACTGACCAAACTTTCACCTATCCACATGGATGTCATTCAGTTTTCTGAGTGGAAAAATAAACTATGTAGAAATGTAATGTAATGTGTAACAAACACCCTCAACACTTACTGCAATTGACACTAATAAATTATTGACATTAGGCCTTTATAAAACTAGACTAAAATATGAATTAAATCCCATACCATGTAAAAAAAATAGACTATCTCAGATGAGAATGTTTTGAAGCATGGTCTATTCCCATGGAATCGTTGGTGACATGTCACCTCCAGGAAGTTACGAAATGTAGCTTTAAATAAAATAAATAACTGTTATTTTCTATTAGGACTTTCGATTCTGGTCACCATGAAAATTTATTCCTACTTGTTTCTACAACAAACATTTTAATCCTTCAGAAAAATACATTTCAGAATTAGAGCTATGTTGCCATGGTTTCCTAATATCTCACCCCCCAAATAACCCACAGCAGCTTAGCTTTACTGCTTTCAGTGTGGGTGAGGTTGTACCTGACTCATCATCAATATGGGCTAAATATAGACACAGCAAGCCATAATCCGTTGAATAGGTAAACGCATCTTAAGACCCAGGAGAGCTTGGAGAATTACAATTCCTGAAGGCAAAGCGCTGCCGGCTGGCTGGAGTTTGGGTGGCAGTAACAGTAGCTCTGATTTTAAGTGATTCTGACGGAGTTTGTGTAGGAACGCCTGGATGTGTTTTCTGACACATTTCTGCCTCTGTCAAAGCAGATCGTCGGTGATTGATTACCTGTCATGCCAAGTCTAGAGCCTGTCCCAGATCACACCACTGGAGAGTTTTGTAAAGCCCTCCCACAATCATTAGGCTCTTGATACCCCAGATTTTTATTGTGTAGTCTGGATGATGTGTGGTCTCTCATTTTCTTTCAAGCATCCCTTAATAAAGGTGTCCTATGTAATGTTTCTCATGGATATATTATTGCTTAGTCAGTGGTTTTCTACACTAGGGTAATAATAATGTAATAATAATAAGCGGTATATCATGTTTTTTCAATTTGTATATTTTTAATACCTTGAAAAACAGGCATCCTTACTGTAAACAGAGTGTAACCTATTGTTACAACCCAGACGAGCCCCCAAAATATGTTACGACCCAGGTGGACCCAACATATTAAAGGACACAGGAGTCGAAAGGGTCACAAAAAAAAATATATATATTTTTTTAAGTTAACTTTAGTTTATTTTAAAAACGCTCCCGTGCCCAAAAACAAAGTAACAACAAAAAGGTGGACCTGGTGAGCTGGCCAAATAGAACAAAAATGATGCGGCACCGGGCCAACTGTACAGGGCCGTAGAAGCCGGTGCCATCATCGTCCCAAACTAACTTTACAGCCAGGTCAAACACAAAAGGCTAACTACAGCTAACAGCAGGCATGGTGTGGCCTGCGCCGAGCAGCAGTCAAAGCGCAAGACAACACGCCACGATAGGCGGCCTATTTATACTACGACTAGTCACACCACAAAACATACATAAATATAAAAATACATGCAATAGGATGCGCAAAGGGCGCTAGCACCTATCCATAGATCTGATCAGTAATTTGGCCTATACTGGTGTTACCTGCTTGTCTCCATGGAAATGGATAAGTTTAATGCCATACTGGGAAACATTTCAGGCAAAGCCATTTATGTTGTACTTTTAATGTAAAACTTTTTGTTTTCTAGTTGTGTCAGTATTTTCAGTATATACAAGCTCAGACCTCCCCCTCCCCAGACGCTTCTGAGGAAATACCGGCGCATTCTCAAGTCAATCTAAAGATCCTGTATTGCGTTATTGATTATATTATCCCCCCATGGGACTCCAATCACTTCCCCAGGGAGACATCCAGAAGTCGTCCCAAATAGTCATCCTGGTATAGTGAGGTCTACTACTCAAGAGTCTTTCACCCATGATCATCAGATGATAAACTGCAGGAGTTACCTTGTTTAATATATTCCAGCAAAGTTCACAAGGTAAACAGAAAAAGTCTTAACCATGTCCCCGCCTGCTTCCGCGGTGCAAGTAAAACTTCAGAGATTTTAGTTTATGTTGCATCTACATTATGGGAACAAATTGCTCCAGCGCTGCCCATATGTTTAATGAAAATATCCACCACTTAGACAGGGCAGCTGCATTGGAAAATTGATTGTCTGAAAGTCCCCCACTTTTGCTACAGCAAATCCTTGTAGTTGCTTTGACTAATAGAAAACCTCATTCTCACTGGTCTGCAGGGAATATGAATTGATCCAAAATTAAGAGGAAATGTGAAATCTGGTTAGGTCAAGAATTCATCAAAATGCTTATTAGCTTTGGGTGCGGGCACATTAGATGCCTTTACCTGTGTGTGTTTACGTTGGTGTGCTAGAGTTGTGCCTGGGCCATCTGTGCCAGTGGAGTGCCAGGTCGACCTCATTGCAGGAGGAAAGAGAGCTGTCTGTAATGAGCATCTGGGAGCCAGGCTGCTGCTGTGGTGAGACCGTTCTGTTGTCCTTCAGAACAAACTCTGACCTATAATGCTTCAGTAAGTTTGTAAGACTGTAAGTTGCTCCTAATGATATAGACTATAGACAAACTTTATTGAGCCACAAGGGAAAAATATAACTGGTAATAATAAATTCAAAATAAGTAGAAAAAATAACAAGAGACTGGTGTCAAATATGGCATAATTATATAAATGTATATGTACAAATAAAAATAAAACATATAGAAATATAGTAATACAAATATCTCAGCCATATACAAGAGGTTGTATATGGCTATTTCATTAGTTTGTCCTTGTGTGTTGCATAACTTGATGTATAAGGTGTAGGATCACTTGCTGTTAAAGAAAAATATCTTGTGACTTACGTATTTGTAGGCCTGTCATGATAATTACTATATTAACTTAACATTTTATAAATGAAAGATGAAACAATTATTTTTTGCGATCAGTATTTATTGTGGGGACTTTTCGTTTGCTGTAGACAGCTGAATAAATACCTTCTATAATTTATTATAGATGCCAACTATTTGCAAAAGTGTTTCATTTTGCTATTTATTTGTGGCAGCTCATGTTTTTTAACCATATTGTACATCTAGAATAGTTTTTTGAAGGGGAATAATCCTGTTTTAGGGTGATTGTGTCAATGGGATAAATTAGTTTCAGTATTATCTTTTATCCTCTATATCATATCATATATTATATCTTTTTTCTTTTTTTTTTTTTCTTTTTTTTAATTGTGACAGGCCTACCTATTTGTAGCGTTAAGAAAATGGTGAAGATTGGGCATAGGTAAAAACTGACAAAAAACTCTGAGCATTAAGGCTTCCAAAACATGAATACGCCAACATAAAAGCACATAAAAGTGGATGTTACGTAATATGTCTCCTTAAAATGCATTACAAATTGATCTGAACATGAGAAATGTTTCATAATTCCTGTCTAGTCTTTTGCAGCCTCCTCCTTAAACCCGCTTTGTGTCAGAAGTGCTACTACATGTCACTGTTGAGAGCGTCTGCTAATTATGTGCTACTGAAGCATTAAATAAGGAAACTTCAGATTGTAGCTCTTGCAGTTTTAAGTTTAGTCAAGGTCATCTCAATTTCAGTCTCCCATACAGCCTATAATAAATATCAAACACCAGCCGGACCATCGCTGTGGGGGTCCTCTTGATTCTGGGTGGTCTTGTAGCTCTAAGCTTAGTTTGGTGACAAAGATGAGGTGAGCTCCAGTGAAGCGTTACAGTCTAAAGATAACTGCGCTGAGTGGGAGGGGACAGTGGGGGGCCTGCCTCTGTCGACAGGTGCAAACTCTGAATACTGATCAAACTCCCCTTGTTGCAAAAGTCACAGCTCTTTTCTTTAACAGGTGAAATGCACATCACACTTTTTATCACCATATTAGAATTGTTTTGGGTAGGACCGATCAATATGGATTTTTTGGCTTTGGATGTGCTGATAGCTGATATAACAGCTGATATAATTAATGATGGAATGATAAATTGTATATCTTTGACTGATTATAAAATTTAGGTTTGGCTCTATTATTTTTTATGTTTGAGATTATTTAGGCTATTTACTGTTATTGTGCCTCTTTACAAACATTTTTAAAGACAGTAGGTAGGGTTAATTGTATTTTTGACACTCTTTTTTAGTCATTTGCAACACTCACTGCGCAGATAGGTTACCTCTCAGATCCCAAGTCTTCACAGATAAGATTCCCTTTAATCCTGATTTAGAATAATTGTCTGTAAAAAGAATATAATCCATTATGTTGACAGCAGCTCCTCTCTCTTCTCCACGCTTGCACTTTGATAAAAACAAGCAGTATTTCAGTTGCTGATGTGATCTGCGATGAAGTTAACTTTTATTCTAGAGTCAAAAGTTTAGTTCAGACACAAGAGCATTTAAAGCCAGAGCTCTACGTGCTGCCTCAGTCAGAGTGAATCTATGGAGCGAATGGTGAGAGTGCACTGGTGTAAACAAGAGCATGTGACTCTCGGGGTACTTTCAGGTGCAGTACAGTGTCACAGACACAGACAACTACTCTGAAGATAAATATTAATGTGGCGACATATATTAGGACATTTATCTGTCTGTAAATTAGTTAAAATGGTTGTAATATAGAGTCTAATCTTTATAATGAGGTACAACATGCCCATATGGACTATAGGCCCATATTGGCTAGATTTTGGCCGGTAGCTGATATTTCTCCAAGTTCCCATATTGGCCGAACGTTCTGGCTCTAGTTTGGGAATTAATATTATTTTGAGGACTATGATAATTAAGACACAAATCTTATATAATGTTTCATACCAATTCTTATTTAGTCAGCAATTTTTAAAGATAAGATCAAATAGATCATAATCTCATTTGGGGGAAAAAAAATCACTTGTTAAGGAAACTTTTCTTATCCTTAAATACCTGCTTGACTTAGTTGTTTCTGTCAAGATCAGTTTTCACATTAATTTACCATCGTACAACTCCACAACTTAAGAATTAAAATGAGACTTTGGATAAAAATCAGTTCTTGTATTTTCTTGTATTTTGTGTTTACTGGGAATACACGAGGCATAAATTACAGTAATGATGCAGTGGGTTTTATAACAGCATTGACCACACAGAGCAAAATGCCAGTCGTAAGTGGGCGACATACTGAGATGGAGACTTTATGGATGGCAGAGCACATTTCCTCCTGTGCAGGCTGATCTGGTGATCGATAGACCACCAACCTTTTTGAATACAGCACGCTACAGTGAGTGTGATGCAACTGCTGATAAATACAGACAGGGGAGAAATATCATGTGTTACAACAGTTTTCTTAAATGTCAATAAAATCTATAATGACTTACTATAAAACATACTGTAGGTTTTTCCACAAAGGCTGTTATGGAGCTGGTGACAGTCCAAACTTTATAACATTCTCCATGGAGATAGATAAGTTTAATGCCATTCTGTGGAACATTTCAAGCAAAGCAATAATATCTCCATCTCTAAGCCAAGTCACAAGTCAGGTATGTGAAGAGACAAGCCTGTTCACAGTATTTTTTTTAGGATATACGTGGTGGTGGGGCTTTAATTTGCTTTCCTTCATTACCAAATTGACCACCTGTAAGAGGTTTGTATGGAAAAAGTAGACTTAGTAAATAATAATTATGAATAAATAAACACAGTATTTATATAAGTCACTTGTATTCTTTGTTTTCCCTGCCTTCATAGAGAACAATGAGCCTTGATCCAGCCTTGCCACCCCTCCTCTGTCTGTATAAGTCCACACTTCTTCTTTTAGACTTGCATCATAACTCATGTTTCTCCTGCACCCTTCACTAGTTCAATATAGTGCTTTGTGTAGGACTGTGTGATTTATATATCTGTGTTAGGTGGACCAGTGACCAGGGCTGTGCTCCACTGACTGGTGTAATGACAAACTTCAACTACGAGATTATCTCGTTTTAGGTGAAGCTCCATGCATGACACTGCATATATATATATATGCAGTGTCAGTGTCATAAAATTCACATTCAGGTCAGGTCTTTTATAAAGTACTTTTGGACATTTAAGCATTTGTGTTACATGTATTCAATAGTTTCTGTGCATAAAACATCTGGAGTAGTTTAATAAGAGTTTTAGTTTCTAAGAGACATTCTTTGTGAAGGTATTTTGAGCAATGGTACAATGGGTCCAGTGTAGGTGTATGGACTTTAAAAATACCAAGAAGCATTAAAAGATAATTACCACATGGCATCAGCAGGTTTTGAGCTCTCAAGTGGGAGACATCTTAAATATGTTTGATACTTGCACAAATTTTGATGGAAGGAACAAGAATTATAGCATTGTTAAAGGATAGCCCATTGACATTATCCACCTGTTTTTCATGGGAGTCCTCCAATCTAATACTTATGGTGGGAGATAGGAGCAGTAACAACCGTAATAAAATAGTAGTCGAGATATTAGAATAGGTGCAGGTTTGCAAAGCAACTTGGCAGCTTATATAGTTTTCGATGATGCCACTGAAGTAATAAATCTCCTCTTGATATTTTCTTGACCCCTTTCCTTGTAATAAGTTAGCAAAGTGTTTGTCATTCCTCGTCCTCTTTCCATGCCCTTACTTGGGCTAGTTTAGTTTTGCTGTACTTGTTTTTGTGAAGTTTTCTCTCACTCATCTTACAAAACTTTGCACATATCTTTGTCATGACAGTAGCCCCCTAACAACATTTTTAATAATTTAATTTAAGTTATTTCAGTCTTTCATATTAATTATTTAGCATTGTACCTGGAGATAACTGCAATTATGAGCCTTGAATGGAAAACTGTAGCTATACTGATCATAGACATGTTTTTGCATAGTTTTATCATTGCTTCTTATTCAGTCATGCACTTGAACTTGTGTCATGTCTAGTTTTATTTTAGATTCAGTATCTTGGGGTGCATTCACACTTATCCTAGTTTGGTCCTGGTTTTGGTCCAGTTTCAGTACTAATGTACATTTGTTTTGTTCCTGTTCTAATCCTGGTTTAGTCCTGATCTAGTCCAGGTTTATTTCTGCGTTTAGTAATAATAATAATAATAATAATAATAATAATAATAATAATAATAATAATAATAATAATAATAATACATAACACTTGTGTAGCACTTTTCATGACACTCAAAGACGCTTCACATAGATCCAGACAGACACAAACACAAATGAAAGAAACCAAATTAACAGGAGATGCAGTTATTTAAAGGCAGGTGAGTTTTCAGGGCTGTTTTCGGGGCTGTTTTGAAGATAGTGAGTGTAGATGAGTCTCTGATGGGTTTGGGCAGGGAGTTCCAGAGGGTGGGGGCAGCGGCAGAGAATTTAGTATCTCAATATACAGATATTTTTGCCCCACTCTAAATTTAATGTAACTGTGCACAGCCTTAGACTCTATGTCCTGTCAAAATCACATCAACATCAACGTTCAGATTTTGAATGTAAAGTCGAAATTAGTTTTCGGGGCATATATAGCAGAGGCTAATCCCCATCACTGGCTTTATGTCCATATATGGTAATTTGGACTGCTGTGCTCCCTGTTTCCATCTTGCCTGTTAATCCACCGCCAGCTCAAGTGCTTCATGAGCCTCAGCCTTCAGTATACACAAAACACTGAGCAGTCACAGAGCATCCGTCCCTTTGTATCTGAGCGGGTGCCAGGCTTTTTATTTCGTGAGCAGAGCAGTGTAGTGTATGTGTTTGGGTGTTATAATATCCACCATATGAGTCACAGGGTGGAACATTAAGCCTGGATCATCCCCCTTATTTCTCAATAAGCAAACACTTCATTTTGACACATCATTAACGTTACATTATCTTTCATTAGGCGTCTTTGCATTAGTTATGAAATCCCCAGCACACACGAGTACCTCAGATCTCGCTGCTCATACAACACGCAAGAGTCAGTACATATGGGATGGATATGGGATGTTTCTGTTCTTTACATGTACCTGTTACATAATCTCTAGATAACTGGCGTTATACTAGCATGAAAGTATAGTAGCTATAGTATTGATAGCTATTGTAAAGTCTCCCCTTATACGCAGTGGTTTAAATCAATTCAAGATCACAATTATAGAGGTGCCAGATATATAGGAACCTGGATAATAGAGCTTTGTTGTTTTGGAGATGTGCAAAAAATATAATCTTGAGTATATAGGTTATTATAAAAACTTGTTTCAAAGGCTGCAAAAATGTCTGATTAGAAAATAGTAAATATAATTAACTTGCTGTGCACCTTTCTGCTTAATGTACTCCATTTAAATTTTCGTTTTAGAGTATTTTGGATGGATTGCTATATAATTGTCTTTGGATCACCCCCTTTCCCTCAATACAAACTATAGTCCAAAAAAGTACACATGAATGTATCTAGTTGTTTATGTCACTTTACTTTTTATTTTTGTAAGTTTGATTTTATAAAGCTGGTCACATACTAGAGGAATAGTACCATGTTGGGCAATGAACAAAGGTGTCAGTAATCGTGAATAATCTTTAAATTGTGATCTAATAATTATAGTAACCCTAACATAGGTCTGTCAAGATAATTATAATATCGACTTATCGTTCAATATACGAAAGCTGGATCAATATTTATCATGTGTGCTTTTTCTTTGTAGCAGAACATTTTGGTTATTTTTTTTTTTGCAATATGATCAAATTTGCGCTATAGAAGGTTGAATAAAGTTAAACATAAATCTATGACTCATTATAGATATAAACTAATTACTAAGTGTTGCATTCTGCAGTTTAGATATTGCAGCTCATATTTTTTAAATACTGTACATTTAGAATAACCTGGTTCACACCAGACTGATATGTGTAGTACTTTGAGTTGAGTTCTACACATTATGAGTCTGGAACGGCTCTTGCTGAAAGCGTTCAGAAAACGCAGAGTGTCATGACGACTATTTCAATCTGATTGGTTGAAGCATCACAACAGGAACAAGCTGAAAATTTTAACTTTAGCTACATCTATTCTGCAATGTTCCCATTGTGGGACAAATAAAGGATTATCTTATCTTATCTAGTTAAAAGAAAAGCACAGACATATTCCCTGTTCACAAATACCTTCTGCACATTTTTCACAAAGTAAATAGTTTGGATTGATGTACATCTGTCGGCATCTCAGTGTTTGTTTTGTTTTGTTTGGGAGCTTCGCCTTTGGCTTCTGCACAAACCTCAATGCTGCTCTGTGATTGGTCACCCACCACGTGTCGGACCCTACCTTTTTAGGGATAATTCAACTTTATGGTTTAGTTTCAATATTATCGTTTATCATCTATATTTACTTCAGCAATATATCTCAAAATTGTTATCATGACAGGCCTGCACTAAAATTTGTTATTGTGACATCCTTAGTGACAACTTGACCGGTCCTGTGATGACATCAGTATAACACCACATCTTTGCAGGGTGGAGTCTGTCTTTGTCCCTCCAGACTGAACGCATCCATCTACCCGGCAACAACATCGACACTTCTCCTGTTTTCCCCCTCCATCACACACACCACATCCTTCAGTCCCTTCTGCCTATTCATCTCCCTTAGCTGGTTCTCCCTGCTCTTGAGCTATATAAACACTGGCTCACCCAAGCACACCCCAGTGATCTATCAGGGGCTGGCTTTATGGGCTCCCCCCTTCTCCACTGATGGCTCTTTAGCTGTTATCATCCACACTGGGACTATTTGTTATTGTGAGTGTTTGCCCAATATATTTAGACCATTTGCCCATAGCACAGCGGTGACAGGTGGGCATGCTTGATAGAAAGTTATGGCAATGTATTTCACAAGCCGATCAATGACACGTGAAGGATGCAGGTGATAATGAGATTGCTGTATAGGCCCATGTTGAAAAGATGATAGATGTGATGAGAGGAAGAGACAAATTGTTTTCTACTTCACATTCACATTTCCATAAGTCTAGTAATGCTTATGTAAATCAGTGTTCACAGACTTTGTTTTTATTTTATGCTAAAACGTTCAAGGACCCCTTTGGATTTGGCTAATAAGTCTTCATTTTGACCTTGTTTGAGGGTAAACCCACTGGATCTAGTTAGCACTTGGTTTCTGTTGTTTGTGGTATAGGTATAGTTATGGTTTAGTCTAATGGTGAGTTCCAAGCAATTGGTAACTGGGACTTTCTCCACATCTATCTGAAAAATACCTGGAACGCCTCTTGAGCTTGTAATTCCTGCTTGTGAACTCTGGAATAGTCGAGGGACTCCCACTTCACAAACAAGATCAGTTGTGACGTATTACATCAATGACAATCACCATGGAAAAAAAGGATCTGAGCGGTTTACCACAACATAAATGATATAAACATTTCTTATAGATCACAACTGACTCAATTCTGTCAGTTAACATGTGTGAGGCTATGCTATAACATTTACATTTTGATTTCATCATATTGTTTACACAAACGTTAATTTATCTGGAACACTCATTTTGTAATGTTCTTCCTGTGTCTGTGTAGGTCATCTCAGTTTATTCTGATTTCCCTGCTCTATATTTAATATGTAGCCTAGGTTAGCCTGTGGTCAGTGTCTCAGGCCTAACCTTATCTTCAAACACCACATGCCACAAGTCCATTAGTCACCACAATAAGCACTTGTTACAGTGTTTGCTTCATTGGTTTGAATTTGTGAATACCAGTGTCAGATTTCTGTTTTGTCGCTGTGGTGGACTGAAGACAAAACCTCCCGTAAACCAGTAGGTAAATCAATGTGAGGCTGTGAAGTAAACAGAAGCCTCTTGGTCCACTGGGCTGCTCTTTTCATTAGAGCGCGCCAAGCCAGGTACATGCGAGCACATACTGATGTACCTGTGTAAAGCAACTGTTTAAACAACAAACTAGAACAAAAGTGGAGAATCTGCTATTTTTAATTTTTTAAGACTCCCACACTCACTCTTAATTTACCTTTATTAACACAATGACCTCCCTCATTGAAACTGCAGTAATACAGTGACACCACATTTGATTTCACCACACTCATTTTGGGGGTTTTGGCCACAAACCGTAGAATAAGTAACTTTCTCATTTCTTGTGTGTAGAATCCCTCAGTCGTCCAGGTAGAATCCATGGTATTTGCCTTTTTCATTTCTTGGTGGCAGTAGCTCAGTTGGGTGGGAGTGATTGTCCACTGATCAAGGTTGGAGGTTCGAATCCCGCTCAAGACGTAAGAACATCACTGGCTGAGCAGTCAGATCCACTGACCCACACGTTGGCGGTGTGATTCCAGCTTTGAGTGCCTTGAAGGTGGAAAGTGCTACTTAAAAATGTGACCATGTACCATTTCTTATGTCCTCACCTGGAAATTGTATAATAATAATAATAATAATAATAATAATAATGATACATAAATAAATAAATAATAAAACTTTACCAAATGCCCCTGACAACACTTTGGACCTTCTGCCACTGTAATACATAAAGATGATATTATAGCTCTTTATATCCGGCATATCCAGGTGATGGGCGGTGCTGAGGTGATTGATGTAAACATGCATTGTCTGTTGATTAGGTCCACCAGAGGGCACTTATCTAATACTGCCTCTTATTTAAATGCAGCTGCTGTGCTGCTGTTTGCCTTTCTCCACAGAAATGACTTCACTGTCTGGACAGAGAGGACGCATCTGGGACAAGCTCCACAAGGGCGTGTGACAGGTGCAGGCAAAAGAAAATGTAAATGAGAAATTGTGTACTTCCAACTCATAAGTAATTCATACATTTTTTCTGCCTGTTTGAATTCTCTTCAGGCCAGTAGATTCTACACTGTTCAGTCCTTATGCTCAGTGAATACAAGTGCTGGACTTTTAACAGCAATAGTAGGAGGTGGTAATTCTGTGTATCACAGTCCCTGCACGGATGACAGGCAAGTTATGGCAGGACCGGGAGTGCAGCGCTGTCTCGGACGGTGTCATTCCCGGGGCAGGAGGTGATGTGGGTGCAGGATCCCAGCTGACATCTGTCACAAACAATCAGGGCTTTTAAACGCTCTGGAAGTCTGCCACTGCACCTGAGGGTCAAAGGTCACCTCATCTGGCTTTTTCTGAAACAAATTGGAACGATTATAGACACACAAATGCTAAACCCCACATCTTTCTCAATAATAGTTTTTGTTTTATATCACCTTTATCCAGTGTGGACATGCAATCTATTTGTGAAGGTCTCCTTTTGTTTCTAATATTTTTGTAGTTGACTTTTGCAATTATTCAAGCTCCGTAAAATAATTTCAAATGTTAATGCGCTTGTCCTTTGGTTTTATAAAGAAACAATCAACATAGTCTTAATTATTAATTTCTGTTTAAATCATAAGCTACCACAGGCCATATACATTTAAATAGAAGCCAGTGGGAGTTGACAGTCACTTTGTATTACGGAGACAAGTACATTGAAAAGTACAGCCTGCAGAGGAGAGCAAGAAGAATATTGTTGTTTTAAGGTTGTGGTATTTGCTTGGGAGCCACTGTGTGATATTAAAGGTATACATAAGGAAGTGGCATTTATGAGCCTATAGCAAATTCTCTATTTAAAGTTTAAAGCCCATAGAGTAAATTCATTGTCTTTCATAACTTTTATTCACAGCAGCAGCATACTGTGTGGATTAATCAGTGGTACTAACTCAAAATAGCTGCCTCCAGTGCCAGAGACCAAAACCATCTGTTAGTCTTTCTGATACAATCAAACAGAACATATTATAATTGTGTTTGCAATTGTATTTGCAGAGGGAACAAAATACAGCACAGAGTTGTCTTAATTTCAAATTGTATAATCAAATTGGCACTGCTATTTTAATAGTAAATGGCCTATTACCCATTTGGTAAGTTATTTAGTTTGGCAACTATATCTAATTTGCACATCTTCTACAAGTTCAGAACTGAAGAAGCTACTTGGATGAGCTAAGAAACATCTTCACTCAAAAAACCTTTGTCCAGTTGACAAAATTAAATTTTTCTTTTGCTATAAAACAAGGGTGACGTGGTGATCTAATAAGTTAAAATAAGTAAATTACCCCCATTTTATAATATACTGATTTGTTGACCCTTGGAGCTGTATTAGTAATACTGCTACAGATAAGTTTCAAATATGTCACTTGTCTGTAGTGTAAGAAGGACAAAAACTTTTATTGACATGTTTTCCATGGGTACGTTTTTGTTGATCTTGTGTCTTCATGTTTGGGTGTATGTTTATATGTGTGTGTCTCTCTGGGCATCATCAATCTCTCATTGAGCTGGAGCGGGCCTTACGTCTGTGGCTGTCAGCTCTAACCCCCGGGTCACTATCTCTGCAGAATAATGAGACGACATGTCACTCTCTGTTTGAAGTGTTTTTAATGCCACTTAACAAGAAGTTCTTCTACTTTTCCACTTTGAAAACATCCCCAATGACAGCACTTTGCACTAATCCTTCTTACTCCCATCTTTTCTGCTGTAAGTGCAAAACTGGTCTGCCGATGCTTCTTGGCTTGTGTGGAGATTGATTGCAAAGACATTTTTAAGTATAGACAGATGCCTAAGTGAGAATATATGACACTTATGGACAAATATCACATTCACAGCTTGTTTGGGAATCCCCTGGTTATCCATTATTAATATTCAGAAAGCATTTTAGCCAAGGGCAGAGGGCTAACCTT
The DNA here is from genome assembly GCA_029959045.1 of Taenioides sp. WSHXM2023. Lineage (NCBI taxonomy): Eukaryota > Metazoa > Chordata > Actinopteri > Gobiiformes > Gobiidae > Taenioides > Taenioides sp. WSHXM2023. The sequence continues at coordinate 15,287,516 of CM057094.1, forward strand.
GGGCATTCACTGGGATCCAAAAAGTGTGACTGGCCTGATTTATTTGTGTTGATGATGCTTTAGGAACATCATTGTAGTGTCTGGTCCTCAACCATCTTCTCACCAACCATCACCAGATATTCACCTTATTTCAGCACCTGACCACTTTCTGCTAATTATTTACCACTGCTTAACATTCATACACAGAACCCCCCCTAAACTGAATGTCAAGGTTCATGTTTCCAGGGTTTAATGAATGAGGATAATCCTGTTAAGAAGTGGTTCAGGTTGATACTGGTATATGTAAATTTTGGGAGATTTTACAGCTGAGATGTGTTATACAAACAAAGTGCATACATGTTTGAAGTGATTAAATTGTTGAATGAAGAATTTATTTACAGCAAGGGCCATGCTGTTTATGTCCGCTCCAAAAATAGTTTGATAGACCATTTGTTTATCTGGCTGACTGACAGAAGAAGGAACACAAGATTCCCTCTTTCTATGTTCCAATTGGCTCTGTGTACAATGGTAGCCGGCTAGCTCTAGTCAGAGGGACTGTCGGCTCAACCATTTCCGGTATAATGTAATGTCTATGAGGTTTTTTCCGACAGATTAGGCAGCGGACAGAGAGCTGCAGGTGGATGTCACTCAGAGCATGTTAAACACTGTGGAGAAAACTTCTGCTTTTAGCAAGTTAGAGCTTTGTGTCTCAATGCTAATGCTAACTTTAGTGAAAATGTTAAATCTAAAGATGACCCGATTATTTGTAAATGTAGATTATTTCAGTCTGTGGTGTTACTTAAATATTTATTAGGCTCTGAAATTAACATTAGCATTAACACCAACACACAAAGACATAAGATAATTCACAGCAAGCAGTAGTCACAAATCATACTATATCCACTCAATGTAATATTTTAAAATAATCATTTTAAAATAAACCATAACCTAATACCAATAATAAGAGGTAGTGCAGTGAGACTTTAGGTTTCATTGTGATTACCCAGTTAACTATGCCCCAAAAGTTGTTGTTTATATTTCTTTAAATATTGTGTCACGTAGTTTTTTAATGTTATTTTGTGATTCTGTGATTTTATTGAGTCCAAACAATAGAAAACTAAACAGTGATGTTTGTCCCTCTGGCTTTTTGCCCGGTGTCTCTTAATGTGACTTACAACAAGTGTTCCTGTAGTTCACTGCACTGTCCTTTTCCTTATTTCTTGATTCAGTGGTCCCTGCCTCCAGCTCTGTAGACTGCAGCCTCAGACATCATTCTCATCAGCCACTTCACAATTGTCTATTTCGTCTCTAAATCACCAAATCCCCTCCAGCGCTTCATAAATCGATCTGCGCACTTCCACCAATCTCACGCATTCCTCCTAACCTTCATTTGGAATTCACCTCTCCTTGTCTCCTTCCATTTACCACGCACCAGAATCCAATCACTAACCAATGGGCCATATCTGTGAAATATTTTGTTGGTATTAGATGACAGAAAAAACAGAACTTGTAGTTGCTGAGGCCTTCATACTGTTTATTAACCACATAGAGCTTCAAATCAGTTTTAGCAATCAACAGCCTGCCATGCCCTTAACTCAACTTATAGAGATGAGCCTTTGAAATGTACCCTTGCTGAAAATGGTGATAATTTAGCTTGTTTATACAATTTACTTACCACAAATAAGCAAACATAGCATTTTTCACCCCACTCGACAGCCTCATGTGACGGCCCGTGCAGGGTCATAGACTCACAAACAACATGGGCTAATTAGCCATTATGCCACAGCTGTTGTGAGCAGATTCAGAGTTTTACAGTAGGCTAAATATATTTTTTATACTTTTGTTAAATAATTTTAATTAGGTATTGAGTATTTTGGCTATTAAATATTTTATTGGAAAATACTAATCCACGTCCAAGATAACAACACAGTGTCACCAAATTTTTTTTGCACACCCATCTATAACTGTTTATGATCAGGTGCTGCAACATCTCAGGAACAGTGGGAGGAGGTGACCTGGACAATGGTCATTCACTATTTCTTTCATAATCAATTTACCAATTCCTCCTGCTTGGTGTTATTGAAAAGTACCCTACCACACCCTCCTGTTTATGCAAGAGATAACAGCCCTCCACAATAAATATAAACCTACAGCTTCCTATTAGCAAATGAATGTGCATATCAGATATAACCTTTTTTGTGACAGACATCTTATTAAGATTCAGTCTATTGATTCCTAAGAGATATAGCTGTCGTGAGAGTGCTCCCAGTCTCCATTTGGCAGAGGTCAAAGTGCATCTCAAATTTCTCCAATAATCAGCATAATTACATGACTCACAGCTTAATATAGTACAGTTTATGAATAGCTAATAAATGAGGAGACTAAACAATGGACGGATACCAAAATGGCTCCACAGACACAGTTTAACAGATTGTGCCCAAATGTCAGGGCGACTGTGTGAAGAGGAGCGCAGGCAATGGCACTCATGGGAGGAGAAGACATGTAGAAACAGCGCGGGTTCCCCGAGCAGCACCAGCGAGTATTTATAGATCACACGGAGTCTCAAAGTGTCTGACAGCGCTTCCCAACTCCTTATTGCTTTGTTGCAAAAATGCGAAAAACACTGGCGCCAAAAACGCGCAATACTTTCAACATTTACGCCGACCTTCTGTTTAGGTAAGGGTTAACTGATCATTCTATCTGATGCTTTTTGTGTTGTGAATGGATGGATGCTTCTGTGCTGATCAGGGAGTGTGCGTGTGCGCGTAACAGCGGCTGTGAGGGAGAGGAGAGCGAGTGAGAGACGAGCCAAAGGAAAAGTCGCGCGCTTGGTTCAGTCTCTCTACTCCTGGAATCACAGGGCGCACACGCAAACCAGAGACACGCACTCATTCACATTGCACATTTGACATTTCATCCGTCTTACTCCATTATGACATGTTAACGCACGCGGACAAAGACAGAAAAACGCGGTTAGTTAGTTAAGACTAGACACTGTTGTTCTTGAGTTTACATTTCGGCGCACAGCAGCCGCACGAGGAGGGAAAACATGAAAGCGAAAAACCGCGACCAAAGCTTGACGGACTCCAGGGAGCTGGACGGGTCCTATGACCAACTAACCGGTAAGTTAAGAGATATTACAATAAGCATGAACTGACTGCGTTTTGTGTGGAAAAAATATTTTCCATCTATGGATGAAAAGATTCAGTATGGAAAGATGAGAGTAGAGTGAACTTGGTGCGCTTTGGAAAATCTACAACCTGTTATCGAAATATTGGCAACAAATTCCGCCTCACTCGGTGCTTATTATAGGGCCAACTTTGAAGCAGACTTTAATTGTGGCTCTGTATTATGTTTTAGAGTCATAACATTTTCTGACTAGGGCCAATTTTCAAGTAAAACGCACATATTTAATCTCCTCATCCATTGTTGCGCGTGTGGGTGCGTGTGTTGGATAATATTTGGCAATTGGCACATTTACTCTTATTTAAAGTTGCTGAAATGGCTGAGATGGGAGAGAACGTTATTGTTGCTTTGCTAATAATTGGAACATTCTTATAATTGGGAAGATATTTGGGCTTTTAAGCTGTGTAATTTAAATATTATTGTGTTAGTTTTGCCTTGCACGGCCTTGTAAATCATCTCTGGTTCAACTGCGCTGTATCCACACTTAATGAGCGCGAAGGGCACTTAAGGTTTCTATTGGCTTATAATGAAGCGCTCATTGGGAGACAGCGCATCCGTACAGGAATTACTGAGTGGCGTTCTCTTGAGCTGTTTCCACAACATCTCACTGGTTTATTACTGCTTTCATTTAGATCATGAATTCCACATTTGTCTCTTGACCAAGAGATGTCTACAGCTGCATAAAAGCGTGATCACATGAGGATGGTAAAGGCTTGTCCAGACAGCTGGGACCAATTCATTAACAGCTCAACAGTTCTCTTCACATATCTCTTCTTCTGAGGTTTCCTGTGCTATCATTGTATATTTACACATTTTAAGCGAGCCTTTTATCACATGCCCTCATGCATTTATTCAGGTTTGGCAGCAGCACAACACAATCTATTGTGGCTGCATTTTGTTGAGTTTTGTTTATTATTAGAAAACTGAAGGAGGTATACGCAGGTCTGTGTGGGTGAGTGAGCACAGAAGAAGCTGATTTTCTTTCAGCTCTTTGTTGAAAACTTGTTGTAGATGGAAGGTTTTGTTCCACTGAATAAAAGGATCCACTAGACTTAGGCACAGAGGCACCAGGAGTCATGTCAGTCAACCCACAGTGAGCGGACGGACGCGCTTGGACAAACACGCAGCGCTGTATGGCTTCCCTAGACTACACTACACACTTGACTGGTTTGATCCCCTCCACTGCAGCTCCCTGGAAAGACAATTTGAACGAGGTTTATATTTTCCTTTTTATAACCTTGTTTGTTTTTTTGAGAGAGTGGCAAGGTTTGGAGAGGGTGCATTTAGACATTTTGTTTTTTGTCCAAGCAAGTGAAAGACTGGTTGCCTTAATAATTGTAAGCTTTTTTTCTTTAGTGTATCCAAAATAATATTTACCCCTAAACTAGAACTGTTGCAGAATCAGCACTATATCTTGCAGATAGCATAGTATTTATTTCATTTGATTATTTTTCCAGACCAAGGTTTAGTTTGTTTTCATACCAGACAGTTTCAGCTGCTCAGTAGCGATCTTCCTACCGGTGGAGGCAGTATGACAGCACCATCATTCCAACTTCTTCAGGACAGTATCCCAGGTGTGTGAGAGTAAAAAAGCCCCCTCATCCTGGTTTATAGTCCTGTGGGCATGTTTCCTTTTTTCACTTCTCTCTTTAATCCAGCAACGATGTTTGTTGTCCTCTGTCCCAATGATATTTGCTCCATCCCAGCCCATAATGTGGTTCTCTTGATTAGAGATGGCCGATTTAAGTTGTACCTGTTCTGCTTTGTGTTTTGTTGCTTATGTGCGTGCCTTCACTCTTTCCTTCTTGCAAAATCTAATAAAGTAAATTATCTGAAGACTTTTGCACTTTAGAGTATGCAATAGGCCTAGTAATAAACATTATAACAATACTTTTAGGCTCAATTTTCTGGTGCATCCTTGTGTACCTCTCCCCACTCCAAATCACATCTCCACCATCCCGTCTATCAATGGGGTATACTATGCCCACAGTCCACATGATATCCTATGCTTTTTAATAGCTCTGCCAGACAGTTAGAGGCAGATGGTTAGCTACTCATCATGGCCAGGCAATTTGCTCTCAGCGTAAATTTAATGGATTTTTTAAATGTGTATTGCATTGTTAATTGACTGTTCTCAGAACTTTATAATAGCATTGCTATTAGGCATGCTAGCTTCACACATGTTCAATTGCAGATAAGAAAATGGTTGAGGATTATAGGTCTCAAACATGTGATGGTTACATTTGTACAAGGAAAGAGGAACCGCATACATCGTGTGGGTCTATCATGTAAAAATAGGTTCCTAAGCATGTTTTCTTGTGTGGGAATGACAGGTGAGTCATTCTAACCTGTAAGCCAGTTAGCGGTGGAAGATCTGAGCTAAAACATGTGTGAAAGAGCAACGGGCTGCCCTTTGTCACTTAATGGTGGCGTGGGTGTTTTCCAATAAGCATTTTGAGTGAAATTTACCTCTCTAGGAATAGCTCTGTCCTATATGATACAGTGTAGTCAGGAGATCTCCACTCTGTTCTGGCACTCCCCATTGAGTTTAGCTGGAGAGGAGAGAGAGGCGAAAGGTAATTATTGAAGCACGGTGCACTAATCTCCTTCACCACCTCACGAGTCACACTCAAGAGGAATCAGATCACCTGCACATTACACATGCACAATGGCTTCTGCACATATGCACACACAGGCATTATCCCAGTCTCATATTATACTGTGTCTCTGAGAATGGACCAGAAGATTATGTCAAACTACATCAGCTCCAGGGAGAAGTCAACTAAGTCTATCATGTGGTTGATTCAAACACAATGTGCAGTCACTATTGAGTTTGTTTCATTAATACAGTGTCAAATTAAATGGGAAAAGTACGCATTTTAATGGTGCACTATGTAAGTTTTCTGGTGGAACATCTAATCCATGGCATCTAAAGGTATCCTGCATTTATTCCATTCTATTACATTTTATTGCTCAAAAGACCTTGAAAAACATGCATTTTTACAGTGAGCAGGCATTTCTTTCCATAGATCTGACCTGCAACTTGGCCTGGTCTTAATGGAAATAGCTAAATTTAATGACATACTGTGGAACATTTTAAACTTTATCCTATATAAAGGATGCTGGAAATGATAATTAGATTATTATACAGTTTAGAATATTTTCTGGATCGTTAAAATGCATGCAGATGCATAATGGCGATGATTTGAGGTTAACATTTGCATAATAATGTGATTGGGTTGTGGTAATTTGCATCTCTGATTCATTTTTGGCAGAACAAAATGAATGGACATTGGTGGTTTGAATGTACTAATTGCTGTATTATGCAGGATTCTGATGGAAAATGAAAAACTAAATTGCACAATAGAAATTTTTTTTTGCATGATGTGTTTTTAGATACTCTGTGTAAATTACACTGGCTGCAGCTGGAAATACCTGCTGATGAAAATGAAAAAAGAAAAGAAGAAATTGCTATGGTTACTTACCTGCATCATCATTAAGCTTGTGCCTCAAAAAGTATGTCCTTGTTTGGTCACTAAATTATACTTAATCCACATTAATTCCACTGACACCTACAGAACTATATTTATCCAATATCTAATTCCAATTATATTTGTGACCCAAGACCATGTTTAAGGTCTAAACTACAGGTACAACCAGATTTTCACAGTAATCATCCTATTACCTAAATAATTGCAGCTTTTGCAATATGATCATTGTGGCAACTCAAATTGTGATTGTGTTTCGATTACAATATATTGTGCAGCCTTAGTACGTATATGTACTGAGTTTCGTTCAAAAGTTACACTACTCATAACATTTTTTTCCATGAAGATAAAACTTGATCCAATTTATTTTTGAAACTTGCAGTGAACAAAGACTAAGGACAAACTTAAACCCCTGTGTTATTCAGGCCTTTTGGCCTTTTGTATTGCTCCTGTTAATGAGCTAAATTGCCATTGGGCTCATTGTCAGCTCAGACCTCTGTCTGGACCCAAAGTGGCACCGGGGGCGAGGGCAGAGGTGTCCAGGTGAAGGTCATTATCTGGTCATGATTTACAGCCTGACCGATGCTGAGCCCTGTGGTGAAAAACATAATTAGCCAGACTATAGCTATTCTCAGGGAGAGATAGTCTTATAATTGAGACTGTCACAGTAACTTTAGCCTATAGTCACCTGCAGAAACGTGACAGTTTCTTGCTGGAGCCTGGGTAGCACTGGCTCTAATTAAAAGCCTTGATGTAAAGTGCTATGTGATGCGTTGGGACACGGGTGACGTGGTGCTAGCTCGCTGTCGGTTGAGTCTCAGGATAGGCCAGTCCTGGGTTTTCCTCAGGAAGCACCAGTGATGAAGAATGACTCCTCTCCTCCACAGCGGAACTGCTCAGAGTGCTGTAATGATCTGTCACAAAGCTTACATCACAGAATACACATAAAGAAGTGATGCTTTGTATGTCTTGTACATGTGAAGGAATTGACAAATAAAGGCATTCATTCATTCATTCAAAGTGGGAAAAATACATACTGATGATAATTTACAGTATTTGAAAATAAGGGGGAATCCTTAATGGTGTGGCTTTTCAGTGAAAAATTACTTCTCTTGGCTGTGCAAAGAGACTGCACACCACAAGCTAAAAGTTCTGAGCGCACCTCGTGTCAGCTGTTTCCTGTCTAGAGAAAAACTGTCTTTGAAACTCTAAAGTGTTCAAAAGATCAGAGCATTGCAGTTCTTTCTTGATTAGATGCAAAACTGTGTTATTATTTGTGAAATGTGGTGCAGTAGTTCAGATAAATGCTTTCAGTGCACGAAAGGCTGGTGATAAATGACACAGGAGTCACTATCGCTAATCTACAGCAGCCTCGGTGTGTGGATTTATGTAAACAGACACATGAGGATCTAATCTTGCCTTTGTGCTTAACCTGGACTATTAGCACTGTTTTGTAGAGTTAATGTCATTATTTGCAGAGAACAAATTTGAATGGATAATATGGAGAATTTTTTGAACACTTCTTGAGCACTTGACCTTATAAGAAGAGTATTTTTTTACAGATATCATCAGCCTGGTAAAGTGCAAAAGTGGAAAATGACACTAAAATGACACAGCGAGTTGCATTTACCATGAAGCTGCCCATCGTCGGTGGTACTCTGTGGGTGTTGTTTGGCCTGTTATAGAACTGCTGCCAATCATATAGCTGTAAAGCACAAGAGCCATCCATCCCACAGTCCTTTAATGATACTGCACTAGACCCACTTTAGCTCTTAGTAACATTTGCATTGGAAGTTTAAGTGAATTTGGTGTCATCTTGAGGAACTATAATGGTCTGTCCATCGGTTCCTCCCTCCATGCTCTCCTCCAGTGTCCCTGCTGGATTTGGGCTTGACAGTGCACACTTAAGCTCATTCTCTCTCACTCTATAGCGCTATCACACAGCCTTACCACCCCCACACTCTGTCTCCGCACTCGCATATCAGATTATATAATAACATCATATATATTTCTGTCTCTAAGTGTCGTCAGCCGTTCACTTTGGCTCATGCTCCCATATCCACTTCCATTGTATTTTCATGACTATGTTTTACATGCTACATACATTAGACAATGTACAAAGACATCAATACTTACTCATTGTTCAGGTGAGCTATAAAAAGACAATGCATTCTCAACACTAAATGTTTGTCACCATGGTAAAAAGATATTATCATTAACTCCTCAGACAACATGTTTTTATTTATTATGAACATAAATTTGAAATCTACTCCCAACATCATATTGCACCTTGGGAAGTGAACTATAAATTAACTTAGGCTAGGGGTGACTGATTGATGACCCTGAAAAAAGAATCCCCCATAAACCCTTTCTTGCTGTGATTACACATTGGAAAAATATCCAATTGAGCTAATGAGCATTGAAATTAGATTTTCAGTTTAAGGTAGGTGAGATATACTTTATTGAGTCCTCATGAGGGAATTTCATTTCTCTGCATTTGACCCATCCTTCACTGCAGCTGAGACAACCTGTCAGGTGCAGTGAGCCGGCGCAGCAAAACGCCAGGGGACCCATCTCTGGATCATGGCTCATGACCACCTTAGCTGGAGGATTTGACCTATCTACCTATATTATGTTGTAATAGGATTCTGTTCACAGTGCCCATTTTGGAGGAGCGTTAACATTTGACATTTAACACATATGAGTTTCAAACATGCTTGTAGAGGTCTAAACTGGTGTAGTAGGTTTTGAGCGTAACAGTCATGAGTCATGACATGTCTTGTCTTAAACAAATGCAGTGGTTACATTTTGCTCCTTGTGAAAGTTGAAATTGCTGTCTAGATTTTATTGGGATCTATCTTCCAGCTTACAGCTCTTCCAGTATTACTTGTGTTGCCAACCATTCCCAACTTACCATTAGAAACCTATGCATGCAAAGACATCTGCTTTCAAAAGTATCCTCAGATTAAATTCATCATCTATGGCTCCATTGTTATAGCGTGGTGTAAGCATGTTCCTCTAACCCTTCTCCCCCATGTCCAATTCTTTCAAGTCAAGGCCCAGCTGTAGCTTAATAGGAGTGGAAGCCACAATCAATCCTAACGAGTTTTAATCTTTGACCGAATCTACAGAGGGCCAGGCGATCGTTAATTAAAATAAGCTTCTGCTCACCTCTCCCTTTGGCCCTACCTCCCTGGTGCCTAGAGGAGCTGAGGATGGAGAACAAAGTGGTGAGGAGCTATAGGAAGAGAGAGGGAGTTTGGCTGAGAAAAGTCAGTGGCCTTCTTGGATTGATGAAGAAATGATCAATCAGGCTAGTGAGAGATCAGGTAGGTAGTAATATTTAGTGCTTAATTGCGATGTTGGTTTGTCAGGGATATTTTTGTCAAGGATATTTTGAGTGAAAATGTGAGCGATTTTGATTAGGGCTTGTTTGTCTACTGTCAGTCAAACAAACATCAACATTAAGAGTGCATAGCCTGCTTCCTTGTCTCCTTTGGATTCATCAGTATGGGCTATGGATCAGAGGATTGACCAAGCTGTGTAAGTGCATTACATTGTAAGTGGTGACCCCGGTGCCCTTGCTTTGTTCTGTTTGACTTGTTGAAAGAGAGTGAGAAAGTGAGTCCTCTGTCGTCAGCGGTTATCTTTGTACGGCTCAGATACAGACAGAGGAGTAGAGGATGCTGTGTGAAGGCTGTGTCAAGAGCATGTCTTACCATCAGGGACACTCGCAAATCTTTGGTAAATGAAAAATCACTTCTTGAAATTGAAAAGGATTGAATTGGAGGTTTTCATGATGCATGCATTAATAATGTGTTGACTTTAGGCATGCCTGCAGCGAGTGTCAAAACTAATGTATTCATTTTGAACACACAAAGCTAAGATGTACTTCTCACAGATGCACTTAGATTTTCTTGCTCAAAAACTTAATGTGACGTGAATAAAACATAATGCATCTTGAAAACCTTCATTTTTCTCCATTTCTAAACTGTGTTAAATCTGGTGACAGTTAAAAAGGGAAAGATTGCAAGTAATGATGCCCCACACAAATAGAAACTTCATTTTGCAGAAAATAAAGACTGATCACTGTCCACCAACTCTCCAAAGGTTTCTAAACTATATTAGACAATCAAAAGAACATTTGGGTTACTGTAAACGCTGATGGTAACTGTATATATAGAGACAAAAATCTCCGACCAAAGTCTAAAAAGTTCCTGCATAAATTATCTTACTGTCAGCTGTTGCCTTGGTGATTTCTGTCCATCATTATTGTCTCTGAGGCCTCTTTTGTGCTGCTGACCTAAAATGGCAGCCTCCGTCACTGCCTGTGTAAGCCTGGGGCAGGATGTCATAGGGGACGCTTCCTGTCAGCTCACTCTTTATCTCTTTGGAGAGATGCTTAAGTCAGCCACATTTTCCAGCTAAATATGCACGCTGTACAAGTTTGACCCTTATTTGGTCTTATTGCATTCTGCTTGTTCTGGCGTCTTCACTGGTTTAATATGCAGTGTTGGGCAAGTTACTTCTAAACTATTATGCGTTATTTATTACTTGTTACTTGTCATTTCAAAGTAATTTGTTACATTACAATATTACTGTATTTAAAATGTAAGGCATTACACTACTATTGCATTACTTTTAAGTTAGTTTTAAGTTAAATAACTGGAAATATGGATTTGGCTAAATGTAGCTCATGATGCTGAATTAGCTCATCACACACCCAGTGGAAGGTGATGTGGTTCTGACTGAGCTACACTTACGGTTAAAAACAGTAGAATATAATAATTACAGCGATGGCTTAGGGCACAGTACAAGGAACAATCACAAGAACAGACAAAAGGTCAAAATCTGGCAAATTGTGATAGAAATACTGTAACTTTAGACCTTGAACGACTTTTAAACGTGCGACAAAAAGTGCACACAACACACGCGAGGAAAATCTTATGAAACTTAAAATCTCTGATTGCAAAGACTGCAGAGGCATATGGCTGTGGACCACAGGCTAAAGTTGTGAGCGCGATCACGTCAGCTGTTTACTGTCTACAGTAAAACCAATGGCTTTGAGACTCTTAAGCGTTCAAAAGATCAGAGCACTGCACTTCTAGTTTAGATAAGTCAAAACTGTGTTATTATTATTTGTGAAATCTGGTACAATACTTCAGATAGATGATTTTTAAAGCACAGAAGGCTGGAGATAAAATACACAGGAAGTAGAGTGACTATTGCTAATCTGCAGCTTCACCGCGATTCGTGCACAGTGTGGATGTAAACGGACACATGTGAGGAGCTACTCTCGCTTTTTACTTTCAAACTTTTCACACCTCAAACTGGATTAACAGTGCTGTTTTGTGGACTGGATGTCATTATTTGCGGAGAGGACAATTTCTATGGATTATGTGGATGAGATGCTGCAGTTTGAATTTAAAACTTTATGAGAGGTGAGTAATAAAGTCTTCTCATTATTTTCACTCTATCCCTAGTTTGTATCTTGTATCTCTGTGTCCGTCACTCCCCTGCCCCGACGCTCTGTTTTATTGGCTGTTGTCGTAGTGTTGCTGATGTTTGGTGGTTACGATCTGACAGAGCTGCTCAGAAGCACACTGACACACACACACACATGCACGCATGCACGCACGCACACACACACACACACACACACACACACACACAAAGACACAAAGTTGGGTCATGCCTCCCCGAACTCGGGGAGAAGCAAATTTCAGCCAAAATCGGGCAGATTCTCCTGTGGTGTGTGGCGGCCTTTAGCCTTGCTTAACTTGTCATCATTGCTGCTAGTCGTAACACGGCTCTTACTGATAATTTTCTGAAAAGCTGGCGATTCCACTGTTGAAAGCGGTGGCATATCTTCATACCCCTGTGAGTCTCCTAACCTCTTGAGGCTGAAGAATCTCAGAGCGGGAGAACTTTCATTTTGGATGCTTTGTGGTTTTGTCGACACTCTCATCCTCCGCTTGCTTCCTTGCTAACTTCATGTTACTATGGCATTGGCCCCTCTGTAAATGTTTAGTTAAATTACTGGTGCTATTTCGAGAAGTGGACAGTTCTTTAGGTTTGGCACACAAAGTGCATTTGACTACGATGATCTTCATATCCTTATACTTAAAGTAATGAGCGTATGCCCATCTGGAGAATGTGCTATCCTGCGTTAGATTATCTGCAGGTTCTTCATCTCTCTCTTCTGTCTGACTAGCCTAAAGGAAAATGAAGTGAAACATATTGCGCGGACGGTTCACCGCTGCTGATCTCGCGGTGATTTTAGCAAATTTGTATGAAGAAAAACAAAAAATCCACCACCAATCCAGGTTAAAATGCACTGTGACACATGTTACTGACATTTGTACTGAGTAAAATATTACATTTTTTTTCTGTAATGCCATACATTACTGCGTTACAGCAAAAAGCAATGCATTACAGTAATTTGTTACTTTTGTAACGTGTTACTCCCAACACTGTTAATATGAGAGGAGATGCAGATGCTGAACTGTGGGTTTTGAGCTGTGTCCCTGCTTGTCCTGACTCTATTACACTATGGTCTATTGGAGCAGTCTGCTGTTACACTGCTGAAGATATCCCAAATTGCACTCTTGTATATCCTAAAGATGTGGACTATAGTTCAACAACATGGCCGTGTGCATGGAAATCCATTTGCTTTTATATTCCTTGGTGCACAAAACTCTCCCTGGGCCTGTTGGAGCTGAAAATCCATTTCCCCATGTGGCCCTGGTAAAGCGATTACTGTGCACGCTCCATCGGGCTGTCCCCAAACACACAGAGCTGGCACCAGAATACTAACATAGCTAATGGACTTGACCAATCAACACAGAGCTAATGCTAACTCACACACTCAGTCACATAAGCCTCTGACTGATGAGAGGGGGGACAGACACGACAGTAGAGAGATTGGCCCGATGGTTCTGACAAGGCCATCAAACACAAGACTGTGCCATAGAAGTTCAAAATTATACAAGGAGTCGCTGCTGTAAAATAAGAGTTGCATAAAAATGTATTGTTTATGTCATTATGTATAATGGGCTTTTGACATGTATTCACCCTCAACATTCAAATAAACAATTTTAAACTCCATACACCTTCACTAGAGTCATTTGGATGATTTCAGCCCTGGAACTGCTAATCTGTACTAAACAAAAGCTAAAAGACAGTTGTTAACTCGAAAACTATCACTACATGACATCACAAGGTGGAACAGAGCATTTTGAGCTTTTGAGATGTGGACAGATTAATAATAAAGGATTACTCAAACATTTGTGAATGAAAAAAAAGACAACTCCAGGTTTGTTTTTGATAAGATGACGTTATTACATGTCTTAAAGCTCACAATTGGTGGTTTTCAGATTCTAGACTGTGATGATGTCCCATAAGGGGGCAAGAGACAGATTTTCTTATTGATTACATTGTATTTTGCCAAGAAATTTCCAAAAGCTAAATTCACAAATGTTGAACCTAGTATTTTCAATTATTTACTAAACCCAAGAACTCACTGTATTACAACATGATTTTGCACATTAACCATATTAATTTTAGCTGCCCCCCCATCTGTATTATTTAATATTGGCCTATAGACTGCTATGATGTCATTTGAAACCCAGGAATAGTCAATTTTGTGTAATAATAATATAGGACCTTTAAATGTATTAGCTGTGCGATAATGACATAATAACTATAATGCTATATATACTATAAGAGCAGGGGAGACTTTTCATTAGTAATTGAGCTGAGCTTCTAAAGGGCAGTTATTAAAACCATGTCATACAAGAACTTCTGTAACGCATCCTTATAATTTCACTTCATTAACCATTCAATTTATGCATGCAGAGACTTCTCATATAGACTCGCCAGCTTGATGTGGACTCAGTGAAATTGTATGTCTGAATGACCTAAAGGTATAGCCTTCTCTTCTTCTACTGAAGTCTATAATGAATGTAGTATGTGTGACCATGATTAAATCCTATAGCCCTGTGGACTTACAAATGACTGAATACATTATAGAGTTTAATGGTTCTCAAAGAAAATAAATATGAAGGTTGGTTTGAATTTTATAGTGAGATGTTTTCTCCTAACAAGGGTGATACAAGGATATGAGAAGTCATTAGGGGGGCAAAGATTATTAATGAGCCATGTGTTAAAATGGTGCTTTGAAATCTAGCGCGTAGTTTCCTTCCTGGTTGTTCCTGTGTGTCTCTTGTATGTTTCACGATCAAACAGATCTTTGCTCTTAGGAATAATGACACTCCAGACTCTGAGAGGGATAAGCACAGTTTGATTAAAGCACTCAATAAAAATGTATTTTCATGTGCATTAATATGGAGCTCTCAGAGAGGTCATATTCAGATTAACGTGATGAACTCTTTGTTCTTCAGTATAGTTTTGTTGATGATTTGTGTTAATGTGTTTTTAATCTGATTAAGTGCTTGTATGGTGACTGTTATAACCCTTGCATTTTTTTATATCAACTTTGATCATACCTTAGCCTGTCACGGTAGTTACTATTTTGACTTATTGTTCCATGTATAAAAACTGGAACAGTATATATTTTTAGCTCAATAGTTATCATGGGGACTTTTTCTTTGCAATAATTGGGAGATTTTTGTTATTTTTGTTACAATACAATTAGATTTGAGCTGTAGAGGGTTGAATAAGTAACTTTTATGGCTAATTATTGCTTCATTCTCAAGCCTTTTAATGAGACTGTCTATTTAAAATTGGTTTACTGGGATTATCCTGCATTTTTGTTATAGTGTCAGTGGCATAAAGTAGTTTCAATTTTTTCCTTTATGGTGGTATTTTTCTGTAACAATAAATCCTGCTTCAATATTTGTTATGGTGACAGGCCTAATAATACCGTCAAGAAATATATATCAGTAATGGGTAGAGGTGGGAGATACCTTTTAAAAATGTGTCATACTTGCTGCTTTGGATGTATGCAAATTTAATTGAACTGCATTGAGTATATTGTCTGTAAACCTAGAGCTATAAAAAGGTTCAGCGTAAAATATAAATGAAACAAACTTGCTGTGTAATCTTCTAAAGGTGATATTTCTACACTGCCTTCAATTGTGTTGTTCATTCATTTTTGTGAATAAAGCTCAGCCCTTACAGAGTTACAGGCACATTTTTGAACATGATGGATTGCCATAATATTTTACGTGTTGAATTACGAACACATTTTGTAATACATTTTAGTTTTGGATCGATATCCAGGTCTATGACACTATTTGTCTTGTTCACATTTTTTGCTGTATGAATTGAAACCTTCACAAATTCATCTTTTGATTGTTTGACTTCAATAGGGCAACAGTAAATAATCCGGGCACCACTTTTCATCTTTTTATTCTATTTCACTCCTGTCACAACCTCAGAATTGCTACCTTGGATTGGCACAAAAGTTACACTTGGATGATTATTTCTACCACAGACTCTAAGCTTGGGTTATTTTGATGAAATTTGGTTTGTTTGACTGTTTTCATAAACTGTTTCATGTTTTGAGTAAAGTGGGAAGAATGGAGAAAGTGTTTTTGTACTTCAGCCAATGCTTTATTAAGGTGCATCTTTTGGAGGAACAACACCAGATTTTAGCAAGTAAAGTAAACCTTATAATGCACTAATTTCCATTCAGTGCTAGACCTAAATCTATAGCGTATCTTTAGCTTTAGTGTTATTTTAGACAATATCTATGTGCTGTTACCTTGGCGTTTTGGTACTACCCAACTGATTCTCCAATACATGATCTTGTGCTTTTTTAAGAGTTGTGTCTCATTCTGCTGCTCCTCAGAGGGGCAGAGGTGATTAGGATGGAGGTGCGCTTAACAGCTGAAGCCAAAGTCCTCATGCTTGGATGCCTCTAACTCACAGGTCTGAATTAATGTCTCAAGTGTCCTGGAGCTTTTAACACAATACTAGATTCACTCACCATAACTACTGAGGTTCAGTGAGGTCAAATAATAGCACTGTACTTATCAGAGGTGGGAAGAGCAGCCACAAATTGTACTAAAGTATAGAGTAGTGTCAAAAATAATAAGTACAAAGTAGTGGTTAAAGAAATTCCTTAAGTATGTAAGTAAAAAACTTATTTATGGGAGACTTAAGTAAGTGCAGTAAGAGCTGCCAGGTTGTAACATCTGATAATAATTTTAAAGTTAATGGAACTGGAAGAACACAATGTTAAATAATGCATTCATCTCATTTTAAAGGGTAGACCAGATAATTAAATGATAAAAAATTATAACTGAAGGATCGGTGCAAGAAACACATGTTCAGATCATGTAATGTTGGCACATAAAGTTTGTCATGATTTTACAGACTAACCTAAACTTTTACTGTGTACCATTAGCAGTAAAATATTATTCAAATAGAGGCAAAATTATGTTGTCTGGTAACTAGTAGAATTTTATTTAAAAGTTGCTACCCATCTCTGGTACTTACACTATCAACTGTCCAAATATGGTTTTATGTAGCATCTTATTATCATGTCTTTGTACTTTACATTTGATAGGGAGGAGGTGAAGCATTCTCACACTGCCCACATATTCACAAGCACATTTAAGACAGAACAGTAAAAAGAAAGACATAAGTTTTCACACGTTTTTATAAAGTAGACATTTCCCTTTTGTTCACAGATAGAAAAAGTACTTTATTTATCAGGTTTGTATGTTTTACTATATTTTTTTACAACTACAACATCCTCCATATGTGAGCAGTTGGCTTTTTCCCCCATTGATTATTCTAAAAATTGCCTTGAAATGTCTATATGCATTAGACCATGTAACTTATTAACATTGTCATTTGCTCTGCCCCTTTAAGAGTGCACTGATATGTATTTAATTTGTAATTTATGCAGTATGGCAGAAGCGGAGGCCAGTCTGATCAGATCAAAGATGAGTGCTGTGTGAGGGGCCTTCATGTGAGTTTAAAAAACAGGCAGAAATAGTTCATTTGAAGCCATCTCAAGAGGTTCTCAAAAGACACCATCAAGGTAAAAATCCGGAAGCTGATACAAGCCCCCATCCTCCCAAAGTTTGTGGCATTGAACATAGTGAAGTTTTAATGAATATAGTCAGAGGAATTGGGTTGCATCGTGGTTTGTGGTTGGTTTTTTAGTAGTGGTGGTTTTCATAATATTGTTTCAACACTGCAGCTGTGTCCTTAGGCAAGACATTTCACCTCTGATTGGTGGTGGTCAGAGGGGCCGATGGCACAGATGGACAGCCTCACTTCTGCCCATCTACCCCAGGGCAGACAGAAGTAGCTTACTACCATCACCCAGTGTGAAGTGAATGAGTGATTCATTGTCATCTTTGAGTCATCTTTGAGTTTGAAAAAAATGAAGATAGAAAGCAGATGCATTATGTTTATTATTATTAGTACATATACATTTTCCAGATACTTTCTATGAATAAATGAGAAAAGACAATGACTTTTATATCATTAAAGGTCCTTATTAGTCTCCAAAGCTGAAAATGCTCTGTTCCACCTTGTGATGTCATTAACAGCTACTTTTTACATTTTGCATAGAAGAGATGAGCAATTCCATAGCTGAAATGATCCTAATAATTCAAAGTGAAGTGAATGTGTTTAAAAACACAGTGGAGCACTTCCTATATTACCACATGACATCACAAGGTGGACCAGAGTGAAGAGAAGAACTCTGTGCAGGCTTTGTGTGTTAAACATGTGTGAATGAAACACAACACAGCTCCAGCTAAGTTTTTGATGAGGAGACAACATTATATATAAATCAGAATATAGTGTAATACAGGCCCTTTAATCAGTATAACTTTATTCAAATGTCGCCTGATGCCCTCCCTTCATAGGGCAGGTGAGAGTGATCTGATCCAGCTGTTCCCTGTCACCACCTCTAAGTCCCTCTGTCACCACAGGCCTGCCCCTATAGCACTCATGGAAACTCATTGTGGTCCTGCCTTTATATTACATCCTTATATAAATCTGCATGTTATATCATCCCAATCATCCAGTCATAATAAAGTCCTCTTGACACCACACTGGGCAATTTAACACGTGTCATCACCAAATTAACACATGTTGATTCCCAGACAACAGACTGATGATGTATTTTTTTTTTTCAGTTGCTACCTTTCCCAATGCAATAGAAGCCTGATCTCGCCAAGTCATCTGGTGCAGCCTTGTCTTCTATCTATTAATGTGAAGTGGCTCTACACTGCTCTTGAGGGAACACATTTGTTGATCTTGCATAACAAACAAATCAAATACAACTTGGCAACAGTCTGTGTCTATTAGTAATTATCGCGTGTTATATGGAACAGAGGAAAATCGTGTAGCTTGCAAGATTTACTGCTCCACTGTGGTCTATGAGAGACAGAGATAGAGGTGTATGTGTCTATAGCAGACAGGTGTGTGTTCCCAAGTTACAGAAGCGCAGATGAAATGTTCCTTTCAGTGCCTCTGTTCAGATTTTGTGCTGAAATAATCCTCTTTTAGACAGGCAGAGGGCTATAGATAGAATTGCTACTCTCTTCTCTTACTAACCATTTTTACTTTTAGATTTTTAATGACCTAAATACAAGCTGCGATTACAATTCACAAGGGTCATAAAAGAATAGTTCAAGTACATTTATGGATTTACAAGATATTTCTCTGTTAAGTGGGTCTTGCTATTTTATTTGAAGGAAGCAGGTTCAAACTTTGGCCAACTGCCAAAAATGTAAAAATTTGTCTTGCTTCTGTGGAGTCGTCACCGCAGGTTTTCCCCAGCTTCTCGCACCTCTCAAAGACATGCATGTGTTTAATGGTGAACACACAATGAATTCTGAGTGAAGTTAGACAGAATAGTTGACTGTCTTGGTATTTTTGTATGGGAAACTTGATACAATGGTAATGTAGGGAATGTGGAGGGACAAAATTGGCCTTACAGGGATTGTATTTTTTGTATGAACTGTACCAGATGAGCCTTTGAGACTTTATTGTATCTGGTTCTGCATCGAACACATCCATCATGTAGTCTCATGTACCTGTCAAGCCCTCAGCCCACCTGCACCCAGATCCTGCCAACATTCACTAACCCAATCACATTCCACAACCCCAGATGGTCGCGCTGTGTGGAATACATCACATACATCTATGACATGTCAATTTACGCTTGGTATTTTTACAGCAGAGTCTGGATTTGGAGTGGCAATGACATTTTAATGTGAGCAGATAAAAATACTTATCTTGGGGAGATTCATCAAAGAAAATATTTTAAATCATGTCATGTCAAGTAGCAGATTAATGGTGCACAATGAAACTTCAAGAGGAATGTCCGCTACTTGCAAGTCTCAATGTTGATGTTATTGCTTTTCCAGAAATGCTCCACAGTATGATATTAAACTTGTCTGTCTCCATGGAAACAAGCAAGTGGTGCCAGGCAAAATTACAGGTCCTGACCTGAGTAGATGCAGCCTGCTTACAGTAAGAAGAGATATATAAATATGTGTTTCTGCTGCACCACCAGGTCTAAAGACCACGGTCAGATTAAATGACAATTCCAATGGGTTTGACACAGGCATTGATGAAACTATAAAAGATTTCAACAGCCAAAATCCAGCTCTATCCTGATGAAAAGAGTCAAAGATTAACAGTGACACAAGATAAGATCGAGCAGATAAATGGTATTCTGCGCTTTGTGGGTTTGACTGTGGAGTGATGCACGAGAAGGGCTGCCCTCTTGTTCTGACGACGCAATTTCTCTCTCATTTATTTGTCACAGAAAATCCTTCTCTCTCTCCTCTGTCTGAGTCTGTGATGTGTGATCCTCATTGTGCCGGTGATGACAGAGTGTCTATGACAACAAGCCTCTTCACCTCTTTTATCTGCCCCTCTCTCGGCCTCTCTCGCCCCCATGCTCGGGAGCACAAAGGCTGTTTTCTGTCATGTGGAGACAGCCGCTGTGTCACCGTGTCAAAGTATAGGTTTCCACTGCACTCACTCCTCTCTGATTATGTATTATGGCAGTTACCCCCGCGCAGATGATTGCACAATAGGACTGAGTGCGCACACAAATACAGAGTAACTTTTCTGAAATGTAGATCATAAGAAGAGCTATTTAGTTATTTTGAGTTTTACAGTTTGAGAGAGGTTAAAGGTGCACTGCGTAACTTTCCTAGTGGGGGGTCTGTCACCTGCTTGTCTCCATGGAGATGTTAAAATGTTCCATGATATGACATTAAACTTATCTAAAAATCTGACCTGTAATGTAGCCTGGTTGTAGCCACTTGAGATAGATAGGTTTAATGTCTACCATCTCTACATTCTAGACAAAGCATTAACATCTCCATGGAGACAAGCAGGTGATGGACCTTCCAGCAAAAAGTTCCACAGTGCACCTTTAAAATTCCCTGTATATTAGATTTTGATCCATGGGTGAAGAACATGTTTTAGCTTAAACTATTAGCGCCGTCCACTTAGTCCTTTCTCTCACTGTGATATGCATCATGACAAAAAACAGCTGTTTCGGAAAATCATGGGCAGTTGCTTCCATATGGTTCTCATCCAACAAAATGCCTTGTTCAGTTTCAGTGAAAAACTCAGTATATTTGTTTTCACAACACAGGGCCTGTTTTTGAACTAGAGGAAGTACAAGATAGGTTCATTCCTGAATTGTGAATCAAATTGAAGTTTGTAGGTAAAAGGGGCAGGATTCATGGTACATTAGGATTCATAGATACATATGGTCACAGCTGATAATTTTAAGTGTATCGTGTGTTGTATATGCTTTTTCCTTCAAAGTGAAATTCTTGACTATTTGCCAATAACAAATGCAAAACTGACTAAGCATCTAAAAAAGGTTAACGTATTGACTACCTCACAAAGTGAACTGCTGTGGACTTCTGGCATTATGCACCATCGTCTTGTCTGTTTTGCAGCCAAGCTTGTGGATGTTTAGTGTTTTTACGTGTGTAATGGGTTAGTTCTTGGAAAAACTACTGTTAGCTCTGAGTCACAGCACAGTTCTCTACCTTACAAATGGAAGAGTATTTCTGGTGTCCTTGTCTATGTCTCTGTGACCTTATTGAAGTTTTTTAGAGACTAAGATCTTTGGCAGGTTATTGACAGATGGGGTTTGATAATAGCACACACACGCACACACACACGCACACACACACACGCACACACACACACACACACACACACGCACACACACACACACACACACACACACACACGCACACACACCCACATGCACACACACACACACACACACACACACACACAAACAGACGCTCTGAGGAAACAGCTCTATTCAAAAAGGTGTTTAACCACAATTTCTGCCTTCTCCGCTGTTCCATTCATGGGGGGCAGCGGGTCTTATCAAGCCGAGCAGCTGTGTTTTGGATTGGGCATCTCGGGGTCCCTTCTCTCCTTGTGTGAGGAGAGAGAGGGCACAGATTTGGCACGCTTCACACACACTCACAAACAATTATAGACTCACTTTTCCACTCCAAAACACACTTTGTTTTCCCAGCATATTCTGTCCCATTTGGATGTTCTCTCACTGTTTGGACTGTCCGAGGGAATTGTCTGCCATTACAGTTTATTGCATATGTTTTAATAATAATACTCACTCATGGTTAGAATTTTATGCCAGCTCTGTTATCCTACAGTGCCAGGTGGCTGAAATGTTCCACAGTATCGCATTAAACATATCGTGTAGGATGGGACAAGATCTCGTGCCACAAGTGAGATAAAATTGATTGTGCACACATGAGGAAACATGTTTTTATGTTTGGATTGGATAAGTACAAGTAGCATTTTGTTTTAGAAGCTGTAGTCCCAAAAAGCAGAGCTACAATGACAGCAAAAATATTAAATAAAGTAAATAAAAAATGATGATGCCAAAATTGGGAACTGATTGCACAATTTATTTATTATAAATAACATCAAAATCTCCTCTTGTCTTGGTCTCGTAAATCTAATCTCGTGTCTCTTCTCATCTTGAAAATTGTATCCAGTCCCACCCCTAATATCTTGCATTCATTGCATTTTTATACCTCAAAAAACATGGATGAGCGGGAGCACATTTCCACAGGTCTAATCTGTAAACTGGTCTAGTAGTGTCATATGCAAGATTTCATTCATTGCCTTTGATTGATGAACTCCCGTTTTAACAGTTGTTTGGAGCAATAATTGTTGTTAAAATTTGAAATATTGGCCGATGTCAATACCGATTGTTTAGAATCCAGAGCATAAGAGCCCATAAGATCTGCACATATGTTTGGGGTCGATATGTAAGGGTTTTAGAAATTTTTCTCCAAAATTACATTATTTTAATTAATTAAAAACTTACCCATAGTCCTTTTTTCACCAAAAACCCATAAGAGAGTAGTCACATTTTCACCAGTTATCTATTTGCATTTAAGTGTTCAAATAAAGCCTTATGGGTATTTTCAGGCTGCAGGTCACCCAAAACAAAATATCCTGTGCTGGAGATTTAAAGTGGATAGCCGTTATGCTAAAAAGTCCAAATATTGGCAGCGTCTCTATTCTATTCTATCTCTATTCACAGTTGTACTTACTGATAGTTTCACTTAAGATGTTGAGCTTCTATCTACAGTAAAATGTAAACACTTCACTGAGCAAATTCAAGCTAAATAAGAGTAATACTGTTTATATTTTTCTTATCCTTATTGAATCTCTATCACACAATGCTCTCTTCACCTGACACCATGATGCCACCACCGTTTCTCTGCATTCTCTCTCACTTAAGCCCCTTAATGAGCCACCTGTAATAGTGTGTGTGTATATCGGTGTGCTGCCTGTGTGTTTTGTGTGTGTATGCGTGTGTTCTGTGTCCTGTGTGCTGTGTGTACGTGTGCGTGCTTGTGTGTGCTGTATGCATGTGCGGCTATCAGGACTTCAGGCTGGCCCCTTGTGGATCTCAGCCAATTATCTTTATTTACAGTTTCTTTTATGGCAGCTTTAAATTGAGCACATGTGAAGGGAGCGTTGAATGAAACACTGTGCTTCTGATTTATTTGAAGTGCTTATCTGTTGTTTATGACGGGCCGTTGTTGTTTGTCTTATTTTAGGGTCCATCTAAGTGACGTTTGTGTGAATAATGATTAGTCTTATCCTTACTCTGGTCAGATTATAAACAGCAGTGCTTTCAGTTAGCTTCACACCCCTAGGGAATATTGGCATCAGTTGCAAAGTATCAGTATTCAATTCAAAGCAAATTAAGGCTTCGTTTGCACTTGCTAGAACTAAACCAAATACTGCATACTTCAGGACTAAATGTGTCTCAAACCAGACCAGAGCAAGTGGCCAAATTTGAATAACTTTATTTAATACACTGGCTAAATTAAAAACAGATTAATATTGGATGTCAAAGGAAACATTGTTGGATTCTGATATTAAGACACACTTACAAATCTTCCGTATAATTGACATGTTGTATTAAGTTTAATGTTGCCCTTAATGCCTCTTGTTGCATAACCATACTTAAAATATGGGTTTAAGACTGGCATAAAGTACACTGGCTTATGAGATAACAATTGGAATTTCTGCCCTGTATTTGCAAGTATTGATGCTTATAGTGTCTGGTCATTATAGATTTATATGTAGTAGTTCTTGCTTAGAAATCTAAAGGTAAAACCCACGCAGAACACTTACTCCCAGGGCTTGTCTAAAGTTGAAGGGGAGCTCGGATCAATGCTCTGCAGACTGGGAGGAGGGCTGTTTGGCTCCCAGCCTCACACTGTTAAATGGATTTGTTCCTGGAGGGGCCCACATGGCCTCTGTCATAATGATGTAAGTACAACAGAGCACCGGGATAGGTTAGCAGAGGGCTTTCCTAGTTCTTTCTTCCTGAACAGCAGTGGCTCAGTGGTTATAGCATTCAACCCCCAACTGAAAGGACGATGGTTCAGTTTGAGTTTGGGCAAGACACTTTACTCACCTTTCCGATGAATGTGTGTCATGATCAGAAGGGCTGATGGTGCAGATTACATCCATTTTACCACAGGGGAGTGAATGAATATTGACGTGTATCGCGCTGAGAGGCCTATCAATAAGTAAGTGCAATTGATACTTTGCAGCTGATGTCATCGACATTCCCTGGGGGTGTGAAGCTAACTGTAGGCTCTGCTCTGTCTGAAGCTCTGTTACTCAAGTTAGACTTTAATCTTCAGCCATTTTCAGAACTGTCCCCGGTGTTGGTGGGGACGTGTCGTATATCAGCTGTTGTTACTTCCTGTAGACGTGGTCAGCCTGACCACGCCACACCACGTTCCTTTTTTCGGAAAAGCCTAGCCTGTTTTCCCTATGTATGATTTATTGCATGATTTGATAAATGGTGTTGCATTTTTGTTCTTGTGGGATTTTATCTTTGTTGTCACCACCAACACCTGTGACAGTTCTGAAGATGGCTTGCAGCTAGCAGCCGAAACATGTCAGCAAGGTAAATACACGTTACTGTATTATCTTTCAAAAAGAACCCAAGAAGTTAAAGTACATAAGAAGACAAAATGAACATCTTTGGTTTAGACTTTAATCTTTATTTTTCCATAATCTGACCAGAAAGAGTTGGTTTAGCTGGACAGACTACAGGTGAGAAGATTTGTGCCGTTAATCAAGTCTCTTACACATAACATTACAATCACAAGCTAGCTAGCATTAGCCAGCAGTTTTTCAGTTAGTTGCTTTCACTGTTTTTGTTGAAAATCAAACTCCTAAACGTGACCCTGAATGCTTGTATTGATATATAATAATAATAAAAAAATGACATGTATAAAAACACTGTCACTGCAAAGTATCAATACAAACATAAGACTTTATCATTATTATCGTACAAATGCACTTTATATAATCATCAATATAACAAAACAATGTAAATATGTAGAAAATCAATTATCTATCAGTTATTTTTCCGACTAACATTTCATGGCTTCCTGTCTATGCTTAGACTGGTGTCAATTCTGAGCGCAAACACAAAAGCAGGTATTTCTGTCCGTTTCATAGACAGTCTGGTATGTGTGAGGTGTTTGCCCAGGTACAGGTCACACCAACAATTAACCCCACAGCACCAGAGTGGAGCAATGCAAACACGATCAGGAGCATCTCACAGACAGAAGAGACAACAAGAGAGATCTGAGTTTAGTTTGTGATGTGGTGTCCAGTCCTGCTCCACTAATCCCTGTTTGAACAGAAGGCCTGGTTTTTTAAAGTAATTGGTGTTGGTGGGAAAGAGGGATTGTACAGCTGCAGCTAACAGCTTGGAGCCATGTTAGTTCAGTTATGGAACACCTGCGGGGCTCTGCAGGCTCACCTCTCTGGAGAATAGAAACTCCAATCTGTGTGGGTTTAGATGGAAGAAAAGTCATTGTAAAAATCAAAACAGCTGCAGCTCAAGTTTGGTTATTTAAAGTGTAGCAGAGGTTAATTACACAAATACGGATCTTGTTATTAATGTGAATTATTCCACAGGATAAACAGCATTTGAAATTGTTTCCCCGATACCCTATTCTAAGATTTATAACTGCTTAAAGCTGAAAATGTAAACTATATCACTCTATCAGACTGACACGTAACATTGACATATCGATATATCATGATACTAAATTTTAAGATACATTGAGATATTGAGTATTGTATCGAACTGTGAGGGACCTTTCGATTCCTAGCCCTAATATGTACTTTTCTTATTTCCAAATAAAGAGATCAAACATCAGATAATTGAAGTCTCTACTGGTACCATCTCTGTGAACTGAATCTGAGGAAAAAAAATATATATATATATAGAAATAGTCCACTCTAACCAAACTGTCTCTTGTGGTTGATAAAATGAGTCTTGTCCTTGAATGAAATCTGAAATAGAAAATTTTAATTAGGTGGTGAAAAGCATCACAAATATGGGCTCACTAAAATGTCCTCCAAGAGTTTCAGCAATAGTGCCATCCAAAATACCAATGGAATAATTTTAATGAGAATTGTAAATATTTTTGGGTGTGCGCATTCAAACTAAAAGTACACAATAAAACAGCCACTAACGAGATAGGAACGAACATATAGCGTTAATAATGAAGTCTTCGAAAGTTTCCCCACACATAAAGGAGGCTCCAGGTACTGCAGACTGGCCCTTTGTGTTGAAATGCCATACTTCTCTCCCTTCACTGGTGCTTTTTAAATTATAACCTTTGTGGAGCTGTATCAGAGTATGGCACACCTACGTACTACACACTGAAAGTTAATTACAGTCAGGCTAACCACTGTAAAGGGATCAGACATGCACTTACTGTCAGTCATAAAGTTTATACCATTGGAAACACCTTATAGCTTCCAAGACATTATATTAATTAGCTTTATTGAGTTACGGCTCTGTAGGCCTGTCACAATAACAACATTTTGGAGAGCGATATATTGCTTAAAGGTGTATTGTGTAACTTTTCTGATGGAGGGTCCGCCAACTACTTTGTTCCATGGAGATGTTATTGCTTTGTCTAGAATGTTTCAGAGTATTGCATTAAACCTTTTTATCATCACGGAGACCAAGGTCAGATCTGTGGAGAAGCAAATCTGCTCACAGTCAGAATGCTTGTTTTTCTACGTGTTTTTGAGCAATAAAACCACCTGTAATTGAATACATTTAAGGTAGATCTGTTTAATATCATACTGTGGAACATTCCAGGCAGAGCAATGCCATTTCCATAGAAACAAGAAAGTGACGGACCCTCAACCCAAAAACTACATAGTGCACCTTTAAGTAAATATAGACAATAAACGATGATACTGAAACAAATTTATGTCACTGACACAATAACCCTAAAGCAAGATTATCCCAACAAAAAGCTATTCTAAATGTAAAATATAAAATAACTGAAATAAATAGCAAAATGAAACACTTTTTGTAATGTTGTATCTATGAGTCATAGAAGTTATTTATTCAACCCTCTATGGCTCAAATCTTATTGTAGTACAGACCCAAGATAAATATTGACCCCCCAAAAATATTGTTCCAGCTTTCCTATATTGACCAAAAAGGGTAAGATGCCAAGCTACAGCTCCACTCCAATACAGAACATGCATATCATACGCCATACAACTTTACAACAACACACTCTTATGTAATAGATAGTCTTGCCATGTCAAATCATCTTTTTCATATTTGCACTGTTTCTCTTGATCCTACCATCTCACGTACACAGTCTTCTATTTGCACATATACAAATCTGTATTTGTGCCTTTTCGACACAATACTTTTTTTTGCTGGTTTTGCTAATTGAATTATTTTGATATTTGAATTGTATTACTACTTATTTTTTGCTCTTTGTTGTAATGTGTCCAAGTGGGTTCTGTGTCCAAGTATTTTCCCTCATGCATCAATAAAGTTTGTCTAAGTCTAAGTACAAGGTTATAGTAGAAGATACTTTCCCCTTTTGTAGCCCCTGGGCAGGTTGATGTTACAGAAAACCAAGGATAAAATGCAGGAATCAATAACAATACAAGTATATATAGGAGAGGAAACGCATTATAACAACTCATAAAAGTATATTTTGCATATTATGTCTCACAAAACACATAACCAGCTAGCATGAATCTCTACACCCACATATTGTTCCTTTCGCATTTGAATTATTGTCATAGTATTGAAAACCATATTGGCTGTCTACTGCAGTTCTCATTGTATTGCTTAGGGTACCTCTTCACTCTGCACTCAGCCTTGTAAATGTTCACATGTGCTGAAGACTCGTTGTATTGCCTCAAGTGGCTGTCTGTTTGGAGAGCGCTAATCTCTCCCAAGAGGTATTGAATATAATAGAAACTTCATTCAGAATTTATAAGCAGACACACAAGTGCACACACACACACACACACACACACACACACACACGCACGCTTGATCGGCTTTTGTTGGTCAGTGTCTGTTTGGTTTTCCATTAGTCCAGACATTGAAAGCTGCTCTATTCTTGTCCTCAGGCAAAAAGATGTTCAACTTAATACAATACACTCTCAGAGTGAGAATCTGGAGTGAGCTTCAAGCAGTTCTTAGAGAACTGTCAAAATTGTACTGGCTAAAAATAGCACCTGACCAGAGACTTGGGTCAATCAAACATGTATTGTAATGGGAAAAAAAATTAGACATTTTCAATATTAAAAACAAGGAGGTTGGTTTTATGAAATTTAAAGGCGTGTTTAGTTTTGTAGATTTTGGATTCCTTCTTTTATCATCCAGGCGAAGGATACAATAGTCTCTTAACCCCCAATTTACATCAAAGTGTAAGTGCAGCAGCACAGCACACGAGCAGCAAACGAGCAGGTATCGCTTTCCATTTTATCTGGTCATTACACCAGCAGTGTCATACGCGCGTCCAACGGCCGTCATTACGCTACGCACCGCTCATAGGTTAGAGTTCTAATAGGCTGGAGTTCCAATTTTGCATCAACGAAGCATCTCCAGGCTTTTTAGCAGGGGCAACGGCTTGTTATTGCTGCAAAGCATCATCTTTCTTGTTGTCAACTTTTGTATCGTGGTTTAAAACATAATTCATCCAATCAATAATGAATACATAAGCAATCTAAAAAGTTTAGTGTTTAAATGTGAGAATCCACAGAGGCTGGCGTCACAGGAGCAGCTCTGCTGCCTCAGGTGTAAACTGAATCTTTTAAAAGTACACACATGTGCAGCTCTGCCGACGTTACGTGTCGCTGACGCTCCTGTTGTAAATTCCGGGTTACGTTAAGTTAAACCTAACCTTAACTATAATCTGTTTTCTAACCTTCATAAGATAAGATAAGATAAGATAAGATATGCCTTTATTAGTCCCACAGAGGGGAAATTCCAGTGTTGCAACGCACAGTTCAAGAACAGCAGGAAAATGGAACATGCAATAAAACAAGATAATAGATAATGGCTAAAAAAGAATAATTTAGAAATAGACTTAAAGATAGACTCTAATTTTCATGCTGAATTACTCAACTTTTCTCTTATAAATTAGTAAATTATTTATTATTTATTTATTTCCCTCAATAAAGTGTATTGTAAACCAGAACAAAAATTGGTTACTATTTTGTAACAAAGAGCCATGTTGTTAAAATCATCTTATACTTTGTGATAAATCTATCTTTCACAGCTAAAATACTACACCTGTCAAGTCCCAGTATTTTCCAAAAAGGTGCAGTGCTCAGAGTTTGACATAGTGGTCGTCTGTCCTTGGCCCGTCTCCTCTGAAATCCTGTCGCCTCAGCCACCCTCCTGGAGTCAGCCTGCAGTGACAGCTCTCCTCATCCATCCTCATATTGTCACACTATAAAACAAACGCAAAATGTCCCTCATCCATGTAACTAAAAAAGACCTTATGTAAAACACTGTGACAGCTTTGTCCAGCTAATGCCCCTAAATCTTATAATGAAAACTCTCATATTTAATCTGCTTGAAAGTGCGTGTGGTTAGAGGAAGTAGAGCAGAGAGAGATTATGGGAGAGCGCTGGAGTTAAGAAGAAAATAGCAACTAAATAAAGAGACTAAATAAACTAATGTGACTCTGTGCAGTAGAAGTCCTTAACATAGTGTTGATCAGTCCTTCCTAGGTGTCAACAGCGTTAAAGCACCTCCAACCATCACCCTTTACGCTTGCATTATTCTTTTTTTTTTTTTTTTTTACAAAAATGTACACTGACCTTTTTATTTAGTACTCATTCATGTTTTAGTGTTTGTTTTTTTTTCCACATTGTTTAATTCACATGCCAGCCACACAACATACTGCAGCCACTTGATTTTTATGCAGAAATGTGTAAAGTGCGTGTACAGAAAATAATATAATACAAGATATAAAGAAATCAAAATATTAAAATGGCAATTTGAATGTTCATTTTCCCCCTCAAAACAATGATTCTTTGCCTTTTGGAATCAAATGGCAGAGAGAGAGAGATATTTTATTGATCTTGAGGGAAATTCAAATTTTGCTGCAGCAACATTTATACTGCGCTTCTTGGTCACCTTTGTGTCTCAGTTTAAGGTCTCAGTGCAGGAGGACTGGTCAGGTAGGGTCAGCAGATTCTGTGTCCAAGCAGTTTGAGGAGAGGAACAGTCACCTGGACAAAGGGTGGAAGCTCTGGAAGCTCTTCTGCCACATTTGGTGTAAAAGGCCTGTAGCATCTCAGAGGTCTATAGCTCTCTAGCGAGCTCCTTAACTGGCCTCTTTCATGAGCTCCATGGTACCAGGAAAAACAAACAGCTCATTTCACACAATCCAAAAGTCCCTTACTTGTGCCCTTTGAAATGCACATGCTGCTTAGTTGGTCATAAACCCACCAGAAAAGTTACATAGTGCACCTTTAAATGCATGTCAAAAAAGCTTTGTCTCTCTATTCTTCTGGCAGCATTTTCACATGGATTCTGCAAAGTTATTTTTTACAGTGTAGGCCCACTCCCAATTAGACGGCTGCTGATGTCATCCATCCTTCCTAACTGTGCGTCAAAGATTGTGAGATTGTGGGAGTAATGGGCAAAATTGGTTGTGCAAAATGGATCGATAAGTGAGAGAGTGATAGATGAATGCGACTGAGAGATCCCCGAAGCTGCATTTGAGAGCTCCTGCACTTTAGAGACATTTTTAGACAATTTTGGAAACAATTTTGGGAAAGGTCTGAGCGGAGTGTAGCCAGGAGACTTGGTGAACTGGGAACAAGCCACAGTATGTATTATAGATAAAGTGAACGTTGTGAAGCCTGAGGAGCCCTGCCAGACGCACCCCGTGCTGCTTCCTCTGCTCTGTCACAGGGAGAATATGTTAGCAGCAGAAGAGGGCCAGCTCAGAGCGCACAGAAAACAGAATAAAAGAAAAAAGGACAACAAAGATAAAAAAAAAAATAATAATAAAAAATCAAATATAAGGGGTCTCCTGGACACTGAAAAGTTGTGGACTTGACCAAACCTTTCTTTTTTTTACGTAAAAGATCTAAGGAATCTAGTTAAAATGCACAATAACTCCACTTCACACTGCAATATTCAGCTTTTATAGTGCTCAAGAGCCATCTTTGTTACATTGCAATTATCAAAGCTAATCACACTGTTTATCATAATTAGCTGGTCTGTCATATTAATTACGAATTGACAGAATAATGTATTTTTTTCCTTTTACTCATCAAGAAGGTTATAGATATGGGCCAGTGAAGATACCCAGAAACCTTGAAAGTTTAACAGATTTATTTGTTTACTTTTTGAGTGCATATGGAAAGGTATTGAGAAAATAATA
This sequence comes from Taenioides sp. WSHXM2023, assembly GCA_029959045.1. Lineage (NCBI taxonomy): Eukaryota > Metazoa > Chordata > Actinopteri > Gobiiformes > Gobiidae > Taenioides > Taenioides sp. WSHXM2023. The sequence continues at coordinate 15,319,416 of CM057094.1, forward strand.
ATTGAGTTTACATCTATTAAATAACTTGTTTTTAACTTCTAATGCATCCTGCGCTTTAGATGGCTTTTAGTAACAATGTCATGAGAGTGGATTTAGGATTTAAAATAGCAATGCTTCTCCAACCCAGTAAAAAAAATCACTTAATCTCCTGAGTCACAGCTGTTACCAAAAAGCTTTTTAAGTTTTGACCCTCTAACCTTAACTCTTGTCAGTGCTTTAGCTAAAAAGTCAAAGCACTGACAAAGCAGAATGCCCAGTAATGAACTTTAAATTTGAAACTTTTTTGTTATTTTATATTTTTTAAAATGTCACATCTTTTAATAAACAGTTGCAGGGACATTTACCAGGAGTCCTTTCCCTGGGGACACAATGACCCGAAGCAGTGAAGTGTCATAGAGAATGAACCCACTCAGTGCCCTCCCTCTGCCCCCTTTGCTTCTGTCTCATCCATAGCTGTCCACCCACTCATTTCCCATGAGTCTTTGGGGCAAGTGCATGTGAAATCAGCTGAAGCCAGGAGGCATTACTGTAAGAGGTTCTCAACTGGTAGGTAGGTAAAAAAAATCATCCATGTTCTAGTCATGTTAACAAAGAATAGACTGAAAATTTCTCCTTTCTTTCTTTAGTGGTCTGTTTCTCTGGACAATGTATTTGGTATCAGATGTTTCAACTGGAGGCATTTTAAATCTGGAGGTACTGAACTGGGAAATTTGAACTTTATACTGTCCTGAGCGGTCTTTAGATACCTGATGTTAAAAAAAAAATGTAAACATTTTCCTAGATTCACAAAAAATGTTTTCAAGTATAATTTGATATGTCAATGTCTCACAACACAATAGTTGTGCCACTATCAGCATCATAGAACTTCTTTACGTAGTCTTTATGTAGTCCATCTCGAGGAGAAAACGCTCATTCAGAAATGTGCGTCTGTCTCAAGAGAAACCGGGGATTACACAGAGGAGTGTGTTTACATAGAGAAGTGACAGAATTTACAGTGTTGCACATCACAATCTGAGCAGCGAAAATCTTACCTAGAGAGAATCAGCTAAGTGCTTATATTCAGGTGTAATCTTGAGATCAAGTGATAATACTGGTCCTCCAAGTTCATGTGGTAGAAGTCAAAAGAATAAAAAAAGCATAAACATCTGAGCCAGCTTCAGACAATTTTAGATAATTGGACAACAGCCTTAGAAAATCTGGTCCAAAACTGCAGCTCTTGTGGGGTTAGTATACATTTTAAGTGGTAAGAAAAACTGCATCTACAGATGGAAAGGGTTGATCCAACTCAGCAAGTAAGGCAAAAAATTACCAGCAAGTTGCTTTTGGGTTAGCTTGCGGTTTTAAGGGTAAACTGTATTTAAGTCTGTGGTTAACACTAGTCCAATGTGTCTTGGCAGCCCCACGTACCCGTCCTCTCTGTGCTCTGACTGTGATGAATGGTCCCTCAGCCTACAGGGGTCACGCATCTCCCTAACTTTCGTAACTGACCACTGCAATTTACAAACAAGGACAGAAGTTTCCTTAAAATAGTCTTAACCATGATATGTTCAGTGCTTTGTAGAAATCAGGTTTTCTCTGTGGATGGGGGCTCAACAGTATTATTCAAAGGTAATGAGAAGCACAAATGCACCGGTTTATTAACCCAGACCTGTCTCTTTGTTCTTTTTCGGTCAAAAGATATATTTGACCACCGCATATTTTAATACAAGTCGTATGCTAATTCTTCACAAAGTTTTGTTAAAGAGAAAATCAGCTCTTAGATTCTCAAAGCCTGCAGTGTGAACTCTAAAACCAGCCGGGTGGAGGGGTCTGAGTGTGAAAAGTTGACCTTTTGTCCTCTGTGGTGACAGTGGTGGGAATGATGTGCCCCCTGTTCTATTAGGACTGATGACATCATTTAGATACAGATGGTCTGTTTAACCCAGTAGTCCTCATCACTGCACACGCAGAGATCTAATGACCCGCCAGGAGCTGTGCAGGAGGCACCACAACTAACGCTGTAGTTCTTATGGCATGGAGCCCGCTACTTTGTGAGAAAATTTAACCACTTTTTGAGAACCTGGGCTATACACAGGCACGCTCCCTCAACTGTATTCATCTGTCATCTACTTTCAATTGTTTTCTTAAAGGGATGGCTGAATTCTGTTTGGGTAATTCTAGACAGTTGGAGTTATTACGATGATATAACACAAATAACAGAGATTATTGTAGTTTGACATTTTTAGACTTTCTCCATTTTTAGAGCCAGATGGCATTAGCAGGTGGCAGGGATAGTTGTAATGACTTCTACAATTTGTTGTTTTGATTCATTGTGTTACACTTACTGTTCATTTGTTTCACTCTGGGCATTATAGGCTAAACACTATTCAAATCTATATCTCACTTTCTAAAGTAATATTTCAAAACTACAAATTACATACTCTGCTAATGTTGACAGATGACTATAATAGACAAACACTCCATTACAACAGGATCATTACACCAGCCACATTAGGACTAACTGAGAGGACATTTTGTAGAGTCTCTCTTCAAACTGGATGATAGGAGCAGAGCTGAAGTGCTTGATTCAGCTGCAGAACTAGTTTTAGGTCAAAGTGTGGGCGCTCTGTGAAATGAGATTACCAAAAATTAATCAGTGAGTAATGCAGGTGAAGAAGGCAGCTCATATAAGCCTTTTCCGTTCTCTATCACTTTCTGTGTGAATAACAGCCAATAGGGACATCCTTTTAGCAGTTGTTAAAGCACCATCACAGTAACTGGTAAAGCAGGTGGTGTACTCAAAAGGCTGAATCATTTGTACATTATGACTCAAGTCTTTATTCATGTATTATGAATAAGGTTAATGAGTAAGTAAGTAAAGTGTTAACAGTTTTTACAATGGATGTGCAGTTTAAGAGGGGGTATTGTGCATTGCCTTTTTGGAGCTTTTTATCAACTTTGTTCCCTCATCAAAAGCATGTCCAAGGTTTGTGTTAGAATGTTGTTCCTTATCAAAAACATACCTGGAGTTTTGTTTTATTCTCACATGTTTAACACACAAACACTGCATATTTATTTTTATTTCTTCTCTCAAACAGAAAACACTCTGTTCTACCTTGTGATGTCATGTGGTAATACAGGAAGTGCTCCGCTGTGTTTTAAACTCCATAGACCTTCACTAGAATCATTGGGATGATTTCAGCCCTGGAATTGCCAAGCTTTACTGAACTAAAGGTAAAACGTAGCTGTTAACCTGAAAACTACCGCTTCATGACATCACAAGTTGTAGCAGAGCATTTTGAGCTTTGGAGATGTAGACAGACTAATAATAAAGGGTTACTCAAACTTGTGTGAATGAAACGAAACACAACTCCAGGTTTGTTTTTGACAAGGTAACAACCTTCTAACATGGCTTAAAGAGTCAATTTTACATAATATAGGGCCATTAATATGTCATCCTTGTTTGAGTAATTTTGCGATCTCTCCCACTATTCAAACCCTCCTTGCGCTTAGCAGTATAAACCCACTTAACAAATGGATATGAGAACCAAACAGAGAATTGGGACAAATAACACGGTTAAAAAGATTAAATATAAACTCTTGACACATTTTCTGGTCTTTCTCAGGGCACAAATATCTAATTACAAAAGTATACAAAGCTGGATCGTTGCATAGATCCTAAAGCAATTGAGCTACCAGCATCTTATCTGCATTATAATAGTTTACTGTTCTCCATATTTTATCTTAAAGGTGCACTGTGTAACTTTTCTACTAGAGAGTCTACCACTTGCTTGACTCCATTTTGTTTTTTCCTGAAATGGCATGATGGCATTTGATTTAAGTATCTCCATGGAGACAAGCTGCTCACATCACCAGACAAAGTTACAGGTCAGATCTGTGGAGAAGTGGACCTGCCCACAGTAATATTGCATGTTTTTGCATAGGTTTTGAGAAATAATCCACCTGTAATTTAATACAATATTTATTTCTTTAATGCCATACTGTGGAACATCCCATGCAAAGCAATAACATCACCATGGAGACAAGCAGATGGCAGACCCACAAAGTCAACTTCAGGACTAAACTCGGCTCATATTTGAACCGAATCATCTCCCTGTATCATAATAAAGACATGGGTAGTGAACATGTGTTACTGTGATGTGAAGGCAGCTAAGCACTAGGAGCAACAAGAGTCAGAAAATAAGTGTGGATTCTCTCTCCTCCTACACATCAGCAGCAGCAGCAGCTCTGAGGTCTGTCTGATCTTCAGTCACTAAACACCTGCTGGCTGCCTTCACACTCACTCCACTCTGACAGAGAGGAAGACCGGGCCAAGAGAGGGGCGAGACAGTGAGAAGAGGGGGTCACCTGGGATATAAGCAGGGATGGAATCTTCATTTTTCAGTGACAGGCACCATACTTTCTAATTACTCTGTGAGAGATGCACCGATCTACACCGATTCAGTGTATTCCTGTGTTTTGACTGAAAGGCAATATTTTGAATAATCTGAATATAACAGAATGTTTTGAATATAACATTTAAAAGATGGTATATTTTGTTTTTTTTTTGTTAATTGCCATAGTAAGTGCAAATTTTTCATTGCTCTTAAACCCATGGTCTCCATCACCACACACTATAAGTAAAACTTTATTATACTGCAAAATTCTTGGCCACTGCTGTTTGTGTTCATGGATTGAAAGCCGTGCGATTTTCATGGGATATCCAGATATCCATGAGTTTCAGGATAATGCCAGTTGCCATAGTGATTAACAATTAAAAAGAAAATATTATCTTTTGAATGGGAAAAAGTTCTCAAAACTTCTAGTGTGTAGCTGAGATATATTTATATTGTTCATATTTTTTCTCTTATAATCTATTGTGATGTGTGAGCTAATGCACCCAAATAATAAGCTGAAACAGGACTTTGCACATTCCCACAGTAGCATATAGTAGTAGCAGTAATGGTAAAAGTAGTAGCTGTTTGAATAGTTTTAATAAGTCTAGATACAGTAGATGTTTTCTTCTGGTTCTAGTTGCTAGATGAAAGTGAAACAGTGGAGTTGAAGTCCTTGTTGACATCAGCACTTACACTCGTCTAGTCTCTAATGTGTCTCCAGAGTGTCCAGTAATCTCTGGTGTTGTGGCGGTGACGGTGCAGTTTGTTGATGGCTCTCTATAAAACACAGGGAGAGTGTCCAGCAGCTTGTGGGGGAGTTATTTGCAGACCTCATGGCCCAGTGATCCATTTCTCTGTAGAGCCTCTGCCTGATGTGCCTGCTCTGTCTCCTTGTCCTAAAATACACTTTGAGTTTGTTATTAAAGTATTTGTAAACAGAGGAATAAATGTTGAGCTTTCCTGACTAGTTTTGTAATGGTCTTGATTTTTCAGAACTAGTAATTGACAGGTTTGACATGATAATTGTAAAAAATACTATTATTTTGGGTTGAAAAGTACACCCTGTTGTCTAAAAAAAGGAGCCCCAAGATATATATAAAAACACAACTGATTGATGAACTCATATATATTATTATAGGTGCACATGTACAATATTTTATTACTTATTCATAGGTATGCATTATTTGTAGTTTGTTTCTTATATTAAATCATTGGTGAAATTTAAGTAATACATTTTGCTCCAGCTGTTAGCAGGAGTGTTATGGTGTGTGTCTGCCCTCTTCTGGTTTGCATTATTTAATACATCTATGGCGTAGCATTTAGTGATCAATAAATGTCCTCTGTCTTTCACTTGGTTTTATTTGTAGAACATTTTATCAGGCAGTTTATGATACAGACTAAACAACAGCCTTTGGTAAATAATGTTGATTTATAGGGAAAAAGCTTATGAAATATATATATATAAATATATGTCAATTTCTTTTTGGTTTTCAGTTTGAAAGCATTGCACTATTTCCTCCTCAACTAATAATTATAGTAATCCATTTCCCTATTTTGCTGTCGTGAATCTAAATATTGGGTCTGAGTGTAACCAGTGTTCCAGTTTTGTCCAGAAGATGGCAGCACTTTCACATCCAGTCGTTTGCACAGCGTTGCTCTTGCATCAGTTGTCAGACAGGGGAATGAAAATTGAAGTGTGAGATTCTCTTTTTAATAATACATCAGTGGTCTGTGAACGTGCAGCAACTGAAAAACCCCAAGAGCTAAATGCCTCAGAATAAACTGTGGTGAGACAGAGTTATTTTATGTGTTGCTAAAATATGTCATATGCATTTAGACTAAATAGAGTTATGGAGCTCTACAGCACAGAGGTTCTGGAAGAAATATTTCCTAAATGTCTAGAAACTTGGCGGTTTATAAAGCTCCAAAGACATATATAAATTAAATGATGTGTCTTATGCTAATTAGTTCCCGCATAGCTAAGAAGCCTCTTGCAACTTTTCAAACCTTTTTTTTGGTTTAAGAGAAAAATGAATAGCAAATTTACTTAGCGGTACTTGGTGGTCACTTTTGAACTCCGTAGGCTATTTTTTATCTTTCCTGTATTATTTGTTTATTGCTCTTTTGACTTTTTTAATATTTGTTCTGTAAAGCTTCTTTGAGTGTCCTGAAGCCCTATATAAATAAAATGTATTATTAGTATTATTATTTACTATTTTCTATAGATACAGGAGTGTCTATTGATAGCCTCAATACACCTTGACCCCTGCAGCAGATGAGTGAATTTATTTCATCACAACAAAAGGTAAACAAGATTGTTCTCATATGCAAATAAGACCACTCCTCTGACCAGTACGTTTGATTAGACTTTGTTCTCTCAAGGTTATGTGTCTATTAACTGTTTCCTTATAGATGTGTGTGTGTGTTGGGCCTTCTGAGCACGTCACAGCTGCTTGAAAACAGTTGAGAGTCAGTGCACATTGAACCAGGGCTGGTGCTTGAGAGCTCTCAGTGTAAATGAGATATAGAGTGAGTAATAAAACAGTAGACAGGAAGTCCATCTAATCTTATATGAACCATGAAGTCTGACACCTTTTCACTTCTTGCTTAGTCTTTGAGGTTAACACCTTTGGACTGTAAAATGACAGTTTCAGTATGGAAATTGAGATTGGATGTAAATTATTATTTAGAAGAATCGACAGAATTGGGCTAATGATTTATGAATGTCGTTATTGGTTGCAATTGAAAAGTAATTATTTATTGTGTATGGTTTGTATTGAGTTTATAAAATGCCTACTTTTCTAAGTCAAATGTATAAACCTATAGGAAAAAGGCCCGTGCACACTAACAGTATAATATTTAAAGGAACTGTATGTAGCCTGCATTCTGTTTTACAATTGAGACCAGGGTTGGCATTGCCTAAACCTGAGGACACATACAAGTTTTTCTTAGTATATGGAAAAAGGCCATGACTCATGTGAAAGCTCAGATCCTCCAGAATTCACTCAGAGGCTGCAGTAGCCGTATAGCACTGATTAATGATTGACTTGCTGGTGCTGTGGTTTAGGTTGTGAGGATTCAGGAGAGGATTCAGGAAAAGATTAGAGAGAGGCATTTTAGGTTTAAATCAACTAGATTTCAGCCCTGAAACTGGCAATCATGACCAATATTTGTGTAATTCATATAAATCAATATTAGAGTTGCTATATTTGAATTGAACAGGTCTGGGGACACAGATACGTTCATGAAATTTAAATTCAAAATCTTACATACAGTTTAATCAAAACTATATATATTTGATATCTACTCAGCAGTTCAACTGATCTCCCCATAATCTATTTTGCATTCATGACATGTCTATGAATCTCCTGCATTCCCAAACACAAGTGCTTCCACCTGTGCTCCTCCATTTGCCTCCCTTTCACTCTCCTCTCTCCCTCTGCTTCCTTGTCTCCTCTCCACGCATCACATGATCCACACTCAATTGACACGTCGAGTGGGCTTCGCCAGCTGGTGCCTTTGCCTGCCACAATATGCCTGTTAAAGTGAATGTGCTTATATAGACAGACATAGTTCATGTGTGCCAGTCTCTCAAGTGCTCTAACACTCCCAGTGCAGTAGACACACAGAGCTCCACCCATGTCACAAACTGGGAAAATCATTACTTCATCCTCCATAGATTTCACAGTACTTAAAATAGGCATGGTTAGGTCATAGGAGGAGGAGAGATTTTGAGCTGTGATTTGCAGTGGTTGGTGGGGTCAGAGCGGAGTTGGTTTTAACGATGTGGAGGTGATCTGAAGCCTCACAGACAGGTCAGGAGTGCACCTGTCATTTAAGAGTAGCTTATACGCCTTATTCTCTCCATAACCCCTCGCTCACTCTGACAGCACACTCTGTGTCTGTCAAACTTTTACAGCACATTTTTTTTTGAAAAATAAGTAAGGGGAATCAAATGTACAGTTAGATGTATAATTTATACTCAAAAAGAGAAAAGGAGGAAAAACATACAACTGTGTAAGCCCGTTCACATTGCTGAAATTTTTTCATAAATTTTTTTGTCATCAGGCAGAAAATGTTGTTAATTTCTTTGGTCATTCGCACAATTCATTAAAGGTGACTTTGGTGGGGGGTCTACCATCTGCTTCACAAAGTGTTTTATTGTGGTTTTTGAAGAAAAAATAAGATGTTTCAGTCAGTGCTCAAATGATTTCATAAAGCTGGTATTGTGTTGATAATCACTGTTATGGTGTCAGTGATTGTGATAGTTGTGATTTTACTTCATACAATAATATGTACACTAAAATTTGATATTGTGACATTCCTTATCCTCCTATACTAATGTGGAAACCTACACTTTTCAAAACAGTCCCAGAGTTTAGTTGTTTTTGTTTATAGATCTGTCAGCCAAAGGAAAAAGTGAATACTTATTAATTAGACTTGATTTATTTCTATTTGTTCCTGTTTTGTTTTTGCAGTGGAGAAATCATTTGTCACATAAAGTTTGTGATGAGGCACTGAAGAGTTCATCCTAAACTAATGTATTCTTCACAATGAGTCATTTTTACTGACGAGCTACAATAACACAGTTGGCGGACTTCATTATTAATTGGCTTGACTGAACACCGCATGTCTAAAGAGAGAGAGATTTGTGTCAGTCTCTTTTGTGTGAGATTCAAACAAAAGCTGCATTCTTTCTGAAATAACGCAGGCTGACTCATGTCTTACACAGTGGACAAGGGACTGGACAGAGGAGGGTGAGGGAGACAGGTGGACAAGTGCAGCTGCCTGAGAAAGAGTCAGAGATGAAGCAAAGGGACGGTCAGTCGATTTGGTAAAACTGAAATCAAGAAACCAAAGAAAGAAGACCAAAGAATGTTTTCTTAAGAACTACTTTGTTCAAAAATATCATTGTTTTGTATTTCTCATACTGTAAAGCAGACCTATTATACAAAATGGACTTTTCAGAGCATGTTATAGTTGTTTTCTCATGTCATTTACTCTCCTGAAGTAATGTTTGGAGTGATTTGTGCATGTTTGATCAATCTTTAATCTCTTATTTTCAAGACGTCATATTGCAGATCAGTCCCTGTTTTCAGCACGTATATGCCCACTGCTCTGTACTTACGATGTTCTCTAATTTTATTTTTGTTAATCGTGCAGGATTCGGCAACATTGTGTCATCATTTTGCTTACATATCCATAGGAGGGGCCCACTTTGTGTCTCTTTGTTGTGATGATGCTTAGGGTGACGTCAGCTCCTCCACCGCAGTTTTCTAATGTGGGAATCAGTGAACTTGTTTCTTTTAGTAAGTTGTTTTAGATGAATATTTGAATATTTGCATATGACTATATGAGTATTTTAAAATGTGCAAATTATAACATAATGATCCAAGGGTGTCATAGATTATAACTATATAGCCGTCTCAAGCACAGTATGCCTTCTTTAACCTCAGTCATGTAATAGTATATTTACAAGACTGTTATTTGATTTGATCTGTATCAGTGATTCTCAATAGTTTAAGTTTAAGAACTTTATTATAATGTATACCTATTTCATTTTTGTTTTGTCCTCATTTCAATTCATCAACTGGAGTTGTATTTTAGACCTAGTTTAGCTCTAGCTTTGACCTGGCCCAGTGGAAGGCCTGGTTTAGACCTGGTGGCAATGATAATTACTTTTAATTCAGCATCCTGGACAGAGGATAGCCGAGGGAAATGACTTGTATGTGTAAATGGCGAAAAAAGAACCCAAGGAATTGGATAACATTGAAACTGAGGCGGTATTTAACATGATAACTTTATTTGGATGATAGTTGGTCTGTTTGTTCCCTGATTTGAAGGTTGTTGGCACCAGCTCCCACATATAGTGTGGTTGTGTCCTTCGGCAAGACACTTTATCCACACCGCCCCCAGTGTCTGTGACATGTTTACCAATTTCATTTTTGTTTTGTCTTTATTTCAAACCATAAACTTGAGTCTTATTTTAGACCTGGTTTAGCTCTTGCTTTGACCTGGCCCAGTTAAAGACCTGGTTTAGACCTGGTAACTCTTGCAAAGCCAAATATTTTCTTAATCAGTGCTATTATAAAAATTTTCAAACTTGGTATAAAACTTTCTATAGTCTCGCTGGTAACTTTCACATTCACTGTTTGACTTCTTACAAGTTTGTCCTTTTACCTCTGGAGAATATTGTCCTGTATTGCATTAAATTTTCATATTGAACCCCGGTATTGCTGCAGAAAATAAACATTTTACTTTTGCACCCATAACTACTGTTGCCGAAAATAGACTTCTTTTCTTATCTTTGCAGTTCTTCGAATAGCTTTGAGATGAACCACAAATGATCCCAGCGTGGGAAAACCAGGAGGTGCAGCCGTTAATTACTGAATAATCCTGATCTTTAATTGTACCTTAGAAAGTCTGTGCCATCTGCTTGTCACTTTCCTCTCACTTGTTTAATAATAGCACTTGAAGACTGCCCTCCATTCTCTGAAGGTACCATCGATTTTTCAGAGTCACGTGAAGACAACAAGAAATCCATGGAGTCAGGAGGTTTCCATAGCAACGATAATCACTTTTAATTCAGCACCGCGGACAGAGGAGGACCAAGGGAAAAGCGTGTGTGTAAATAGTGAAAAAAGAACCCAAGGGACCAGACATTGTAAACGCAACCTTGAAATTGAGGTGATAATTATGTGAAATGTATATATGTTATATGAAATGTAAGTTTATTTGGATTGTAGTTGGTGTGTTCGTCCCCTGATTTGAAGGTTGATGGCACCAGTTCCCACAGGTCCATACTGTTCTTGTAATCTTAGGCAAGACACTTAACACAAGCTGCCCCCTGCGTCTCTGAAATGTGTGAATGTATTTGAATGGGTGAGCGGTTCCTGTAAAGCACTTTGAGCCCTTTGGAGATAAAAAAAAAAAAAAAAAAAAGCACTAGCCTATATAAATATGACTACTACCATTTTATTTAATGACAACAAATTCAAAGTGAATATTAATAACACTGCTAATCTGTAACAAATCAATACATAATGGTAACTAATTGTTCAGTTAGTTAGAGACTTCATAGAGTTTGCAGACACACATCCCATACAGTGGACAAATGGCAAATCCAACTTTTAATTAAAACCAAATTCCTGGACTGGCCGATATTCATAACATAAAAAATCAAACAAATAAAAAACAATAAAAGTGAACTATATTACAGAATGGAATGATTGCCTTGGTGGGGCTTTAATATGTGCTAGTGTGTGTTATTGTGTAAATGTATTAATGTAAATATACTTGGTTCTATACAGTCTGTAAATGACTGGGGAGAGAAAAGCTTTTCATAAATACCTTTTGCTCATCCCCAGTAGAATCGCATGCCCCTCCCTTCTCCTTTTCTCTGTTCTCCTCTCATCCTTTCGTTCGCTGACAGATAATAATTCGTTATCAGCCTCTATGGAGAGCTCCTATTTATCCACCAACCCTGTCATGCTTTTACCACTTTATTTTCACATTTAGTCGCTTTTCCTGTTCTCAATTTCTTTTATCTCATGCTTTTAATTTGACCACTATCCCAGCCAGAACCCCTTAATGACTATGGGGACTTCAGACAGACGACTAGACCACTAGGAATAGCATGTGAAGCTAATTAATAGATTTGCTTGTTTCCCTGTCTTTCCATTCACCCGTTTGTCACTCCTCACAGTCGTCTAACTGCAAAACAACAACATCTTTCTGAAAAAAATACCAACCAGCTGCCACTCAAGCCAGCTCGCATCTTCGTAGTATCTCACATGCACACACAAGCACGTGCACAACAGTCGGTAATTTTCCTCCACGCTTCTCCGCTCTCGACCAATCAGAGGGCTCACAGAGGGGAGGGGGAGGAGTCGAAGCACGGCTTGGTGATTGACAGGCAGCGCCCTACAGGTGGAGGGAGAGAGTCAAGGAGTGAGGAGAGGAGGAGAGGAAGCAGAATCTCTTAACACTATTACCTAGCTTGAGAGCAGACTTGTCCTTGTCTACACCTTGGTACACTTGTGTTTTATCACAACGGCGTCAGGATGAGCCAGTGTAGGAAAAGATGCAAGAGGCAGCTGACCAAAGTGGCTCGCTATTTCTATCGCTTCCTCATGGGGACACTCACTCAAGGTAAGCACCAAAACTTCTCATAAAGATTTCTCAACAAACTCAGTGCATTGATCTGATATATAAGACACCAATTACTAGGTAGAGAATTGTTTTGTGATTCATTTTGTTTCGCTAGTGGTTTACTTTTTGGTTGGGAAATCACGTGTAGGTCTGTGTGCACCTGAGGTATGTCTTTCATCTTCAGACAGTGGACTGTGAAGGCTGAACATCAAAGCATTAAAGCTTACTCAAAACCCAGTGTATACAGTGTATATATAGGGTACATATAGGGGCATGTGCAATAGTTAAACTACTTAATGATAAGTCACAATATAACCAATTAATAGTGTACTTGACAATTTTACATTATGTGGTAAATTTACTCTCTTGTCCCAGTATCACATGTAGAATTTCCCTGATAAATGTACTGCTGTCTTATCTCTCTTGAAAACTAAAACTCATTTAATCATTTATTATGTGCCCATTACGATAATTTCTATAATGCTAATCTGTGAGATGGCTTTAATAAAGTTCACTTTGATGGTCTTATATCTTTTATAGTTCATGTTCTAATCTCAAAGCCAGAATCATTTCTTTACCATGACCTACTGACAACCTGCTGCTAAGTTCACCTGTCTTGTCTTTTGTGAGAGACACAGAGGGAGCAGTGCTTTTGCAGCAAGAGCGTTGCTTTATGGGAGACAAGTGTTTCTAGGATGTGTTTTATTTTTTATCGGATCTGTGTGCTGGTGCTGGGAGGTGCAGTTAAGCTGTGTTTAGATGACCTTGTCAACAGGAGCGTGTGTGAATGCTAATGTGACACGGGCGCTGCTCATCTGCACCTCTCGACTCATCTCCTCGTTATCTCCTCACACTTTGACATCTGCAGTGCTCCAGTTCAAGCCAAAAGAAGCAGCTGGAACTTGTGTCTCTGAAGGACACTCACACTTGTGCTTTTGCCACTCATCAGGTCATGTTAGGAACTGTTACTACTGTGGGAGCGTATGGCGATTCATCATCCATCCTACTCTCTTAGATCTATATATACTTGGCATTAGCTGGACAAAAGATGGTCACTCTGATAAACAGTCTTACAATATTATATTTTCATAATAATCTGCATTTGCCGTTTTTTCTGGTAAAACTCATGTATCCCATTTGTAAATGCACAAAGTCTAGTATTTGTACATTTTTTCACTGTTGCACTTACAACAGTCTTATGCTAAATATAAGTAAAATAGATCATCATCACTAACTTCATTAAAATTGAAAAATAATTGAATCATTGCAGTGTATTGATTCAATAGATTAGATTAGATAATATATTAATATAAAGTTTAATATGGATATAAATACATATAAAAAAAATTTAAATTTTGAAATATATAAGAAATATATTTTCAGCATTTTCACAACTGTCTTAGACAGACTGAATAGGTTAAATTAGATGTATTGAGGACTGACAGGAGACAACATTACAACATTACACCCTAATCCTGAAATGCCCAACATCAGAAAAAGATCAAACATTCCCATAAAAGACAGCATTATAAATGACCAAAATCTAACTATAAGATACAAGGAAACAATATAAATATACTAAACAGATTAGAAAAGTTATAAAGATATAACAAAGGTATTGTTCTTGATAAAGATGTAAAAAGTATTAATAGAGATACAAAAAGTTATAACATCATCATAAAATGATTAACCATAAAAACACTTATTAGTTTGTTCATCCACTAGATATACTTAATTGCACCTCATGGTCAATAAGAAATAATACAGACAACAGAAAATGAAATAATCACAAACCCATAAAAAACTCAATATATTGATGTAGTTTCAAACGAGCATCATAACGGTGATTGCTCTGCTCCATATATTTGCTAAAGTTTAATGAAGCATTTTATTAGCACATTTTCCTGTCAGAGGAGGAAACATGGAGGCTCATGAGTTACAGTTCTGTGTTTGCTTCCTCATTCTGGAGCCTGAGCTGAGCCAGACAGACAGACACATTAACAGCATTAAGGTAATCTAAGCTCGCTGCATCCTGAGCTTTCAAACTGACCTTGTATAAGAATAAAAAACCTTTGGAATGCTCACAGCCTCACGGCCTCTCCTGCATCTCTTCCTCATGAAGTATTTATTAAAATATTGTGTCTTTTTGTGGGCTAGTTCAAATACACATCCTTAAGTTTACTCAGAAAGATGTTACCATGACTACAGGCTTCTGCGTATCTGCTCCACCAATGGGGAGACAGAAATGCTCGCTGTATTATGATTTGGTCCTTCATTGAGATTTCATCAAGGCCATTCAGAGTTTGGTATTTGGATTTGGAGCATTTGGAGACTTGAGTTTGCAGTGCATCGGGTTAGCAGTGCAGGAGGACGGATGACAGGTGGTTAATTGGTGCTTTTTCCACCTAACTAGATGAAGTCACTGACCCCCGAGATGCTCCACAGTGGTTCTGGTTTAGTTCTTGGTTGGCCTGTAATTAGCTGTGTCAGTTTCTATTCCCTGTCCAGCCACCACAACACTGCACATGGACAATACAGTGGATGCTTTTTGTGTTTATTTGCAAAGTATAAACATATTTATTCTACTTTATGAAGAATAATTAATACAGAATAATGTAACGTATAATATCATTTCTGGAGGTACAAAATTTTGAAAATTTTAGGTGGATTCAGCAAATAAACAAGATGAATTGTGTATTTAACATGTTTTGGCCTGCAACCTCATTCCAAAAGTGCTCACTTAGTAACTACTACTGATACTTTGCAGATGATGCCATAAACAATCCCTGGGAGTGTGATGCTAACTGGAGGCACTGCTCTGTCTGAAGCTCTGTTAGACTTTAATCTGAGCTTTGTTTTAACACAATCTGACTGTGAAAAACTGATTTAGCTGGAACTGCAACAAGCGAGCTGATTTGTGCTCTCAAATAACATTATAGTCACAAACTAGTCACTCGCATCTTTTTTTTTTTTTTTTTTGCTAAAACAGGACTATGAACGCTTGTGTTGACCACAGGCTCCTGAAAATGTGTTGCTTAAATCCATTTTGAATTTTTTTTGTGAGTTTTCATTTATCTTGAAACTTATTTGGCTGTGTTGGCTAATGTGTGCATTGTGTCACCATGGTAACTATTACATATTTCACCATAGAGATAGATGTAGAACACCCCCAGCGTGATATCACTGCAAAGTATCATTATGAAAAAATAAAAGTTGTTGGTGTATTTTTATTTCAATGCACTAAAGAGCAACAAAAGGGTTTTCCATAGTTATATTTTGAAGTGTGCATGTGTAGCCTACTATTGTGACATTCTAGATCCTAATTTGTATAAAAAGGGTTATTTTTGGACACCCTTTTTGCCTGGTGTGGCCTGTAAGGAGCTTGTTATTTGCTGTGTAGCTCAGGCTAATGGAATGCACTGCACTCTTTTATGTGGCATGTAATTGTATTGTTTTGATGCTTTAAAAATGCGTAAACAAAAAACATTCAAAATTCCAAAATGGAGGCAACTGGAGGCAAAAGTGAAGTGGAACATAATGTGATTTCAATGGGAAAACTGGGATTAACCTCAGACTATCACAAAAGATGAAAAATCAAGGCAATATGACCACTTGCATACATGTGGTGTCAGAGCCTGGATTAAAAAACATTTACAATTGTGTTTTACATTATTTGTTTATTTAACAGGAGATTGGCATAGACACTTTTTTGACAAATGAAAAATCCAGATTTTTAAGTTTTACTGGATAAATCCTTACAGGAAACTTGAGCCCACTATAGTTTTTCACTTCATCTACATATATATTACACATTTCATCATAAATTGTACTTTTTGTGAAACTCAATTACTATTTTGAGGTTAGAAAATTGCATCTTTAAGAGATAAGCAAATTAATGAATATGCATATTGCATACCTTGGAAACTCAAAATTGCAGTTTATTTTTTGTTATAATGTCTGTTAATCAATGAAAATATATTACTTCCACTTTACCTCCAGTTGTCTCTATTCCAGAATGTTGATTGATATGGGATTTTAAAGGGTCTATTGTGTGTTATTTGCCTTAAATACACTGTATGTCAAATAGTCAATGGGTTTAGTGTCAGTGGCTAGTAAATAGTGTCCCCTTCCTTCTGCTAATACACAAACATATAGGGCTGCATTGTGAACCATTATCTCCCTGGTCCACACACCTGACACTGTCTGAGCCTGGAGATGTGACTTTGACAGCAGAGCATCTCCCAGCGCTGTATTGATCCATGCCTCGACAATATTCTTATCTTTAACACGAGTAAGCCTGGGCTCTCCATATAAACTGCACACTGTTGTCTGGCCAGTTGACTTTATATTATAATTGCCTCTTAGGAGCTTTTGGCCATGCTATAATGTTGTTACCGCATCAAAAACATACCTTGACTTGTGTTTTGTTTCATTCACACATGGTGTAGTAACCCTTTATTATTAGTCTGTCTTCATCTCCAAAGTTCAACATGCTTTGTTCCACCTAGTGATGTCATAAAGTGGTAGTTTTCAAAATAACAGCTACCTTTTATCTTTAGTTCAGTAGAGACTAGCAATTCCAGAGTTTAAATTATCCAAATGATTCTACTGTATGTGTAAAAACACAGCACTTCCTGTATTACCCCATGACATCACAAGGTGGAACAGAGTGTTTTCTGGTTGGGAGAAGAACTCAGCCTAAATATGCAGGATTTGTGTGAATGAAACAAAACACAACTCCAGGTATAACATAGATCAGAAAATAGTATAATATGGGCCCTTTAATGTATATTTTCTCCAGCTATTTTTTTCTGAATATATATCCTGTATATAATGTGTTTGCTATTTCTGAAAGTTTATGCTACTTGCTTTTTGTTTAGTCAGATTTATTCAGTGTTTTGACTATTAAAATATGTTTACTAAGTACTTTTTGTGTGTAAGATGGCATTGTGGTCAGTGCTGTTCCCCCTGTAACTTGGACACAGCTCAGGCAACCTCAGGCTAGCAACGCAAATGCTGAACAGTTTCTAATGAATGGGTGCACTGTATGTGTCTCAGTCACTAACCAGGACAGGCCTTAGGCTTGTCTAGTCTCAGCATAAGAGTAGTCCAGTGTCTGATTGTCTAGTGGATGTATGTCCCCTTAAAGGTGCACTATGTAACTTTTTGGTTGGGGGTCTGTCACCTGCTTGTTGCTATGGATATGTCATTGCTTGGAATGTTCCACAGTATGACATTAAACAGCTCAAATATCATACTGTGAAACATTCCAGAGAAAACAATAACATCTCCATGGAGAAAAGCATTTGACAGAAAAAATTACACAACGCACCTTTAATGTTTTCTTGTTGATGCCCTTTATGTCTGAGGGCACCTACAATCTGGCAAATGTCCTTTTTCCCCCGTGGTGCCCAGCAGGAGTTTCAGGAAATAGCCTCATCCATTTGGTGGTTAGGAGCAGGTCTCATTTGTTATGGCTTTGACAGTTTGCTAAATGAAACTGGATGTTAATCTTCCAGCAGAGGCCATTAGCACTTTGCACTGTCTAATTAATGACCACTGATCACATTCACATATGTGGCTTCTGCTTTCTCCACTTGTTTTTTAGAGCACAATTTACAGTGTTTCTTTAAGGGCCTGACAGCACATCTAAGGTGAAAAATGACAATTCTGAATTGAAGTCTTTTTTAACTTGGCTGCTCTCTAGAGTTGGTACTACATTTTTTTGCTGTTATATAGTTCTACACTCTGCTTAGATTTTGGATATGCCCCGATATGTTTCTACCCACTTTATTTCTGCATGTTCTTGGGAATGGAATAGTTTCTTACTGTTACTACTATTACTATAGTACTATCAACTTTAAAGTGGCTGATATTTTTTTCTGTGTTTAATTGGGATGCTCAGAATGCATAAGGTAAGTGAGGAATAACTTTGAACCACTGCAAACTAGTATTTTTTTATTGTTCCTTTCCACACAGTGGCAGTTCTTCATTCAGTTTTTTTGTGGATCAGATCAAAGAGATCTAGTTATGAGTGCGATGGATACAAACATGGACAGTGTGAGCTCTGATGTGGACTCTGAATTTGGTCTCTGCGTCTGGTCTCTGGTCTAGATTCTGGGTCTAGACTCTGGTCTGGTATCTGGTCTGACTGATCTAGTTTCTGGTATGGTCTCTGTTTGCTGGTCTTGTCTCTGGTCTGGAGTCTAGTCTGGACTTGATTTTAGACTCTGATCCAGTCTCTGTTCTGGACTCTGGACTCTGGTCTCTGGTCTCTAGTCTGGTCTCTGGGTCTGGTCTCTGGCCTAGATTCTGGGTCTGGATTCTGAGTCTGGCCTCTGATTTCCGGTCTCTGGTCTGAATTGGACTTCAGACTCTGGTGTGGTCTCTGGTCTGACTCTGGCCTGGACTCCAGACTCTAATGTGGACTTAAATAGGCTGCTTGTGTGTCTCTTCTCACTCTCTGTTGAAATGTGATCTGTGTAGCTCCTGCTAACAGTTGTAGCTCCTGCTAACAGTTGTGCTCACTTGATCAGAGGCTCATTAACATGCCACACTCACGGCTGCCCTGAGAGCCGCTCTGATCCACAATTAAATGAAATTGGCAGGGCATCGAAGGGTGACAGCGATTTAGAAATTACCCTTACAATTACCTTACAGCTATTTTGAACCAATCGATCAAGTACAACTAAGTACTGGAGAAAACTGACACTGCAGGCATGTATACTGCTACACTACACCCACCTCTACTGCAATATGACTTTATATATTTTTTCAATTCACAGCATAGTAGTACAAATTTTGCCTACTCTTCTCATCCCAGTACAGTAGTATTACTTTTTATTGCTCCAAAAGAGGTTTATTCAATTATAAACCTGTGCTATTGGATCCCTGTTGCTTTTTGATAAGGAGCCCCCTGGTGAAATTGTGTTTTCCTTGAATCGTCATTACATGCCCATCAATCACCTCCTTGCTTTTTATTTCATTGTTTAAATAAATGTCAATAACAAAATGGTGATGGCATTAATAAAACATACCACTGTGTTACGAGCAATTTCAGAGAGGCTCCTGCTGTGTTGGGGTCTTTTTGATATTCCGAGGGAGTATTTGTAGAGAGGAGTGAGACATGTCCCTGTGAGGGGTAGCGCAGGCACAGTGGGGAGGGGTTCTTCATTAAGACTTACTTCACTTACTCACAGTTTCCTTTGGGATTTGGCCTGTGGTGAGATGTAAGCCAGACTGAAAAACATGTTGTTTTCTAACGTAATGTAATGTAATATGAATGAATACGGTTAGGTTTTGCTAATGTTGGAAGATTAGCCTGTTAACAGCTTGCATTCACTTACTGTTATTTCAAACTAGAGAAAGAAAGTATGAGAAGACATTTCGATGAAGGGCGTGGCCGATTTGATGGCATTTAGGCAATGTCATCCCCCTGGAGCCTGGACACTGGAGGTGGTAGAGTTGAAACCGAGACGAGTGAAGGGGACGATGAGATGATGAGAAGCAATATAGGGTTTTAAATTGGGCAGACTGGGTGTTGATTGGACAGGAGGAGTATTTGGAGTGAGGTGATGAAGGCTGAGGAGCAGGTAAACTCTGGAGAAGCAGTGAGGTATGGCAGCAAAGTTAGGTCTTCCAGGCTGAATTTACGCTAGCTCCATTACTTCTATGGGGGTCAATCTTGGTGGTTCAAGCAATATAGACATAACCACTGAACTTCTAATAATAAGGCATTGTATTCATATTGCCTTTGCATTATTCAGTCTCTCTTTACAACCTCTCGGATCACCACCAATCACTCACACCACATTCTTGGTAAAATAATCAATACCCAGATACTAAATTGAAACATTATATAAAAATTATTGAAAAGAATCCTGAATAGGTCCATGGTCTTTATTGGTATCAGAACGAAAAATGTTTTGTGTTGCACATGTTGTAAAATAGAGTGTTTCTATTATGATGTGGTATGATTCCTTAATACTGAAATGTTAGTACCAACAGCAACATTAACAGGCAAGGTGAATGAAGTGTGTTGCTCAGGGACACAACAATAGCTGGAATCAAACAGCTAACCTTTTGGTTCTGAGATGATGATTGTATCTGAGACAACTACACATTTTTCACATTGTTTTTTTTTATTTATTTACTTTTTTTACTATTTTTTCAGTTTTAGTGGTTAAACACTGATTCAAAGATGCTTAACATGAGTCTCAAATGTATTAAGAAAAGCTTTGTTACCAGACGCCAAGATTCTCACTTCTGAAACTTTCCACTGCCTTTTCTGTCTGTGTTTGACACCTCCTGACTCGCATGTTCACACTCCAGAAAAAATGAAATAAATAAACCATATTCTAAATTTAACCAGCATCAGGTCAGAATTGGCACAGACTGTCTCAATTTTTAAGAGCATCAGTGTTTTTGGCACGTATGTGTGTTTGCTCATTGGATCAGACTGGGAGAGGACAGCTGGTTTGTAGACATGCTGAATAATCCCCATTGCGCTCATAATTATCAATAGCTATTATTATTCAGGCCACAGTCCCACTTTCACTCACTCAGGGCTGATCATGTCTACATTTTTAATTGAGATAAAGTCCAGCATATCTTGATGAATGCATTTTTGAAAATGTTGCATTTTATCTATTGTAATTGCACATTTATATTAATCACTTTAATTTAGAGAGGAGAGCAGTGACAGAGATTTGGAAAAATGATCCCAGTGGATATAAGTAGTCTACAGTGGCAATTATAGTATACAAAATGGATTCTTGTGAGCTTTTAGCCTTGTTATAATGGTGTTACCTCCTCAGTCACTCATGTTTAAGTCACCCTTTATTATTCGTCTGTCTACATCTCCAGAGCTCAAAATGCTCTGTTCCACCTTGTGATGTCATGAAGCGATAGATTTCAAATTAACAGCTCAAGTTAAGAACTTTAATGTGCCTAAATATGCAGGTTTGTGTGTTACAAATGTGTGAACAAAACAAAACACAGCTCCAGGTATGTTTTGATGAGGAAACAGCATTATAACATAGATCAGAAAATAGCATAATATGGGCCCTTTAAAGTTTATTTTCCTAAAAGATTTAGCAGTATCTTTGGATTCGATTTAATTTAACACAGACACTTAACCTTTGACCTTTCATCCAACTTAACATCTGTAGTTAACTAAAGAATGTATTCATGCCCACAACTAACTCCATTTGGATCTGTCTTTTAACGGGTTGTGGGCACTTTTATCTCACTGCCCTGCCAGTCCCCATTTCTTAAACACATATTATATTTCTAAAATCTGTCTGCTTGAGTTTATTCTGTCTCTGTTCTCCCAGCCTTGTCTGAAAGGTGTGAAACATCACCTCTATCTGTCATGTGTGTACGCGCTCACACGAGACTCACACATGCTAAAAATAAACTCCTATTAGTAGCAGTCAGAGCATGGGGGAGAAGAGGAGAGGGGAGAGGAAGAGAGGGGGCTGAAAGAGAGGTGCAACTCCTATAAAGAAGAAAAGATTGAACGCATGATGAGGACACTGAGGACTAGGGAGTCCACAACATGTTTCAAGTCTATTGTGATAAGACATATACTATCCTGCTGGAAATGTCTATGTATCCTTGTAAGCGTTCATGGACAGAGATGGTGGTATGTTATGAAGGGAACAAAACGATAATGGGAATTTTAGGTTCTATTTTAGGCTCAGTACAGCTAACTTCTCCATGCCTCATATGAAAACTGAGCTGCAGAGGATGCACTAGCACTGACGATTGGCTGCAGGTGCTGGGGTTTAGGTAGTGACTATTCAGGTCAGAGAAAAAAATTTGGAAAACCAAAATTCCAAATGACAATCTAACTTTTTTTTAACTGATACGTCCGCATCTCAATGGTTATCAGTAAAAGCAATATTCCATTTGAACATGTTTACCTCGTATCTTGGAACACAGATGATTATAATTACAGTTATTTGATGAACTTTCAAGTACAAACGTGGTTCACATCTTTGGCTCTGATTGTTCTTCAGTTCAAACTAACTTGTAGATTGCAGACGACTGGTCTTTTCTCCCTGGTGGTGCTGTTCATGGTGCTGAAGTCTGCTTATATTCACAGGCACACACTGTCCTCTATCTGCTCCCTTTAACCTCCTGCTTATCAAACTCTGCCTTAATGGAACTTATATTGTGTTGCTATAATTAGATTTGCCTTCTTTTTCAAACAACTTGCTGAATGTTCTGTTTTTAAGTTAATAAGCTAAAAAGTTTGAAATAGGCATATGTCTATTACCATTTTTATGACCTATTGACATTAAGAAAATGTGCTCAATGTGCAGAAAAATCTTTATTAATGAATTAACTAGAGTTTTACAGAATTTTAATCAGCGTTGTCCCCATCTAATCCACTTGAACTATTGCAAAGTCCTCCAAGGATTACTTTAGTATTTTTTGCTTTAATTAAAAAAAAAAAAAGTCTATTCATTTTTTCTATTGTGTTACTAAGCCGCAAATAAACTATGTCATCCTTTATTTATGGCTTGCAGTTGATGGCTAATTAGAAAAGAATTGTAATTATTTTTATTCAAACTCTACCAGGAAATGAGTAGACTCATGACACACTCTGCCTATTACTGACACTGTGTCATCTGACCTCACTCGTGACTCTGATGCAACTGTAATGACTCCACATTTATCAGTTTTCAGGAGAAATTTTTAGTCTTATTTTGATCAATAATTCATTTTCTAATCAGCCTTAGACATTAGGCCCTTTGACATACATAGTAGAGAATATTTTCATTCCTGGTTGACATGTTGCCTTGGCAGGTGGATAAATTTACTGCTAACTATAGCTTCTAACTAAATATAGGCCTTAGGGATTGTGTTACACACTCATTGCTTTATGAAAACACAACTGGGAAATCCACACAGTTCTCCTGTTTAGCTCCTGGAATGCCTGTAGTATTTTATGGATTCTGTAACAAACTCTTGATCAATATATAGATTATTTATACTTGACTAGAAGAATCCTAGTCCATATAGATCTGCACACTTAACCCACAATGACAAGGCTTCAGGTTTCATGTAATCTTAGATGTTATTTATATGAATCCATAGTGTTGTATATGGCTCAAAGGTGCACTGTGTAACTTTTTTTGTAGGCAGCCACCTGTTGGTCTCCATGAAGATGTTGGAGATATTGCTTTGTCTGAAACGTTCCACAACAAGGCATTACACCAAAACACCTGTTATTCAATAAATGCAAGATAGAAGGTAAGTTTAATGCTATAGAGTGGAACATTCCAGGCTAAGCAATAACAAATCCATGGGCACAAGCACGTGGCGGACCCCCGCAGAAGAAAAGTTGCATAGTGCACCTTCAGTGTTTCCTTATGATTGATTTTCTCTTTGCATCCCTGAGCTTACAACCACAGATATGGCTATGGCATGTGCTGGTCCAAACCTGATATATTATAGTAGCAGTTTAAACAGCATAATACTGTATATCTAAAGTTTGTCTCAGTCTATATGTTAGTGTTGTAAAAAAAATGTGGCAACCCATGAAAGAAAGAGCCTTTAAAAATGACTGTTGTCTTTGTTGTTGTTATGACAACATAAGGTTACATGAATGTCACATGTGATTTGTGACTAGACTATTGTGACCATTCTCCGCAGTGACAAAGCCATAACAAAGACATGAGGCTGTTGTCCTCTCTATCACCCTGTGTGTAATGGACAGGCTGGACAAAGGAAGCACAGTCATGAGCAGAGTCCACTGGGAGGACACTGGTCTGAGGTACTAAAAGTCTGCTGCTCCCCAAACGGGACTGGGCTGTCCAGTCCACTCAGCGTCCAAGTGTGAGAGCAGAGCCAGGGCAGGGTCGACCTTGAGATCCTCCTCTTACCTCAGGTCCTCTTTGCACTCAGGAGTCAGCAAGATTAACATGGGGCAAGGAAACAAGGAAGGTGACAACAAAAGTATTAAAACAGAAGAATGTCTTGTAAACTATGTCATCCTTGTAATTATTTTTATTTGAACTTTACCAGGAAATGAGTAGACTCTTGACACATAGTACCTATTAATCTGACCTCACCTGTGACTCTCATGTAACTGTAATGACTCCACATTTATCAATTTTTAGGGACATTTTTATACATATTAGGAATAGGAATTTGATTACGGACAAAACAGCAAAATAAAAACACCAGGATCATGTAAAGTGGGTTAATATGAACATTTAAGACCAAAATGACGATGCTCACTGCAGCAGATACAGAGAGAGGAGTAACGTTTTTTAATGTAAAATCAATTGGAGCCAGAGTCCATGGAGCTGGAAGCGCCCCCATGCTCACTTCTTATTTGGAACACAGCGGATAGTGGTTAGCTATGTGCATTTTTAAATACAGTCTGTAGTAACTATTTAATTAATGGGTTAGGAATAGGAGTTAGGGGATTAATTAAGTAATTACTAAGCCTGAATCATTGTTAATAAACTATTTGTTCATTATGAATTAAGTCTTTGTTCACGCTTTAGGCAGATTAAAAATGTTGCTCTGCCCCTCTCATAGTGGCTTGATTTTTTTGATTACATTCACTGTCAGCTGGTAATAATGAATTTCATGGCATGCCAAGTTCATTTATATTTACAGATTTCAGCTCATGTCAACAAAGTAGGATCCAAGCACCAAGAATAAACCCACAAACTTATATTAAGGACCCAGTATTTGAATTGCAGTACCTTACATTTGAATTGACAGGATCTTTCTCATTCCACTCTTACCTCCAGTGGCTCTTATGTGTCATCCTTTTATTCTACATCATTTTGCTGTGTGTCAGTCTGGACAGCTCCTCAGAAATATGGGACATTCTGAGACACCTCCTGTCACCTCCCTGAGTGATGTGCTCGAGAACCTGACTGGAGTGTGGGACAGGGCAAGTGTGTGGTGCGTTCAAAGACAGTGACAAGGGACTTGGTTTTACATTGAAGTTTTAGTTTGGATTCAGTAGTAGTGCGGAGTACTCAAATCATACTCAAACCATCAGTAAGTCATTTTAAAGGCAATTTTACAATGTAATAGAGTAAAAATGTGTCTTGTCCCAGTATAATAAGTTCAAAATAAAAACGCTGTTTGCTGTCTGCTGTCTGCATTTAAATGGCCTATATTACACTATTTTCTGATCGATCTATGTTATGATGCTGTTTCCTTATCACAAACATACCTGGTGTTTGGAGTTTTGTTTCATTCACACATGTTTAACACACAAACACTGCATATTTAGAGTTCTTCACTCAGACTGAAAATTCTTTCACCTTCTGATGTCATGTGTGCTCCACTGTGCTTTTAAACTCCATA
Organism: Taenioides sp. WSHXM2023; assembly: GCA_029959045.1. Lineage (NCBI taxonomy): Eukaryota > Metazoa > Chordata > Actinopteri > Gobiiformes > Gobiidae > Taenioides > Taenioides sp. WSHXM2023. Next base: position 15,345,287 of record CM057094.1, read on the forward strand.
CACCTTCGGCAGAATTATTTGGATAATTTCATCCCTGGAATTTCCAGTCTCTACTAAACAAAAAGGGAAAAGGTAGCTGTTAACTTGAAAACTACTACCTCATTATATTACAAAGTGGAACAGGGCATTTTCAGATTGAGAGATGTAGACAGACTAATAATCCAGGATTACTCAGACATGTACGAATGAAACAAAACACAACTCCAGGTATTTTTTGATGAGGTAACAACATTCTAACCTTGCTTAAAGCTCACAAGAGTCAGTTCTGCGTGATAGACTTAACATGAATCCAACATGCATAGTCCTTGTGTATTGAAAAGCGTCTTTCCCTATGCATTGCTTGTAGGCTTTAAGCATTAGTCTTCATTATATATGCAAATTGATTCAGGTAATCATTTTACTCATAGCTCATAATTTGTGATGTCTAACTATTGCGTGCATGAAATTACCCTGCCAGATCATTATGTACTTCACATCTAATTACTGTAATGTATTTCCAAACATTCCTTAACATGGAAATCACACACTTCCTGTCCCTGTCACTATTGTTTCAACAGCCTTTATCATGACACAAATCAGCTTTAATATTCCTCTGCTCCTCTTTGCTGTCAGCCTCTCCCCATCTTCTCCGCAGGCTCTTGTCTGGGACTCCCATCATACTCTCAGTTGCATTACAAGCTTTTCTCCACTTTCTATTCCTTATGTGTCTCTATGATGTCATCTCCACTACATGATCCAAGGCTTTTGAATGCCTGCCACACTCTTACACACATGCACACACACACACACACACACACACACAGAGACACACATGCACGCACGCACACGCACACAAATATGGGGATGCAGGATCTCATCAGTTACCACCTCCGGTCTCTCCAAATCTGATTCCCTTCAGGGCTATTTATAGGCGTCAAGGCCCACTTCACACTGTGCTGTGCTACGTCATGGCCTGTGCGTCTGCATTCAAATGTGGGAACCAGAGCATAATACAGTAGGAAGTAACTCTTTCTCATGCCAAATATATGCAGTGTCACTTCACATGCAGACGCAGTTGTTCATATTAAGCCAGGCACAGAAGTCTAAATATGAGGCAAATCAAGAGCTTTACATCAGGTATGGCATTTGGAATAAAGTCTTAGGAAGGTCATACATTTTTCTACATGATGATAACTAAATACATTGTGGTCTGAGCTTTGTGACGGTCTGCTGCTGTTTTGGTATTATTGCCCAATCATGATTTTGTCCTTCGATGTTTAATGCAAGCTTCTGATCAAACATATACTTTTCGACTAACTCCTCCTATTGAACAACTTCACTAATGCTTTGACTGAGTGACTGGTGCATTTAAGTTAACCAGTCACAGTTAAGTATGAACAGATGTCTGTAGTGTCCTGTTAAAGCCAATAAAAATAGGTTAACATAAATCAAGAAAAAATCTAAGCCTGATTACAATTTGTGATACCACCCCAGCCTACATAAACGATCAGATTTGTAGGTGTCAAGTAATAGTGGAATTAGCAGTAGTAGTATATATATGATTATCACATATCAGCAGTGGTGGAAGAATTACTCAGTTTTGTTGCTTAAGTAAAAGTATAGATACTGAAGCAAAAAAATAAAAGTATCACATGAAAAAAAAAAAGTAAAAGTATTAAAGTACCCGTTTAAAAATGTACTTAAAGAGTAAAGAGTTTGAGATCTAATAAAGCTTCAGATGTATTGATTCTGATAAAGATTTGTGCTGAATTTTGTTGAACAGAAGCAACTGAATAAATAAATAAATAAATAAATACACACACACACACACACACACACACACACACACACACACACACACACACACACATATATATATATATATATTTTTTTTTTTTTTTCTTGCATAAATTTTGACCTTGATTAAAAAATAAACCCAGCCTTTTACTTTTCAGTCCTGTTAAAAAAGTGGTGGAGTAGAAAGTACTGATACTTGGTCTCAGATTTAGTGAAGCAAAAGTAAAAAGTATTTAAGTGAAGTACAGACACCTCACTTTTTTACCTAAGCGCGTACAGTATTTTACCATTTTTACCACTGCACCACCACTACATATAGGGGTGATTTGATGAGGCTTAATGGGAAGGTTAATGATGAAAAAAGTTTCCAAGTAATTTGTCTCAATATACGCGCATACTGCAGAAGAAATGTGTGCTCACTCATTAAGATTTGATGCAGTTTTGACCACCATCTGTTTGAGACTTCACAGATGTTGCAGTTTTAAGCTTTTCTTCATCATGTGCCTTCATACTGACAGGGGGAAGTATGGCCTTGCCTGTATTTCTGAGAAAGCTATACCTAGTTTTATTTATTTTTTAAAACTATAAATAGAAACGTGTATGTGAGGCACGATTTGGCAGGCCTGTCACGATAGCAAATTTTGAAGTAATATATATTCCCGAAGAAAATATAGACGATGAAAGACAACTGCAAGTGGTGTATTTACATTGAGTGGTTAAAGGTGCGTTGTGTAACTTTTCTGATGGAGGGTCCGTCAAATGCTTTTCTCCATGGAGATGTTATTGCTTTGTCTAGAATGTTCCACAGTATGGCATTACACCTTTCTATCTTTATGGAGACCAAACCAGACCAAGTTACAGGTCAGATCTCTGGAGAGACAACCCCACTCACAGTCAGAATGCCTGTTTTTCTAGGTATTTTTGAATTATAAAACTACATGTAATTGGAAAAAAAAGGAGCTGTTTAATGTCATACTGTGGAACATTCCAGGCAGCACAATGATATATCCATAGAAACAAGCAGGTGACAGACCTTCCACCAGAAAAGTTACACAGTGCAACTCTAAGTACAAGTAATGATAATTTCATATCTTGTTGACATCTTGATGGGCAATGTGACTAGGAGAGGAAATATAATCTTCCAGCAGCAGGATCCAGATGTGTGCCGAGTACTTGTGGTGGCTCAGGGCGGTTGCTATGGAAACCTGTTGCCGCAGTAGGTGTAGTGGTGAGGGTCAGCGGTGAAGGGTACCAAGGTGGTTATGTATGCAAGGACAATTCTCATCTTTTCATCTAAATTGCACTGCTCTCAGTGGCTTATACTGACAGTAATTTATACATGAAGTCTGTTTGCATTTGATGGCACCTGTCAACTTTGATCAGAAATCTGCATGTGTGAGATAAATTACTTACTGTTTTATTTTGTTCTTGTAAGTAACTAACCTCATATCAACATATTTTAAGGTGCACAGTTAGAGAGAAGATATTATAAGGTAGAAGATTAAAATTGTGTCTTTCTTAGAAGACTTCTGCAGAGGACAGAGAATAGCCATGATAACTGTATTGTAGTTTGTGAGCAGGCCTCCTCTGTAGAGAAGCATGTATGAAGACAGATCAATAGTGTGTGATATAATAGATGAAATGTGCCTGTCTGCACGCATGATGCATGTTGTGTATGAGGACTCAGAATTGATGCTCTGTGTGGTGTCCATGACGACAGCCTCTCCCCCTTTCCTCCCTCTCCGCCCTCCACTCTCTCTACTCTGAGTCTCTCTCTCTCTCCCTCTTTCTTTCTTTCTTTCTTTCTTTCTCTCTCTGCCCTCTCTCTGTGTGTGTTTCTTTCTCTCTCTCTCCCTGTCTCTTTTTCTTTTTTCTCTCTCTTTTTCTGTCTCTTTCCTTCTTTCTTTCTCTCTCCCTCTCTCTCTATCCCCCTCTCTCCCTCTGTCTCTCTCTTTGTCTTTCTTTCTCTCCTCTCTCTCTGTCTCTCCTTCTCTCTCTTTCTCTTTCTCATCCCCCTCTCCCTTTAGCCCCCTCTCTCTTCTATCACTCCTCACACCCCTCACTCCTCTCTTTCTTTAGCTGTATAACGTGACAGCTGACAGGTTTTACAATGAGTGTTAAACTAGGCTTGAGTGACACATGCGTCTCAGCTCAAATCCTGCCTCAACATGATGTACATTCATTCATATTCACTCATTCAAAAAAAACAAACAAACAACAACTTATACTTTAAAATCTATAAGTTAATTTAAGTAACAGGCTCAGTATCCTAACTAGCTAACTAATGTTCTTCTTCAGGTTTTAACATCATCGATTTCCTACAAGGAATTTTATAGCCATAACTCCATAGTTGGAAAGCTTCATGTCAAGGCTGGACCCTAACTTGATTTAAAGTGGTGTTTAAAGTGATGAATGACTTTGCTGGCAAGCGTATGAGGTCATTCTTTAATACTGTTAGTAATTAGATCCAAAGTATGGCCCAGACTGGCCAGTAATTTAAAATAGCTCCAAGTCATAAGCCACACACTCAACTGAAATATAAACATCTCATTACAAGTTTAAGTACAAGCAGACTATCAACTTAATATATTCCTAAGATTAACTGCTTTCTTATGATTTCACATATTTCAATTCCTAAATTAGGTGAAATCTGCACTGTGTATCGGCTATGTTTGGAATTGTCAATGTAAATGCATTGACCCATGCTGACCTCTAGTGGGGCTGGCTTAATATTGCACCTCTGATCAAAGCCTTTTGAAATCCATTTGTACCTAATCACTCAACTTTAGCCATTTAAATAAACCCAAATTATTCAAGATCAAAACACAAGGCTCTTCTGGTTTTAAGATATGTTTGGTTTGTGTTATGCAGTGTCCTTCAGCATGAATCTGGCTACATTACAAATCAAACTTTCAGGAATATCTCAGTGTATTATACATTCCACCTTCCAGTGCCCAGACTTATTTTGCAATTCTGTCTACGATGCTCCAGCCTGTCTTTCTCCCTCTCTCCTTTACTATGCTCTTTCTTGTTTTTGCTAAGAATTCTCCACACCTGTCCTACACTATATCAAAATTCAAATTTGACTTTCACTGTTACAGTATCTCTACATGATCAGCCATTTATTTTAATTTTTAGTTCTATATTTAAATAGACGTATTTTGTTGAAAACCTGTTTACCTTGAAAACTCAAGTCCTGTTTTGTATAATGCTTTTGATCAAACAAAACAAGCAATCTAGGCACAGAAAGTCAATAGTCAATCAGTTTCCCAGTAAACATTTATTATGGTGGCGTCAACACAGATGCGTATCAACACAGGTGGAGGAGGCTGTGTGCAGGGAATGGTCAATAGCATGTTAAAATGTACAAAGCTAGCGAACTCATAACAGATTTGTCACAAGAGTTCAATATGTGGGCCCTACAGCCACTGGTCGGTCTGAAAGCAACTGATGTTAGAAAGGGAGGTTTTTATGTTTTTCTCTTAATTAGTAATATTATCCCCTCTGTATTATTGGATGTTCAAAGGCAAAGATAAGACCAAAAAAAACTGCATGTACTTTATATACTATTCAATCAATGAAATGTTCTTTTCATCAGATATTCACTCTGATTTCAGTCTTATAGAAAGTTGGAGTCACATACAAAAAGTCATATATATCAATTGGTTTCAGGATGAGGAAAAATTAGGACTGTTGCCGTGGCAATTAACAAAATATTATGTCTTTTGAATGGTGAAAAGTCCTCCAAATGTCACGTATAACTTAACCGAAACCCATGAAAAGTCCCTGTCACTCAAATTAGCGTGGTGTAGCTTTTTGGGCTCTGCTGTTTCAATTTTGTCATATTTCTTAACATATAATAAGAACTTAATTTACTTAAAAGTGCGCTATGTAACCTTTGATGTGGAGGATTTGCCACTTGTCTCCATGGAGATGACGTTGCTTTGCCTTGAATGTTCCATAGTATGACATTAATCTTACATGTAATACAATCACAGCTGTTTTTATTGCTCAAGTTCAGTGACAAACATGCATACATTCTGTAAGCAGGGTAACATCTCCTCAGATCTGACCTGTAACTTGGCCTGGTGGCTTCACTTGCCTGTTACCATAGAAACAGATATGCTTAATGTCGTACTGAGGAACATACCAAGAAAAGCAATAACATCTCCATGGAAACAGGCTGTTGGCAGACCATCACAACTGAAGTTACACAGTACACATCTTTAAATTAATCTTTTATTATTTTTTTATTGCAGTATTTTTTGCTGTGTCATGTTGTTTAACAGTACTTGCTCTGCACTTGCTTCTCTCTGCCCTCTGTGCCCACTAGATGTCCTAATCTAGCTGACCCACTGTTTCACAAGTCTCCATCTTTTCCAGCCTCTCCTCCTGTATCTGCTTTATGTTCTGTATTATTATGCATTGATGACTTGGTTGGACTGGTACTGTGACTCAAAAACTAAAGCTGGGTATTGTCCTGCTGTTATTGATTACAAATGTAGCTGTTATGCTCATTATCCACGTGATGGGGCGGTTGAAACGTGTGATTGCAACAGTTTTGGTATTCAGTAGGTGTAGTATCTGTCATTTTTGTCTAGAGTTTTTCTGTGCTTAGTCAAGCCTTATTGAATCCTAGATCAATAGCCATGTTCTCCAATTAGCACATTGTGTTGAATAGAGAATGCAACATACAAAAATCAATATGGCTGGCTTAACAGAATGGTAGATTTTTATTTTTTATTTTTTTAAACACTTGGCCAATGGGTGAATTTAGGGATGGGACAGTACGAAATTTTGACTATGACCAAAATTAGCATGGTATAATGTAAGCTTTGGTGTTGCATATTTTATAATATGTGACAAAAACGAAAGATTTTAATGTTATTTAACTTTGTAGAAATTTGGGTGAACAGTGCAATTCAATAGCCTTACAGTGAATAGGTCTACAGGCATACATGGATTGACTATTCCATCCTTATCTACATTATTTGTGGCATGACAGACTTACATTATGATAAAACATAATCTATTTGCAAACTCAATACAGTTAGAAGTGCTTTTTCCACATACCCAGTGAAATAATTGATATAATTCTGCCAATACTGCCAGAAAGCCCATAAGCACAGTATCCAGAGTTATTTTAATACTGTCATATACCTTAATACAGGTTATCTCTCAGTCTGTAATGCTTCTCCTCTTCTCCTTGGCGTTTAATACTAGCTAGACAGGATATCTTTGTGTTTTATTGTAGTTTTCCTATGTATAATGTTATCTTTATACCTGTTTTTTTTTTCTGTTTTTGTTGACCTTTATGTGAAGCACGTTGGTCAGCTGAAGTTGTTTTAAATGTGTTACATAAATAAACTTGAATTGAATTATTGTCCCATCTGAAAATCTGGATAGTAGCAGCTTTTTATGAATTATCTAGTGTATATCAGAAAAGTATAACTTGAATGTAATAATAAATCAATCAACAAACAAATGAATGAGAAAGGTGACAGTGAAATGTAAAGGTGTGGTCATGATTCAGACTGCCTGTTTCCTCCCAATGCTCAAAGCTTCTCTTCACAATATACTTAGCCACAGCAGAAATTTGGAAAAATCCATATGGACTTGAAGGGGAACAGTGGAAAACAATGTAAGTTTGTGTTTTCATTTGTGCTCCCTGATTGAGCCATAATCCAGAATCAAGGACTAAACAGCAAAGATCTTTAGTACTGTAGAAAGTCATTAAGGTAAATAGCAAGTATCCAAGCTTTACAATAGCCCTGCAACATGCAAAATTTGTTATTGTGGCAGGCCTAGGTACAAGATTAAGGATCTCTTACTTATTATGTGTTGAGAAATCTTAATACATCAACCTCATTGCTTTGTTGTTGCAGCAAAGGCACAAAAACATAATGCTTTACAGCCAAAAGTAGCCAGAACGGAATGCTTTGATTCAATTGAAAAATACAATGAAAGCAAAGGGCATATCCACAGTGTGACAGAAGAGAATTCCTCCAGGACCAAAGCTGGTGTCTGTCGTCTCATAAAGAATAGATGCATCTCTCTCTGTACTCCAAATGTGTACTCACGGGACTCAACCTTATCTCCTATGCCATCCTCTGCATTGGTCTGTCCTTTGCTGTGATAAAAAAGTTGAGTTTTTCTGTATTTTTTTTATTTTCTTGCTCTAACTCGTTAAAAGTAGTAGTAGTTGTAATAGCAGTAGCACTAACAGTAGTAGTAGTAGTAGAAATAGTAGCAGTAGCAATGGCAGTAGCAGTAGTAGCAGCAGCTGTAGTAGTAGTAGCAGCAGTAGCCATTTTTGTATGTTTGTTATATTTTACTGCTTTTCATTTGACTTAATATTATATAGCAGTAACTGTACTTGAATAGAACTTTATCCACAGATGTTCTTTCCTCTCCTCCTCCTTTTTCTCCTTCAAAATAGCAGCTCTGCCATAAATAAACGTGTTTGTACCAACAGGTTCGGCTCAGATTTCTCATTCACCCACTTCATATTGTGGTTCAATATTTCTATGTTTACCTCTACAACGTCGGCAATAGGAGCTCCCTTCAATACAATATACATTACGCAGGTTTGCTTTGCCTATAGTGCAGAGGTGGGGCAATCCTGTGATAACTATGAGGCTAAGAATTACATCACGCGGGGTTAGGTTTCCTGTCACCTTGCGATGCTTCTCTTTTCTACCACAGCTCTGACAGACTTCTCCATAATGAGGCAAGATGGTGGCCACCGTCAAAAACAAAAACAGAAACAAATGAGGATTCCTATGTATCGGGGTTGTCAAGTTGTCTTTCAGTATAATTATACACAGGGCTGGATTTAAAAGAGAAAAAACATTAGATTTGGTTATTTTAGTTGCGAAAGGTCTGGTGATACTCTCAGTGGGAAACCTGCTGGGAGGGGCAGCGAGGCGGGCTAACAGTAACAACGTGCTTTGCTTCTGGAAAATGTAATTTTTCATTTGATTTATGGCAGTTTGTATGATTTGTGAGGTGGTAACGCAGGTTTGTACGAGATGCTCAATAAAAAGTTCACAAAATAAAAGGAATTACAGTTGGACAGTGCTTTTGAAAATGCAGTGCTTAGTCATGCTGTTTCATTTTTAACTGCAAGACTAGATTTCAAAGCCTGAAATTTCTCTTGGTGCATTATGTTCTTTTTCTATATTAAAAAAATATATCTGAACAATTTTGGGTGGAAATTTTTCAATGATTTTGTGATTTTGATTATATTTATGTTTGTTTGTTTGTTTGTTTGTTTGTTTTTGGTTTTGTTCACAGTGCACATTTTAAACATACTCAAGCAGGAGTATTAACATTTGTGAAAAGACTTTAAAATGAATTGTGATAAGAATCAAAACACAATTCAAAACATTTGTGGAAGTCTAAACTACAGAATTACTTGTTTTCACTTCATCTCATTTTTTTGACTAAATAGTTGCAGCCTTTGCGATTTGACAATTGTGATCATTCAAATTCTATTTCGATTTGCTTTTAACTTTAGTACCCAATATATTTTCTTTTTTTAGCCAACAGGTGGTCTTTAACTAACATTAGAAATCCTCAGAAGTCAAAATACATGCACTGCCTTTTGGCTATGCCTAAGAGACCCTAGTTGGTAAACTATGAGCCATCTCCATAAATGTCATTACGATTCACATAAACAAAAACACACCATCTTTAATAACCACCTATTAGTTAAATCTGACTCTTATGCCGTTACCATGGAAACAGCATGAAGCAAATCAATGGAAGTAATGTTACATGTGTGGGAGGACATTCCTAAACCCCCTAGCTCCGGATCGCATCCCTCCTCACCCTCTCAGTGCGCTGCTGTTTGTCCTCTCCTCCTCCGGTCCTCCTCCCCTCCTCCTCCCTCTGCCCTACCTCCTCCCCCGCTCCATCCCTCCCTCTCGCTCCCTCGCTCCCCCTCGTAACATTTGCTTCTTGACAACCACTGCCAAAGGACTACTACACAGAGCGGGTGTAGCGCCACATTCCATCACTTTGAGAAGAATAAACAGCAACTTTTTATATGTTTTGGCATTTGGCATCATGGCTTCAACTTGGGGATAAGGATTTTCTGTGACAAGATGCTGGACGTATTCAAAATAGATCCTGAAACATTACAGAAGAAGTGAAGAAGTTGGGATAAAGTTTTTGTATTCAGGACAGTGGCGCAGTCCTCCACTCTGGTTTGGTAGCGGCCGGGCAATGAGAAACTTTTATGCCCACCATGTTGTCTCTGGATGGGCTAGAGATGATCGCGGTGCTTGTGGTCATGGGGCTCTTCATCAAAGTCCTGGAGCAGTTTGGGATGTTTGAACCAGTTGGTGGAGAAGGTAAAAAAGTAAAGTGTAATTAAAATTGTATTGTAAATTTCAAAATAGTTTCGCTTGTGAAAATTTTTAATGTATTTATCAGCAATTTATTTATTTTTTATTGTGATTTCTCTATATGAAAATATGTATTGGATGGTAAGGACTTTCTATAACTTCCTCTTTTTGTTTACAGCCAATCAGCATCTGACCTGTGTATTTGAATATTTTAATGTTGCTATGGTAACATAGTGTTTTTTATTTTTCAGTTGTTAATTTCAAACATTTTCCTATTACAATTTACTTAAAGTTTGCTTAAGTCCAATTTATAAATAAGTGATTATGTTAGCCCCCGATCCCTGGTAAATGTAAATATCAATTACTCTTGTTCTGACCTGTACATGACTGGACTGCAGTACTGGGCTAAAGGTTTCCGTTAACATTACAACTCTCTCTCTCTATCTATCTATCTCTCTTTGTCTCTCTCTTCCTACCTCTCTCTATCAATTTCTGACTCACATACAGGCACACACACACGTTGGGTTTCCATGCTTCTTAGGGACGTTACATTGACTTGCATTCATTTCCTGGAGAATTACCCTCACCTTAGCATAGTCACTACTTACCGAATCTTCACCTGTTTTAACCTAAACATATCTGAACTTTAAAACATTTTGCTGATATGCTTATAAACAAGTTACATCATGGGGACTTGCCTCTTTAATCAGGTCCCCATAATGTGAGTGTGTATACAGATTTCAGTCCCCACAGTGCGATGAATACCCGCCTACACCCTCACACAAACACAGGAGTAACTTTAGCTGTGCACGGCCTCCCCCTGCCCCTGGGGTGTGTGCTTTTACCCTCTGATCAATAACACTATGGACAGAGTGGGTCTGAGTGCTGTGCAGAGGCGCTGGCTCACTGAGGGACTGTCAGACTCTCTCTCATTAGCCTGTAGTCCTATACGGCTCTGATATATGGAAAGAACTCACCTGCTGGGTTTGACAAGGCTTCACGGTGTCAAGTAAAGTGCATCAGATTAGAGGGGCACAGTTTGAGAATTGTAGTTTTGGATATGGATATTATAATGAGATCTAATCTCACAATCAAAATAGTTCGACCCAGAAGAGTTGAAATAATGGAAGAGATTGGTTTTACTTATGGTGGTGCAACAGCGAAGCAGTGTTGTTGTGTTTTGTATCATTATTTTTGCTGTCATTATTCGCCTGATGACCTTCCTTTTAGCACACTATTGATTTGCTAGAGATCTGAGAGCTGATTGACTACTATTTTAATTGAGTTTTGTTTTTACAACATTATAAATAAGAATTTGTACTTAATGTTTTGCCTGGTAAATGAAAGTTAAATATATTAACAAAAAGTCAAATTAAAGTAGAAAAGCAACAGTTGTCTGGCCGTTTGGTGCCACAAGCCAGCCCCAAATGCCTTGGATCCAGAATATACACTACTTCAATACTTTATGAAGTTGTGAGTCTGATCACTGGTGAATCTCCCAATTCTCAGATGGGCATCATTGACAAGTGGATTAGCCAATCAGGGATATGCATGATCAATCTGTATCAAAACAAATATTGTTGCTTATGAGGAAAAAAGAAAAGAAAAAGGACAACAGAAGGCATGGTGACCAGACTGATATCCCTCTATATAAAAATACAGAGCAATATCGTTCTAGATTTCCCAGCAGCCCCAAGCTTGGACAAAAAACACTAAGTTCTTATGCAAATCACTGCAAGTAAAAATAGTCATTACCTCTCAGACAGGAAAAGTAAGGGGAAAGGACACAGTTGAACCTACATATTTACAGCCCTTATTAGAACATTCAATTCAGAGGCGTAAACAACTTTTATTGTTCAGCTTCCCCCCTAAACTTTCAGCATCCCTCATTTGGCTTGCCTGTCTTGTCTGGATGACCCACGTTGTCACCAGTCCTCTTTGCACTTCCTTATCTGGGCCTCCTTAGTGACAAAGGGAGATTGGATTCTTATCTTCTTGCAGATGATAAGACTCCCTCATACCTTCAGCCAATTCCGTCTGTGGACGTAGCTTGATCCTATGACGTAACGTTGTTTTCCATCTTATCTGATCAATTATTCAAGTATTAAAGCAGGCCTTTCCCAAACCCTTATTTTAAATGACAAAGATGATATGAATGTTGTTATGAGGAGGCCATTTTCTTTGATGCACCGGGAAAAGTGCCTTTGTTTTACAGTAGTGCACCAGTAATTAATGTTTGGGCAATGCACTCACAAAAACAAGAGTACAGTTAGATTGCCATTACGCTGTTTGGATCAGTCTTTGCCTATTCTATAAGGAAAATGAAAGCCTTAAAATGTGTGTGTGTGTGTGTGTGTGTGTACACGCGCGTGCCAACTCCCCTATGAGTACTTAAGCTAATGAATTTTCTGTTTAATGGACGAACTGACTTCAGAAGGCCAAAAGTATTACACATAGTATCTGCAAGATCAGAGATGGCTTGGGACCAAAGAGCTTATACTGTCTTAATGTACTGTATATAATTTATGTGGAATTTAATTTGCACAAGGTGGGATTTTGTTGAATTTGCTCATTTTGATCCACTTTAAGGGTCCATGTTATGCTTTTTTTTTTTTTGGTCTATGTTATAATGTTATTTCCTTATCAAAAACATGCCTGGAGTTGAACATTCACACATGTTTAACACACACACCTTGCATATTTAGGCTGAGTACTTGTCTAAAACAAAAAACCTCTCTGTTCCACCTTGTGAAGTGCAGCACTGCTTCACTGCTTCACTAGAATTATTTGGATACTTTCAGACCTGAAATTGCCAATCTCTACCGAATTAAAGTGAACAAACCAAAACATAACTCCAGGTATGTTTTTAAGGCAGTAACAATATTATAACATGGTTTAAAGCTCACAAGAGTTCATTTTGCGTAATATAGGACCTTTAAAAATAACATTTTCTCTTATCATTTTTAACCTGACTCTAAACGTTACAAAAACTGCAGCTCAGAGTGACTTTACGTGTCTGCAGTCAGTGGGTGGTACAACAAAAGTAGTCCAAGGCAAAAAGTGAAGGTTAATTGATATTGATAAAGCACTGAAAAGCAGTTGTTTACCAAGCTGCCGTCAGATACTGTTTGGTTTCTATGCTTTTTAGGGACATTATATTGACTTGCATTGATTTCCTAACCTTCACTGTAACTTCTTGCCTAACCTTAACTGTACTCTTAACTATTTTAACCCATGTCTGAACATTAAATCACGCTGTTCTATCTATTAACAATGAAGGATTTATGTCACGGAACCTGATTTTTCTCCTCATAAGGGAGGCAGGTCTCCAGTATTAAGTACGTATGAAGATTTTAGTCCCCACAATGTGATAAATACTTGCCCACACATGTTTGTTAGTGCAGTGTATGAATGAGGAGAGCTGTAGTGTGTCATGTTTACATATTTTACCAGACCATTTGGAGCCAATGTTTAGTAAGTACTTTAGGTCTCTCCGTTGGGGCATCTGAAGTATAGTTTGAGACAGGGGACTTAACAATCGTATACCTAGGGAGCTGGCAATATTATCAAAAATAAATATCTCACCATTTTATCGGATTACCATTTTTAATCAGATAATCAGATTACTTAAATGTCCCTGGAAGGTTGTGGTTGAGGAAGTATTGCTCAAAAAGTGAATGAACTGTACAAATAAATACAAAAGTGCAGTATCACCTGTTAGAAGATGACTCTGTAAGTATAGATAGATATAGATAAAGCCTTGGTCAACAGACCTCTTTGCCCCCTTAAACTGCTTTGAAAACAGCAACATTGATATGATCAGTTTTATATTCCTACCTCTCCATATATCTGTTTAAAAAACTACATAAACTTGCACAGTAGTTCATGTCCGTATTTACTAGACTAGACTAGTCTCTTGAGGCAGATGAGCGCATTGTACTGTACGTATAGAATGGAGTAATATGATGACAGTGGTGGCAGCGTGCCATGTGCAGTGCTGTCACTTTCACTCTTTGATTTCCAAATAAATTGAAGTGGTGCCTGACTTGATGGACTCCTCAAAGTCATGGACATGCTACAGCGGCTTCTGCTGGTTCATCACTTCAGGTTTTTGAATAGGCTTTAAAGTAAACCGCCATGTCAACGTCTATATGATGGACTGGGAAACAAAGCTTCAAGCCAGGAGGAATTATTTCAAGTAGAGGAGGGCCATAGAAATATCATTATCATGAATGTTGTTTTGAAGAAATACAATATTTGAAAGTCAGGTACATCATTTATTTAAAAAAAATGAAAATGCTGCAAAAAATAGCCAGTAAGAATGGATAAGAATGGAAGTTTGACATTATTTAAATTAAGGTGTAAAGTGATATATAGTATCTGCACTTTTGTGGGTAATTTACAGTCCTGAAAAAGTTACTGAAAAATTACGGTAGGGGAGAATTTATAGCCATCCAACAAAACTGAGATAAGGTCAAAGACTTCATAAAGGACTGTGCTCTCAGAGTCATTAAAACTGTATTTGAAGCTAATGAGCACACAAACATTAAAAGTACGTATATGAGCAAATCAATATTGATGAGAAACTAAAACGCTTTATGTTTTAAACTTGACTGTTGAGGAGGTACTGTATGTTCTGAAGACGTCCATGTCCATTAGGAACGACATCAGTTTTCTGTAAACAACAGGGCTCGGCAGATTATTTTGTGGCTAAAAGGAAATTTGGCAAAGATCTGCCCTGTGTGTGTGTATGTGTGTGTGTGTGTGTGTGTGTGTGTGTGTGCGTGTGTGTGTGTGTGTGTGTGTGTATAGATTCTAATTGTCCTTCAATAGATGCTAGCTAATGTCTATTGCCATGAGTCTTTATATTAATATGGGGACATAAACTTTCACATACCGAGACATTTTAGTAGTAGATAGTTACCTTATCAAAAATGACTCAGGTGACTGTTCACACACAGAGTGATTCAGTGAACTTTGTTTCTGTTACTCCTGAACTGAACCTTATCAGAACTAAAGAAACAGCTTGGATGAGTGGCAAAAAGTATTTGCTCTAAAATCGAGATTAATGACTACTTTGTTAGCCTACATTAATTATTCAAACTACTGGTGCATAGGAGCAGAGTGACACAGCACACACACCTATGGGTGGTAAGCCTGGGTGGGGGTCTGCATATTCTATGTAGCATCTTTTTCTTTGTACATTTATTACAACACCTGCAAATTTTTAGAATGGTGAATCTGTATTATAGTATTATCTAGTCTGTGAGCTACTATTTTGTGTGAACTCTGTGAACTCACACAGTTGCAGATACATCAACTTTATATCCTTATTTGAAACATGCTTTTAGTTGCTCATTTACAATCTTTTAAAATTGTTTATGATGTGGTATCACGCTGGGGGTGTTCCACATGTATCTGTATGTGATGGAATGGTCTGCAGTTACCATGGTGACACAAAGCACATATTAGCAAACACTGCCAAAAAGTTTTTAGAATGGATTTAAACAACAAATCTCCAGGAGCCTGTGATGAATATGGGCATCCATGGTCCTGTTTAGGAGTTTGATGTGTATGTCAGCGTTTTCTGGTCAGATTGTGTTAAAATAAAGCGCAAATTAAGTCTAATTTGAGTAACAGAGCTTCTAACAGAGTAGTGCTTTAAGTTAGCTTCACAACCCCAGAGAATGGATACTGCTACTCAGTAATCTAATCTGCATAATGTAAGACAATAACTGCAATGGTTTTCGGGTCCAAGACAGTGTTATATCCATACATGTGTGAAAGGACATGAACTACCTGCCAAATCATGTCTTCTTTCTATATACCTCACCACTTGGATCTACTTTAATGTCACAAAAGTCTCACCAGTCCAAAAATAATGACAAGACTTGAAAAAGATCATTCTAGTGCAGTAATACAGTCATGTGGTGATTTCTTCTGCGCTGTCTGAGCTTTTTTCACTATAATGAATGTGTTGATCGTGCCTGTGTCCTAGTTGTCCTTGTGATGGCTCAACTTGATGGGTAGCCAGCCAGAAGATGAGAGGCCGGGGCACTGGGGGATCAAACCAGAGATACTCATTACAAGCTCCCAATCCCTCACCATCTTTTGTGGTTCGTCTCTCAGTGCTGCAGCCAAGTTTGTTTTAATATTAGTGTGAGAGAGTCTAGGTATAAAACAGGTGGTGCACTGTAAAAAGGCATCTGTCTGCAGAGAGATCATAATACTGAGAATTAAAATTATGAGCTCACACTTCAATGGTGCCAGGTATTGCACTTTGTTTAGTACATTCCAAAATGGCAATATTGTACAAAGGTGTATTGGTCCTGTCTGTGCATATTGCTTGACACCACAGCGCAGTTACATGTCAGATCTGTGGAGAGGCGAGCAGACTCAGAGTAAGAATGCAAGTTTTTAGGTCAATAAAAACCTATGTTATTGAGTAAATGTAAGATGCATGCGTTTAATGCCATACTATGACATTCCAAACAAAACAATAACATCTCCATGGAGACAAACAGAAAAGTTACAGAGTGCACCTTTAACTGTGGATTATAAGCAGGAATAATTAGTGAATGTCAAGTAGCAGGAATTGGTAGACAGATCAGATGTACATGGACATCGCTTATCAAGTCTATGTAACACTATTGTAATTAGTTTATTGTATTGTCTTATTGGGGCTGAACAATTAACAAATTTGAAGTGAGATCGTGATGTTGTCATGTGTAATCATCTATGATCAGTCTGGGCTGGGCCCAACCTCTTTTTAATTGAGAGGTCTACAGCTAATCTGCCAGTAAAAGCATCTGGTTTGAAGCTGAGTTCAGACTTTGGAGGAATAAATTGGAATATTTTTAGCTGTCTTGTTGATGTCCATGAAATCAATACTAGAAGCCATTTTTATTTAGTTTTTGAAAAGAAAAAAAGTGAAATTGAATTATTTGCCATATCACTCAGCCTGTCATATTATATAGTATTATTTTTGTAGTGCTCATTTGTGTACAAGCTCTCAATGAGAACTTCAGCTTAAGTTGTGTTTGAAGTGCCTCTTTCTTCCTCTTCATTATCGACCTGCTCAGGATGTTTACCTGATGTGGCTCCTGGCAGGATGCAGAGGAGCAGAGTGTTTATGATTCAATGGGAAAAAAAAAAAAAAAAAAAAAGAGCTTGAGAGAATGTTGCTTTGGAGTGATGTAAACCCGATTTGAATTGACGCCTCTGCAGCCTTTTGCCTCAAAAAGCGTCTTGAAAAATACCTCTGAGTGGCCACACGTTACATAGCTGATATAATAGCACTGTATCATCGTAGCTGTTAATGGCTTGTGATCTGTCATTACCCTTCCACTGTTAGACTAGTCACTGGACTAGAATTTCAATGAAGGACAAGAGAAAAAGAGAAAAGAGAAAGGAATACAAGCTAGAGGTGAACTTGTAAATACCACTGCAAACAGCCTACACTATACTGCCATCTACAGGCCAGAATGGTAAATACAGTAACATACACATTTTTCTGTCCCATAACTTTGAGCAATGACTTCTGACATAAACATTTACAATAGTTTAAGATATGATACAATAGTTTAACTGCATTTTAGTGGCTGTTTTTGTCAGCTGTTACTAGCTTCAAAATACTCATTAGCTGCTTCCTGTATAAAAAAAAATATATATAATAATAAAATACCACCCTTTCTCCTCTTTTTTGGTGTATTAAAAATATCCCAAACTAATGATCTATGCAAATGGATTCTTTTTTCACGTATCTAATTGGAAACACACTAGCCAATTTTGAGCCCCATTTGTCAGTGACCTCCGCTGGGTCTCCTTCACACAGACACCCCCCATCCCCTCCCCTTGTGTTAGACATTTTAATCAGTTTTGAGAGGAATAATTGCTCAGGTAGACATCTAAATATGGCTGTATTTCAATTAGCTGGGGTGTCTGGCTGTAGGCAAAATCTGCCACACACAGACTAATCAGCCAAGAACGATGAAGATGGTGTTTTAGTATTGTACATGTGTGATTTCTGCCTACATGTGTTTGCATAAAGTGAATGGATGTTTGTAATATTGAGATCACAGTGTCTCTGAGGGGAGATAAGAAGATGTTAGAAGCAAGAAAAGGTTGGATTGAAGTGTTTTTGTGGCTTTGTTTGGATGGCAAATTACAAGTTTGGCTCTAGTGTTTGTAAAATGGAGTGTATGAAATGTAGTATTGATTTAGAGTTTTATAACCCACTAAATTTGGCTTGTTTTTGCAAGATGATCTACCTCCAGGAACCAGTGCTCGGAAATGAAACAGATAAAGCTTTTAAGAAGTTTTTATTTGTTGACTCATGTAAAGAATTTTGAATGACTGCATACCCTTTTCTTTACCATTTTCGGACAGGTACATGTGCAGGTATTTACTAAGAATACCTACCTAAGATTACTCACTTTGTTTCATTTTAAATTTGTAGATGCAGCACTACAATTTTTATCACAAAATCAAGGTTAATCTTTTCCAAACATTCAGACAGGTGTAGAACTAATATGTCTAGACATACTTTGCTCAGTCACTATTTTAGGATATAAAGATGAAAGAGAGTAACCTGAAAACCTTGTTCCCTTTATTTTAAACGTCACAGTGGGGTCAGAGGTTGTCACTGTAACTTACTCTAGAAATCACAGTTCTTCCACTTTCATCCCAGGTATGACTTTGTGATTGTACATTGTGTTTGAAAGTTTAGTGTCCTGAATATGTGCATTGTGTAACTTTTCTGGTGGAGGGTCCATCAAATGATTTTCTCAGTGGAGACATTATTGATCTGGAATGTTTTACAATATGGTATTTAACCTTTCATGGAGACCAAACCAGACCACACCCAGGCCTGTAATTGAATAAATGTAAAGTAGAGCTGTTTAATGTCATACTGTGGAACATTCCAGGCAGAGCAATGCCATATCCATAGAAATAGGCAGGTGATAGACCCCTAACTAAAAAGTTACACAGTTAACCCTAGAGGTGTTCATATTGTTAATTTGTTAACTTAGGACTGAGGTCATAGACTGTAAATGGACATAGTTAATCTGCTAGCTGCCACATTCCAAATAGGAAGTGAATATGGGGGCACTTCTAGCTCCATATTGACTTTACATTGAAAAATTGTTGCCTTTCTGTAACTGCTGCTAAGAGCCTAGTCATTTTGGTCTTAAAATCTTCGTATTAACCCGCTCTACATGATCCTGGTATTCTTATTTCATTATTTTGTCCATAAATAAATGTCTATTCCTGATATGGATCTCGACTTCAAATTCACCCCATAACTGCTAGCATCGTGAGCTTCATTTGACTGGAGAACTATGGGTGACAAGGACGATCCTGTCTTTAGAACCCTGATGAAGAGGAGGAGTTGCACAACACAAACCTGGAGTTTTGTTTTACACAAACCCTGCATATTTAGGCCGAGTTCTACTCCGTTCCACCTTGTGATGTCATGTGGTAATACAGGAAGTGCTCCACTGTGTGTGTTTTAATCTCCATAAGTCATCATCATTAAGAGTTACTCAAACATGTGGGAATGAAACAAAACACTACTCAGGGTATGATTTTGAGGAAGTAACAACATTCCAACATGGCTAAAAGCTAAAAAAAAAAGTCACTATTGCATAATATTGAACCTCAAACTAGACAAACTATACCCCACATCAATCTGAAAGATCGAAACTCCATTCACAATAAGGTAGAGTGTCTTTCCTGAAAAAGTTCTTTTGAGTTCAAATATGTGCGCTCTTGCTTTATCAGTTGACCAGTCTTCATCGTTTACAAGGTACTAGGTATAAAGTATCCAAAAACACATTCAAAACTGGTGAACATCTGAAGTTTTTAAAATATATTGTACAGTTGCTCTTTTACCTCAGGCTGAACTTGACTGATCTGATATCGGCAGCTGAGGTCCTTCATGCTCCATACAGTTGGCTTTGGTACACAGATTTTCCTTGTGGCGTTGAGTGTGTTGATGTGAGTGCATTAGTTACACTCATGGGATCCTGCCACATCTGGAGTGTGTCCACCGGAGCTACTGGGTCAGATGTTTCGCCTCTCTGTCGTCACGGTGCCTGTCTGCTGCTCTTAACTCTGTCAAGCTTTTTTACTTTCAGAATCATTACATTTATCATTTGTTTTAGTGACACCTCCATCAATATGTTTCCTGGTATCAGTGCTATCTGTACTAGTTTATTTATCATTTGTATTATCTGTTGTGTTGTGTTGTATTCATGGGTTTCAATTTTCTGTATATGCACAATTTTGACTTTTAATTATATCTGAAATTAACAATACATGTGGTAACATCATCTTATAGTATAGTGGAGCATGACCAATTTGGGAATAAATGATTTACCTATAGGCTTTTAAAACTTAACGTTAATGTTCACTGATATGGTAAAAACTACTTCTGACCATAGTATTTCTGTCTCAATAGCACGCTTTTCTTTATTTAATCACTATCTCTCTACTTCTTTCGGTTACTTTATCTTCTGCTCAAATATACCTCATCTGTTCTCTTTCTCCTTCCTCCTTCATTCATCACAGTGTTGCATTCAGTCTGTGTTATTCCTAGTTGCTGCCCATTTCTCATCTGTCTTTTGTACTTCTCTACAACTCCACCTCCCTCTCACTATTCTCTGCCTTCAGTCAGTCCCATCAGTGACCCAATTAAATCTGGGGAGGGGATGCGCCAGTGTGGTAGAGTAACGAGGTAAAACGTACACGCCGACAAAGACACAGGAGGGAGGAGAGGACAGTTAGCCTGACTTTGACTCCGAGTGGATGGGAGTCGCCCAAAGAAAGCACCAAACAACTGCCAGGAGGATGCTTGCTACGGATTGGCCCGAACTTTTACCTGTAACTTAAACAGCGTGTGACAGCAAAAGGAGGCGGACATCAATGGTGGGGGAGGTTGAAGAGGGGGAGAGGAGTGGAGCAGACCCAGGCGACACTTCTGCTCCCACACAGTGAAGATGGAGATACAGATGGAATAACAATTTTCCGAGCGAGCATGGCAGTATAGGGGGAAGAAGCAGAAGGCAGGCTGCAGTCCCGGAAGGAGAGTTAAAGGGTTTTCACCTGAGGACAAGGATCCTGTTTAAGAATGCATTTGTTCTTCCAGGAGAAATGGGAAGTGGAGGGGCTGCAGACTTTAGGCATCCTCCTGGTCTTATGCAGCTCGCTAAAACTTATGCACTTTCTCGGGCTCATCGATCTGTCCGTGGAAGGTAAGAGAAAGGGAGACGTCAACAAGGATTTATCAAGAGGTGTTTACATGTGTTTTCGCCTGGCCTAATTTCATCGCTGTCATTTTTGTCATGTCTATTTCTGGAGTTTGGAAGTGGCACAGCATTTTTGGATCAAGCTCTGTCCACTATCAAGGAATTTGTTACTGTTTTTTATTGTTTTGTTTTGCTCATTCATTCAGGATGAGTGATTGCAAACCACTACAGACAGTTATGTAATATTGCTCTCTAAGGAGTTGTAGAAAGTGTGGCAAAATACACTGACGTCAGTTGTCTGCATGGCTTCATGTTTGTGGTGAATGGGGCAGCAGATAATGGGAATGATCTGTTTTGGATTTGCACATAATCTATGGTCCTTTGTAAGTTTGAGGAAGTTGGGTTCATTTAAGGTTGTGTAAAGTGAACACTATGTCAATTTTTTATGACAAAAACTCAGCTTCAGACATCAAAAACCTTACATTATTGGCAACATGTGCAAAACGTCCACAGAGATACATTAACAAAAACAATATTAGAGATGCACTGACCCAGCTTTTTCAGTTCCGATTGTGATACCTGCTGGTGCTGGTGCGCTGATACTAAGACAAAACTGATCCAAATGTGTTATATAGCTGTTGTTTATTTCTCAAGTAACTACAGAACAACTTTGTATAAATAAAAGTTTAAATATAATGTGACTTTCTGGGCTGAATACAACCAGTAAATAGTTTAATTACATCAATTTATATGACCAACCAGGATATCGACTGAATTGAGATTTGGATGACAATATTCAATATCAATATTGGATCGATCATCCATAAACAATACAAAACGTAAACAAACCAGATGCACTGCTGTGTCACTACTGGTAAACACTTTTATCACACTATAGTGTCAAAATACTTGAACGCTAACTTTGAATGCTACTAAGTATTTTGCATCTTAAAATATCCATTTGTTTAAGTTGTTTGGTTAACTGAAAATTCTGTGAGCTGTGAAGACACAGTCCCAATCTCTTTTATACCTAGTACCTAATCATTACTGTCATATCAATGAAAATGAACATATGCAGGATCACAGTGGCTTTGTATTGACCTGACCTGAACGTAATTATTCTATCTGCCGCCAAGGCCCATGGTTACATGTATGTTCCCCTGCTACTACAAATCAATTAGAAAAACTCAGTATTTTTACCTTTAACATTTAGCTTCTTTGTACCTACACATATATTTTTAAATCATTTTCATCAATTATAACTGAATGAATCATGTCTCCAAATCTGATCAATGAATGCACAAGTTCAATTACATCATTATACTGTTATTTTGAGAAACACAGACCATATATATGTTTATATGTTTTAGTACTCTTAGAGAAAATGCTAACTAAATCTGTATTGAATTCCATGGTGCAATACTGAGCATGTGAAAGTGAGATCACTGACAATTGTTAAAAGTCACTGTGCATACTAACCTAACTGATATCAGCAATAGACACATGACAAGGTGACATAGAAATGACACGATAGATGGATTGTACAGGAAATCAGGTTACTCCCACTGTGATCAAACATATTCACGAGCCAGACTGAGCCAAGAAAACATCACAAAGAAAGAATAAATTTCACCTAAATACAGTGAAGAAAAAAGCCCAAACATATCAGAGAACTGACAGATCCCAGTGATCTATGGAGGCATTGCACTGGAGTCTTTCTCAGAACTCCAAGAACTATTGTTTTTTGGAAGTGGACGACATCTGTCAAATCTTCTGGATTAGCAATAATGCAAATTCATTCAGGAATGTAAACCATTCAGCTGTGAAAATTCATTTCAAATGATCACATTTAGTAGAGAGTTGTGAAAACTGGAAACTATTGTGAACAGACTTAAAAGAGCACTATGTAGCATTTTGTCACCTTCTTGTTTCTATAGAGATGTCATTGCTTTACTTTAAATGTTTTACAGTATGACATTAAACGGCTCTACCTCACATTTATTTAATCACAGGTGGTTTTATAGCTCAATAATACCTAGAAAATCAGGCATTGTGACTTTGAGTGGGGTTGCATCTCCACAGATATGACCTGTAATTTTCCCTGGTTTGGTCTCCTTGAAAATAGAAAGGTTTAAAGCCACACTGTGAAACATTTCAGAAAAAGCAATAACATCACCATGGAGAAAAGCAGTAGGTGGACTCTCCACCAGAAAAGTTACACAATGCACCTTTAAGTTAGTGGTTATATCACTCTCTCGTTCTGGGGTAAATTCTCTCCTTTGAGTAATCTGTAAAACAGCTAACATTAGTAACATTTTAGGACATGGTTCCCTATAATTCATACACGCACACAAGTAGGGGTTTTCCTTTTTCCATCCTGAAGCACCTGTTGTGACATAATGGAAATGTGTGGCTACTGCATAAGGATGTCAACATGGGATTTGTGATTACAGGCTACAGGTCACAAAGTAGTGAGTGAAAAATAATAATTGTGTGAATTTGAGAAGCAAAATGTAATAATTTTAATGCAATCTATTGATACTTCGCAGTGACATCACGATGGGGGTGTTGTGTAATGTACTTCTATTGCCGGAGTGTTCAGCAGTTACCATGGTGACACAATGCACACATTACCAAAAAGACAAAAAAGTTTTAAGATCATCTGAAAACTCAAAAGAATAATATAAAACAACATTAATTAAAGTTGAGTTAACTAACTGGAACCCTGTTAGCTAATGCTAAGTGACTTGTGACTGTAGTGAGAGTGAGAGACTTGTTTAACAGCACAAATCATCTCACCTGTTGTACTTCCAACCAAATCAGCTCTTTCTGGTCAAATTGTGTTAAAATAAACCTCAGATTAAGTCTAACAGAGCTTCTAACAGTGTAGTGCTTTCAGTTAGCTTTACAACCAAAGGGAATATCAATGATACAGCTGTAAGTATCAACAGCATACTTAAAAATGACAAATGATAAATCTGTGTTTGTGTTTATTATTAGACTATGTGAATGAAGAAAAAATAATGACTTACTCTTATTTGGTCATAGATTAATAATGCTGAATAACTGTAATGGTGATGTTTCTTCGTCCCATAATAATCGTCAGTCATAAAATTCGATATCCTGACTCCCTGCTAACTCGCGAAAGAGTCAGGCTTCCTTGTGTTTTGAGATATTGCACTTTCATTCACACGTACTGTGGAGTAGCAGATTGAAGCCTCCTGCTGGACATATTAATCAAGGATCTCTTACTTTTGCTTTAGCTCCGAGATTATTGCTGGGGGGTGTATGGTCCCCAGGCTTCACTGTACATGGGGTAATAGAGCCACAGTTCACATTGCTCCATAGTCAGAGCAGGAAGTATGCATAGGGTCGTATTGGTTTTCACCCCATCATTGCTTTCATCCTTCAGACCACTGGGGTCGCACTGAAAAGGGTTTAGGGAACTGTTGCCATGGAAACAAAGAGAAAAGTGCACAGACTGGAGTATGCATATGAGTACTGATCTTAATCTACCTTTCCTCTCAAGTTAAAGGAGAATTATCACTTCTGATCAGTTAGAGTTGTACATTATTTGAAGGTAGATTTGTTGTGGTCTGGTTACGGGTCAGTATGGCAGTTCTGAAAACTGATACGGGCATTTTGAACTTGGTGGTTTTGCAGTTAAATATAGTTTTGTTAGATTTATATGATTTTTTTGTCCTGCGTTCTAGTATGGTTGAAGTTGACAAAATGTAATATTATAAAGACATATCATAATAATGTCTAATTTGATGCATATTTGAGAATTATTAGGTTATATTTATTCACAATCTGAACCTACAATTTGCTGTAAGCAGTGATTTGATTAGGTTCCTACTATGCGTTGTTTTAACTGTGGTCTCCCATCTCTAAGCCAACCAGCATACACTGAATTTGAACTGAAATGAAAACATGCATGTTGGATCTGTGAATTGTATGGAGTGCCCATGTGTGAATGTGGATTAATTAGTCACTTGGAAATGGTAGCTTTGTCTAACCTTTGTGCTATTGGTTGGTGATTGCAGGTAATCCTTCCAACAGCCAAAGCAAAAAAACCATAAAGCAGCGATTCCTCAAGCTGCTGTCGTGCTGCAAACCCACGGTGGCCCCCTCAATAAGTCAAAGCAAGTCTCACTACACTCTACATATGTCCTGTGGAAAATCCCATGTTACATGCATATACACTGACACTGTTACTGTTGTAATATGTTTATTGTCACTGTCAAAATCATATGTAAGCTTTTACATTGTGTTATATTTTTGTCCATTGTCACAGTATAATTTTATTCAGGCTTTTCTCAGGCTCACATGTGGATAAGGGCAAAAAGACTAACAATATTTTTCTGTAAATCTGTGCTGAGGCGACAGCTCTGACCAATCAACAAACACACTATATGTCAGAGAAATACTGTCTGGAACAACTGTCACTGTGTGGTACTCTAATAACATGAGTGGACATCGATCACAAATGCCATTATGACCCTATTTGCAGCTCCATATGAAACTCGCTTTAGTGCAGTTCTCTTTGTTTCAGCACATTTGTCTCAATGTGCAAGACTATCAAAATGCTCAGCTCACTGTCCAGTATGTACTGCAATATTGTGGAGAAATTTAAGAATTCACTTCTGGTTTACCACCAGATGTTCTTCATGCTGGTTCACCACTGAACTGTATTTACTTAAATTGCATTAAAACTTCAGTTTTACTTTCACGTTTTATTGATATCCAAAAGAAAATGTATAACAAAATCCCTCTTTTATTCCATTTAATTTTATAAATGCATTTAATATCAAGAAAATGAGTCTGTTGAGCCATGTGAGTAGTTTGCAAAAGACTTTGCTCGACGAAAATTTGCCTTTATTAAAAGTGTCAGCAGATTCAGCAGAGTGTGTGTAATAGATGTGCTAATGCTGATCTCTCCCACAGACAGCGTGGAGGATGACTTTGAGCTGTCCACTGTGTGTCACCGTCCTGAGAGCATGGACAAGCTGCAGGAGCAGACCAAGTTCACCAAGAAGGAGCTGCAGGTCCTCTACAGGGGCTTCAAAAATGTATGCGAAACCTCTAGACAATAACTTTTAAATGTGATGTATTGTAATAATATCTAATGTCTCTGTGTCAGGAGTGTCCCAGTGGTGTGGTA
Source organism: Taenioides sp. WSHXM2023 (assembly GCA_029959045.1). Taxonomy (NCBI): domain Eukaryota; kingdom Metazoa; phylum Chordata; class Actinopteri; order Gobiiformes; family Gobiidae; genus Taenioides; species Taenioides sp. WSHXM2023. Next base: position 15,371,827 of record CM057094.1, read on the forward strand.
AATGAGGAAAATTTTAAGAATATTTACTCACAATTCTTCCCTCAAGGAGGTGAGTAAATTTGCATTATATTAATAATACTGAATAGAAATGGCTGCATTATATTTATAATTCATGGCTGAGTACAAAACAGTCTGCTTTGAGTGGTATTGACTGGGGCAGCGAGCTGGCACTTTTTGCTCCGGGTTTGGTTGATGAAATGTTAACCACTTGCCGTGAGTTGTATTTGAAATTATTTTTAAATCTGGTCTATATTTAGCATGCGGCTGATTCCAGTTCAAAGACTTGTGTTTGGAGAGTTTGTGGTTACAGGGACCTTTTGTTCTATCTTCACAGATTCAAGTATGTATGCACATTTCCTGTTTGAAGCATTTGACACAAACAAGAATGGTTCAGTTAGTTTTGAGGTAAGCATTTTTATTATCTTACTTTTTGATACATAAAATGTTTTGCTCACTTTAACTAACATGCACACAGAAACTTTTGATTTCTGCATTTAATCCTATGCATCATATTTTTTATATAGGACTTCGTATTCGGTCTGTCGATCATCCTGAGAGGCACTGTTAATGACCGGCTAAACTGGGCATTCAATCTCTATGACCTCAACAAGGACGGCTGTATCACCAAAGAGGTGATTGACTTTGTAATAAATCTTTAAATACAATCCTTCCATGAGCATAACTAATATGATGTGTGTGTGGTGTTTTAGGAGATGTTGGACATTATGAAGTCCATCTATGACATGATGGGCAAGTACACGTACCCCTCCATGCAGGAAGATGCACCGAGGGAACATGTGGAAAGCTTTTTTCAGGTCAGATTCAGATTCAGAACTCTTGTCTAAACTCTTATCCTTATGTTGCACAATTAAAGTATGCTATCATTTTCAGAAAATGGACAGAAATCAAGATGGTGTAGTCACTATAGATGAATTTATTGAGTCCTGTAAAAAGGTAAAAAATTATATTATCAGTACCATCTCTTGAATTTTTCAATTCCAGTTATTTTTGCCCATTCCCCATGCCTGTTGATGAGACATATTATTTTTGCCCAGGACGAGAACATCATGCAGTCCATGCAGCTGTTTGATAATGTCATCTAAACTTGTGGAATACAGGGTACAATGGCACCAGGCAGAGGGATGTGTAACAGACACCAGAGGACTACAGAGAGAAAGAGAGGCCGTGTTTGTACCAGTGTGTGAGTGTAAATCCAGAGGGCATTACAGAACTCTCCTTTTTACTGAAGGCACAGAGATCATCCACCAAGTTCACTTCTCATCTTGTTGAACCTTAATTTTCCTGAAAGACTGAAGGCAAGAATCAAGTGACCACATGGGACCTGCCAATGATGGGAGAAGAAAGCAGAGGACGCCCAAACTGAGATAACATTTGACCTCTCTCCTGTTCCAGCTCTTTAGGATCTCCTGCCTCTGGAGCTACAACCCTGCTGCCAAATGAAGAAATGGACGCTGCACCATCTAGTGGACAAACCAAGAAAGACACTCATGGGAGAAAACAAGACTTATCAACGTTGTTTTCCATGAGGAACTGAATATCGCATGATGATGTCACTAATATCAAATTATGTATTTACAAAGATACTCCAAAGTCTGCCTGTCTGTCTATACCCAGTCATTCACAGGTGCCTCGCCCTCTGTATATGTGTGTGCGCATGTGTAGAAGACGTCCACCCCACCAGTGTATCTGTCCAATGAGATAAAACCCACAAGATTCAGCTTTAGAATAATTCCTGGCCTTCCAAATTATTCCAATACTAGCCATGTGTCTGTTTGCAGTTGTATGTGTTCTAGCATTCCCAGTGATGTGACCTTACAATAGACAGTACAATAAGAGAATACTGGACCATGACAGCTATTTACCATATTAAGAGAAAACTTCAGTATAAATATTTACTAAATATACATTTGAGAGAGTACTTTTAGCAGGCTGTAGTTCCCCTAAATTAGGCCTAATAAATTTAACATACATTGTATGTGTGTGTTTTGTTGAAAGATATTTAATTTTTGCTCCTTGACATCAATATTTTTTCTGTAACACCAAAGAGGATACATTCAGAGAACAACCTTAAGAGGTTTAGCTTTGACAGACAAGAGAAAATATATTACTCTGGACAAGAAGCAATCGGTCATAAAGGTTTTTTATTTAAGTATCTGACCAAGGTAAATGCGACAGTGTTCTTTCCATCTTATTTTATTCCAACCTGTCATTCAAATATCTAAGTATTTGTAATCCCAAGACATTCAAAGCAGGAGCTGAATGGCGTTTTGTACTGAGACTGAGACTGAGATACCTTGAATAGCAATAACTATCTATTTCAGTTTGCTCCTCATCCTCAAGAAGGGTGGAATATTACCCTAGTAAAAATATGCACTTCCAACTTTATTTGTGTACTTTATTTAACCTGGTTTGGCTAGGATTGTCATTTGCCAAATTCTGACTTTCAATCATTATCACAAGAAAACCTGTCTATACCCGCATGTACTGTGTCTTCAGAACATTGAACATACTAACCTGTTGTACTGACTGTATAGTTAGTTAGCCTCAAGCCGTTGCATTATATTTAAAATGTGTATATTTTGTACAGAGATAATAAATAACAGTTACTATGCAACAAGGGACTGACTTTTCATTTTTATTATATACAAGACACAATCTGACGCCTTATTGTATATTAAACAACACTTAAATGCCAGATTCCTGTTTGAGGTTTCACAATATTTACCAACACAAAAAATATAAATAGACAAAGTTATGGTTATAAACTTAAGGTAACCATTGTCAATGTATTTTCCTTTTAAATTTTTGCCATTTTCAAGAGATAGAACAAATTTTGATGCAACTCTGAATGGTTGTTATAGATCTTTATGCATAGAATTTAAATATGAAATGTATCTGTATAAACGGCAAATGGAACAAATGGTATTTACTTGGGGACTTTGCGGAGCTCTGCCAACACCCAGATAGCCAGAGACAGAAGAGCCAGAGATCCGGACTGGTGAGTCGCTGCGATTGGAGTAGGCACATACAACAACAGGGTGCTGATGCCCAAGGCGACCTAATAAGGGAAACCATCATTTAAATGTATAGAGATGAGTCACAGCACAAATACATAGAGAAAGATAAAGTACCTGTCCATAAGCCATTGCTGTAAGAAGGCTAATGGCAATTTTAGCCCTTTTAGGAAGTATCACCTTTCTTGAAAATAGATAGAGACTTGTAATGGCTGCCAGAGTGGAGATCCCCTAAAAAGAAAGAACGATAACTATATAATAAGATGAATTAAAAGATATGCAATAAAACGTTATAAATAGCACTGTACCAAAATTCTGTGGTCAAATTGAACAGTTGTGGGATTTTCAAAGAAGTTGTTCAGAGTTGGAGAGAAAGAAAGCAAATCATCAGGGATCCATCGCTCACCCATCTTGGGGAAAGAGTTATAGACCAATCCAGCGTCCAACCCGGCCACAAAAGCACCTGCAATAAAAAGTATGCAAGTGACCAAAGCTCTGTCAGGGTTTCTTATCAATCTCTTGTCTTAACTGAGGTTACACACAGCATAACAATGTATAAAACATTTCTGTACCTGAAAGGGCAGTAATAAAGACCAGTGCACCAGTTCCCTTGGCAAACTTCCTGAGCAGCATTAAATGCTTAGTCTCTACCATCTGAAATGTTTAAATATATAAATTATATATAAATATATAATAACAAAATGAAATGAGCCTGCAAAAGCGTGCAAAAACAAAAACCTTTTGTGGGGACTGTAGCAGAATTAGCCCAGTCCACAGACTGGCGCAGTAGAGCAGCAGAGCAGAGCCCAGGTGAGCACACAGGCGGTACTGGCTCACTCTGGGGATGTCATGAGACTCTGGTTTTTCCTCTAGACCACTCTTAACCATATACCAGCCCAGGAGACCCTAAGGGATAACATAATGTAGAGCATTATGTCATGCTCAATTTACTTAATTGGCAATTTATTTAAATTAGATCTTACTTGAAAGAAAACAAATCCACAAAGACCAAGCACTTTTCCCTTCATTGAACGAGTAAAATATCCTTTTCTCCAAAAGTATATAGCAGGGAGGATGTAAGAAAGTCCTACAAGTCTGCCCCACATACGATGACCCCACTCCATGTAAAATATAAACTTAAACTCAGGCAAAGTCATGTTGTGATTTAATCTGAAATACATAAAAATACACATTGTTAGATCAATTATTAATTACATAAAATAAAACCATAAATTGATTATCTTACATTTTAAATTCAGGAAACTGCTGGTACTTGGAAAATTCTGCTTCCCATTCTTCTTGTGTCTGCGGTGGTTTCATTTCCCTCACCAGATGCCAGTCCACCATGGAAAGACCAGATTCTGTAAGTCTATTGGAAATAAATGAAATAGAAACTGTAAAAAATGGTACAATAAATCCCAAAATTCATTAATATAGGCAAACCTTACCTTGTAACTCCACCCAAAACTACAGCTCCAATTACCAGTCCACTGCAGCCCACAAGCCAGCGCCCTACGATCCTGTTTGTGGCAGCATTGGGAACAGTGGCTGTGGATGATCCAGATGTAGCTCCAGCCTCTGCTGCAATGGTTCCCTGGTTTCTTCTGAAAAGTCGCAACTGTACACTCTGCAGCAAGAAAGTAAAGAACATATTTACAATACACACAGTGTCAGTTTAACAGAGGACCACTCAATGCATACTGTCTAAGATTTTCATAACAAAGACAGACACTGACAGATTATTTCAAATTCATATAATATTTGTGATAATCATCATATCCTACAAAGGTACAGCTCCATGCCATCATACAGAAAAAAACTAGCTGGTGGTTATTGTATATTCCCTCTTGAGAGCCACATCATGGTCTTCCCAACACTAAATCCCTAATTTTAGCGGATCAGGATTTTACACTTCACATATTGTGTGACCTTAAATGAACAGGATGCTGCGTTATAACACAGCTATCAAAGATTAGCAGTTAGCATAGCTCACATTGCTTGGTTTATATCCATGCCCCACTCTTCTGCAGCAACACCGCGCTGCTGTCCTAAACGTGGAAAGCATCATCTCGCAAACTCCGAAGTAGAAAAGTGGAAAATTATAGTTTTAAAAACATTAGGTCATGTGCTCTGATGGATTTACACAACCACACTTCCTATGTTGTCCAACAGTTCAACTTTGACCTATACGTCACGAAAGACCAACACTTCTACGTTTACGTTTTATTTTTCCATGTATTGTTTGTCACTATTACTACAACATACAATTATAGCTGCCAAAGTACATCTAAGACATAGTCACAAATAATATATATTTTCACGAAGAAACATTTAATAATAAATGGTGGATGTTTACAATAGTTATCCGCACTCTCCGGCCGGGCGGCAACACACTAGGTTTAACCACACTGTGTCCATCGGACAACGTTTACATAAAATCAAACATACCGGAAACATTTGTTTTGTCGATACATCGAGCGCTGCGAAGCGTTTTGGACAGTGTAACGTAACCAAAATGCAACAAATATCGCTGTAAACATCTCACGAGGTCAAATGTACCGATAGCAATTCCATTGCAGGTACCTTGCGTAAAGACAAGCGTGCTTAGCGTATATTTACTAATAATACATCTCTTAATCAAATAAATAGCAACTTATCTCATGACCATGTTGTGTTCTAGTATGGCAGATAGCTTTTTAATGGAGGTGTGTGTGGACTCAGTGGAGTCTGCTGTCAATGCTGAACGAGGAGGTTCGGAAAGCAGCAGTACATCATAGTAAATCTGATTACATTTAGTGCATAAATGATGTTGTCATCAATGCAGGTGCAAGTCGTCTTGAGCTGTGTTCTAGTCTTCTGGAGGGGGGTCTCACCCCTAGCATTGGTAAGGACTGTTCTCTGTATGAAAATGAGAAATATTAGGTTCATGTTTATAAGACACAAGTGTTCAATCAAAATAGGGTAATGATTATGACCCCCTGTTCTATATTTGTAAATATCTGAAATGTGTGAAATGCTTTCATGCTGCTGCAGGTCTTTTACATGTTGTGAAGCAGAATGCGAAAATACCAGTGTATGTTATGATTCGGCCTCGTGGAGGAGATTTCCTGTACTCAGACTATGAAGTGGAAGTGATGAAGAAGGACATAGAGCTGATGAAACTCAATGGAGCTGATGGGCTGGTGATGGGAGCCTTGACAGAGGACGGACGAGTGGATGCAGAGCTGTGCTTGGAGTTACTGGGTATGCCATTTTACATTTTTAAACATGGCCATGTAACTGCTATATAACTAAACACTGAAAGTACCAACCTACATATTATAATAGTTGAAAACTTTGTACTTGCACATTGTCTCTCCATTGGGTTTTAGTGATGCTCTCTGACCCTCTTTGGAGATTGGAAACTATTACATTATAAATGATGTGCATGTGAACATATAATGTGCCAGTGTCTTCTTACTAAGTGTTCAGCTAAGTGTCTCTTCTCCTATGCACTTTTTGTTGTCCCATCAGCTGTGCAGAGTTCACCCAGAAACTAACTATGTGACTGTAAAATGATTTTTGAGCTGTATTCACACACTATTTATTTGTGTTTCTTATAGCTGTTGCCCGTCCATTACCAGTCACTTTTCACCGAGGTAACATTTGACTTTTTTTTTTTTTTTTTTTTACAATTTTCATTGGTCATTACATATCTGTTGTAATTCTCAGTCGTGTGATCTTAGAGCACAATCATTTTCTATTATAATCTAATGCAGTTCTTAACAGCAGGTATTCTGGTTTAATAATGTTGGCATTATTGTTAAGCTTCTTTTATTGATCCTTTTGCAGCGTTTGACATGGTTCATGACCCAATCATTGCTCTTGAGACTCTGGTCTCATTAGGCTTTCAGCGTGTGCTAACAAGTGGCTGTGATTGCTCAGCTTTGGAGGGACTCCCCCTTATTAAACGACTCATGGATCAGGTACCATTTATTTGTGCACTTACCTCACTCTACACACCTTACAGGATCTGGTCAGACTCCGAGGACAAGGAGGGGATAGTGGCCTTCCCAACCAAAACAGCTCAGGTCTTCTTTTGAGCCTGTCCTGCAACAATTTTTTTATATATTTACTTTGTTTTAATCTCAACATTACATTGAAAATTTGGTTTTCTAAATGGCTGCTTAATAATATTTCAGTTTGTTTTTTTTGCCCACCATTCAGGCGAAAGGCAGAATTAGTATAATGCCAGGTTTGTAATAAAAAAAAAAAAAATAATATATATATATATATATATTATAAATATAAATACACTTTCTTTCATTGTGTATTTTAACTGTGATCTCAGGAGGAGGTATAACAGAGAGAAATCTGCAGCGCATCTTGGAGGGTTCAGGGGCTCAGGAGTTTCACTGCTCGGCTCGCTCCAGCAAAGAGTCTGCCATGAAGTTTAGGTGAGTATTTGTGTAGTAAGAACACACAATCACACGGAATTAAACAACACCTGTGTACTTTTGTTGTCTTGTGCAGGAATACCAGTGTGTCAATGGGAGCATCTTTTTCAGCACCTGAATATGGCCTAAAGGTAGCAGATGTGAGCAAAATCCGTGCGCTTAATGCAATAGCCAAAAATACTTTGTGAATCCAGGTTTTGTCCATTACCATTACTCATTAAATGGATCCTAGTAGATATAAAAAGAAATCATCAGTATTTGCAAATTTTCCAGATCAGACATTACTTGATTTTCTCTTGACTGACTTTATGACTCAGGGACAGTATTTTATTGATGCCAAAAAAAAGAAGGGATGGGTCGATATGAACCAATACCATTTTCCAATATTTGTCTTGCTGAAGTGGCCGATAAAATACCAGTATTAAGATTTTAAAATCCATAGCAGAGCCCATAGATGTATTTTGTTCTAAGCATGACTGCAAACATACAGCCATATTTTTTTGTCACAGTGCTCTTCTCTTTACTATTTTTATTAATTACTCTGTGCAAAACAATAAATCTGATTCACTGAAGTCAAACTGGGAATGACACAGAGACTGGAGCAGCTCAAAAAAATAGTGGTGCCAAATATTGGCATATTTTTTCCATATTAGACTGATACCGAAATTTGGGACCCTCTGTCCGATATCACCAGCAGCAATACTGGAATTAATTGGTCCTACACATCCATGCTCATGATTTATTTTAGAAACTGTCCTATTTATGTTGAATTAGTATTAGTATTGTTACTGGCAAAGCCTTGTATAAGGCTGAATTTATGTAATCTTTTCTTAAAAGAATAAACATTTTAAAATAAGAACAACCGTTGTTTAAATAAAAAGGTATGTTCACACCTGTCGTGCACCATCATCAGGTTAGAGTAATGTTGTTATCTGTTCACTGATGCCTGATTAGTCTGAATGAATTCTGTCATTACTCTATATTTATAGATGATTCAGAAACACAATCTTATTTAAAATTACATTACATTAAATCAGTTCATCTTTGAACTGATTTAATGTCATGGTTTATATGTGCTGACAACTATGCTTATCTTTTAGTCACATGTCAGAGCTGTTATTGGGTTTCACAAACATAGTGAGTCAACTCAGTTGCAGCCCATGTGGGGTAATCAAAGCGACAATCATTAACAACTATATAGTACCTGAAAATGGAACACGATAAGGGCTTATCCAATTAATGACATTTTCTTCACGCAATCTCACATTGAACATTATGGTACTTGAATGGTACTATGAATATATAATAAAGAATACTCAAGAACTGGCTGAGAAGAGGACTTTAAACAAGCTCATATCCATCCTGGATAACACTCAGCACCCTCCTGCACAGCACCATCACCAGACATGAGAGCACATTTGGGGACAGGCTTTTGTCCCTGACTTGTTCCACGGACAGACTCTGGAAGTCGTGTGTACCACGCACCATACAGCTTTTCAACATGGCACTGTAATTTGATACATTTATATGAATTAATGTTATACATTATATTATGTAATGTATTGTATGCTGCCTGAACATTCACACACCAGTGTACGCAGTGTCTTGCACAAGGACACAACAACAGCATTCATCTGTGGAAGCTGGAACCACACCAGCTAACCTGTGGGTCAGTGGATCTGACCACTCAACAAATGATGTTTCGAGAGCAGGATTCAAACCTCCAACCTTGGGATCAATGGACAAACGCTCTACCAACTGAGCTACTGTGGCCCATATACAGTAGACAGTATACGTATACAGTAGATATTTGAATTCTGTGAAGGTTTCAGGTTTGTTTCCGATGCTCTTGAATAAATCTGCAAGTGAAGTTATATCTGGAAGTAATTTGACAAATGACTTTGTTGTTGTATATCTTTTAGAATTGCCATTGACCAGTTTCTACCATCTGTTTAGAAAAGGAAACTAAAAGAAACAAAGGAAAAGCCAAGGCCCTTTTTATACACGCTTTCTGAAATCTGGTAGTTCAAACACAAGACCCACACAGTTGTACCCTGGTAAAATAATTTGAATAGAAAAGCTTGATTGCATGCAACTGAGAAGCAGTACAGGGAAACTATTTAATGAGCCCCTCCCATCCATTTCCTAAACACATTCCCTTTTTTGGGGGGAGTCTTGTCCCTTACACAACTCCCAGAGTGGGAGAGTAGGAGTGTTCGGTCCGTCTGTTTGTGTTTTCGCTCTTTTGCACAGTCATCTGCCTGACAGTTTGGACTTTGATGCATGCATAAAGCGAGGGGTCTGAGAAGAGCTGTGGCACTGGGTTCACTGGACGAGTGCAGCAGAGGAGCTCACAGGCATGTAGCAGCCTGTAGATACCCAACAAAGCACGTCATTTGGAGGTTAGACAACAACTCTGTAAGATGTGTGGTTTTAATGAATTTACTTGAATCATTTTTCTAGGCCTAACAAAAAGTTACTAAGTTATACAAAGTAGTGTACTTGACTAGAAGAGAAGAGTCTTTCCACTTTTTTCTTTTTGTAGGCGCTGCCTTGTGCTTCAAAGTGTTTTTGAATCACATCCTGTGATTGTCTGCAGTGTGGGAGGACAGAGTAGAGCATAAATAGTCTGACACAGGACAGAAGATTTTCTGTTTAAAAAGTGAAGGCACCACTGGAGACCATGTCGGCTGCTGCTCTGGAGGAGTACTGTGGGTCCACCTTCTGGGTGAGTAGCCTGTAAAAATATGTTGAAACAAAACACAAGTTATTGTTTTATGTTTTGAAGGTTTAAATATTACAATATAGATTCAATTTATTTTGAGTTGAACACACAAAGCTTCAAACACTAGTAAAACATAAAAATTAAGAGCGATGTAGGTGTTCCAAATGCAACTTTCCCCCTTTTTTGTACAAATGTAAATATTGTGTTATATAAAGTATTTCCTTTGTTAAAATGTCTCGATTCTGCCTTGATTTTTCTGTGATTTTGCTTGTTGACCTCTGCACAGAGATAGACCAATAGACATACCGTGACAGAAAAGACCTGTCATGATGATAAACAAACTTACTTTAGGTAATAAATTACAAAAAAGTTACAAAACTTTTGAATAATTTTTACCATACACCGTGTTTAAAGGAAATAAATAATATTTTGAGTCTCTGCCCTGGTTTCTGTTGATATCGGGAATCAGCAGATACTTAAAGCCAAAATATTGACATCACATCGGAACTGAAAAAGCTTGAACGGTGCATCTTTACTTGAAATGCAAATCAAATTATTGTAAATATTTCTGCTACTGAGTTCTATATGCAGTATGTAAGAGGCAGAATATCAGATGTACAGATTAAAGCAACCTTTTTTCTTATAAGGACTCTTAACCATAGTTTGTGGTTTAGTAAATATGGTGGTAGACTAAAAGGATTTTTACTTTTTATTTTTTATAAAGATATATATTTTTCTCTGGGGCACAGTGCCAGATGGTTTTGGGCCCCAAACCAATGGTGTGGGACCCCTGGATTAAAGAGTTTAAAGTCAGTTCAATCAGTCAATCAAACTTTATTTATATACACTTTTCATACTTAAAAAAACATTAACATGACAAAAACATTAGCCACAGAAAACACACACTCTACCCTGGTTTTATCTTTCTCCACATGCCCACTACTCTTTTAGTTAAACCAGGTCACTGATATTACACACGAACAAACAAATGAGTCATGGTTAATTAATGAGTCATTATGAACTAGCTCATTAACTCATGGACCGTTATTATAAACAACTAAGGAATTACATTTTCAGTCATGTTTTGAGTTCACAGAGGAAACAGACGACCTTTTGAGGTGTATTTGTTGTAACAGTAACAAATGTTAAGTTTATTTAATTGTTTTGTAGAACGCCTCATACCTGGAGGGAGAAAATCCAGATCTCCCTGTGTGTGTAGAGCAGACCGTGCTTGTTTGGATCCCCCTCACCTTCTTGTGGCTCAGTGCACCATCACATCTGATCCACCTGTGCAAAAAGACTGTAGACAACTCAAAGCATCGATCTAAACTCTACATCTGCAAACAGGTGAACACAGAAACCTTGTTACTACTTGTTAGGGATGACGAGACGTGAGATTGGAGTCGAGTTCATGAGTACGAGACATTAAGCCTCACAGTTTTTTATTTATTTTATATTTTTGTTGTCATTCTAGCACTGCTTTTCTTGTGGGAACTAATAGGTCCCAGCCCTACGAACTGTTATTTTATGATGTAGCTCTGAGTGCTCAATCCCATATGGAAATATAGTAGGAAGTGTCTATTTTATGGAAGCACATATGCATATTCATTTCCTTTCAGAGCTGAGTCCTTAGAATTGATTAAATGTAATTAGCCTTGTTTGTCTTCCTCTCAGATTGTGACAGGCCTCTTGTTCCTGACCGCAGTAGCAGCACTTGCAGTTACACTGGGGCAAGATTTTGGTCCGGGTAAAGCTCCAAATACACCAAAGAGCGCAGACGTGCACTATGCAAACCCTGTTCTGTATGCAGTGTCATGGGTAAACATGATGTGATCTTTAATCTGCCTAATATGTGTTATTTTGTACAGAAAGGTGACGTATTCTTTTAAATGTTGTTAGATTGTGCTCATGCTGTGCCAGGAAGCAGTGAGGAGGAGAGGGGCTATAGACTCTACCACACTCTGCCTTTTCTGGTTGCTTCAAATTCTCTGTCATGTCTTTCCATTTCAAACTCTACTAAGAGCAGCCCTCAAGGAGGTATTAAATATGTGAATTCACTACCATTGCTTTTACAGAGCACTTCAAGGTTTGAATATATAATATGAAATAATAATTGTTCCTTTCAGGGGAAGGTCACTGATGTGCCTCGTTTCTCTCTGTTCTATATTACTTTTGCATTGGAACTGTGTGCTTTTGTCCTCTCTGCTATGGCCGATGTTCCACCCGAAGCCTTAGAGCGAGTAAAAAAGGTAAAGATTTGTCCAAATTATATTGTATTTGTTGTCATCTTACTGCAGTTACATAAGTATTTGTCTCTGTTGTGGCCATGCGTTAATATTGCACTTTCACAATTCAATTTTCAGAATCCTGAAGAGGGTGCAGCATTTTTTAGTAGAATTACTTTCCACTGGTTCAACAGGTAAATTCTGGAAATAATAATAATAATAATAATAATAATAATAATAATAATAATAATAATAATAATAATAATAATAATAATAATACAAATAGCATTGAAGATATGTATTCATGCTTTAAACCTTCTTTTCAGTATGGTATTTAAAGGCTACAAGACTCCTTTGGTCCAAGAGGACATGTGGGACTTAAATGAGGCAGACAGCACCCCTTATATTAACAGGAAGTTTCAGTCTAAGATGATGATAGAGCTGGCTGCAGCTCAGGTCAATCACCACCTTAAAAGACAAAAGAAAGAAATGGACAAGGACAGAAACAGGGATGAGATCCTTCCAAACGGCACGTCCAATGGTCTGGGCAAAGGTGTCAGTCAGGATGGTCTTGTGATGGTAATCACGTATATTACATTTTCATTATCCTGTTTCATAGATGTCTAGCAAACTGTTAAGACCTGTTTTGACACAAATCCTATAAATTTGTCATTAATTCCTTTCCTTCCTTTGCTTTAGGAAGAAATAGAGAAGGCTAAAAATACAGAAAAGAAAAAAGGAAAAACCAAAGAGGACCAAGAAGATTATCCCAACTCATGGCTAATTCCCACCATTTACAAGACTTTTAAGTGGCTTCTCATTGAGTCAGCTTTTTTCAAACTTCTACAGGACCTGTTGAGTTTTGTCAGTCCTCAGATTCTGAAGTAAGTAGATCAAGTGCAGCCTCTTTCTTTTATTGATGTTCTGTCCAAACATGTATATTGTAGCTGTTATGATTTTGCTGTGGATTTGTTTATTACTATACCATTAGTAAAAAGCACTGAAAGATATTAGTCTGAGACCATGTGAAACTCTGTTGTTAAGCTAACTGGATACAAGTTGCTGCACTTTGTTAAGAAGTTTGGATCAATAATATATCTTCTCTTGAATCAATCTGGCCCAAGGCTTACAATACCAGCCAGTAAGGTAGTAGTAGTCTGATCATCGAACTAGATCCACTCAGAGCTGACAGATACTTTTCCTCACGGACCTTTATACTGTTTTTAGACCAACAGAACCAACTAATTGTCTGATGTTGTTAAAGTTTGCCACGCTGATGCACAATCCCTGTTATCTTGTTTGTTGTCCCTAGAATGATGATTGGCTTTACCCAGGACAAGCAGCGCCCAGTTTGGGAGGGCTATCTGTACGCAGTGCTGTTGCTGGTCATGGCCCTGCTCCAGTCTGTGTTCCTGCAGCAGTACTTCCAGCGCTGCTTTGTGCTGGGCATGAAAGTACGCACTGCCATTATGGCAGCAGTTTACAGAAAGGTAAATTTTATAAAAAAGGTAATTTTTTACCACAAACCTTACTGGCTCTAAAAGTAAAATAACTGCTATGTTTCACAATGCCACAAAGAGTAAATTGCCACTTGTTTTATTATTACCCCCAACAAGCATTTTGTCAGAAAATATGTATGAGTATGTGGTGGTGATTATTTTTAGCTACAAATCATTTCATGGTTTCAAAGGAAGCAGTATCATTTTTCCTTGCCATCTTTTAAGCCTCATGTGCTGAAATTATCACCTAATTTGTTTTTAATGTTATATGTTCACCACAGGCCATGGTTGTATCAAATGACATACGTAAAGAATCCACAGTGGGGGAGACGGTGAACCTGATGTCAGCTGACGCTCAGCGCTTCAATGATGTCACCAACTTCATCCACCTGCTTTGGTCCTGCCCTCTGCAGATCGCCCTGGCCATCCTCTTCCTCTGGTTTGAGCTGGGACCCTCTGTGCTGGCAGGGCTGGCAGTGATGATTTTAATGGTTCCAATCAATGGACTGTTGGCCACCAAAGCTAGAAAAATCCAGGTTGGAAACATTCTTTCTTCTTTTCGATTAGTTTAGTTCATTTGTTAGATTGATTTTACAAGGACATCTCTTTTTCAAATAGATTACATATACAGAGCAACTATCATGCTATTGTTTGGTAAATCTTGTGAATTCCCTGTGCACCCGGTGTTGTGGGTCTCTTACTGGCGTCTACCCTCTCTCACCCGATTTCATGCTACAGCTGTCCTCCCAAATAAAACCTTTGGGCCTTTAAAAATGTATGAAATATCCTTATCTGTTGAAAAGAAAATCAACCACAACAAATATTACCAGTATTTACACAGTTTTGCTTGGTACTCCAATCAGGTTTTACTATGTACACTGAAATGTCACTACACTACAGGAATTATATGTGTTGCCAGTGACAGGCACTGGTTGGACACTTAAATTGTTGTTTTGAAACTATTTTATTTTAGAACCACAACTTAAAAATGAAAAAAAAAATAAAATCTACATTTAAAATGAGTTACAGTTAAAATGGTCCATTTGTCAAGAGCTCCGAGAACACTATATGAAAGTGTAAAGCTTATAGCGTATTTCTTCCTTTTCAGGTTGACAACATGAAGTACAAAGACAAGAGACTGAAAATCATGAATGAAGTACTAAATGGAATCAAGGTGAACATTCTTTGTCAATCACATCTTTCGTGACTCCTGTATTTATTTATTTATTTTATTTTAATAAAGGAACAATGCATAAGAAGTCATAAAACCAAAGACACACACTCCTTGTGCACTGAAACATATTGCGCTGATTTCAATGCACTTTTTCCCACAAATGGTTATGAGTAGATTGAAAGAAATGAGTTTTGCACATATCCAAATTATAACAATTTTTTGTAGCTTACACATGACCACATTTGCATGACTCTAAACCACAGTTCACAATTATTGATCTATGCTGATGATGGAATCTCCACCAGAAAAGTTACACAGCACCTTTAATGTGTCTTTTTGATTTTGTTTTTGCTCATATACAGATATATTTGAATGACCCATTCTAGACTTCCTTTTCCTCTTCTAATACATTAGGTCTTGAAGCTGTTTGCATGGGAGCCCTCCTTTCAGAATCAGGTGGAAGAACTCAGAAAGGAAGAGCTGAAGGTTTTGAGGAAATTTGCCTATCTCACATCTGTGTCTACATTCATCATGACTTGTGCTCCTGCTCTGGTGAGTCAAAAGGAAAAATACACATCATCATTAGGCCTGTCATGATAACAAATTTTGATGTGTGATATATTGCTGAAGTAAATATAGACAATAAATAATAACATTGAAACCAAACCATGAAGCAGAATTAACCCCAATAAACTGTGCCAAATGTACAGTATCTTTAATCAACCTAATCTGCAATAAATAAATAGCAGAATGAAACACTTAAGTACTTAGTTTGTATCTATAATGAGCCATAGAAGTTATTTATTCAACCCTCTAAAGCTCAAATCTCATCATAATACAGAAAAATTACCAAAAATATCCCATTATTGCAAAGAAAGAGACCTCCAATCAATATTGTTCACCCAAATATATTGTTCCATCTGTCATGTATTGAACATTGAGTCGATATAGTACAGTCCCTGACAAAAGTCTTGTCGCTTATCCATTTTTTAGAAACAAAAGCTTATAACCTGACTTTAAATTAATCGATTGGTTTTAGAAATGTCTCATATGAAAGCTAAAACCCTCCCAAATTATGCTCAATATACTAAAATAAATTTGCTTCACTGAAGAAAGATTGATCATTTAATGAACACCGAAAGGTCAGATTTTGGCAAGACAAAAGTCTTGTCGCCTACAGAAAATTGAACAAATAATTTACTTCAAATACAAAAATATGTTGCATAACGTCAGTGAATTAAGTAGTGGTGCTGTGAGATCCATATTTAATATCTTGTATGACTTCCATGAGCTTGAAGGACTGCATCCATGCGGTTCGACAATGATTCATACAATTTGTTGATGAAGTCATCAGGAATAGCAAAGAAAGCAGTCTTACATGCCTCCCAGAGTTCATCAAGATTCTTTGGTTTTGCCTTCCATGCTTCCTCTTTCATTCTACCCCAGACATGCTCAATGATGTTCATGTCTGGTGACTGGGCTGGTCAGTCCTGGAGCACCTTGATCTTCTTCGCCTTGAGGAACTTTGATGTAGAGATAGAAGTATGCGATGGAGCACCATCCTGCTGCAAAATTTGACCCCTTTTATGGTTGGGAATGTAAGAGGTAGCTAATACTTCTTGATATTTTAGGCTATTGATATTGCCTTCCACCCTGCAAATGTCTCGCACACCCCCATACTGGATGTAACCCCAGACCATGATTTTTCCGCCACCAAACTTAACTGTTTTCTGGGTGAATCTTGGATCCATGCGGGCTCCAGTAGGTCTCCTGCAATATTGGCGGCGGCTGTGATGTAATTCAACTGAGGATTCATCTGAGAAATCCACCTTCTGCCACTTTTCCAGTGTCCATCCTTTTAGCAGGCTGTGGGCCTTGGCAAATGCCACCCGGTTTTTTAATTGGCTTTTGTTTAGTGCTGGTTTCTGTGCACTGATTTGACCATGGAGGCCATTTCGAGACAGAATTCTACAAACTGTTCTGGTTGACACAGGGACTTGAGGTGACCAGGCCTGGTGGAGCTCTGCTGCAGTGGAAAAGGGGCTGGCCTTGGATTTTCGAATCAACAAACGGTCCTCCCGAGCAGTTGTCTTGCGGGGTCTGCCGGACCTGGGCTTGTCAAAAACATCTCCAGTCTTTTCAGATCTTTTTCTTATTCTTTGTACTTGACGCTGAGACACATTGAAGGTGTCAGCCACCTCAGCAGTGGATCTGGTCTTCAGCCTCTTGATAATTAACGCTTTGGTCTCAGGGTGGATCTTAGGCATGTTGTCAGAGGTCAAGTTGCAGTTGATGTGAAGGTCTGGTGTGCTGGGGTTCTTTTTATACACACCCACTAATTGATTGATCAGTAACTGATCACAGGTGAGGCTGTAATCTAGGATTGGGTGCATCATATGACAAGGCGACAAGACTTTTGTCTTGCCAAAATCTGACCTTTCTGTGTTCATTAAATGATCAATCTTTCTTCAGTGAAGCAAATTTATTTTAGTATATTGAGCATAATTTGGGAGGGTTTTAGCTTTCATATGAGACATTTCTAAAACCAATCGATTAATTTAAAGTCAGGTTATAAGCTTTTGTTTCTACAAAATGGATAAGCGACAAGACTTTTGTCAGGGACTGTAATTATACCCAGTCATCATTAGCCATGCCTGCTGAGGTCCACTTTGTGCTTTGCAGGTATCATTAGCCTCTTTTGCAACATTTGTCGGAGTGAGCCCAAACAATGTCCTGACAGCGGCCAAAGCCTTTACAGCTATATCTCTCTTTAATATTCTTCGCTTTCCTCTGGCAATGCTCCCCATGCTAATCGCAGCAATAGTGCAGGTCAGTGCGTCCCAAATCACATTTTTTTCACAGCCATCCAAACAGACATCACCCTGAATGCACTTTTGCTCTTTAGACAGCTGTGTCAAAAAAGCGTCTTGAGAAATTTCTTGGTGGTGAAGACTTGGATCATGAAATTGTGCAGCATGACCCTTCTTTCAGTAAGTTGACAGGGTTTTATGTTTTTGTAATAATATTACTTGTTTGATATGATAATGTTATGCTTTATCAGAAACAAAAGCCATATAAAATACTGACTTTAGTTCACTGTAAATTTCTCAAAAAATTTTTACCCTTTGTGTGACACCAATTATTTAGGTACTGCTATTACTATTTCTGATGGTTCCTTTGCCTGGGAACGAGAGGCAGATCCACTGCTAAAAAAGTAAGTTTTACGTTGTAAACACCACCAATTTGTAATTCATCTGTCGCAGGTTTTGAAAAATGTCTGTGATTTCTAGTGTGTCCATTGAGATCAACCCGGGCAAATTGGTGGCTGTGGTGGGAGCTGTTGGCTCAGGGAAGTCCTCGCTCATATCAGCTGTTCTCGGTGAAATGAACAAGATAAAAGGTTTAATCAACGTCCAGGTAATGCTCAAGATATGTGATTAATAAAACAACCAGTGTAAATGTAGATGTTAAAAAGTAGGTGTAAATAGTTCTGTTCAGTTGTGTTGACTAGATAATGTTAATGGCTAATCCTTAATTATATTGTTTGATGGTGTGTACTGTACACAGATACTCAAGTGGTCAAGTAATCATGGCTTTCACTGTGCATTTCTGTTCAGGGTTCACTAGTGTATGTCCCGCAACAAGCATGGATCCAAAATGCCACTCTAAGAGACAACATACTGTTTGGCTCTGCTTATGAAAAGGGCCGGTTTCAACAGATCATTGAGGCCTGTGCCCTTGGTCCTGATCTTGAATTGCTGGCTGCAGGAGATCTTACGGAAATTGGAGAAAAGGTACTTTAATTAAATACACAGCAAGAGGAATAAGATGCTTGAAATAAATAGTACAAAATATCTTTTCATTTTGGTATCTTGTCTGTATATTGAACATTTTGTCCTTATGTTAATATGTGGTTCATCCGTACTAGTTGTGTATTTCCATTCACAATCAGGGCAAGGTTGAATCAGAACATTATGGTCATCAGTTACAGGAGGCGGATAATAGACGTAGGTGACTTCATTTAACATATAATAAAAATGTAAGTCCTCAGGTGGGATGTTTTCTACAGAGGTCAACACTAATTTGTTATGCTATGAAATATGCAATGGAACAACATAAACCTTGTCCTTGGGCATCAGTGTCTGCGTACACTGGTGTATGAGTGTGAATGGGTGAGTGTTTCCTTCTTGTAAAGCTCTTTGTGTGCCTTGAAAGGTAGAAAAGCTTGAAAGATAGAAATGTGATCATTTACCATTTACCATCTTTACTTTGTCCTGTATATTGTTACCATTTAACCGTAGTAAATCTGTTTGTATGTGTTGCTCTGTTCGCAGGGTATCAACCTTTCAGGTGGTCAGAAGCAGCGTGTCAGCTTGGCCCGTGCTACATACAGTAAAGCTGATATTTACTTGTTAGATGATCCCTTGTCTGCTGTAGATGCACATGTAGGAAAACATCTGTTTGACGAAGTCATTGGACCAAAGGGACTTCTCAGAGACAAGGTTGTTTCATAACTTCTGTCTGGTTGCTTTTGGAGTTTGGTGAATATACTTTATAGCCACATACACTCTAATTTCCTTTGTGTGTATTTCAGACCCGTGTCCTTGTGACTCACGCTGTTAGTTTTCTGCCTTTTGTTGATGAAATTATAGTCTTAAAAAATGGAACAGTTTCAGAAGTTGGATCTTATAACAGCCTTCGTGCAAGCAAGGGTGCTTTTGCAGAGTTTTTAGACACATATGCCAAAGAGCAAAGCAATCAGGACCAATCACACAGAGGTAACAACATTATAACAACATTCTAAATTTGAACATCCCCAACATGAGGGGGAAAAGTATTATTTGAAATTGTATATAAAAGAGTTCCTTTTGCTTTCAAGATAGCAATGAGGTAGAACTGATTCCTGATGTAGAGGACACTCAAATTGACTCTCCCCTTGAAGACGCTATTTCTGTTACACTGAAGAGAGAAAACAGTATCAGGCGAAGTCAACGCGGTGGCAGGTATAAACCGTAGTAGCTTTTAATTATTATTATTTTTTTTTTTTTGTAATGACCTTTCAATTTGTCATTAGTGTAAGACTAAGGGCCACAAGTTCACTGAAAGAACCAAAAGATGAACTCATCAAAGGACAAAAGTTGATTGAGAAAGAAGCTATGGAATCTGGGCAGGTATTCATGTTTTTAAAAAAAATAAATAAATAAATAAAACATATGACCTATTTCAAAAAAATTTGTGTTTTTGTTTTAGGTCAAATGTTTTTGTTTTGTTTTGTATGTTTTAATGCTAGAATGCTAGAAACGGTATGAATGCGCCTTTTACTTTATATTGATTTAATACATCTGTTTTTATCCAGTTCTATATAAACTGTGCTAATGTGAAATAAATGCTTCTTTCCAAGGTCAAATTGTCAGTGTTCCTCCAGTATATCCGTGCTATGGGCTGGGGCTACACCTTCCTTGTGACTGCGTTATATTTTATTCAAAACATTGCCTTCATTGGGCAAAATCTGTGGTTGAGTGACTGGACAAATGATGCTATTGACTACGCCAACACGACCTACCCATCCTGGAAACGTGACACCAGGATTGGGGTGTTTGGAGCGCTGGGAATGGCTCAGGGTAACACACCATCTTTATTTACCATTAATTTTTCTATCCAATGCTGAAAAGTTATGAAATGCAACTTGAAATAACAAACTGACTGGTAACTGAAAAACTAGTTGAAATGTCTCTACTTTGTTTTAGGCATTTTAGTGTTTGTGGCTACAATACTTCTGGCCAATGCTTCAGTGTCTGCCTCTCGAATAATGCACTCAAGACTACTCAATAACATACTGAAAGTTCCTATGGTTTTCTTTGACACCACCCCCACAGGCAGAATACTCAACCGCTTTGCAAAGGTATCTCTTATTGTTCTCTCTATACTGGTAACATAATAATTCAATGTTAAAATATGTTATCTATGACCCAAAGAACTAAAGTACTTTGTCTTTCTTACTTAACCAGTTAATACTTTTTCACTGCTTTTGAGGTACAATGCAAATGTGGGCTGTCTCTACTATTGTTCCTAGTATTGAACATTACACTGAGTTGGAAGCTAATTACAGTTGTCCTTTAGGATATTTTCACAGTGGATGAAGCTATACCACAATCAGTCCGGTCTTGGATCCTGTGTTTTCTTGGTGTCTTGGGTACACTCTTTGTAATCTGTCTGGCCACCCCTTTCTTTACCATCGTCATAATCCCATTGGCTGTTGTCTATTACTTTGTACAGGTGAGTGAAATATTACATGGTTTAGGTGAGGAAAGAGTGTGATACTTAATTCAAATTGATCTTCTTCTGATTGTCTTTTCTCTGCTTAAAGCGATTCTATGTGGCCACTTCAAGGCAGCTACGTCGGCTGGACTCTGTATCTCGATCTCCAATATACTCTCATTTTGGAGAGACAGTGTCTGGTCTGTCAGTGATAAGAGCTTATGGTCATCAAGAAAGATTTCTCAAACAAAATGAGAAAACTATTGATGAAAATCTGAAATCTGTCTACCCTTGGATTGTGTCTAACAGGTAATGTAATAATCTTGACTTCTCAGGTTAATGCTAAAGATATGTATGCAGATGTTTTGGCCTGGATTTGGTTAAGGGTGCGTTCACACGTGCCCCAAGTATCTCTTTAATAATTATCACCATTCTAGATATTGAGCAGAAAATGTGCTAGTTTGTAAAAAAAAATATATATATATATAATATATATAAGCAACTTACATAAGCAGTCATTATTGGCAGACGTATATATTGTACAATATGTCATGTGACAGATGGGTCGCCATCCGCCTGGAGTTTGTGGGCAATCTGGTGGTATTTTTTGCTTCGCTGTTTGCCGTCATTTCCAGAAACCGCCTTGACAGTGGCCTAGTGGGGCTGTCTATATCCTACGCACTTAATGTTAGTCACCCTCTCACACATTTCTGCATTTTTTACCATGGTGTATTTAGTGCAGCTGTTAACACTGAGCAATCTTCTGTTTGATACTAATGTGTAAACAGGTTACCCAGACTCTTAACTGGTTGGTTAGAATGACCTCAGAACTGGAGACTAATATTGTTGCAGTGGAGAGAGTGAGTGAATATTCTGAAATTGAAAATGAGGTATGGTTCTGTGGCAGCTCTTTTCTAATTTACCATAGATCAGTTTATTTAATAGAAGGATTTTATTTTTATCTATGTAGGCACAATGGATAACTGACACAAGACCACCAGAAAAATGGCCGGAGGAGGGAAAGTTGCAGTTTGAAAATTATAAGGTGCGCTACCGACCTGAACTGGACCTGGCGTTGCATGGAATTACATGTTTCATAGACAGCAAAGAAAAGGTATGGACATCTTTTTTACAATCAAGGCATTGATTTATAAATTATTGTTATTAATTTGTATGTAAATGGTTAGTTATAATGTCTCAGTAAGTTGTATTAATGTTAGTATTTGATGATGGATGGAGGGCAGAGGCTTGTGCAGTTCCATGGAAGATGATGATATACAAACTAACCTGGGACTTGCCATATTAATTTTATGGCTTAAAGGTTCACTATGTAACTTCTCTCACTTCACTCATGTGGAGTGTCTGCTACTTACTTTTCTTTATAGAAATGTTATTTCTTTGCCTGGAATGTTCCACAGTATAGGAATTAAACATATCTCCTTTGCATTTACCTTAAAAAACAAGACTTCTTACCATGTGCAGGCTTGCTTCTCCACAGATTTGACCATTAACCTGTCTCCATTATGATTACCAAGTTTATTTCCATAGTGTGGATTAATCATGGCAAAACAGTAATATCTCCATGGAGACAAGCAGGTGGCGGACCTTTCACAAACTTTCACAAAGTTACACAGTGCACCTTTAAATTCCATTCAATTGACAACAATCATGTCATGCGACTTTAAAGACTCTTTATGAAGCATTTTTTGAGAAAATAATTTACTTTTTTTTTTTTAGAGGACATTGAACTTTGTGCCAGTTTTTGTTTAATTTGAATAGGCCTCACAATTAGAGACTTTACCCATAAACCAGGTCAAACAATCAGCAATCTGACAGTTAGACAGGAAACTCCATCATCAACTTGATGATTGAAGATTTAGTGATTATTAAAGCCAAGGAAATTGCACCTATAAAAAAATTCTGATCAACTAACTAATGGATAGCAGCTATTTCAGTCACTTCATCAAGAGGAACTCTTGTGACTTGAGGATAAAAAAAGATTTTGATGTAGCACTCATCTTTTGCCTTTCATCTTTGACAGTCAGGCAATCATTATTTGGTTGCTCTAATCAGATTTTCAGTTCTTTTCTCAAGTGCATTCTTGGTCTTACATTTGTGATGTTAAAATATCTGCTAAAATTTTTAAAATATATATTCATGCTGTGTAAAATACTTCTAATATGTTCCAGTGTATGCAGATTGATAAACTGTGGTGGAGACTGATCAAAAGCATTCTAATGTATTCTCTCTCATCTCCTACTCAGATTGGTATTGTGGGCCGAACAGGAGCTGGCAAATCAAGCCTCACTAACTGTCTTTTCCGGATAATTGAAGCGGCAGAGGGTCGGATCCTTATTGATGGTGTTGACATTTCTTCAATAGGGCTCCATGATCTTAGAGGCAGGCTCACAATCATACCACAGGTACTATCCAAACACAAGTGCTAGTTTTGGTCTTTCACCTGTACTCACGTGTTTATCTCTGTGCAGGACCCGGTGCTGTTCTCCGGCACTGTGAGGATGAATCTGGATCCATTCAACAAATTCTCTGATGAGGAGCTCTGGAAAGTACTGGAGCTGTCCCACCTTAAGACCTTTGTGTCTGGACTGCAGGAGGGGCTGCTGTATGAGGTCACTGAAGGGGGTGAAAATCTCAGGTCTGACATTTTTTACTTTATTTACCAACTTTTTAAAACAATGGGTGATTATTATTTGCCATGTCAAAACATAACATAAAAAAACAAATAAAGTAAGAATTCACAGTTGTAAAGTAAATGGAAAAACCACACATGTATCTGAAGAGTGCTAGTCAGATCCAGAGGGATGGAAGTGATAATGTAGCTCTGGTCACTACAGTAATCTGTAATCTTCTGTTGCTATGAACAGACATAAACATGTATTTTTGACTGTTACACATTTTAATTTATGGTGTAAGCTGAGATATGGGTTGACCGTGACAAATTTTGTTTATTAAAGTTAGTGTTAACCTAAACCATTTTCCTAACCATAACCCGTTTTTCTATTGCTCTGTTCCTAAACTTGATTACTTTAACTGTCTCTCTGGTGCCATTAACCTAAATGAACTTGCTAAAGCTGAAAAACCCAATGCAGCTCTGAAGTTTCAAACATAATAATATGCTGTCTGGTGCATACACACGCAATTGCAGATAAAGCAGACATTTCTCCTAGAATTACTAAATCTTTAAATCAAGTAATGGCAAAAATGCACATATTTTAATTTTGTAAATGTTATGTCCACCTCTGTGTTGTCAGTGTGGGGCAGAGGCAGCTCCTGTGTTTGGCTCGTGCACTGCTCAGGAAGTCTCGGATCTTGATCTTGGATGAGGCCACAGCGGCTGTGGACTTGGAGACAGATGACCTGATCCAGACCACCATCCGTAAAGAGTTCTCTCACTGCACAGTGCTCACTATCGCCCACAGGCTGCACACCATAATGGACAGCTCCAGGTGAGTGCAGAGGAGTCCAGACAATCTCACACCTTTCCATTCTCCAGTTAAAGTCAATGAGGGCAATGAAGTGCTATAACAAGAGATAAAAACTAGACTTATGCCATCCACAACTCAAATGTAAATTGTAATTTCCCTACTTTCTCAGATCTTACCTTCTTTGCTCTAACCCACCTTTAAAGTAGCTTATTAAATGTATTAAACATATTTATATGCATTCTCCATAATGCATACAGCCAAAATACAGTTTCCTTATACTGTACATTCAATTCACTGATTCAATAGCATTATTTTGTAGTGTTTATGTGTTTCAAGGGTGAGATGTGACTCAATTTATGGTGCATCTTTTTGTAAAAAATACCTGACAGATGGCCACAGCTGTGCACTCTTCCATGTATGTTTATGGTTCCATAGGGAATGGGTCATAAAAAGATTACCCGGATTGCCTGAAACCTGGGTATAGAGGCACTTTTGAAATCAGATAAATAATGCATTTTGTCACCTTTTTTTTTTTTAAATGAAAATTAAACCTGTGTGATCCTTTGTTTTACACAAATGTCCATAACATTAAACTTGGTAGAGAGACCGGATTCATATTAGATTATTCCCTAACTTTTATTTTTTATACATATGAACGGCACTTTGGGCAGATGTAGTTGTTGTTATGTGCTTTATAAATAATCTTGACTTTGATGTTAACTTTAGCTTCCTCCTGTAGTATTTATCCTGATGTCAAACTGTACACAATGCTGGCTTTTCACTCCACCTTTTTTTGACAGTAATTGCAGAGCTCACTGAATAAATCTCTTCTGCTCTACTTTTTTTTCTTGCAGAGTAATGGTGCTGGATGCTGGAAAAATAGTTGAATTTGACTCTCCAAACAACCTTCTAGCCAAACACAGCCATTTCTATTCCATGGCGAAGAATGTAGGGATCACACAAACTGAAGTCACATTTCTATGAATAGGCTTGTGTTTTACAGCTAATTTTATATTCACAGTTCTTGTTTTGTGTATTCATATAGTGCAATGTTGAAATAATATTGTGTATCAGAGTAATAAATGATAATATTTCGATTCATTAATCAGTCTTATTATTTCTCTAACCATGAGATGATCTCTTGGGAGCAGTAGGCTCTATAGATTGCAGAAGACTTCATACTTACTCTGGTAGATAATAGCAGCCACTTTAGATTAGGCCCATGAGACCCTGTTTCATCATGTCATCATTTCTAATTAGGTGTTAGGGGCTGTAATGTGAAGAGAGGTTACCGCCTTATCTCAACTTAATGATTATTCAAAACATACATTTTCAGTCTAGAAATCCTTGCAATTTTCTCAAGAGTATGAACTTGAAAATTACCAAATGCATGTTCAAGAAGGAGTCAGCAAATGCAAATTAGACCTTGTGGTGCAACGGTCTGAAGCAAGAAAATTTACCTTACGACTGCAGTATTGACTAAAGAAGAAATACTAACGTGATCTTGCCTGTTTCTTCTGCACAGTACAATTTGGTTTATTTTAGGAACCATTTTAACAAATGCCGTGACGTTTTGTGTGAATGAATAGGCTACTTAAAATGTCTTCTACAGTACTTACGACTCAATAAGAAAGCGCACAATGCAGTTTTAACTAAAAAAAAAAGTTATCATTGGATAGTCTGCATTACAGATTACATTTTATTACATCTATTCTTCTGTTTGGCGTGTTTGAGTGAAGAGAGAGAGAGAGAGAGAGAGAGAGAGAGAGAGAGAGAGAGAGAGAGAGAGAGAGAGAGAGAGAGGAAAGGAGGTTGAGTCAACTGAACGAAAATAGAGACCGGCACAACGGTGATAGAGGTGATAACACCAATGCGCTCCGCTGTGGAAAGCTGCGTCAATTTTTCATTTTGAGTATTTTCCTCACAGGTACGTTTTTTTATTCGATGAAAGGGTATTGTGGGGGCATTTTATTTAATATCACACATGTACAATATTTTTTGTTTTATTTTGCCTCTAATTTTCAATTACGTGGGCCACCACTTTTTTTTTTTCCAATGTCTTTAAGTTTTTCTTTTCATGTTCCACCAGGTCCACAATGAACCTGTCAACGCAGCTCCCGTTTCTATTCAGCTGTAATGTCAGTCCCAGTGATGCGCCTCAGCTGGACATCAGTGTGACCAAAAGCGAACCACTGATTATCGCGGTCCCCATGACTTTCTTCTACAGTGTCGTCTTCTTCTTTGGGGTAAAGATAATTATGTTCATCTGTTCATATAGCTAATGAATTCTTTACATAAATAGGCTATGCATGTTACCTGCGATTTTGAGTACAATTTGCCCTGATGATATAAAATAGACTAAAGACCACATGAGCCAAGTGCAGCATGTCGCTTAATGACTTTGACATTTTCAGAATTCTTCAGCTTTCATATTTCATGCAGACACACATGCTGCGTTTCCTTCTTGTGGACATTACACTGACTTACATTCATTTCCTCAAAACTGATTACTACAATTAACCATTGTCATTACTGCCTAACCTAAACTTAAAGTCTAATCTGAACCTAATTTAATAAATAAGGATTTTCGTCATGTGGGGCCTAATTTTTGTTTCTGTGAGGGAGGCAGGTCCTGAGTGACAATTTTAGCCTCCACAGTGTGATAAATACCCACCCCACTCTGTGTTATGGCTATGTTCTGGGCCAGGTTAAACATTACAACTTGGTTCTTGTTTTGGTCACTTAAGTCCTTTTGTGGTCACCATTGTCGATCAAGCATAACATTGTGGTCAGGGAAACTGCTCTTGTTATAGGTGATATATATGACATATAGTGAACATTTTGTCCTGATAGTTAATATAGGAGAATTACATGTTACACGTTAAAACAGTTGTTGTTCATATTAGTCTACTTCTGTTTCAAGCAACTGAAGATTAACATGCTTTTGTTCTGTCTAAGAGATAACTAAAACTATTAGCTTTTTCCAAGAGTTAAATTCACATTTCACTTACACTGAACATGATGGAGGCTGGAATAGGAGAAGTGCGTGGGAAAAAGTGTCTGTTCGAGCACGGGACTGCATTAAACCGAGAAGCACTGAATCACAGCTAGGACGTGGTGGTCACTGGTGACAATGTAATGCTTGATTGGTCTTTTATATTTGGGAATTAAAGAGTATGTGGGAGGGATGTGTGAAAATGCATGCCATTATTTACAATGCAGATGTAACTTGCAATCACTGCTGGTCTATGCTGCTGACTGTTGTGTAAATCCGTAGGTCTTGTTTAATGGTGTGAGTATACTGACATTACTGATGGATGCACACATGAGAGTCAGCGCCATTCGCTTCTACCTCCTCAGCCTTGTTATATCAGGTACAACGTTTATTAAAATGTTAATCAGCCCATCCCAACACTCATCTAAACACTCATTTCACTGGCTGCTCTTGAACATCTTTTTCAGTGTCTTATCTTCTGTGCTTTTGCGTAATTGTTTTCAGTTCCTTTTTCACCAAGGTCAGGGCAAGCTAAACATATTGCACCTGGCTATCAAGTGTTTTTACATAAGAAATGTGCACCGCTTCAAAGGCTACGTCTACACTTACATTAAAAAGTTCAGATAGGACATGATTTGGTCAGTCTACAAAAGCTGGTCTAAAGAAATCAGGAAATATCTAAACTCTTAACATACAAAACAGTAATTATAAAAGAAGCTTTAAAGTCACTTAAAGCCATAGTATGTACCTTTTTGCCCCACAAAAATCCCAAATTGACAAAAAAGCATGTTTTTACATTATGGGAGTTTTTATAGGACTTTCCATCTCTATAAAGTTACATACTATCTCTTTAAAAGGAACATATTATTACTATTACTAGTACAGGAAATAGTAATGTGTTAGAGTACATTTTAAAAAGGTGCAACAGCATCTTTCCAAGTAATAATAATAATAATAATAATAATAATAATAATAATAATAATAATAATAATAATAATAATAATAATATTTATTTATTTTACATTTTTCTTAACGTTCTATAAATTGGTCCAGGTACATTGTGAATTTATATTCTCAGTTGTTCTAGATTTGGTGCTTGAGCACAACAATCACATTGATTACCTCTGATTGAATTTCTCTAGCTCTAACTGCCCTTTTGTGTGCCATTTACTAGTCATTGACATCCATTCACCAGAGCCTCCTTTACAAATGTCTCCATCCAATCCAGGATACAGAAGTTAAAATGAGCTTCTTGTTGATGTATATACTCATTATTGCTCAATTTCATACTCATTATTGCTCAATTTCACCTTCAACAGCTCCTCCTTTCTCTAATCCATAGCTCTAAACCTTGAACTCAGTTCATGTCTTACACACCATTTGCAGTACTTTAAGTAACACCAATACAATCAACACCAATACAACATACTAAACCATAATTGTCTGCTTTGGAAACACAGGTTTGAACTGTAACATGATGATGGTTTGGTCTAAAGACTGCCCACTAAAGCAAAACATCTCCCATGCCCCTACAAGGTGCATTGTTGAACAATGTTTTTCATTCAGAGCACACTTGATGAAAAAGGTAAACACAAGGTTGTAGAATTCAGATGCAATTTCCTACAGTTGATTCCTGAGCCTTTCTGAGCACCTCCAATTCCTCACACACCACGTTCACATAGATAAGGTGACAACAGTGTCTAAAGACACAGCAAAAGTATGGTCTGCCCAAAGATTCAGATTATTGGACTCCTGAGCCTTGCCAAGCTGCTGTTTCCATATTACATTCAAATGTTTGTTTGTTTGTTTGTTTCTTGAGTGATTATGATTATTATTATGATAAAGGTGTGATTTCCATAACTTTTATCAAGTTGACTAGCATACTATATAGTGACGATACTGACTGCATATTGATGAACCTTATCATCACTCAGAAATAGTCCTCTTGTCTTGGCCGACAGCAGAGCTGATCATATTTTGTACTGCAGCGGGGCACTCTGTTTTGATTGAAGCACTCTTCTAAGTGGACGAACAAGATATTACGGCTCACTATCTCCTTCACCGT
This sequence comes from Taenioides sp. WSHXM2023, assembly GCA_029959045.1. NCBI lineage: Eukaryota > Metazoa > Chordata > Actinopteri > Gobiiformes > Gobiidae > Taenioides > Taenioides sp. WSHXM2023. The sequence goes on from CM057094.1 coordinate 15,401,685, forward strand.
GTCTCTGGCTATATACTGACTACACCAATATATGGCTTGAGATAAATACAGATGTAACAAATCCAACAAATTCAAAGGTTTTAGATGCCATCCATATACTGTACAGTATGTTTGAAGCCCACAAGCCTACAACATCCATGTTGCCATGTGACAATTCTTCACAATAGTATGACACAGCTGTACACAACCACTTGATAAACCTGCAATGTACAGCAGTTCCATTAGGGGCTCCACTCTGATAATGGAGTGACTGAACATGGGGAGGAGAGGGAGGAGAGACTCAGAGCATCAAAATGAACATGAATCTTATGAAACATGTTATTATGTTCTTTTCAGCTAATATAGACTTTTAAAAAGAACTAAAGGTAACCTTGTCATGTTTTGTTTTTAAGGCAGTGAGCCCAAGACAAATTTCCCCTTTGAGACAATAAAATTTATCTTATCTACTGTAAATATGTTATGTGTTAGCAGTTAATACCCCATAAAAGTAAAATATCCCACCTTTAGTATTGGCCCTTCATGTCATCTAGGCCAGGGCTAATTTAATTTAGTTGTCTTATTCACTTAAACACATAGAAAGGGAAATGGGTGTTTATCCATTAAATTACTGCCATGACTGAGAAGAGATTGTCCTTGAGCAAGACACTTCACTGCTTTGCCTACAATGTCAATGTACACTACTGTATATTAGCCGGTATGCACTGGACCTTTCCTTTATTGTGATTAAACCACTGAAATATCGCTAAACTTTAGTGAAAATGGACTTCAGTGTTACTTGATGTGTTTGTCTTGACTTGCAGACATTCTGCAGCTGATGACTATCCCGGTCACTCTGTATCGATACTACTGGGAGAGCTACCCGTGGCGTCTGGGCCAAACTGTGTGTAAAGTGTACTTCATGGTACGACAGGTGTACTGTGCCACCACCAGCTGGGTCATCATGACGTTCACCGCAGAGCGCTACGCTGCCATTTGCCACACAATGTGGTCTGTCTCCAGTTTGAAGGTCAACATTTTTTATTTGAAAAAAGAAAAAAAATAACAGATTCAGGATAGGGCATGTAGTTAATGGAACACCACTGGGATTCTTTTTACCTTAATTATAAATTTGTAAAGGCATGATTTTCATTGCTTCATTTGTTATTAAAGATTTTGAGCAAGACATAGGTCAGGTTCACCTGTGCCATGCCAAGTAGATACTTAGGTAGATACTTACTAGATAGAAGGTAAAGTAGCATTGCATTTGAAACTAATGTAAGTTGTTATTTCCTGTTCCTCCAGAGGTCTCGACTGCCCTGCCTCCTGGTAGTGTGGATCATCTCTCTTGTCTCTGCAATCCCCTTTGCTCTGGTGTATGACGAGGCTCGTGCCTGTATCCTGGACTATACTGCAGTCAAATATGAAGATGCCTTCCATGTCTCCACCATGTGTGAGATGACCGAGCCTGACCCTGCACGCATCTATACAGGGGTTCTCATTCTGAGAGCTGCTTTGTTTTTCCTGGTAAGAATGCACTGAATGCACAGCATCATAGAGGTGATTAATTAGGCTCAACCCCCTCCCTATGCAGGTCCCACTGGTGTCTATCTTTATCCTCTACCTGCTCATCCTTCTGTACCTCAAGAAGAACAGTCGCCAACGAAGAAACATGGGCCTCACACGCCCCATCCCAGAAGAGAGGAGAGATGTCCAGTGCCACCAGAATGGAAAGTTACTGCTGAATGAAAAAAGAGCTCTCAAACTCATGGGTGAGTTAGTGGTGACAGACCAGAAAACTTAGTGCACCTTTAATATTAAACATTTGTTTGCTGTAGGTGCTGTGGTGGTGGCCTTCTTTGTGTGTAATTTCCCGGACATTGCTTCATCTCTGATGCAGGTCTATGTGGTTGTGTGGTCTGACACAGTCGACACTGTTTATACCGTCCTAAAGTCCTACCTGTCTCTTCCTCTGTGGTACATCAACGGGGCTCTGGACCCTCTGCTCTTCTGCATGTCCTCACACACTTTCCGTAGAGCGTGTTGGAGAACTCTGACACGGCTTCGACCCAACTGTTATTGGAAAAACAACAATATATCTTGTTTGAGGCAGAGCAGCACCAGTGAGGAGGGCAGCACATCAGCTAGAGAGAGGATAGAAGTTAGAGATGATAGAAATGTGAGAGACAAACCCTTCACAAATTCTTGTCCTACTGCCCCAGAGACCAAATTAAGTCAGATTATAATATACACAGAGTATTGACTGTATAGGGTGCTTTTGTTATTATCTGTCAGTGTATTGAACTCAATAAGCTTTTAGTTCAAAGCACATAGAGAATAACAAGGGCTGACCTAATTTCTCTCCTCTGAAAGGCACAAACAAACTACAAATTGAACTTGGACATACCATGTTTACAATCATAGGATATGGCTTTACTTGATACTTTCGATTAATCATGTTATTCTGAGAAGAGAATACAAACATTTTAGGGAGAATATGGCACATACATGAAAGGATGGAATGGATACAATAATTACCAGTGTAACCATGTATACCTCGATGATGCATTGTACAAAGCTTTTGGTTGTTCATTGTATTTTCATTAGCGTTGTTGTTTACATCTCTTGTGTGCAAATTTGGTGGCTTTTTCTCTTAATATATTGCATTAATGTCTATTAGTTGTTGTTGCAAAGATGTAAATTTATAGTCATATATTATATTTGCCCTATTGCTGGGTTTCAAATGACATCACAGCATTTTATGGGCCAATATTAATTAAAACAGATGGGGGGCAGCTAAAATTAAAATTGTAAAAATATAAAATTATGTTGTAATATGGTGAGTCCTTGGGTTTGGTCAATAATAGATAATACCAAGTTCAACATTTGTACATTCACCTCTTGAAAATTTCATGGCAAAGTACAATGTAATCAATAGGGAAAACTGGCCCTTGCCCTCCATCTGGGAATATGACATCGTCACATTGTAGAATCTGAAAACCACCAATAGTGACTCAAAGCCCGCCATGCAGAAAATATACTGTAGTTCCTAAACATAGTGTTCCTAAATAAAGGAGTGTGATATATCACCTTAGTATGCCATGGTTAAAATAAATGTAAAAGAAAACATCTCTAAGAATAGTTGTTATTGAAGTTGAAGTTTTAATATAAAATATGAAAAGAAGAAGAAGAAGAGAGAAGTATCATTTTTATTTAGCATTTGAGCGCCTCCTATAAGCAACAGTTTCAAAATTACTGTACGTAGATAAACATATAGAAAATCAAACAATCAACTTGCCTTCATTAAGACTATAAAAACTGTAAAAATGTATGGAAAGTGGCAATATAAAATAGAACGTAATTGCATGATTTTTGTTATTTTAATTTGTATTTATTTGTTTATTGTTTGAAAAATAGTGTGACTAAAAACTGTAAAATAATAACACAAAATACACAGGTTGTTTTCAAACAGGATACATTCAGAGGTCAGTGTGCTCTGTCTTATAATAACTTTTCTGTACATATGTTTTTTCCCTGTTGGTAAGGTTAGTAACACATGACTGTGGGCAATGTGAGTGTTGCCAGGGAAACTGCAAATATATTTTTGTTTATATAGAAGACACTGGCTAGCTTTCAGTTTGAGTAAAGGGATCGAATGCATCGTGCCACTTAAATTGCATAATTTTTATGGAGTACAGGGGCCCATATAACAATTGTGGACACAGGCTGTTGTTCTGGTAGTTCTGGCCCATATGGACCTGTACATTCTACCTGAGGGCAGCAGGTGGAAAAGATGAGCAGGGTGGTGCACGCTCCTCAGACAGCGGGTGGTGTTTTTTTACTTAAAACTTTGTCGAAGAGGCAAATATAAAAAAAACTTGAAAATTACAGGAGGAAGCAGTTAGTTCTACAACATACTGATGACAAATTAAATGATTAATACTAATTTAATGGTATTTTCAATAGGCCTACTTATGATAGTCCCTATAAGGTAAGTATATTTACCCAACATAGTAGGTCAGCAACATCCTGCTCATTATCATTATCATGCATGCCAGTGACATTTTATTTTTAAGAAATTTCAGTGCCTATGTTGCCCATAGACTGTATTCTATTACACATGCAATGATTAATTAATTAATCATAGCACCTTTCAAGACACCCAAAGCTCTTTACAGTGAATATAATAATAAGTTTATTCAGAAATTTTCATAAATGATAAATTGTGTTATGTTCCAACAGTAATCAACAGATACATAAAGGTAATTATTTTACATTACTATTATTATTATACTATTATTTTACATTATCACAATCTGAAATCTGAAAAGGAGTGGGGAGAAGCAAACGCTTATTTGCCCCCACCCCCTTTTACAATACCATTAAAGCGATAATGTGCTTTTCAAAAGGTTTTAGTGTACATTCCAATGACAAATTATCTTAAATTCCTTCTTCTGCATACTTAGCTATAATCATTTCTTTATATCTCTGTTTAAACATTTTCATATTTGGAGATTTTTTGAGCTCATCACTCATAATGTTCCAGATTTTGACCCCACAAACTTAAATACAAAAACTTTTCTTTGTTCTACGGACTCTGGCCATTTTAAAGCGATGCATTCCCCTTAAATTAGTAGTACTAATTTAATAAGTACTTTCTCTTTCAACAAAATGTTTCTGGATATTTTTGGTAGTGCTTTCATTTTTGCCTTGTACATTATTTTTGCTGTCTGGAATCTTATCAGATCCTTGAGTTTTAACATTTTTGAAGTGATAAATAGCTCGTTGGTGTGGTCATAAAACCCAATGTTATGAATTACTAGTAGTGCTCTTTTCTGTAATGTGTATGGTGGTTCCAATATTGTTTTATAATTATTACCCCAGATCTCAGCACAGGGTGATGTGGCAGTAGGAGGACTTTATACCAGATGCCCTACCTGTAAGGAAGAAAAATATTACATGATGAGTATTGTTTGTGCATGTACAATTCTAATGTTCATGTGATTCTGTTCTGGTCCATTATTGTATTACAGAGTAATAAGTGCTTTAAGTATATTTAAACATGTACAACACAGAGTAGATCATCATAATGTGTTCATCATGTGTTATTCATGTGTCCACAGGCAGAGACCAGAGTGTCCTCACACTGTCCAGCTCCAAACAGACTGTGTGTCTCTGTGTGTGTTTTCTGTTTAAGACAATACAGAACTGTGGAAAACTAAAGACTGTTTTTGTATTATTTTACTTTAAAACCCTTTAAGGGCATTTGACGTTGCATGTTAAAATAATTGTGTAGACAGAATTAAATTATACATAAAAAAATAAAACCATAAAAAAGGCAAATTTTCAAGATAAGGTAACATAAGATAAATATGCGTATTCAGCATGATATGATGACATTTCATCAACATGAAAACTTAGACTTAGACTTAGACAAACTTTATTGATCCACAAGGGAAATTATTTGGACACAGTAGCTCACACATCACAATATAATATAATATTAAAAAATATTGACATTTAAAAAAAAATATTGACTATTAAAAAAGTGACGTTCATGTGCTGAGAAAAATATGTGTAGAGGGGATCGAAATAAGTTTCAAAGCCTAAACATAATTTTACTGTATGCAACCGCTTTCCATATATTTTTTTACGCAAATTCAGCAGCCTTTTTTTTCAGTGTATGATTTGTGATCTCTTCAATAGAGTAAAGCGAGCGCAGTAGATCGGTTGCTCCTGAACCCATATTGACTGTCATGAAGCAATTTGTTTTCAATAAAATTATCCAGCCTGTTATTGTAAAGTTTTTCCAATTTTTTTGAAAATTGGGATAGCAATAATACTGCAGTGTAATGCTTGTTTCCTGATTTAAATAATGGTATCACCTTTGCTATTTTCATGTTTTTGGGGACAATGCCTGCCTGAAATGATGAATTAAAAATATGTTCTAATGGTTTAGCAATCTCATTTATTGTTTGTTTTATCAAGGCCATATCTAGATCATTGCAGTCAGCTGACTTTTTACTTTTACAACTCATGACACTGTTAATTACTTCAGTTTCATTCACAGACTTAAGGAATAAAGCATTTAGATTTCTTTGTATTAGCTGTTCACTTTCCACTATACATGATGAAAATTTTCCAGCCTGTTCTGGACGAACATTTACAAAGTAATGGTTGAAACCATCTGCTACCTCATATATATTATTTACATTCCTATTTCATTTCATTTAATAATTTCCAAATTCTCATTACATTCTGTTCTGCTCCAACTGCTTTGCAAAGTATTCTTTTTTTACAAGCCCGTGTTATAGTTGTTAATTTATTTTTGTACATTTTATATTTTGTTTCAGCGTCTTTTGTTTTCTTTTTAATACATTTTTTATATAGTATGTTTTTCTTTTTGCGAGCCATCTGGATGCCCTTGTTGCCCATGCCCATTGTTCTTTATAATTATCTTTCTTAATGCACTGTCTGACTGGACAATGCTTGTTATAGGGTGATATATTTATTTAAAAATCATCATATGCTTTATCAATGTCATGATTTTGATAGATATCACTCCAGTCCTGTACAAGTAAATCAGTTTTAAGGGATATGATGGCTCTTTCTGATTTCTATCCCTGATATATATCTTTTTGTTCAGTGACTTTTTTCTTTAAGATGGTGTTGATAACAGTAAAAACTGGTAAATGGTCAGTGATATAATTTATGAGAAGACCGCTTGATGAATCATTGCCCATGTCATTAGTAAATATATTGTCAATAAGAGTGGAACAGTGAGTGGTAATTGTAGAAGGTCTGGTTATTTTCAGGAATAAATTTAAACTATAAACATGTTGTTTGTGAATTACTTGTTGCTTGTATGGATTAACAGATCAATATTAATATCTCCACATATTATGACTCTCTTATTAATAATCTGGTAAAATGATTCTTCCATCCATTTTTTAAAATCTTCATTGTTTCAGTCAGGTGCTCTGTAAATGCAACTAACAATTATATTTTTTCTTCAAGACAAATTTCAATAGTAATACACTCCAACAGATTATCCACTGCTGTTGACATTTTATCTGATTTTGTCATTCAAGTCCTCCACCACCTTTATTCAGTCTCCCTGATAACATGACGACGTCATGCCAACGTTGGGCCAACGTATGTGTATACGTTGGGCCAACGTTGGCAGTTGACGTTGGGCCGACGTCATTTTGCTCATTGGCAAGTGGTTGGGCCAACGTCATCAAAAGACGGTTGGATAGACGTTGGTCCAACGTCTTGCCACCATTCAATAGGTCAGTTTCAGACGTTGGCCCTACGTCGGGCCAACGTATGTGTGGACGTTGGGCCAACGTTAGTAGTTGACGTTGGCCCAACGTTGGCAGTTGACGTTGGGCCAACGTCATTTTCCTCATTGGCAAGTGGTTGGGCCAACGTCATCAAAAGACGGTTGGCTAGACGTTGGCAGTTGACGTTGGGCCAACGTCATTTTGCTCATTGGCAAGTGGTTGGGCCAACGTCATCAAAAGACGGTTGGATAGACGTTGGCCCAACGTCTACCCAACTATTAATTAGGCTTTTTATATACTGTATATATTGTACTACTAAATTGCATACTTTATGGAAAGTAATCACAGGTGAACAGTGCATGTAGGTTTTGTTGCAGTATTGCAACATTTATTGATAATACTTGAATTCATGTACACACATATTATCAAAATATAATGTTCAAGGGTGGTTCTTAATTACAATGTACAAAAAATGTTACCAAAATATATTGCTGAAGGCTGATTTACAACAGAAAAAGTTAACTACATTTCAAATGCATTAAAATGCACTACAAGTTTCTGTGTACCTATATAAGTAGATGGAAATAAATGTAATGAGATCAACTTCTGAATGTAAAAATAAAATACTAACAACATGTCAAAACATACCTGAACAATCATGAGAAATCATAGCACCAAAACATAGCATATTTGCATACTTTTATCAACTAAACACACCCTAACTATGCATACACCGTGCGTGTGCCAGCACTGGATGGAATTACTAACAAAATAACAACCAAAATTACGAACCCAAATCTTAGACAATATATCTAAAGTGAATTTCAAATACAAGCCGATAAACCACGTGGGACAAAATCCAGTTGGAAAATGGATAATTAGTCAATATTCAGTGAGTAATCTAGCACTTTTCACGGGTGACGGCACATACTTGAAAACCGATGGGATGTAGTCAGGTGAAAGCGGGTTGTCACTCTTTTTACCTAGGACACAAAATAAGTAACGTTAAGTAAAGAAACCACTAAGATTACACTGAGAAAAAATATTCACTATTCAATGATACAGGCAGTTTAAAATGTTGTGATGTCACATGAATGCAACCCATTAGCTAATATGTTTTTAGGTCTGGACATTAACCACCGTAGTGAGGTTTATATCGCCAACTAGACTGGGTTGGTAAATTAGGTTGAGGACGTTTCGGCTCGTCCGACTGAAATACAATCCACCCAGTTTAGTCGGTGATATTTATTGTCCAAAACAATAACTATCAGCACCATTTAAGATAATATTAAATGTATAATGTTTACGTGAAATTACCTGATATGAAATGGTCACTGCACAAGCGAAATCCATTAGGTGACAGGTTCCAACGCTCGGTTTTCTTCAGCGCGCTTCTTGCCCGTTTTATCGCAGAAATCCATTTTCCCCTCCGAGCTGGATCTTTGGGAATGCGATAAAAGGCTTTATCTTTAACTTGTCCTCGGTGGTTTGTACATCCAGGGGCACAGCATGAGTCTACCATCGTTGTAAGCTGGAAGTTTTGTAGGCTAGTTAGTTAGTTTGTTTACAATAATTCCTGCCAAGATGGCGCCCGGTGGTGCATGCTGGGATAGCGTGACGTCATCTCCCGGAGCTCTATTGAAACGAATTGTCATTACAAACGTCGGCTCGACGGTCGCGCCAACGTCGTTAACCTGTGTCAGATATGACGGAATACCGAAAAATCGCGAACTTCAAACAACGTCGGTTCGACGTTGCGTAATGTTCGTTGGCTGCACGACGTCGTGTAGACGTCGGCTCGACGTCTAAGATTATACGTCGGCAACGCCGACGTCGGCAGGACGGATCAATGTTTTCAGGGCTATTGATGCAATGTAATTCGTATCCTTCAAACTCAAAGTCCGCGCCCTTACTCTCGTTGATCCAACTTTCTGATATGGCAATAATGTTAAAATGGGTGTTTGAACTTATTTCAACATTATTTAAATATTCTTTGATGTGAATAAAGTTTGTGTATAGGCTTCTACTATTGAAATGGATCAATGAAAGTTTCCCATGACTTTTTATGGAACTATTGTATTGATCTTGTGTGTAATAAAAACGGTTATTGTTCATAGTAAAGTAGTTGTTATGCGGATCTATGTCCTGTTCCAAATCCTGCGAGTTATTTTCTGTATATTCAAATATGCGCAGTTCTGAGTAGTCCTGTTCATTTATCCGCACTGAATGACTAGGCCTATTGTTTACAGGCAGATGCGTGCTTTGTGGTCATCATGAGTGTATGCCACCGATGAAGTTAATCAAATACTTCCAGATCTTCCATGCTTTTTACCACGATTATTTTGGCCTCTTCGGGTTTAGCTTGATGAAAACTTTACAGTTTGCAGTCCAGGTGCTCTGAATTTTCTCAAGTAACGGGCTTTTTTCGCCATATTCGCATTGTATTTAGTGAGGTGTTCATTCAGGTAAACGTTGGTTCCTTTTAGTTTGTATCTTTATTAAGCAAAGCAGTCTTGTCTTTTCTGTTCACGAACCTCATTATCACCGCGGATTTCAATTCCTTCCGTGCGCAGGAATGCCGCACCTGTTGCTCCGTGGAGCTCACGTCCTGCTCCGGCCACCGCCCGAGCGTATGACCGGGGTCTGATGCGGATCCCGGCGACAATTACGTCGTTTATTCGGGTGTATTGCTCCAGCTCCACGACCCTCTTCTCCAGCATTGCGATGCGCTTATCCTTTCCATCCTTTAAGATGCGCAGCTTTTTCACCTCTTCCACCAGATTCAGAATTTCTTCCTGTCCCTGTCCAACCTTAGCGATGTCCTTGGTAAGGCTGTCCAGCAGGACTTAATCTCATCATACTCTTCGACCGATACAGCTTTTTTCCGGCGCCATTCCAATTTTTCCCATGCAGATGTTGACAAAACAGCTGTCCACGCAGCAGCCGAGCCCGAGTAGCTACTTCGCTTGATGCGTTTCACGGCAAAGTTTTTCAGTTTGCTGTTACTTGTGAATCAACGATCCAGCCAGGACTCGTGCTGAGACTCCAGTGTTGTGGTACCGTGTCCAAGATCCGAAATCGGTGGTCGAGAATTAACAATATAGCGACAAATATCCATAAAAGAAGCGACAGTGACAGACAGGTACGCGCACTCACGGCGGAAGTTCATTGTTCATTCACTCCACACTCAGTGGTGGCAAGCTTCTGTTGTAGCCACAGTTGCCCTGGGCAGACTGATGGAAGCTAGGCTGTCATCGGCCCCTCCGACCACCACCAACACTCACACACACACACTCCACTTTCTTACTAGGCAATGTAGGTGAAGTGTCTTGCCTAAGGACACAACGACAGTTTTTGCCATTGGCGTCCCACTGTGGCACCTGGAATTTCCAGTGGTCTCCCATCCAAGTACTACCCAGGCTCGGCCCTGCTCAGCTTCTGAGATCTGAGGAGATCAGGCTTTGACAAGCCGGTATGGCCACAATATGATGTGCCCGAAATCAAATAAGCATCTAGTCTCAGGGAAACCCAGGGCCTATATTCATACTGTATTGTGTAATTGAAACAAACAAACAAACAAACAAACAAACAAACAAACAAACAAACAAACAAACAAACAAAAACATATTTTCAAAACTAAAGTCACGGGTTTTGTGCAAATTGCCCTTTTGTTACCATCGGTCCCTGACTCCCTGGAAAAGTTTATTGTTTAGTAGTGATCCTAACGAGAAAGAAGTAGTGACCACGTTTAACAGTCACAAGATGGCTGCTGTATTTGCCACGGCCCCAGTAACTATGGCCGGCCCCATAAACTCTAGAGTTTAACATTTTGTACGTAACCAATCAGAGCGCACGGGTGGGGCTGAAAAAGAAACAGCGGAAGATTCAAAACGAAGATGGCGGCCGACAATAATCACAATTTGGACAAACGGTAGAGATTTTATATACCTTGGGATTGATTGATATACACGTATATACTTGTACCTATAAAGGTTTTATGCAATGCAATGAACTTTTATGTGAGAAATGCGATACACACCAACGTGGCTGATATTTACCTAGCAACCGCTGCTATGCTAACGATCTACACTACACAGTTCGGTTGTTTTGCATCACTCATTTCGAAGAAACATCATTTTAATATGTTGACCTTTCTTTTATTAGCGCTTCAAAATGCAACGTGTTTAACAGCCACGAAAAGACCTTATCGAGCCAGCCAGTCATCTTCAATCCGGACTTTTTTGTGGAAAGGCTGCGGCACGAGCATCCCCAGGCCTTCACTGACTTGGTCCTCAGTAACATCACGCGGCTCATTGACCTGCCCGGAGACGAGTTTTCTCAGCTCAGTGGCGAAGCTGAACCCAGAGTACCTTCTTCTTCTACTGGAGGCTTCCTGCGTTCCCTCAACTTTCTGAAACGAAAAGGTGTGACAAAGACTTGTCATTGGGTGTCTAAGATAATGCATACCCTAGCTAATATCTATTGTCAGACTATATCCGTGTACCGTGTAAGCACAGTAGTGCCCCTTTTATACACAGTGGCCTTAGCGGTCTCTGGCTGATGTCTCTGACAAGAAGCAATTCGCTGAACAGTTGGGAGGCGTTAGTGACCCATATTTAGATTCTTATGTGAGATGGAAACTGCAAGGCACAAGTTGGATGCCTTTAAGGAGAGTGAAAGGAGGGGGACAGGAAAAACTATTGGGTGGGTGAAATTGTCAAGTTTATGTCAAGCATGGCCTTTTATCTTTGGATATACTATTAAAATGTGCACACATCTGCGCTGTTTCCTAACATGACTTGTGCAGGAGAGGATAGTTTAAAAAGTATTCCAGGCTTTACAATGTAACAACCTTTCTGTGTGGAGTTTGCATGTTCTTCCCATTTCCTCCGGGCTCTCCGGTTTCCCCCATCAACCTAAAAACATGCACCATAGGTAAAAATCCTCCAGCCGAGGTCCTGACCAAGCCTAGCAACACAATCATGGAGATGAGTCCCCGGGCCCCCCATGTGCTGCCCACTGCTCTTGATGGATGGGTGAAATGCAGAGGACAATTTCCCTACAGAGACAATAAAAAGTACAAAAAAAAAATACTTGGTGCCACAAATATAAAATAAATGCTGTGGTCTAATTTCTAAAATAATTTAAGTTAACTTAAGAATTGTAGTCAACCTGTGTGGCAGTAGTTGTGAACCATAAAGCTTCAAAACGTCAAACTGCACTTTATTTAATAATAAAGATGTTTCAGAAACTACAGGTGCTTGTATTAAGTTGAAAAAAGATTAAAAAAAAATTTTTTTGATTATATTGTTGTTTGAGTTTAACCAAAGAACTGGTTATAAAATAGTTTCCTACAAATATTAATCTTTTGATCAAAAACTATGTAGACTTTATACTTAAAAAAAAACAATAAGTCAATTTTTTTCCCCAAAGTCTGAACTTCAAACCGCATGCGTTTACTGACAGGACTACCTGAAGAACTATGTATTCAAAAGCCCCATGCACATGGAGATCACTAAATCTCAATTAAAATTGGATTAATTGCACTACCGTACCTACAGACCAGTCATGTGGCAGGTGTGAGTGAAAAAAATCAGTGGTTTTGAATGTTGTGAAGAAAAACACATACGAGCATAAAGTGATTCATTCAGATTCAACTTTATTAAACACACCAGGGCAATTTGTCCAAACAGTATTTCTCATAGAGTTAAAATGTATTATTGCATGTCCAGGATTTAAGAATACAAATTAAATATTAGTTTTGTTCTGTTACTGCATCTGGTTATTTTTATTGTTATTTTTTTAATTCAGAAAAAGGCCTTGTTTTCGGAGCACCTTTAACTGAAGAAGGAATTGCACAGATCTACCAGCTTATTGAATATTTAAGTAAAAGTAAGTTTGGTTATAACACACACACGCACACCAGTTTATTGAAATAATTGCCCACTAATGGAGTACTAATTGCTATGTGCTTAGAAATGTGGTTTTCTGACTCAAATCAGCCCATTAAAATTATACTAAAACTGTACGTTTTGGATTTTTATTGAATAACCTATTCTGTACTGTATCAAAATGTTCTCACTGCAACTTAATTTGCTATCAGTCATCAGACGGACAGATGCTTTTTTTAATTTGCTGTAGCAAACTGTTGCAGTTGATGTTGCTGCAACATTTTCACTGCGCCTTTGTGTCTCAGTCAAAGATCTCAGTGCAGTTTAACAGGGGGACTTGTCAGGTATGGTCCACAGATCCTGTGTCAGAGCAGTTTGAGGAGAGGAAGAGCCAAAAGTGTCCCTCCTCTGTATCCTGCAGCATCACAGCAGTGTCCAAGGGGAACAGATGAACACAAAAGGAAAGGACAACAGGAAATTATTATTTTTTAATATTATTATAATGAAGAATGGTGTTGTAATCATTAGTGGATCAACAGTGGATTTAGCTTGGAACAATGAATTAGCATTAGGTCAGGGCTTATTTTAGGAAGCGATGATGTCATTCTGCTCAAAAGTACACAGGGAGCAAATGTTCTCGTCAATAATTTATCTAAAAGCACTTTGCTCCTGCTGTATCCCATTCACTCTCATGTTTTGTGCCTGGTCTTTCTGTACCAGTTTATGTAGCCTTCACTTGCTCACATCCTTTCAACTGGGTCTGTGGGTCTCCTTTGTTTTTCTCTCTCCCTCAGATCTTCATGTGGAGGGTTTGTTCCGTGTACCAGGTCACAGTCTACGTCAGGCTGCCCTCAGAGAAATGCTCAACACTGGAGCAGAAATTGATCTAGAGACTGGAGACTTCCACCCAAATGATGCTGCTACCCTGCTCAAAGCGTTCCTGGGAGAACTTCCAGAGCCCCTGCTCACTCACAGGCACTATCTCGCTCACCTGAAAATTGGAGGTGTGTCATACTTTGCAGTGGTTTAAATGAAAACATCTCCAGCCTCAAATCATATTGGCCCACGTCCATTGGGCTAAATTGTGTTTTCGGTCTCATTCCCTTGAGGCCATGTTGCATTTGTAGATCATCAGCTGGTCAGATTTTTCCCAGCAAAAAAAACATCCATGTTCTTAGGCAGTTTATTTTTATATTTGACCAAAACCCTGAAACATGGCTTGGACAATTAAGCTAGGAGACTAATGAGAGATTGTGTTTTTTATGTTGTCTTTTTGGCAGAGCTGACTCGCTTTGATGACCAGGGGAATAAGACCACCATCCCTGATAAAGAGCGCCAGATAGAGGCATTCCAACTGCTCTTCATGTTGTTGCCACCAGCCAATCGCAGCCTACTGAAACTGCTCCTCGACCTTCTATACCATACAGCCCGCAATCAACATGTGAACAAGATGTCCGCCATCAATCTGGCTACAATGTTTGCCCCACACATCATTTGGCCCAAAAATGTAAGAGTCGGCTGTTTTGGCATGTCCATGTGTTGTGATAATAAGTGTTTTTATAAGTCTGTTTTTGTTGTTCGGTTTGACAGGTTACAGCAAGTGATCTACAAGGAAACATTGAGAAACTAAATAAAGGGGTAGCATCTCTCATTCGATACTCGCAAAGATTATTCAAGGTGAGTTTCACATCCTTCTGTTTGCTTTTGTCACGTTATTTTCTGCCCAAATTCTATCAATCTGTGTTATTAGTAATGGGTAAATGGATACAAAAATATCTCTATACATTTCCTATGTTCTATAGGCAAGGGTTTTGTTGCTAGGGTTACAAGACATACGGCAGGCATTGGATGAATGAAAATAGAATTTGCATGTGAATAGAACAATGTGACAATCTGGCAATCAGCCGGGTTTTGTTGTTTGATGACCTGCTATTTAATCTTCATAATTTTATGCTTATATTTAATTTTATAATTTATTTATTTATAAAGCACTTTTAAAACAACCACAGGATTTAAATGCTTTATAAATTTGATTTATGTAATGTTGTAGATTGGTGGCTCATATTCTCATTTGTCATACAGTTTAAGCCTGGCTTATGGATACATGGTTGATTGATGTGTACTTATTTACTGTTTGCTAAGGCACCTGTTTATATCAAAGAATATGCCAGATTATACTTCACTGGATCAACAGCACTTAAATCAAATGTAAGTTTTTTTGTTTTTCTTTTTACGATGCACCATTCAAGTATTTCAGTTTGATGAAATTAAATGTACAAATGTTCATTGTAATACATAGCACTCAAGCTTATTTGTATGCAGGCTGGCTAAAAACATACATTTACTAGATTTTGCAGTTTTTGCTTATGAAATTTGGACTTTATTACACAAAAAGACAAAATTATTCTGATAGGAACCTAGTAACCACAACGCAGCTGCAAAAGAATTGCTACAATAACAAAAAAAATAGTCAGTTTTGCTTGTTAGAGCGTGCCAAATGTGGGACATGGAAAAGTGGAAGAAAATGGGACTGGATTACAGTGCTCTAGTGAACCAGACTTTATGCTCACTCACCTGATGGAAAAATGAGCAAGAGCATTTCCATACTGTAAATTCCTTTTGTGAGGCCATTACCTCCAGCCTTCTGTTAATGCTTTCATTTTCACACTGCTGGTTATGGTGTAGCTAGTTTTTGAAAGTTTTAAAGGTACATAGACATTTCAGAAGATTTTGTGACGGTGTTGGTTTTCTAAAGGTGAGAATATAACACTCCCTTTTGTCTGGACTGACATTTTTAGGATGACATGACTCTTTATTCCCGATCTAAAAATGGGCCTACAGCCGGTCAGTCTCTGTCGACCCCAACAAAAAGGAGCGGACCAGAGGCCAGTGACACAGAGAATCAGAACTACACCCAGTCAGCACTCAGGGAGCTCTACCAGCAGGTCAACAAGCTGCCCGAGTCTGCTAAAAAGAAGAAACTCATCAAACAGGTATTACACAACATGCACAAATCCAAAAAGCTAAAATGGCTTTAATGTAGTTTTGATGGGTGATGTGCTTCAATAGTTTGAGAAGCCGCTGCAGACTCCTTCGGACTCAAGAGCCCCTTTCTGTCGGAGACATTGGCGCTCACGCTCTTTGGGAGAAAAAATTAAGGTAGTGCATTTACAGTTGGCCTTTTTATCATTTTTACTTTACTAAATTTAGTCATGTGAATTACTCTAAAGCAAATTAATATAACATTGCACATAACTTGGCATAATGTTTTTGAAAACAGAGGAAGGTGCTGGGAAGCCAGATACTAACCAACAAAGAAAATGGCAGTCTAAAAAGTCCCCAGTCAATCACGTCAGGGGATTCCCCCAAAACCATAAATGAGACGGCTTGAGATGTATGTATATGTGGATGATCTATTAGGCCTACTACTGGCCTATACAGGTCAATATAAATAAACTGAAATATCCCATGGTTTAATTAGATTTGAAACAAGTCAAAGCTGACCTCTCCCTTTTCCACTTGTGCAGGACTGAAGACTCTTGAAATCCAATTTATTAAGCTTTCAAAGATTTCCTCAGGTGTTTTGACAAGAAGTGGACATTTTAATTTCATTGGGGGGCTTGACTGTAAAGCTTGTGAAATGCGTCATTTTTATGACTGGTGTTTCATTGGGTTACAAAAGCCCAACTGTTTGATAAAAAAGATATTTATTATTCATCAGATCATTGGAAGATGTTTATACTCTGTTTTCCCACCACTGTGAAAGTTACTTGAAAGTCACTTTTTGTTTGTAGCAATGGCCATATATGCAAAATATTTTTAATATATATTATTTAAAAGCAAATGCCAAAATACATAAAACCACACCCTTTTGTTACTTTTATACAGCATACTTTGGTGCAATTGAAACATCTTGTTAAAACATGCCTTAAAATGATACATTTCAAGTGACTTAAGATTTAGTGTGTTTTTACAGAAGTAGTGTAAACACACCATGGTTCCCAGCTGTTATGAATACTTTGAGTTTTATTCTGTGAAGTTATGAACTACTGGTTTTTTTTTTGTTTTTTTTTTAAATTGTATTTTACTTCTACTTTACGTCTTTTAACTTTTCCACAACCTGATGTATGCATTATTGTACAGTTTTTGTGAATATGAGCTCTTTTTGTGCAATGCAACATGGCATGTATATTTTTTATATGCTTTCAGTATATTTTTTATATGCTTTCAGTATATTTTTTATATGCTTTCAGCATATTATTTTGTCTTGTTCAAGACCAATGGAAATCTGTTACTGTTTTTGGTTCTTAACAAGATTATTTCCTGACCACTGAATTCAACTGATCAGATCCCTTCTGTTACTATTAATTTGATAATGAGCCTAGTCTTTTCAGAGACTGTAAACCGACTGATCTACTGTGCTATGCAAGTCAACCAGCCATTAAACTCCAAGTGACAAGCAGCTCTGCTTCTGCCTTTGTAATTCATGCTAATGTAGAGTTCCTACTTGATTAAGCTTTCAAGGGTTCAGGTTGTACTTTATAGGAGGTTACTAATACCACCAGGTGGCAGTATTTAACTGCACATATTCAGCATCTGTGGTACCATCAATCTTACTTGGACACACACACACAACATGAGAAAATGCTTACAAAGAGAAAAACAAAAACCATGTTAATGCTGAAATGTCCATATCCGCCTTCATTCTGTAAAGTAATTTAATAAAATGGCCCACATGTTGAGTTGGAGGGCCAGGGAGTGCACTGAATGGATGTAGCTCTCCACAATAGTAGGAATGTCTCAGTATGTCATTATGGTGTTCGTGTTGATACATGTTAGGCATTGTAAGTATATGTTGTAAACAACTGTTTGAATTGCCCTGTTTTTCTGTAAATACACATCAGACAGACTATTTCCATCACAGGGCTGCTATTGTTTCACACAAGAATTCCTGGGGTGTTTTATTTAGAATTTCTGCTCTAAAGCATGAAGACGGTAAAATGACTCAGGCAAACTTTAATCGGCTATTGATTACCTTGAGAGCACACAAACCACCATGAAAATGACATCTTTCTTCAATTTCTCTGGGAATCAGCATTAAGACATTACTTTCTGGCTCATTGTATAACCTCATTGTAAAGCTAATTGTAGTAGTCACCATATCCTCCCACTGAAAACATCTGAATAATTCCTGTTTGTGTGCGTTCTTATTAGGACTGGGAGAGCGGGGGGAAATGGCCGCCCACCCCCCATTACCACTAAAGACCACTGTCTCCTCTTTAATTAACCATTCACGGAAGAAAGATCTATGCAGTAATGACACTTTTACTGGAGCAGATGGGGCCCTACACCTGCATATGTGTATTTACAACTAGCCAGACTCAATATGTGACTGCATACACAAATCTGAAACATTTTAACTTTTAACTAAAATCATAAAACAAATGGACTTTCCCATGACAATGCAATCTGTTATGTAGCCTTGTATACATTTTAAAGTGGGTTTGTTCATTCATACTGAAGCCGGCATGTGCAAGATTTATTATAGACACACTTAAAAAGCCTTCCCCAACCAAAGTGCAGTTCTAGTCTGCAGTTCCTCTAACCTCAAACCAGTGTGAAATATCTCATTGCACTGTGAATAGCCTGATATGTACACTGTTTTACTAACTGACATCCTCTTCAAAGTAAAATATACACTGCATTCCTTTGACCTGAAGGAGAACCAGACGTTTAGCTGATACTTTAATTTTCCCTTTGCAACTCTGTCCATTCATGTTCGCATTTTTCTAACATCCTGATTTTTTTTTTCTTTCAGTCTATAAAGCAATTTCTCTATTTTACTGAAATATATATAAGCCTGATTCTAAATACAGCATAGCCTATTGTTCTCCAGACTTTCTGTCTGTGTGGCCCTGCAGGATCCACATTTTTAAAGCTATAATTACAGATTATTTATTCCGCCTTTGTGTCTCTATAGACTAAGGTGTTGATTCCTTGCTTCCCGAGCGGATTTTCCTTCGTTACATGTCCACAGACGCATGCATACAATTCTCTCATGGTCTCTTTACCGGCATCTCCCAGTCCCATCAGACTGAGGTTACACTGTGTCATACATAGTACCTCTTTTGAATGGGGGCGGATAAACCTGAGCTAAAAGGTTCACGTAAGAGAAAAAAAAAAAAAAATTGGAATTATATGAATAGACTAGAGAGGGGGGTGAACCAGAATGAGTTCAGACAGGGTATTGGGTGTGTGGGGGGGGTATGTGTGAAGGGGAGGGGTAGGGGTGGAGTCGGGCCAGTGGGGGGGCCTTGCTATTTGTAGATCCTTGTGATGGATGACTGGTGTATGTGTGTGTGTGTGTGTTTGAGAGAGAGAGAGAGAGAGAAAGAGGTTTTTTCTTCCTCCTTCTTGCTTCTCCTGCCCTATTCCCTCTCTCCTCATACGCGCAGAGCAGAGCGCTGGGGTAGGGAGGTGCACACGCCACACCACTGCAACTCTGCCAAGACAAGAGACAGGAGAGGAGTTTGAGCGCAAAAGACAAAGAAACCACCTTGGTCAATAGTAGTGGATACCGCCACAACTGGGAGAAGATAAAAAAAAGGATTTGCCCGGAAAGCTTTGAGTCAGTTTGGACACAGAATAAAGAGGATTTACCCAGAGAGAAGAAGTGCTTGAGGTGACCATGCCGGTGAAAGGTTATGGGACAGGGGTACTGGGCGCTCCCCTCTGGAAGTGCCTCTGCCTTCTGCTTCTCCCTGTGCTTCTCGTGGACAAAGCAAACGCCTGTCCAGCCCTCTGTACCTGCAGTGGAACCACGGTGGACTGTCACGGCCTCGGACTGAAAACCATGCCGCGGAATATTCCTCGCAACACTGAACGCCTGTAAGTACCACTCCTCCCACACGTGTAACTTTGCAGGTTGAGGTTGGAGCGCCGCACATGACTTTGGAAGAACAGTAGAACAATGGCCTCCTGTAAACGCAATAGTACAAGTGTCAGTCAGGGATAAGCCAAAAGCATTCCTCTGTGCAGAAAAGTAAAACAGGAGCAGATGTGGTGATAGCGCAGGTCCCTAATCTACTTACCTGAAGTTTTTTCTCCTCTAAGAATTCAGAACTCTGTCATTAAAAAGATTGCAAAGTTTGACTCAAAGTTTACATTGCAATTCATTGTAAAACAGAACCAGATTTTTTGCCTGGACAGTGGGCTGCATGGATTTACTACGTTTGTAGAGACATTACCACACTCATAATAACTGTGCCAGCCTGTAATTACTTCAGATCCTCAACCCTCACTCCACAAATTGTTTAATCATGGAGAAAATTAAACAGATCTGCCACTTGAAATCTAGTGTTAAAGTTTGACATGAGAAATCTATAGTTTTCTGCTTGTTTTCAGAATAAACTTTATTTTTTTCTATTGTTGAATTATTCACCAGAAAATCAGAAATGTGAGGCGTGAGGGGGGAAATTGTTCCGTTTCAGCTTTTAGAATCAGTCTTGAATAAAACATGCAGTGGGAACAGAGCAGAGAACGCCTGTGTCAATTGCAGCAGTGGCATTGTGGAGCTGCATATTTGATGATTTTTATTTTCATTTCTAAGAACACTTTTTTTGTCATGCGCTTATTTGCAGCTCACTTGGGCATATTTTAGGTGAGAGGAAACATGGTCATTTTGAGGTTTACCTTTTACATGAATGGCTGTTTATACTTGAAATACTGAAAACCTCTAGTCAAATGTAGTTTACGTTTAAAAGAAGTTTGTGCATTCATGGTTCAATTACAGAAATCTTATCATTCAGTATCTCCAAGTTTCCAGGCTGGAATCGGAGGACACTGTCTTTAAGATGCAGTACAGACGCATGTGTGAAGTGTGCTTGTTACGCCGCTGTGTGTGCAGGTCACTCAGAACATCTAGTGAACAAACGCTTCTGGAAACTGGAGTCTGCTACAGTGATTTATCAAGATGCCTGGGCTCACAAGTGTGGCTCACCTTGCCCCACACACTGGTCCCATGAGCATAGCTAGATTTATGTGTATAATTTCAGAAAATTGCATATTTATGTCAACGAATGGTATAACCTTCTGGGGTGAATGATGAGTACTAGGTCTGGTCAAGATTTAAAAATAGGTTCCAGAGGTTAATGGCCTTTACAAATAGTCCAATATTTAGTAGATATTTCGTAAAGGTAAAAGATGTGTATTGAAGCACAGCAGCTTTTGGGTCTGCAGTCATGCTGTAATGTCAGAGTGTTTGTTTGCATTAATGCATATACAAAGTGAAGGCTGTGGGAGAGCGGAGGAGGAGGAGGAGGCAGAAGAGGAGGGCTGCATGGGTCTGTGTGTGTTTTGGGGTTGGGCGTGTGGAGGGTGTTGAGAGAGACAGCACAATCCCATTTGCACTTGTCAGTGGCTTTGGATCAGGCCTGACCCTGTGCTCTTCAGGCGCAGCCTGTAATGAGACTGTTCTCCACGTGTTAAATCACACCCCACTGTACGGACCACTGACCCCACACCATCCTCTCTGCTGCTGCCTTTGTTTGAGGGCTCTGCTGCAGACATCAATGGACCTTTAAGTCTGCGTAATCACAATATGTAAGAAGTGGATAAGAAACTTCTGCATGTATACGTATCAATGAATACTGGGATCATTATGCAGTGTGCTATAATTGAGTACATTGCAATTGTATTTTGATGTGAAAAAATATTTGGAATATCTGGCACTGGACCCAAAACAACTAATGAAAATGAACTTATTTGTATCACACTGAGATATTCATTAAAAAAAAGCTTTTGTACCCACACTGAACATTATTTTTGATTTTTAAGTGAACTTTATATTTAGCATACGTGTTTCATGGAGACGCTTGTCAAAGAAAAGAGGCTGCTGAGCATCAAAGACACTTTCTGAATGTAAACCCAGCTCCTACTACTACTCTTGCCTTTAGGGAATCCAGATATCAGCCAATCAAGAGCAAAGAGAGACACTAGCACTGACTCCCAGTGCTGTCGTCTCCCTGCTGGTAATATGCTAATCTGAATGAAGTGGTGCGTGTGAGGGTGCATGCATGATTGCTTTACATGGCTGTATGTCAGTAGACCATGAAAATCAAATTTGAAGAATCCACCTCACCTCTCATTTTTCTGAGAAAACCAAGAGAAAACCTCAAGCTAAAAAGCAGGGAGGGAGCGATGTACCATAGCATGCTCACTTCTGAACTCTATATGGCTTAATTATCTAGATTTCATGCTTGTCAGAATCATCGTATAAATGCTTTTTCCAAAGCCTGTTTTAATTCTGAGGGTTATATAGCCAAAAGTCAGTGTTGTCTTTTACAAACAACAATATTATTTAACAAGACAGATCTGGATGCAAATACAGCAGCATACTCCAGTGATTTGTCAGTGTTCATGTGTTTGACAAGAGTAAAACAGAGGAGACATGTCAGAGCATAGAGAGCACATGACACTCCACAAAGCACACATTCATATAGACTTACTAAATGCCTTCATGCACAACAGATTGTGAGTGTCTGTCAGTGAATGAACTCCAGATACTGTAGAGCCTGAAAGTGCATTCTGTCTCTCTTTGTTCTTTTATGCTTATTTGCCAACTCAAAGGCAAGTTTAATTGATTTATAGACATTTAATAATCATAAGTTACAACTTTGATCACAACTTTGATTTAAATGTATAAAGACACATACATAATTGATGTAAAAAAAAAAAAATGTATAGAAATTTAGGCTGCATCCTGTTTCCCATAGAATTGACCTTTCTATCAGTTATCTTGCTCTTGAGGGAAGGAAGGACTTTAACCAGCCCAGTCCAGTTTCACGAACACCAAAGGTTTAAAGACTTATCTGTTCTTCTAACTGCTTCACCTCAATAATATAGGCTAATGTGGTAATGGTGCTTTGTCTCCTCTCTCCTCTAGTCCGTCTGTTTTTAAACTCTTGTCTCGTGTATTTAGTGAATACATCATCTCCCATCATCATCTGAACTCTCTTTCACTTTTTGGTTGCCAACTTCATAGAATTGCGCTGCACAAAACCACTTTGCCTTTTTTCTTATCTCTGTCCCCTTACCTTTTCAGTCGCATGGTGGTTGCTCGTTTGGTCATAACATTTCCTGACAATGCTGAGATTAATCAGGCTCTGATCGCCAGCTTGATTGCACACTGAGAGAAGTGTGGTGGGCACAGCGCTCCTTATCTTGTATCAGCTGGCCTCTACCTTCCCTGTCGAGCAAAAGCTGTTCAGGACAAATGGTCATACAGGACACATAGTTGCATTATGGACCCGTCTAGTTAACTCTCAGTTAATAATTTTGTTATGTGTTTAGCCTATTCGCTTGTGAAACAGTAAACTACAGACCAATAAAAAGAACAGTTCTCTTAATTTTGGCGACGCTGCGACAGATATTTGCGTTGCGTATCGCTCCACTTAGGCAGGCTACTAAAAACTGCAATGACGTATCAAATAATGCGAAATACCTCGGACAAATTGTTAGATTAAATTTAAATAGTTTTGGGTGATCAGAGAATTACTGTGAAAAGCGTATAAACATTGGCACACTGACGCGTAATTGTGCACATAAGCGCTAACAGGACTAACCGAGAAAAGGTAGTATTTTTCTTTAATTTTCTGCTATAGCCTCTATGATTTGGACTTTACTGAAATCCTAAAATCCTAGTTAAATGTTGAGACAGATTAAAGAGAATGTAATGTTACCTTGAAAAAAAAAAAAAAACTCATGAATTTTGTAGACTTTTTCAGGAGAAGCACATGAACTATTATGTGAATCTGTTAAAGGAGGACTATTTTTACTAAACCAACTCGACTTAGTTCGCTTTTGAAGGACTATTACTGTAGTCCTATGTGGGATGCCATTTGGATTGTATTCAAAATCTAAAGCGACATGCTCTCAGAGAAGTTATTTTAAAAGGAAAATCCACCAACCATATCGTGTAGCCTATGGTAATTGGGTCCATTACCTGCATATCAAGCCACAACATTTATTCTGTGGACGAATAAAAAAAATAACCTCGATAAAAATTTGATTCTTGGTCTATCTGAATTCCAGAAACAAGCATTCCAAACATTATTCATCAAGTCTGTATCCAGTTTGTTCTAAATAATTTAGAAATGCTGGTGCCTCGGTACAGTTAATATCCTTGACCCCTGGAAGGCCTATCCTGTGTTAGAAAATTCAAACCAGGTCCTTCTTACAGAGGGTCCCGCAGCTGGCAGACTTTAACATAATGGGTTTTTCAGCATTGTAACTGTACTTTGAATATGTGAATTATAGAGAGACTGGGGCAGGTTGGTGCTCTAGGAAGTCCACTTTAGGCATGATTGGAGGGAGCAAAAAGGATGATGCAGGATTAGATAGTAAAGAGATAAATCCACTCACTCCGCAGGAAGTATGTCAGTGCTGGGAACCCTTGCAGAGTTTCCACAGCACTGAATGCATTTGACTAAAACAGTTGGAGGTGAAAATCCTTCTCAGAAACAAATGGGAGCCGTACCTAATAATTTTCAATCTGCTCTGCTGCTCCACAATGTTGAAAAAAGGTAAAGAAAATTGAGTGTCACAAAACATCTGTGTGAAAACGAGTATGGAAAAAATGACTGGGTCTTTGCTAGTGTGCCAAGTCACTGCATAGCACGCTTTGATTGTAAAACAAAGAAATGCCAGCAATATTTAGTATAATAAATAACAGATTTTACCAAAAGGTGCCCACAGCTTGCGTACATAAAAGAGCGTAATTCAAACACAGGAACTCCCCAATTTACTGTATAAAAGTGTTTACTCAGTCAGGACTGCTAAAATCTCTACTTTCTCAAACACTTGTTTTATTTAGTCTGTTTGGGTAATTGTACATTATCATAACGTAGGCAGAAACAAAAAGCCTAATTTATAGGGCCCATATTACGCTATTTTCTGATCTGTGTTATAATGTTGTTTCGTCATCACAAACATACCTGGTTGTGATTTGTTTCTTTCACACGTGTAACACACAAACTCTGCATATTTAGACTGAGTTCTTTTCTCAAACAGAAAACACTCTGTTCCACCTTCTGATGTCATGTGGTAATACGGGAAGTGATCCAATGTGTTTTTAAACTCCATACACCTTCACTAGAATCGTTTGGATAGTTTTAGCTCTGGAATTGCCAATCTCTACTGAAGAAATGGTAAAAGGTAACTTGAAAACTAACGCTTCATGACATCACAAGGTGGAACAGAACAGTGCATTTTGAGCTTTTGAGATGTAGACAGCCTAATAATAAAGGATTACTCAGACATGTGTGAATGAAACACAACCAGGTATATTTATGAGGAGGTCACAATGTTACAACATTTGCTCACAAGAGTCAGTTTTGTCGAGTATAGGACCTTCAAGATTATTTTACAACTTCAAATATTACAATTAGCAAACTTGAGATTGCAGAGAAATATACATGTATAATTTGATATCTGTTTACTTAATATACAGTATCTGTTCATGTTGACAGAAGTTTATATTGATAGTTGACATATTAGTCATCTCTGTGGCATCCTTCCCATGGCATGTTAAAGCAAGTGCTCATCTTTACTGCAGAAATGTGGGGTTTTCTTGTTTTTCGTCTGAGTCATTCCCTTATTTCGCTCTTTATTTGAGTGTCATGGGTCTCATGGCGACCCTCCTAAAGATAAGAGCCTCAGTATATGTTAAAGATTATATCTTTGCAAGCACCTTTAATGAGCACCACATGTGCGTATATCAGAGCTAACAAAGCCCAGTACATTTTTTATATTTTGGTTTGGCCTGTCCATGCACCTGTGTACACACTCACACCAGCTGCCTTTAATGGCCGCTCTCCTTCACAATGCATAGCACTACAGTCCCTAGAGCAGTTATTAGGCAAGTAAGGAAGAGAGTGACTTTGCTGAGCTGTGGAGCAAGGTGGGGATCAGGGTAATGTGCTCCCTCAGCTTCCAAATAGTGAAGCAATACTGAAGTATACCCCTTTGGCTGACATTTGGAGGGTCTTCTGCAGCTTAAATAGGTTCTAAATGGCCTCTTTTAATATCGTGAGCCCACCAAGAAGCCAGCTTCTGTTATCCTCCCCACTTAGCTTCATGGCCTTGTGGATCAACTTAAATCCCTCCTTTTGCTCCTGCTCTTTCAGATTGTCCAAGATCAACCTGAAGCGCCACTTTGTGTGTGTTTTGTTCAGATGGGATTTTTTGTCTGCTCCCTCAAATGTTACCATAGTAGTTGACTAAAGAAATTATTGGTGGACATGCCGTGTCCATGGATTCATCAACTAAAAGAGGCATGGTGTGGAGACGTGTGGAAGTGAATAGTAGATTAAACAGTCTAGCCAGTTCAGACTAAAACACCATCAGCTGTTTAAACAACTAAAGAACTGCAGCCCTACAGCTCTACAAATGTACTTTATAGGTAAAGGTTAATGTTTTCTACTAATGTACAGGTTTTATGTTATAGCAGTTTTCCTCCAGATATTCCTAAGTATCGGGGGATAATCTTTGTTGCTCTCTGCTCTTTAAGTCATGAAGCTAAACAGCTCCACAGGGAGAACACTAATCAAATATTAATTCACATGTGATGTATTTCTTTACAGGGAGCTGAATGGGAATAATCTCACTCGCATCACCAAGACCGACTTTGCTGGGCTGAAGTACCTCAGAGTTCTGTAAGTACTTTTGTTCTGCCATTATCTGTTCATTCATGCATAATGGCAGACTTTTACTAATATTTGCTTTGCTGAACAGGGATGCTTTAGTTTGGAGTGCTACTCAAAAGTACATTAAGCCACCGGTGCATATCCATGTATTATAATGTACTCATCTTTTAGCTCGGCATTGTTGGAGTAGTGCTTATTGTCTCCTAGACTCTGACTCACTCCCACTCTCTGTTCAGGAGCAGTGCTCTTAATAAGCCCTCCGCACAGTTAACACATTCAGGTGAAGTCATTGACTCCCTCTGTGCTGAAATTAAACCACACTTATGACTCTGGGTTGTAAAGTAGTTGTAAAAGTGTCTATTTATGTTGTGTGCACTCTTACAAGTAGTGCCATAGGTGTTAAAAACACTGCCGAAGGGGAAGCTATGTAGACCTGAACATGTTTTAAAAGTAACCTGAGCTGCACATAATTCCTACTGCCTTGCAAAGCCTATTTTCAAGCCTTCTTGCTATTTACCCACCCTCTGTGCTCCCAATCTCCCTCCTCTACATCTTTTTCAGACCTATAGAGGTTTTAAATGCCCTCATTTTTTGTCATGAGACAAAAATCAAGATGAACGCATACTAAATATTACATAAGCATTTTAAACATTACTTTATGCAATGTTACAAAAATCTTTGGGCATATAAATCTGTCATTTGGACCAAAACATAGCTACATAACCTCTGACCCTGCTGACCTCTGGGCTACACTCAAAGGGCTACAGGACCCAAGTTTATCTTTACAGTCAGCTGTCATGTACCTCTTTAAAACAAACACAGCTGATTGCCTGTCAGAGTGATAGAGAGATGAAAAGTGGGATTTGGAAGAATATAATATGACAAAATGTTTCCTCTGGTCTATTTTATCTCTATATAAATTCATGAGTATAGGGTTAGTAGTGAATTGCAATCGCTCTTTGTTTATAGAGTGTGAACAGTGATTAGCATTTATATTTGATGGAGAGATCCCAGCCGACTGACTTTCATTGCCTTGCCTCACAGGAGACATGGAGCTCGCCTTCAAACACAGAACAGTTGTGTATGGCCTGAAGAACGCTTTTGTTGCTTCTACATCCTGTGGATTTTTTCCTTCTCCTTCCTTACCTTGTATAATTGTAACACTTCCAAAACTGTCCAAACTTTTTACTTTTCCAAAGCTTTGGCAATATAAGGAAGGAACATTCTGTTTATTTATTTAAATAATAGCTTTGATGCACTGCCTGTTACTAATATCCAATTCAGCGATTTCACAGACACAGACTATTTTACCTGAAATGCCTAAGGAAAAGACCACCTCTCATTCCTCTCTCTCTTTCTCCCTGTGATCTCTTACGCCTCGCCCTGTCGCTGCACTGGACCACACCAGAGCACTGGCCCACTCTGTCTGGTTCCTTTGGAAAACTTTCCTGGCTGTTACTCTGCCGCCTTAGGCCAAGATTCCACAGTATGCCCCGGTCCTCTGCTCTGCCCTCTCAATGTAACTGTGTCTGAGCGAGGTTCTGCTGCCTGAACCTTTTAAAAAAGACTTACAGCTGCTCACCTTCACTTTGTTTGAGCCCCAGAAACTCAAACTGCTGACTAGTTAAAAGTGTGTCTTGTACTGGTATTAAGGTTGTCTATTTTTCTGCAGGCAGCTGATGGAGAATCAGATTACTGTGGTTGAACGAGGGGCTTTTGATGATATGAAAGAACTGGAAAGACTGTAAGTACCACCCAAAGTCACTAACCTTTTCTGACCTTCACTGAAACAACATTTCCTTCATTATTTATATAACTGAGTGTACTAGAGGACATTATTACGGGGCACTTTCCTGTCATTCCATTGTGGTTACAGAGCTGAGAGGGCACAGCTTGGACTAAAGTATTTTTTATTAACTCTGCCTGCAGTATGTGGGTTATGTGGGCTTAGATCTGCCCTTACCACAGACCCCAGCTCATCTGGACAGCACCAGGGCTCCTCATGGCTTCTAAAGCCACTGGGAAAGCACAGACAAACATAGGCAACCACACCTCATTAGAAAATCAATAGCTCAAGCCACATGGAAACCTGCATCGCACATGACTGTATATGAACACATGCTGTCATGCATACAAAGTGGTTAACGTGTCAAAGAGTTTCCTACATCTGAAACCCACATTAACAATTTACTTCACTAAACTCTATACTACATAGTTTTCACCTTCCCTCCTACAACTGATCCCAGACACTGGGAAGAAACATGTCTGTGCCAGACCAGAATGGAAATTAAGAAGCTTGCTTGAGTAAAGTTAAAAGCCACTAAGCCGCAGCAGGTAGAGCAGAGTGTGAGCAGTGCAGCGGAGCCCCATTAGAGCTCATTATACTAAAGCTCCTCCTCTGCTGGCCTTCAGCCCTGAGCAGAGCATACAGTGGGTGGCACCGGTCCCAACATCTGTCTGAGTGTGTCTGAAGGCAGAGCTGCAGACCTCCTCTCACCACAGCTCGCTCCCAGTGCCTCTAACAGCCCATTCATAGTGAAGAGAGTTGTGGTTTCCAGCAGATTAGCAACAGTCTGTTCCTCATTGACTTAACTGTTGTATTTGCATAAAGCCTGCCAGTCTTGGACACTACTTGTTTGACAGGGAATGTGTTGCCAACCTGTCTTCCTTGGCGTTCGACAGACTCATCAATTTGTTCTGTGTTCTCAAAAATATCCCATAGGAATTTACCAACAATAAATCTAGGTTTATTAGGACTAGCATTCATGTAATTCATATATTTCAATGGGAATTATTACATTTTTAGTGCTAGGAAAATGAAGTATCATTTAACCTTAATGCAGATGTAATTTAATTGTTAGAGATAATTTATGGTTCTGTCTCTATCTTGCACTTTTATTCCCTTGGACTTTCATTTGGATATTTATGTGACATAGAGAGCTGCTCTGAAACACAATAGCCTGTGGCTAAACCTATTCTCCTGCACAAATGCACAGCCTCCTCACTCAAGGGCACGCTCTGACTCTGGGTGATCGTATGTTTTCTCTGCTGCAGGCGGCTGAACCGTAATCAACTGCAGCAGCTCCCAGAGTTATTGTTTCAGAAGAACCCGGCCCTGTCTCGTCTGTAAGTACACTCTCTTTTATTAGAAATGAGCACATGTTTCTTTATATTGTTTGATTTCCTAAAGACAGTCTCTGGTCATTTTGATACCTATATGTTCTTCATGTGAGTTCAGATTACCTGCAGCATCTGGAAATAATGGAAGCTCCGGCAGAGTGTTTTTTGTTTTGTGTTTTTGAAGTAGTACTGCTAACCTCACTCTGCCCTCCCTTTAGTCTGAGCTTAGCCCTTAGCTCCATCTTGAATCTATTTGTCACTTCTCACAACTTGCTCCCTGTGTTGCCTCTGATCAGTCTGAGGCTGATTGTATGTGTATGGTGCAGTGTTGAGCCTGTTGACTGGGCTGTAACAGAGAGCAGTGCAGAGGTGTCGCTCTCTCAGACACAGAGCAGAGGCCTGCAGATAGTAGACGGCCTTGAACAGGCACGATTAGTCCATCTGGACCAGCGGCCTCAGCCAACAGTCAAAGGATTGTGCTAACACAGCTCTCTATTTCATCCAGTCTAACTTCATGCTCATTATTCTCTGCCTAAAGCCGTCCTTTTGTTCTGGAGAAGGAGACTAGCAGTAACATTACTTAATGGATTCTCTCTGTGTCTGTGTATACTCTTAACTGTTCTTGATCTTTGTGTGGACGAAAGAGTTGTAATAGGCCTTGAAGCATTTCAGGTGTAGAAGTGCTGCACATTCTTTAGTGTTAAAACTAATATACAAAACTGCACTATACTCTGAACTAAAGAAAATAACGCAATTACTGGTGGAGCTCATGGTTGACTGGCAGATAGAGTTTTATGAAAGGCCTCAAGTTCTTGTTAAAATTTACTAGTAGGATAAGATCAAGAGCAGCGCGAGGAGACAAAGGCTTTTCCTAATGTGTTTCTTAATTCCTGAGCAGCGTGTCTTGGCCACATGGTGGGTTTTGGTTGCAGACTGATGCGGTTGGGTTACAGCCCTGTCTTGCTCCTGCCAGCAGCTTTTAATGGACTTAAAAAGGTTCTTAGCTCCCAGAGGAAGACTTTCACTGCTAGTTCACGTGTGTTAAGAAAGATGGGCCCAGAGCCAGGCAGAGGGATAGACAGAAGTCTGTGGTGGAGGATGTTGATGCACTTGCTCGTCACTGGGTCTTGGTCAGCCCCATGTTTATGATCCAAATCAGGGGAGTTGATGTGAAAGCCTGCTGCTCAGGTGAAGTGCTATGCCAGATGCTTTCTTTCTCTCTAGTTTAATTGTTCCTTTTCATTTATGTCTAAAAAAATAATAAACTAATATGATTATTTTAAAAAGCCTATATTATGCTATTTTCTGATCTATGTTATAATGGACCTACCCGGAGATTTGTTTTGGTCCATTCACACATGTTTAACACACAAATCTTTCATAATTAGGCTGAGTTCTTCTCTCAGATGGAAAACACTGTGTTCCACCTTGTGATGCCAGGTGGCAATACAGGAAGTGCTCCATTGTGTTTTTAAACTTCATACACCTTCACTAGAATCATTTGGATAATTTCAGCCCTGGAATTGCCAAGCTCTACTGAACTTAGCTGTTAACTTGAAAACTATCGCTTCATGACATCACAAGATGGAACAGAGCATTTTGAGCTTTGGAGATGTAGACAGACTAATAACAAAGGGTTACTCAAATATGTGAATGAAACAAAACAAAACTCCTGATGTTTGTGATGAAGTAACAACATTCTAACAAGGCTTAAAGCTCACAAGGGAATTTTGCGTTATATGGGACCTTTAATAAAATAATAATGAATAATACAAATATAACAAATTTTCTCAGTTTCTTTTCTCTTCTTCTCATGGTTAGCTTTGCTCTCCTCATTTGTGGTAAAGCCTGTATAACAAAGTAACTGTTTAGATCTCCCGCTGAGTGGACAAACAGAAAGGGCACGAGGGATAGAGATGGGGGCAGAGCAAGTGAGATCCATGCTCTCATTAAAAGTTTGAGGAAAAGCTCTCGCATTTTTTAGTAAAAAGCATCTGGTAAATAAGTGCACGACTTTGGGCTTTTTCTTCCCCATAGTCATTAAACTAATGGTGTAATTAGTGCGGATTGGAGATGTGAAACTAAAGTATATGCTTCCTCTGCATACAAATGATTTACTGTACTTGATATTCATGGTCATTTGATTGTGCAGTTTTCCTCTATACTGGAATGTAGCAGTGAATCATTAAAAACTTTCTTTCCTCTTTCAACATCTCACCTCTTTATCTCAGTCCTATTTCTTTGTCTTCCTCACTGCGCATAGAGACACTGATGCATGAGGGCCAGAGCCGAGATAATTGGAATTGATTAGAGATGATTAGAGATCGTTAGAGTTAGTTAAAGCTGCCTGTGATGGATGGCACTGACAAGAAGCCATGGGAACTGCATTGAGGAGGCGTGAGGTGGTGGCAGCCTAACTGAACAATAACAGTGAAAGCCTGGATTGCATTTGTCACTGTTCCCTCCCTCACTGTCCTCATCCTACTTCCAGTGCACCTCTGATCTGTAATCTGCTTGTCCCTGTCTGTAATTAGCGTCTGCGCAGTGGGAGAGCTCTTAAGTGAGGAAGCACCTCGGGATACAGAGGTTTCAGGGGCTTCAGGGCTGGGAGGCTGGGGTTTGGATTTATTGGAAAAAGCCTCAAAAGTCAGGTTTACTGTATATGTGCTTTAATTAGAAATACTAAAGCTATCGTTGCACAATTCTTCATGCATACTGGTTCATGTTTTGAAGATGATTTCTCTTGTTAATCATACTTACATTAGTACACTGTATAATTGGTTGTATAATGTGTGGTTGTATAATCTGGTTGAGCATATGCTAACTGCTTGTCTCCATGTTATTGCTTGCCTGGAATGTTTCACAGTATGGCATTAATCTTATCAATCTCTATGGAGACCTGCAAGAGATGCCACCAAGTTATGGGTCAACTCCCTGGAGA
The DNA here is from genome assembly GCA_029959045.1 of Taenioides sp. WSHXM2023. NCBI lineage: Eukaryota > Metazoa > Chordata > Actinopteri > Gobiiformes > Gobiidae > Taenioides > Taenioides sp. WSHXM2023. The sequence continues at coordinate 15,434,602 of CM057094.1, forward strand.
GGTGACACCACTCAAAGTGGGGGTTTTCAGTGTGTTTTTGCAATAAAAACTCTTAATTATAATAACTGTAATAATACTTGTAATAATTGAATAATCGTGAACTATATATGCAAGATCAGATGCCTGTGGAACATTTCAGGTCAGTCAATAATATCAAAATAGAGACAAGCAGGTTGTGGACCGACCACCAGAAAACTTCCATAGTACATCTTTAGCTTTAATATTTAATATCTTTGATCATTGGATGCAATTCAAACTTACTTTGTGATAAGAGAGGTTCTTTAAATGGTTGTGTCTAGAGCTTGGTGTTGTGTTTTTAGGTAGGCGTAGTGCTCAGGAGGTATGAGGGGAGGGAGGTGTGGGAGGGGTCAGCACTTCAACAAGAGTTTAGGAAACACTGGCACTGGATCGGAAAGAAGGCGTGCCATGTCTGTTCTTACTGGCCTCTTCTCATCTGTCATTTCACTGTAAATGCTTGACAACGAGTATATCGATGTACACAAACCCAAAACATACGTGCTGAAACAAACCTGCACAGAGAAAATGTAAATAAGTCTAATTAGATACAGACTGGCAGAGAATAGCTGTGTAATTACCATCCCTGTGATACTAATGTGGGGATGTTATGCTTTCTGAATGTAGACCTGCATACTTCAAATGGCTTAAGCTGTGACTTTGTGCTGTGCTGTGTGTTTGTGTTGGAAAAAAAATCTGTGTTTTCTGTTTGTTGATCGCTTGATGCTCAGGGAACAGGAGAAGAAAAAATATTTGGTGGAAGTCGTAGAATAAATAATGTGCTCTATCATTATACGAATAAATCAATGCGCTGCCTCTGCATTCATGTTTGTTTTTGACTTTGGTCTGTCTGTATCCAGTTATTTTCATTTTGATTTATGGTAGAGCACTGTCAATTGGCTTATAAAGTTGCTTTTTGCGTTCTGTGGCTTCTTTGTGTTGCAGTAAATGAACTCTGTAACATTTGACTTATTCTTTATAAACGGCAGTGTTTTTTTCTCCGGCTAACTGTTTTAAATGTTTGGCTAATACTATGCTCTGAATGCATGTGTGCCTGGCAGCTTTCTAATAGACCAAGCTGGTCTTGTCATTTCCTTTTCTTTGTCTGTCCTGATGAATGACCTGCTTGGACGTGCTAGGTCTCTCTGCCTCCCTCTCTCCAATGGACGGTTTGGGCCCCCTTTTTGGCAGTGGTCCCCATGGCAACGCATCTCCATCAGGGTACGGTGCCACAATTTCACTGTGGTGTGTCCGAGTCAGACGCTCAGTAAACACTTCCAGGGGTAAAATATAGCTAAGACACTAAAACAGCAAAATTGTCAGCTCAACTTTATTTAGCATTTTAGCCATATGAAATTTGAACGTATTTGTTTGCTTAAAGAAGGCATTTAAACATTCTGGCATTTACCTACATAATGAATTTACATTTTGTTAATTCAAACCACAATATTTATCTAAAACATCTTAGTAATAGAAGAAGGTGGATTAACTTGACTGGATAGTGGTATTTCATTATGGCAAGCATCAGAATTTCATTTACATCTGTTTATTGTCCATATGACATGACCATTTTGAACCCTACATATATAACCCCGAGTGATCCAGTCTGAATTTTTAATTATCAGAACTGCAGAAACTAAGGTGGGAAGAGGGGGTAAGTGAAAATGCACTCTGGCCTCAAATGAGAGGCAACACAGGGCTACTCAAATATGCATGACCAAATTGAAATACAGTTTTGACTAAGCTCATGTCTAGATGAAGGAACAACATTATAACATGGTTAAAAGCTCATAAACGATTTTACATAGTTTGTTTTACATAGTTTTACCCCCTGTTGTGAAACATTGATCCACTTCTTAATTGAAAACTAGTCAATTGTGCAGAAATATACACATAGTCCTTCACGTTAATGTTACTTTTGCATTTGGAGCCACATCTGAAATGGCTTTGGTGCTAACTGAACATAGCAGCCTATACCGTCAACTCTGTGCCCCTGCCCTTGGTTCTGGACCTGTCCTTGTCAGCTGGTAAAAGTGGCTTTTATGGGTTGTCGCTGTTTTCTTTATGAGTCGGACCGTGTGTTTGTGAGTGTGTGTGTGAGTGTGTGTGTGCGTGTGTGTGTGTGTGTGTGTGTGTGTGTGCGTGCGTGTGTGAGAGAGAAATGCAGACAAACCATGTAAGGAGAGCGGAAGCCAAAAGGGGGTAATTTAAAAACCACTCCAACATCTGAAATATTCAAAACCAGAGAAAAGAAGGAAGAAAAAGACGAGAGGATGAAATAAATGCCAAAACGAATAGAAAGACGCAAAGTTGGATGTGAGAGAGGAGCGGAGTAAACATGCAGCTGAGGGGGTGAAACGGCGGTGTTTATATTTACTAATGATTTTGTGTCCGGCCTCATGAATAATTGAACACATGGATTGCAGCTTGTTAAATATTCACACTTAAAGCACAGGGACAGCAGTGGTGTGTCTGGTACACACTGCTCTACATTCACACCAGCTCTGATGCTCCACATATCCACCACCACTGATCAACCGCTCGTTTACATGCCCCTCTTATGTATGTGACTGGGGACTGGTCATTATGAATTGATACTGCATGAATAAGACATCAAAGTGCGGTCTAGATCCGTCATGAGTATACACACACAGGATTTCGCTTGAGGAACTGGCTGCCTGGTATCCGACAGTTTGCCTCTGTGATGGCTACTCCGGCTGCTCCTGATTAAAACTGACATACGGCCCGAGAAAAATCTGCCCTCCCGTGTCTCCTTGAAAACTTTAAGGAAAGGTCTGAGGAATGCGGCAGCTCCAGCCAGGAATAACAGCCCTTGGAGTCGGGGTGTCCTCCCTTTACACCGTGGCCCTGGGTTGGTTAGTCTTGTACAGACATATTTATCTGAATTGGTTATCCAGCTTTGTCATATCCCAGCTAATGTAGTGCAGTGGCCCTTATGTGTGTGAGCCGAGTCTGGGCTTTCCATCAACACTATCTGCTCTGGATCGCTGTGTGAAAAGCTCATCAGAAGCAGTGCAGTATCTTTGTGTAATCTGCAGTTATGACCTGTTAGGGCCTGGACCTCTGCTCTGAAGCACAGTGTTGAATGTGAGTCAAGCTCACAGCACCTCTCCTCGTTGTGAAAGTGGGGAGGGGGATCCAAACCCTTTCCTGACATCCAGGAAATGGCAGGAAGCAACCCACACATGTGTTGACCAGCACCAGCGCACCCACACAGACAGTCAGCGCCTTATGCACTGGCCTCAGGCTCAAACTCAGATTTAAAGATTTGAAAAAGGCAAACAAACTCACCCCACACACACCAAGCACACCTGTAATTACTCAAATGGCACCGGACACATCTTCAGCCCACCTCCTGCTGATGTTACTCTTCAAAGCACAACTCGATCTGATCCAACTGCTTTGGAAACAGTGGTGTTATGGTCCCAGAGAAATGTTTGCACTGAAACTTGTGTGTAAATAATTACAGTCTTAAGGCGCATCCCTTTGTCCTGTGGAGCGCTCTTGAACTTGTTTTCTTTTCCCTTTGGCTATATTTCTGTGAGTAATGTGCTGTCTCCTGTTTCCCTACTGCAATGCTTTATTTAAAGTAGTCACCCACATGGAAGTCAGACAAAATACCATTAAAATAATTAGTTTTTACTTAGGTAATTATCATTTCTAATTTAATTTGCTACACTTGGGTTTAAGTGAAAAAAGTTAATAAATCTGCTTCTGCTTTGCAGCACATTCCATTTGTTTTTTAAAACCACCGTCACATCTCTCTGAACCACTGCTGGCCAGAGCCGTACATAGGTAAAAACAATTGTGATTTGTTGAACACTTTCTGATACAGACCACCCGCTGCAGCCTGGCAGGAGGCCTTGGTCTCATTAGCCACAATGTGCCAGATATTGCTTCATGTTACGTGTAGTTTTTTCTTCATTTGCCACAGTCAATGCATATTTTTTTTGGAAGTGACTGGGGGGTGGAATTGGTTTCCTTTCCCTGCTGTTTTCATTTAAAAACACCTGGTCTCCTAAAACAAAGCTCCAAGGTGCCCACAATATGAGGGTGCTACAAAACCTATTGTGTTTTTATTTTTTTTTTTCCAGTGTACCATGTCTTACATGTTAAATATATTTTGTCCCTTAAACTTTTCCGTTCCTACTGCTACAAGCTAGGGGTATAATTGAAGTAGCTAAAGTAGGACTGTCCTCATCTGTGGACCTTTTAAACGCCTTCCCCTTCTCTCCTCATATATGTGTCCATGCCAGGAGCTGGAGCGCCAGGCACCTGCATTAGTCGCGAGCTCTATTACCACTTCAAAGCTGGGCTCTGACTGGGGAGGCCTCGGTCACAGTGGGGCCCAGTGTGGAAGATGAAACAGGGCTGGCTCTCCTCCTCATCCTCCCCCTGAGCCCCAGCACTGTACCACACTCCAGCCTTCCTTATCTCTCCCCCTGTCTTCCATTACTTCCTGGTCTTATCTGTGCCCTTAACACCTGGTACTGGGATGGCTAAGCTCATATGAAAACTCAATTCTTCTTCCTCTTCACCCCTGCTCTGGTTTTTCATCCTTGTTGGCCTATAAATGACTTTGGGACCTGGGACTTGCTGTGTGCCCCGGGATGTGGTAATGAGCTTCTAGTTTCTTGCATGTTGGCCGTAGCTGGAGGGCGTGTTGCTGGTGCTCGTGTTATTATTGTCGTCATTGGCTTGGCAGAAACATTGTACATTTAAAGGGCTCATATTGCACTATTTTCTGATCTATGTTATAATGTTGTTTCCGCATCAAAAACATACCCAGAGTTGTGTTTTGTTTCATTCACACATGTTTAACACGCATATTTAAGCTATGTTCTTCTCTCAAACAGAAAACACTCTGTTCCACCTTGTGATGACATGTGGTGATACAGGAAGTTTATTTTGTGTTTTTAAACTCCATACACCTTCTCTAGAATCATTTGGATAATTTCACTCCTGGAATTTCCAGTAGGTAGCTGTTAACTTGAAAACCGCTTCATGACATCATACATTGGAAGAGAGCATTTTGAGCTATGGAGATGTAGACAAATTAATAATAATTAGGGTTACATCATTCTAACATGATTGGGCGGCACGGTGGCTGAGTGGCACTTACGCCTCACAGCAAGAAGGTTCTGGGTTCTTGTTCTGTGTGGTGTTTGCATGTTCTTCCCGTGTCTGGGTGGGTTTCCTCCGGGCACTCCGGTTTCCCCCATCAACCCAAAAACATGCTCCATAGGTAAAAAATCTTGACCAAGCCTAGCAATAAGATCATGGAGATGGGCCTTCATGTGCTGCCCACTGCTCCTGAAAAAAAAGGATGGGTGAAATGCAGAGGATAATTTCCCTACAGGGATAATAAAGGATAATATAAAAAAAAAAAAGACTAAAAGTTCACAAGAGTGTGCAATATAGGGCCTTGAAATGCTTCTCCAAGATATAATATAAGTAAGTTATAGCCATTATATTATCCCTACGACCTTTTCCAATGTTTACAGGTCCTCCAGGTCACAGGCTTTGGCTTCTCTATGGCAGAAGTCAGAAATCAACAGCAGTCATGCAGCATTTTCCCATCCAGCTCTATCCCTAATCCCTCACTGTGTCAACACTTTGCAAATTTGCCGAGGGGAGCAAAGAGGTCATTTAGACAAAAACTTGTGCACTTTGGTTTTTCATCTGTCCTTTTTAAGTTTTTTACAACCTTCATTAGCTCTCCTTTGTGTTTGTGTGTGTGTGTTTATTTGTGTGTGTTTGTGTGCGTGCGTGTAATCCTGTAATGCTCAGCCACATGCCGTTATTCCACCTCCCCCTGACACCTTTATTAGCTCTGCATATGAAGATAAAAATGGACTTGTCACTTCACTGGATCCATTAAACTCTGATTATGGTTTGTCGTTCAACCAAAACACAACTTAATGGCTAATGCAATTTATAAATTTTGACTGAATTAACTCCCTACATCCTACTCAATGACTGCATCCTAATACAAGAATAAAATATGCCCTTGCAGATATTTTTGATGGAAAAAAGTTTACTTCATTTTAAATCTAAAATTAAAGCTGCACTATGTAACTTTTCTGGTGGGAGATCTGGAACCTGCTTGTCTCCATAAGATGTTATCACTTTGTCTGGAATGTTCCACAGTAAGACATCCACCTTGCATCTATTCATTTACAATTAATTTTATGACTAAAAATACCATGCATTGCTACCATGAGCAGACTCGCCTCCCCACAGATCTGACTGTAACATTCTAGGCAAAGCAATTACATCTCCATTTAAACAAGCATAGCAGTCTGTTCACTGGAAAAGTCAATTAACTTAAGTCCAATTAGTTTTATGATGGAGACAAATAGAAAAACATATTTGCATAGAATAATTAAGTGAAACAATTGTCTCTCCATGATGAAATGACCGCATGATAAAAAGGTACAGAAGTCATAGCACTGATCTCCCTGACCTGTCGGAGAGTGCCCTGTTGACCAGTGGGGTTAGAGAAGCACTGCCTCTTTTCCCAGGCAGGCTGCCTCTTTGTGACGCGGTTAAAGATGTGTTTGAACGCTCTTCCCATCACCCCTTTACCCCCCACCACTCCCTCCACTGCATCCCTCCATCTCTCCCTCCATCTCCAGAGAATAGAATGCCCTTTGCTCAAGCCATTCCGTCTCCGTGGAGCTCATTGTTCTGCGGTTGCTAGGTGAATGCTGGGGCCTCTTTGGTCACTGTGGTTACGTGGGGAGCAGGGTATTTGGTCCGGGGTCACAACTGACAGAGGTGACGTGAAGGTGTGTGACTACATTGGCTTGCACACTGGATTGTTAGCTATCAATACGTGTGTGTGTTTGGTTAAGGGTCAGGCGTGACAGCGCTGTTTGAATAGGCCTGGGTGTGCCCGACCCCTCCTTCACCATTTATTAGTCTATTCAGTAACTCACTCCTCTGCTCCAAGCCAGCCTGGGCCAGGAGGCAGTGGAGCTGTCAGTCAACAAGGGGGAGGGGCTGGAGGGCTCCCAGAAAACATAATTCATGAGGGACACAAGAGGCCGAGTATCACACTAAATTGAAACAAGCGCAGGCACTGTAGCAGCAATTACACACAGCTGAATGGGAGAGGGGCTATTAGTGGTCAATGGGGTTTGAGGCACCTCACACCTGCTCTTCCTCTGCCATTTCGTCACTCAGTCCTCTGCACCATGTTCTGCCCATTCAATTAAGCACCACCAGGGTACAGGCTCTTTGTCCACTGTCTCACTCAATTCGTATTTGTGAATGCCAAGCCTGCTGCGGCTATGAGGACTTGAAGAATCCTGCCGTGGCATTTGTGAGAGCAAATATTTAGCAAAAAATCTGAAATTACTGAAATATTAGGAGCTCCCAGTTATTTATTACACATTTACTTTTACTGTCCTTTTTATCTGCCATATGTGATCTGCTAATGGAGAAAAAGTCAGGTTAAAATAGCTACAGATTATCAGGTGAACCCCAGCCTTCTGTTCTCATCCCTGAGTGAGTAGGAATGTGGTGTCCTCACCTCAGCTGTAACCGATAGCACATTTAAATGACTTCAACATGCCCACACAAACTGGCACTGAGCAGGACCTGTCAGTAATAAAACGTGGTCTAGTGTGTCTCCCTCCAACCCAACCACAATGGTTAAGCCCCAGAAAATAACAGCAGACAACAAACTTAACTCATATTATGACACAAGGACTACTGTTTTTGTGAGACCTCATACAGTTCCAGAAACAGTTGTTAAAGAGGGATTTTACGCAAAACAGACTCTTGTGAGCTTTAAGCCATATTAGAATGTTGTTACTTCATCAAAAACATACCTGGAGTTGTGTTTTATTTCATTCACACACTAATAATAAAGAGTCATACTTTATTGGCAAAAGGAGAAATTTAATTTGTCAACTGGACAGCGTTTATTTGGTCGAATACGTTTCGCAGCTCATCCAAGCTGCTTCCTCAGCTGCTTCTCAGAACTGAGGAAGCAGCTTGGATGAGCTGCGAAACGTATTCGACCAAATAAACGCTGTCCAGTTGACAAATTAAATTTCTCCTTTTGCTATGGATTCTACCTGTACGACTGAGGGATTCTACACACATCTTAAGTCATACTTTATTATTAGTCTGTCTAGAGCTCCACTGCTCAAAATGCTCCGTTCCACCTTGTGATGTCATGAAGTGGTAGTTTTCAAGTTAACAGCTCCTTTTACCTTTACTTCAGTAGAGACTGGCAATTCTAGGGCTGATCCAAACGATCCAAATGATTCTAGTGAAGGTGTATGGAGTTTAAAAACACATTGGAGTGCTTCCTGGACCTGTATTACCACATGACATCACACGGTGGAACAGAGTGTTTCCCATTTAAGGGAAGAACTCAGACTAAATATGCAAGGTTTGTCTGTTTAACATGTGTGTATGAAACAAAACACAACTCCAGGTATGTTTTTGATGAGAAAACAATATTATAACACAGATCAGAAGATAGCACAATGGGCTCATTCATTGTGTCAGGACTCATATTCTTGGCTTTCACAAATTATTGAAAGCATGGTTTTTATGAGGCTGGTTGAATTGATTTGTCAGTGTGTTGACGTGTTGCCCAGACCACTGCTGTCAAAGCCCATTGAGAGGTTTGATAATCAGGCGGTTGGTGCGTTGTGTCTTTCACTTACCATTCACTGCTCAGCTTAGTTATAAAAATTCGTTGAGTGTGAGATGAGTTTTTTCTTGTGATGAATATTGCACAAAAGGCAGCGCTCGGTGACAAAACACTCCATCGATCTGAAGGAAGAAAGAAGTGGGGTGTTGGTTGAGGGAATGGGGTTGACTGCTTATGTGTGTTGGTGTACACTGCTAAATGTCTGTCACTCTGTGTAGCCTGTCACACACGGGGGGCTGATAAATAAATGATGCTTGAAATGAGAGCGGTTCTCTGTAGACCATCTCAGCTTCATGAAAAGAGCTTTACTACTCCACACTCACCCGTGTGCACACTGCATTCAGATTTTTTTTTAGTCATAAGTCTACAGTACATGTGTGCCAACTGATTTCTGGTCTGGTACAATTTGAACATGATTTTATGTAAACACAGAACTTCATAAACTCACCTGTAGTAGTCTGATTGCAATCGGTTCCCTCTGTTCTTGCTAGGAGAGGCATTCAACAGCATGGGCCAAGAAAAAAGTATGGAAGACGTGTTTGGATGTGTGTTGACTCATTTTAGAACAGATCAGATCTACCACTGCTCCCCTTTGTTGTTTATTGTTTTGGTCTCCTATGCCAAAGTGAAAGTTAGAACTACCAGAGCTTCAAAGTCTTTACTTTTGATGCAGAGAGCAAATGATGCATGTCCTCGCATGTCTATAAACACATGCTCAGAATAATTTAGGTGTTGCTTATCTTTTTGCAAAAGTGTGATTATTTGTGTGGTTATGTTTTTATAAGCAATCATAGCTACAGAGTTTTAGCAGTAATGCCCTACCCTAAACAGCCCTTCTGTGCGTAGCTATTCGAAAAATCGTATCATGGCCAAGTTATCTGTGCATTGTGAATATGTTGCTTTGGCAAGTACCCAAAATGAGACTGAATGAGATGCTTCATGAGAGACTAGTTTATGCCACTGACACCCCACAGCAGATTTAAACCACAAAACCTATTCTAAATCTACAGTATTGTTAAAATTAACCTTCTACAGCTCAAATCTTATCATATTGTCAAAAAATAACTAAAAATGTCCCACTAGTGACCCCCAAATGAATTATTCCATCTATCATGTATTGAACGATTAATCAGTATAGTATTTATTGTGACTTGGGGCGCCATCTGAAATCTTACTTCTCAATTTCTCTGTGTGTGTTCCAACCCTCTGGCCTCAGTGCAGAATCTGCTTTTCGTCCATACTGATAGTGACAGAATGGTGAGCTTTCCTGGGCAGGCCAAAGCAAACACACATGCACATAAACACCTTGCTTGTGAGGGCGGCTGGAGAGCATTAGGGAGCTCAGTAGTACAAACAAGAGTAATAAAGGGAGGATTTGGCCTGATTCTAATGGGAGGAAGCACCCGGGCACAGGCAGGATTTAGGCATGATATTCGCGCAGGCCCGGGCATGACACAAATCTGAACTTTTGTTACCAAACAGTGCGCAACGCTGACTCACGGCTCCTGTGTTTGCTGTGCGGGCTGTCCTAACATATCATTACTCTACTAAGGATCGACCACCTTCTCCTCGAGAGACTTCCAGACAAAGCTTGACATTTTACTTTCGCTCGGTGCTAAATGAAGCTGCACCATTTGAACTGAGCCATGAGTGAGACAGCGGTAGAGGTAAAGGGAAGAGAGGGGTTCATAGTTGTCAGGACGGTTGTTCAGCAGAAGGTTCCCACACTTTCATTGTTTTTGGTGGGTGTTCACAATAGCCCATATCCAGGCAACTGTAGCAAAGGTCAGAGCAGAGGAAGGAAGAGCAGGAGCCGGGCAGAGGGGCTGACGATGGTCATGGAGATGGCACAGGAATGCTCAGTGTTTAACCAATGACAAGCTTTTTAAATATTTAGATTCAGCTCATCTTTATGGACAGTGCAGCATCTGTCCGAGAACTATAATAAATCTATATTTTGGGCAAGAAATGTGCTATTGATACTGATATTTATTGATACTGATACTGTTTTAATAGTCAAATACCAACATCAGGTATGTGCTAAATATTGCTAAACATTTGTGGTGTTTTCATTTGAACACCAATAAATCATTTAAAACAAGGTGAAAATAAGTAATAATGGGGGCAAAAACATCCACAAAAGGCGAGATGTGCTGTAGTCTGAAGGTGCTAAATGCTTTCTTTATGTGGGTCATCTTCTTAGAGACAGGTCCGGACTCCTTCATGGCTCACTGCATCTGTCTGACTGACAGAACGGTGCTAAAAGAACTGTCTGTAATTTTGGTCATTAAAGCGGCTCTGCAAAATCTTTAGACCTGAAAAAGGATGTGGTCAGGATTCTATCGTAAGAGTGGAGCCATCTTTCTTTGTGTTGTTCATTGTCTCCTATACTGACTGCCTTACCTCAAATGGACGATTTTGAGTCAATGCAGCCTTCTGCAGTGAGTCTCACATTGATCTGTCATTGACAGAGTTAATGAGCGTGGACATGAGGCACAGAGGCTCTCCACAAAGACATCAAAGTGGCCCGTTATGACTGTCCTGCTGTGAGGCTGGCCTTCAGTCAGACACCCGACTGATGTGAGCCACGGCTCCTCGGGCTGAGCAGAGGGGAGGAGGGGGTGGGCCGACCAGATCTTTGTACTCTATACACGAAGTTTAGAAGTGTCAGTACTTCTCTTTGACAAGATATTACATCCACAGTGTATATGTGTGTGTGTGTGTGTGTGTGTGTGTGTGTGTGCGTGCGCGTGCGTGTGTGTGTGTGTGTGTGTGTGTGTGTGTGTGTATGTGTGTGTGTGTGTGTGTGTGTGTGTGTGTGTGTGATTCCATAGAGTAACCTTTGGAAACAGGCTGGATGTACTCATTAAGATGAATGTCCTTGTTATCACAGAAATACCATGTAAAATAAACAAACAAGACATGCTCTGTAACTTCTTGGCTTTATGCCTTATTATTCATCTTTGTCCGTGGCAAAGAGCCAGAAAAGAAAAGTCCAAGAGCAAATATTAGTGTGTGCAGACAAAGACATTCCAGATCAGACTGTCACTCTCACTCACTCATCCCTGAAGTCCCATCCTCCTCCTTTTCATGTCTAATCTCTTCCTTCCTCCTCTCACAGCTCTGTCTCTTCATTATTGCCTTTTTGGTCCTTTCAAGTGAGGCATCTGCACCATCTCTCACATCATACAGCTCTGTTCTCAGTTATTTTACTCTGAGATTGTAAAGCATACAACTCAATTGTTTAAGCAAATCTGAAACGAAGTCAAGCTTTTGATTCTGCCTATTCTTTGGCGTACCATAATACAAAATACATGGATATTACCGGTATATTTTGTTGTTGTATTTATTTGCATTCTATTTCAATATATCAGATCCACTGATTTAGCTGTTTTGCCATTTTTTCTTCCTTATCCTTCTTATATTTTCTAGTGACATCTCCTGCAGTCATCCTGGTGTCATGGTGCTTGTGTCCTCTGCACTTGTGTCTGTGGGTTCAGATGTCGCCCTCATCCTTGTCCATGCGCTCTAATGGATTGGTCACGCTCCAGGGCCCCCCTGCCTGAATCACAGAGGAGGGGTCAGAGATCATTCCCAGGGTGACATCTAACCTCCAGCGCAGAGAGCCATGTGCAGCAGTCTGTATATTTTCTCTATAAACATGAGATGCATCAAATGGGGATACCATGCAAACATCATAAAACACTGAAAAGTAAAACAAATACAAAGCAGAAGTGCAGGATGTAACATTGTCATGTAACCATACTAAAGTACACACTGGCTCCCTGTGCCTGCTAAATCCATCACAGCCTCGTGGGGCCTGCTGTTCGCTCCAAAGGTCAGAGGTGGAAATGGAGGGGCCGCCTATGTGTGCATTAAGTCAGTGTGTGTTGGTCTCAGGTTTGTGCATGGCCTCCGTGTTGATTAGGTCTAGGTCAGAGATTGATCTATCGCTATCACAAAAAACACAAACCAAATGCATGTCTGGCAACAAGGCGAGTCAACGCATATGATGATGTATGGCTTTATACTCAGGGTCACAGCAACTTTTCTCACTCAAGTTCATAACCTCTGTTGTGGCATATTAAGTGTAGTAGTGTAATGGTGATATAATTAGATGATATAGAAGCTTTTAATATATAATGAGAAAGCCACAGCTAATTTCTATGTCTTTGATTTTTTCTATGTCTTTGATTTAATTTGTTATTATTTTTCCATTCCTGGGGAAGTTGCCTGGTCTGTGTTTTATCATCCTTTGTTTCCTCTTGTCGGCTCGCTCACATCCCTCTGACTGGTCCATTCCTGATTGCTGCTGGTTTGTTTTAATTTCATGCCCCCTGCTCTGGCACTGGATCCACTGGTGAGAGCCAGACTGCCTTTGTGCTGCTTCCATGGGGACTCTCTCTGCACACACACAAATATGCCTGCTGCAGCCTCTGGCCATCAGCTGCCATTCACCCACAACTTCTGGCAATAAATTGATCCAAAAGTCCAAAAGAATACAACATAACACACATGCTGTGAAAAACATTTTCATTCAAGTGACGTGTGGGTTGAGCTGATGAAATGCTGTTCACACATTGTGAACAAAGCCCTGTATTTCCTTTTATCCATCATGGCTGTCATAGCAGAGTCATTCATCTAAAGGTATTGGCCTCATCTGGCACTCTGACACTGTGCTAACTGTACTGGCATCCACGCACTGGTGCGTGTTACAGCGGCCACCCCGGGGAGTGATCAGTCTTTTTACTAATGCGTGTGTGTACGTGTGTACGTAATAACTCACTAACACACATTATACCAGCCTTTTTCTTCATTTTCACAGCATTTCAAAAACCAAAAAGTGAAAATGCTTGGATGAAATGTTGTTGTTGTAGTTTTTTTTTTTTTTTTTTTTTTTTTTTTTTGGTTGAAACAAAGTTTGTAAATTAGCCACACACAAAAATATGTGTGTAATATTCTACACCTGAGGCTGCCCCTCTACAAGGCTTCATTAACCCTGAGCCCCTGGATCCTCAGGGCTAGTCTCCTCTCCACAGCGCTGCGCATCACATCTGCCTCTGCCTGCTTTAATACCCCACTGGTTACCCATTAATGAACATGCCTAGGGCCAAATGTGGAGCTCACACACATTTTGATGGGTTACGGGGTTAGGTTCCAAACAGGCAGGTTTGCATAAGCTCATACTGACTTTATTTTAGTAAAAAAAAAAAAAATAAAATAAATATATATGTATATAATAATAATAATAATAATAATAATAATAATAATTATTATTATTATTATTATTATTATTAAACTAAATTATATCTTTCTATTAAAATATTAATAATTAAATAGCACCAGGTTTTACTTTTTTTTTTACTTTTACGTTTAAACTCAACCACTTACATTTTAATGCACAATTAGCTAATGAACTGTGTAGGGCTTGTATGTGATTTAGTCTTGCTCCCTGCCTCCATTGACTGTGGCTGTCAGTGGGAAGTGTGAGGGCGTTTAGCACTGGGCAGGACAGAGTAAACATCCACACAGTCACTCCAGCTCATTGTTCAGGTCTTTTTCTCAGGACGAGGCCCACCCACTGCACACAGCTGGGACCAGCTCCATTGTCCTCTCTCCCACTGAAAACACAGGGACGCCATTCCAGCGGGTACCTCTGTCTCCTAGCAACCATCACCTTTGCTGTTTGTGGCACTTTTGGATAGATCTGTTTTTAAAATATTAAAATCATTCAAGTTAAACTACTCTGATCATTAGTTTCATTGCCCATGAACCGCAGTAGATAGATCTGTGAGTATTGGGCTAAAACAGCATTTCAACAAAAAAAAAAAACAAAAAACAAAAAAACTAGCCTATATAAATGACAACTATCTGACTCATGGTATTATCCAATCAGTTGCTGGATGTTTTGTTGGTTTAGCAATGGCACACAAGCCTTCATATTGTAATGATTGTTTACTTTGCTATTCGACTCCTAGTATAATTTATGAATCCCACAGAAGACTGGTGCCACAGAGCAGTCTTATTTATTGCTGATTACACTGGACCTGACAATGGAGTGGGAGTGAGGTTTTGTTGTTGTGCCTTGCAGGACCTGTGTGTTTGTGCGTGTGAGATAAGGTGATGTATATGCTCAGACTGATTTGTCGACTCTTTGTGGGGCACAATACACCTGTCTCATACATCACACTGAGCGGTGCACCGCACCAGTAAAGAGAGCCTGCAGCTTTCATTGTTCTGTTCCTTCACTCCTGTGTCCTGTGCTGGTGGGTATCTCAATCTCCCACACTCATATGAAGACTTCAGCCATACTTTGTAGCTGGTCTGTTTTTGTAAATATTACACAGATTTGCTCAGTACAGAAAGTGTGTTTCAGAATCCAGTGTTTTGGCCTGTCACAAGCCTAAGTGTAAGCCTCCCCAATGATGATACAATTGCTGCAGCAGAGGTTAAGGTTCCTCTTGGTTGTTTCCAGACCTTTAGATTATTTTACCTTAATACACGTGGGCCTCCTTGTTTGGTGCATGGAGCCAGTTTAGCAGTGCGCTGCTGTGTTCACTTAACTTGTTGATTGAAACCCCTCCTGACTTCTGTGTGTCTAGTGACAGCACTATGATCTTGGCTGTGGTTAGGTGTGGTGGATCTGTCATCACAATTGGCTCAATAACTACTGACCTCAGACCGACACTTCCAGGAAATCTTGTCATCTGATCCAGGCCTATCAGCTTTCCACTTTAAGTAGCCTGCGTTCACAAAGGGGCATCTTTAACCAGTTTAACTGGACCACACAGTATGTGCATGTGTGTTTTTGCCTGTTCAGAATCGCAGTTGCACTTTTGTCTCACCCCGCCGTAAACCATTAGAGCCGCCAAATGATTCCCAGGCCATTCGATGAGATGAGAAGTTTTTTTTTTGTTTTTTTTTGTTTTTTTAACCCTAGTTGAGGTATTGCTGCTGTTGGCTAAAACAGTTCTGTAAGAGCAGTGATAATGGACCTCTTGAGAGGTGAGTTTTGCCTCCCTTCTGGTCGTCTCTGTTGCTCCATTGTCCAGCAGGTAGACAGCATGATGGATGAACGGGTTTTTGCTTGCAGGGGAGCGCTATCGTACACCCTACTGTCAGTTGATAGTGTCCGTCATGATCGATGCCAGTGCCCCCCTCCCTACCTCCACGCCATCACTCAGTTTGACCACCAGAGAAAGGACTGGACACAAGCAGGAAAAATGACTCAACAGGGAGAGAAATTGGAGCGTAAGCAGAACCAGGGATGGATTTTTGTCTCTCCTTTCGCCACTTTCTTAACTCTTTAATTTGCTTCACGGATGGCAGAGGATACGTCGCTAAATGTATGGGTTTTTGAAAGCCTCTGTGTACACAAAGATATCATGAATCATTTAGGGTGAAAGAGGAGATGCGGGCGACAGTAAAACTAGTTATTCCAGAGAGGGAGAGAGAGATCTGTCTGTCAGCCTCATGTGGACCTGATAAGTTTGACGGAGACTGTGTGTTCTCTTGGTGGTTGTTGAGTGTTCCCGTCTGGGAATAACAGTGTGTTTCTCATTGGTTGGTAAGCTGTGTGTGATTAGAGCGGAGTCCATCCATGAAATACCCTCATTCAGGTCCCATTGCTGAAGTAGAGACAGCTAGGCCCATGCGTCTATAGGGCTACAGTGTATATGTGTGTTGTGCTTTTCAACATCATAATAAATCTCAAAGCATTTCCAGACCCATTTTTCAGGCACAGACGATGCAAGAGAGTTAAATGCATAAATGAGCACCGATGTGACAGTTCGCTGGAAAATAGATAATTCTGCTTGATCATTTATTTCCGGACGTCTCTGTAAATATAAAAGGAGCAAGCTCATGGCTGAAGTAAAGACAGATAAATGTGTACTTGAATTTCCTCAATATCAAGTCAAATGAAGCCAAAACAAAGTGATTTTCTTTTTTAATTTGAATTTATTTAACCCCAACACAGTCTAATCAAGTCAAATCTGATATTTTTATACTTTACTTTTTTACTTTAATGCAGTGTGTTCTCTGTTTTCATATAGAGATAAATGGACAAATGTTTTTTAGTTTTGTCCAAGTTTCAGTTTCCTGTGTTAGTGGAAGATTGTCGTCTGATGTGTTCTGCTGTACTGTACAGTAATGGGCTTATTCACATAGAATGGTTTCTATCATCCCACACAAAGGGATGAGTTTCCTTTTACTGTGAAGAAAACGTAGCTTAACATTTAGTATTTAGTGCAGCACACTGGCATATTCATACATTCCATTATGTAATGTAATTAGACAAAGTGC
The DNA here is from genome assembly GCA_029959045.1 of Taenioides sp. WSHXM2023. NCBI lineage: Eukaryota > Metazoa > Chordata > Actinopteri > Gobiiformes > Gobiidae > Taenioides > Taenioides sp. WSHXM2023. Next base: position 15,451,616 of record CM057094.1, read on the forward strand.
CTTTTTGTGTCTATTCCCTGTAAATCTGGTCTTTAAATAGTTCAACAAACATGCAACTGATACAATTAATGCTAAATGTTATATTATTGGGACCACAGCTTTCCTAGTTACTAGAGTGTTTCTGTGGAAAGATTTTTAGTGTCCATTACAATGACAGTGATTACTTAGATTAAAAGATTATAGTACTCCCACATTGGAAAAAAAACATTTTACATTCAGTGCATTTTCTAAATGGTTTTGTTCCACAAAAAGCAGCCAGATACACTTTTAATAGTTTGTTTGTATCCATTAAAATGTTTGTACTGTGAAGGTATTTACCACTGTATTCCCATAACATGTTTTGATATGTAATGGTATTCAATTCTTTGTGGTTCAATTTGACTTATGACTGTTGCTCCAACTTGTTTACCAGAGAGCCACAAACTGTTTCAATAAAGATGCTCTGATGTGTGGGGGGTCAGTAATGAAGAGTGTTTTGATTGCATGGTAAAAGGCATATTTTTAAATGCCAATGTTTCCCCTCAGCTAAGCCGATAAACCAAAGTATTAAAAGATCACCTCTCCTAATTAATGATGCTCTTTGTTGTCAGCGTACAGTGAGACACAGGTTATGAAACCTGAGTGAAAGACCTGATTGTTTGTCATTGTACAGGCATGTGCATGTGCTTCTGCAGGCTTTCACTGGTGCGTTAAACACTGCACATATTGTGGAGCCAGTTGGGTTTTCATTATGTTCTGGAGGTAAAACAGTCCTTGCCCTCCTCTTAACATATTCAGGGCCAGAAATGGTTCACTGAGATATGAATCTATGCTAATCTTCTCAAGACTGTGTTTACTTTGTGTTATCGTGTTTTCCAAGAGGCGCACAATAAGAGTGTTGTGTACTGTATTAATGCAGGGAGATAGGGATCAGGGGTTAATGATGTGAATCAGACAGGAACCAGACATTACCTTGAGAGAGCGGCTTATCTGGAGCCCAGGCGCCTTCAGCTATGTCTGATACTGTTGCTAATTGAACTAGATACAGACATTACAGAGATTCTTGTAAACAAGTGTATCAGTTGATTGGTGTATCCACTATATGAGCCTTAGTTTATGTTAAGATTGAGAGGGAAGCATATTAGTGAAGAGTTGTTAGCTGCCGCATACCTGAAACCATGTGTGCTGCTGCTCCATCATTAAGACTACAATGGGAATGAACTGTGATAGACGTAAACGCAAGGCGAGTGGGCTTCTCTAATGAACTAACCTGAGCTATGCAGTGTATTAAGGTAAATCTATACCAGGTCTGAGCCTTTTGAATGCCCGCTCACACACCTGAGATATAAGTGGGCTTTTGGACATGCTGTGTACAGAAACAGGCCGAGCAAGGGCAGAGGTGGTCATTACAGCTCTGTGTGAGGAGCCTGGAGGTGGTGGAGCTTCAGTGTAATGAGCAGAGGAGGCGGTCTGGTCACTGGTCACTACTAAGTACCTCTAACACACGAACAGAATAAACCTGGTGATTATGACCTGTGATCCTGCTCCTGCACCTAACTGCTCCAGCCCTGATTCTGCAAGACTTCACTAACACATGAGTCTGAACCAAAAACAATATTTTCAAAAGGGAAGGAGCCTAACCCTTTGTATTTTATCACTTCCTAAACATGTTAGAATACTGCCTGTTTAGTGTCTCTTACATACTGTGTCCTCAGTGGCCCAGTTAGGTGTCTTAACGTTACTGTAACTAGCACTCAAGAGCAGGCCTGGTTGTGGTGATGACTGATCTCTCACAAGAATTTGTTTTTCTAAGATTAGTGGAAATCTTTAGTGGAAATATGTTTTAAACTAATAAAAAATATATATATATATTTTGAATCGAACATGGTTTAAGTTCTGCATAAAATACCAGTCAGCCTCAACCACATACTATGTAAAATACTGCATGGTCTCCCACAGAACTATGTGTCCTTTGCCATTTTAAGGATGTGTAAATGCAGAAATGTAGCGTTGCTAAATTTAATATGCTGTATGCCATAAGAGTTCAAACCCCACAATAAATCCTTGAAACTCCGTGAACAAAAAAGTGCAGCCAAAAAAACCATGGGTGCTGTGGCTGTTCTTGTAGAAAGTTAATGAGAAAGGTCAGTGTGCTTATTACCATAGATATACCACAGAGCATCATTATGAGCTGTCATGGGGTTTTTGGGCATGCATTGTCCCAGAACAGAGCTACAGTTGTGACGCGACCCCCCACGATCTCAGTGTCTAATCCAATCAAACTTGTTAGCAGTGCATATACATCACTCCAAGCCAATCACGTTATAGCATGATAACAGGATTAAAGGCTGTGAGAAGTCAAACATCCTATGTGTGATGTGAGAAAAAAGAAGAAGGAAAAAAAAAGACTTTTATAAGTGCGTATGACAAGTTTTCATGATTCTCAAACTTATTTTGGTGGTGTAATACCTGTTGTAAATATAAATTATAGTTTTCACACTAGGGAGAATTCTATCCAAAAGTTTGGCAACATTTACACATAAGAAACACATGAAACATTTTTTTCTGATACTTTAAACATTAATTTAACAGAGATGTTCAGTAAAGGTGTTTATATTTGCATTTGTCAGAGTCAAAAGAGTTTTTCAAGGTGACAGTTATGGAGTGTGAATGCTTTTGCAAAAATCTTATATAAAATGATCTTTACTGTGTTTTAGTAAAATGAGTAATCTAACCTGTTATAGGCACTTTAATAAATAATATCATGTTATTTGTGTGTTTTACAGAGATCTGAGTGAGAACTTGATCCAGTCAATCCCCAGAAAAGCATTCAGAGGAGCCACAGACATCAAGAATCTGTGAGTTTTTGGTTTGACAAATGTATGTATGTTAAACAATATGTTTGGATGATGAGTTTTTTCTTGCAGTATTATCCTGTATAGACTTTCCACTCCCTGTTAGATTTGTCCCCACTCTGTACAGTTATTGTGTGCCAAAGGGTAATGCAGCTAAATTGCAGCTCGTCTTCAGGATTACAAGATCCATATTGATTTACCATAGTCCATCAGTGTTGTATTTACTGTGCTGACGATTACAACCAGTCTGCAGGGACAATTCAAGATTGTCTGTCAATAACAATGACTTTTTTTTCTGTGTAGTCAGCTGGATAAAAACCACATCGCCTGCATTGAAGATGGAGCCTTTCGGGCGCTGAGAGGTTTAGAAGTGCTGTAAGTTTTAACCTTTATCATTGCCCTCAGCATATTCCCTTCAAGCACTTGTATAAACCTTGTCACCTGCCCCCATTTTGGTTCTAGTTGCTTATGTAGTAAGTTACTCCAAAGGAAACATTAATTAACTGACTAACTACTTTTCAGTATTGCATCAGTTTTTTATTTGATTTTGCACTTTCACTTCTAGGCATGGGACGATATAGAAATTTTGTGTCACAATTATCAGGGCCAAAATAATTGTGATTAATGATAATATCACAATAATTATTAAACAGTATTAAAATGCTACAAATATTAATAACTCCAATTTGAATATTAGTTTCATTTTTAAACAAGCTTACTTTTTTTTTTATTTCTACACATTCTGGTGATATAATGGTGAAGATCTCTGTTGGTGATTTTCACAATTATACAAAATGTTCCATGAACGATTACTGATTAAAGTTGAATCCCCATATTTAAGTATCTCAGTGTTGTTAAACTTTGGTGCATAGCTGTTTGATGGAATGTCATAATGGGAACTTTGATATTGTTTAAATGTTTAACCTTTGCCTGCTTTGATAAATAAAGCATTCTGGTTTTAGTGACTTTTAAAGTACCCTAATCGGGTACTTTTCCCCTTCCAACTGGTAGAATTGATAGGTTTGTGATTATTATGGTTTCGTTTGGAATTCTTAGGAATTTTGTTGCCTCACATGTTATTACTATAATTATACTATTAAACCATTCAACACATACCTTAACCCGATACAATTCCTGCATATAAACATACTACAGCTGTCTACCCTTTTTACCATGATAAGCGATATTATTGGTTATTGTACCATCCCTATTCAGTTCTTAACAACTGCCTCTGTCTGTTATAAGTGTGTGAAAAGCCTTGGGAAATTCTTTAGATAGGACAGGTATGGTGCAGACTGATCTAATATCCATGTGATATCTGTGCTGACTGTCCTGTGGGACATTAGTTGGCAAAAAACTATAAACAAAGATAATGTTTTGTTGTGTTTTTCAGCATTTGCACATAGCTCTTTCATCACTAATTTGAGTGTCCCTTGTTATTATACTAAAATACCTTATGGAGCGGCATGAGGGCCCTGTATTTTTTATACCAGGCTTCATTAACTCCTTGTTCCACACAGTTGACAGCACAGTTCCCCCTCCATCACATCGACTCCACCCACTCTTTTATCAGCACCCCATCCACTCTAGGGCAATGGAGCTCAGAGTATCTTAATCAACTAAGCCATTCAAATATAACCACCATGGCAGATCCTTTAACTATACTGATTTTTTGTTTCTAGTGGTTAGCTCTTTATCCCTGCTGTTAACTAAGGAGATCAAGATTATTTGGCTAATTGGTTAATTGGTTTGGTTAATAGTGCTTATTCAGGTCACATTGTAATCGTAAGAGCTACAAAATAAATCATTACAGTTCAATTCATACTCAAAAAAGTAAACATAAAGTGTTTTTTTATCTGTTTGTGTCACATTAACTTAACAGACAGGAGTAGACAGAGGTAGGCAGGAGAGAGGCAGGAGCAGGCAGGAGTAACCAGTGGCAGACAGGGGAAAACAGGAGAAGACAGGAGCATAACTGGATTATTCTGAAAGTTCAATTTCATGATGGTGGTTAGATTTCACAGTTGTCGTGAATAATCATCAAATTGTGTTGTTTCCTCTCAATAATTGTAAAACATTTTTTTTTTTATCTTGAATCCCCATTCTCAACTCTTGGTCCATTGTATTAAAGACAAGACTCTAAATGATTAAGTTTTATTTGTTTCATTGCGATGGCTTGACTCCTGACTGTAGCTGGGATCTTAGGAGCATATTTGTGTAATTTCATAAAACAGATGCTTCTTGCATGTGATTTGGCATTGTTGCTTATCAGAATGCGTAGGAGGTATGGAGTTTCCATCTGTGTTTTCATATTCTCAGCGGGATGCCACAAAGGGAAATGGGGAAATGATGTAAAATGGGGGAAGGCTTTGAAGGCAAAAGTAATTTATGCTGTGTTTCTATAGAGTAGATTCATTTCATTAACCCAAACTTTTTTCTTACAGAACACTAAATAACAACAACATCAGCAGCATCCCTGTCTCCAGCTTTAACCACATGCCTAAACTACGAACCTTGTAAGTCACACAATTCCCATTGCAGTGCTCCATTTTTCTAGACATATTCTTAAACATATCAAAACACATTATTGTCCAGATGTGGCAATCCACAGTGGGGTAAACCCATATGATTTCACAGATAGCTCCTGCTATTCCATGTGCTGTTGGGAGTGTGCCACAACCACAGACTGTAGCCATGCCAAGGGTCCGTATTCCCTTTGTCTAAAGCACACAAAATGAACACTAGATAGATGTAAATGGCCTCCGGAGGTTAATGCACAACATATGTTGTCTACTGAATCTGAAATTATGTACCAATTAAAACAATTATGCTTTTTCTGCTGCGCCTGCACCGTTCTTGTGGTGCATATTTGAGTGTCCTTGCACTCCGTGGGGCCGTGCTGTTTGTGTGCTCTAAGTGTCTAAACACAGAGGTTGGTGCTCCAGAGGTCCACTGCACCACAATGAGTTATTCTGAACCAGCGCAGCATTCCAGGGCTGCTGTGTTTGGACTATTGGGTTTTGAAAAGGCCTCTTAAGCATTCTGCCTTTAGAATGTGCCATTTACAATCAACCATGGCCTGTCTCATTTAGGGCCCAGTTCTGCCTCGAGGTGCAACGCAATGAGCTCTATGATAGAACAAAACACCTCAAATTAGAATTCTGAGAAGGTCTCTGAATGGCACTCACCAGGTGGTTTTGTTTCTATTTGTTTCAGCCGTCTCCACTCCAACAATCTCAACTGTGACTGTCATCTGGCCTGGCTGGCCCAGTGGCTCAGGCAGAGACCCACCATTGGACTGTTCACCCAGTGCACTGGACCTGCAGAGCTCAGAGGCCTGAATGTGGCCGAAGTGCAGAAGCATGAGTTCACATGTTCAGGTACATTACATTGCTGTTTTATGAAAGCATTGCTGCTCATCTTTTCCTATGCTTCTCTTCGTTTACCATGTCAGGCCTCTCACCTGGCAGCCAGCTGTCAGCTCGCCTGTATCCTATTCTTCTGGCCTCTTTATGTGTCTACACAGTGAAGCGTTCCCAGGGAAATCCTCTAAACGTTTATAAAACCAGAAAGCTCACACTGAGACCTCCTTTTGTATTTTAACACTTCTTCACTGCAGGATTGTTATGGCCTACATCTCCTAGCACATCATGTTTGTGTAAAGAAACTTTGAGTACATGGTGAGCACCAGGTTTATCATATTGGCAAAGAAAAACAACATGAGAGCCTCCCCTTTCCTCAAGGACACTGCATCTTCACACCACCTGCAAGGATTGTTTTGTGAGAGTGTGTGTGTCCCAGGATTGAAATATGTAGTGTCAATCACAGCAACACTTATTAGTAACTAAACTTTATTAGAATAAATCCTTTTGGAATAAATTAAATGATCCATATGGTTATTGCTTAAATATATGTGACCATGGCTGAACTCCCAGTGAAGATTTGACTAAAACTGGGCACACACACAGTTTTAGCTGTTTTGTTGTCTGTCCTAATCAGACCACCTGGGGGTATTTGGGCCAGAGTGCTGCTACTGTTCAATAAGTGAAAATGCAGAAGTTATGCTCTGAGCATGGAAGTCAGGAGTAGGAAGTATTACATCGTTTAATGAAATTCCACTGTGCAACGGCTGTATAATACCGGTGTATAATGCCGCTGTATAATGCCCCAATATATCTGCACTGTTGATCATTAAGTGCTAAATAGTTATATTTTATTCAAAACACATTTAAGATGTAACAAAATCCCAGTCTTTGGGAAACAATCTTAAATAATTTATTACGGGGACCAATGGGGAGAGATTTAAGAAGAAGGAATTTTTGTGGAATGCAAAACCCAGTGAAGTGTAGTGATTGGCAGTATAGAAAACCTTGAAACAAGGTAAATGTGTAGAAGCAGAATGGTGATGGTGAAGAGCATGGAGTTTTCAAACGCCTCTCTCTAACACTGGCTGTCAGACATCTGTCACTTTTAAGCCCGCTCTAGCTGTGCACTGCACTCTCCTTGATCCCAGGTCTGTCAAATGTGCCATGTTAGATCAGAATGGAGCTCTGCTTTGGCCTACACCTGATCCCAGATCTGTCAAAACCCAGCTTCCACATCATAGGACCTCCAGTCACATGCACTTGGTGACTATGGTGTTCAAACCATGCTTGTGGTTACAGTAATGTGATTTTACACACACATTATTACCATTATATAATGCATTCATATGATTATATTGTTTGTTTGTTTTTTTACTGACATGTGGATTAGTGGGTTGTATGCATAATAGTGATTCTTGTAAGTAATCTGTAAGTTACACTCATTATAACTGATTTATAATTTGAATGTGTAGTTGCACACATATTCCAAACATTGTGAACAAAGTGGACCCTCCATGGGAATGAAGAGTATCTGGAGACCTGAGTATGCCTTGCATGCTTTGTATGCAAATGGCAAAAGTTGAATCGTTTGAGAATATATTGAGGTGCATAGATGGGGGTTATGGAGCTGAATGTGCAAAAAGGCTTTCCTCAGAGAATGCAGAATCTGCAACAAGAGATCAATGAAAGTTATTGGGACGCTCCAGCTCTATTATTCATGTCTTTCTTCCCCTCTCAATAAAGCCACATGCTTTTGAGAGAGGTAACCCAGTTTCTTTGTGACTGAGTTTCGACTTTGCACCATAGTGAAGAGCAAAATCTTTCACTCTTTTCAATGTCAAAATGATCTTTTAAAGTTGAGATGGCAGAAGAAGTTTTTGGCAAGAATAATGGAAAAATTAGTAAACGTGTCGCCATCTCTCCTCCTCCATAACCTTCTCCTTATGTAATGTTCCTCTTTGCCAGGTCACCAGGAGTCTTCAAGCCCTCAGCCCTGCAGCACTGGGGGAGGCTCCTGTCCCGCTATGTGCACATGCAGCAACAACATCGTGGACTGTCGAGGCAAAGGTTTAACAGCCATTCCTGCAAACCTGCCTGAGACAATGGCCGAAATGTAAGCTCACACAACCATCTGTCAGATTACACTCAGCAATTGTGAATTTTCAATGAGCTGTATGCATGTTACAAAAGCTCTGGTTGGATGTTTTTTGTTCCTTTGATATTCAGTGATTGTATGCAATACGTTTTAGGGCTACCAGCTACATATTTTTCCCGTCTCTTCCTAATTTACAGCCAACATGCATTCACCCTACAGTAAAATAAAAGTCTCATTATTACTCAGAAACCCTAAAAATGTACCACTAATGAATGGAAGGTACTAGCTTGATATTCCACATTAGACTAAAGGCAGTGGATTTCTGGGTCTCCTCCTCCTCTTGGGCTGTTTATAAATACTCAGCTTCATGGAAGTCACAGATCGCATGTTCCTCAACAGCCATGACCCATTTCAGCTGCTGTGCTAAATACCCTGGTTTGTATTCTCTGCTGACAGCTATAAATGGTTCTAATAGTGAAATAGCAGATTTAACCCAAAACATGCTCTAGTTGGTCAGTACTTAAATGTGCGCTATTGTAACTTTTTGGTTGGGGGTCTGTCACCTTCTTTTTCTGTGGATACGTTATTGCTTTGCATGGAATGTTCTACAGACAATAAACAGCTCAAAAATACCTAGAAAAACAGGCATTCTGACTGTGAGCAGAGTTGCCTCTCCACAGATCTGACTTGTAACCTGGTCTGGTTTGTTCTTCTTGTAGATAGAAAGGCTTCATACAATACTGTGAAACATTCCAGACGAAGCAATAATCTCCTTGGAGAAAAGCATTTGACGGACCCTCCACCAGAAAAGATATACAATGCGAAATACACAAATAATTAATTAAAACAGATATCTGATTTATGATGGTCATAACATGTGGTATCATCTGAGAGAGAATTTTAGATCTGTAGGTTTTTTGTATATATATTTTTTTCTTAGTGGCACATATGGTCTTCATCAGCCCCCAATGTGCCCTTTAATTCAAATTAGTGTCCTGCAGCACAAGGCTGTTTTGCTCTTCTCAGATTGACTTTCTGACCACAGGCTTGAATTTTAGCGAAGTAAAACACAACAGAGAAGACACCACTCCATAATTAAGTATGGTTGGTCTGATCTATGCAGTTCATTATAAAATCAATTTCAGTGATAAAGAGTTTGAACTGCTGGGCTTGAATGTGTAATATCTCTGTAATGAGATCACAAACCCATACGCACACAAATGCACACATGCGGCCCTCGTTATGTACAAATCAGAGCCTCAGCCTTGGTGCCCTGTTCACTCCTAATGAATGCCACTGTGTTTATAGCTGGTGGGATGTGAGCCACTTTCTGTATTCCTCTTTTGTGAGACCAGGCCCAGTTAACCCAAACACAACCACAACACATGATTATGCACCAAAGTCTCCATCTGCAATAACTGAACTATGCTGTAAAAGTGCCCTTGCCTTTCATCCGCCGCTGCGGTCCTGCCATCCATTTGTGACGCACACACACATGTTTGGTTAATACCCACAGACATAATGTGTTTCCCCATAATGAAAACCATGCTCTAGCACTAATGAAAAGGATGAAGAACATTGATTGAGCGGACACAAACACGCGCACAGACACACACACAAATGTTTGGTCGGGTAAATTAGATTAGAAACATTGATCGTGCAGTCCAAGGCAACTTTCACTGTTTGTTTATTTGTCAGCTGAGACAGCATCAGAGAATTTAGCAGTTTGTTCATATCAAGTAATAACCTGGAGGATTATGTTGATGAGTAGGCATCAGTCATTTTTGTACTCCTAATTCAAATTATATGTTGATGACTAAAATGAATTGATGTATTGCTTTATACAAAATGTAAACAGCTATTCTTTAAATGCTCTTTTTAAATAGATGCAGAAGCATTGAGTTACAGACAGACAGACAGGAGCTCCACTGGCTGAAGTACTATAAGTTGAACTGTACACAGAGGAGAGAGGGTCTGAATGTGCAGATTGCCAGACTGGTTTGGACCAGTCAGACAGACTGGTTGATGAGAGAAGGCGCTAAAGCCACTTGGCCCTCTCCTCGGCCTCATGGTTAGGGCAGAGGAACCACAGAGCTGTCAGTCCACTGTAAATCCACACACAGTTGGACTGAAACAGACTGAGGAGAAGCATGGCCACCACAAGAATCTGTGGTCTGGAATCATTGCTATCCTGAGAATGTCAAACTGCTCACTGAAGGAGGAATACTTCTTATTGAAGAGGAGCCATTTACAGAGGATTTTGTCACAATGAAAATAATGTGAAGTGGTTGTGGCTTCTGTTTAACAAAACATTTATCTCAGTGAATTAAAGCTTTGGTTTTCATTATTATCCTTAAGTGAAGCAGAAACTTAAAAGGACTTAAGGACTTAAGGACACATTCTTATGGAAGATTTTTTTTTTTTTTTTTGCTGGAAAGGAATGTTGAGTAGTGTGACATGTTTTTATGTTAAATTGTGTTTTTACATCCACTAGCTTAGCCCTAACCACTGACCCTCCACCCCACACATTGGCCCATTGGACATGATCCAGTTCTTAGGCTGTTTTTTGCCATTCCAAGGCCAAAGGACAAGGCTGCAGCTGCCTCCCTCTGGGCCCCGCTAAACCTTGTTAAGGACAGTTTTAAAAGCTGTGAACTGACCTGCAGATAAACAGCCCTTTGCCGGGTCCACCAGGGAATTGGTCTGGCCTGAGATCCGTCCCAAGTAGCAGCCAGCACACTTACGTCGACTCAGGCACGCTAGCACTAATGGACTTTAGATGTCTGTTTCCCTACACCCATATGAGGATGATTACGCCTTAGGACTGCTCAGTCCCAAATGAACAAATGTATATTTGTGTATGTCTCGTTGAAATATTTGTCAGAGCTTTTTCTCGTCAACCTGTGCTCTTAGCTTTACTGGCAAAAAGTAAACCAAAGAAGTCCTTTTTTTTAATCAGTTTGGTAAAAACTTTGAGAATAAAGCAGTATATTGTAAAAGTAAAATTGTGAGTCTTACATGAGCTGGAAACTTTAAATATTGTTCTGCAGAGATAGTCTCCCAACCTCCACTGCATTTTAGCCCTGCACTGTTTATTGCTTTTGAGGATGTTATGACTCTATATGCATTACAGCTGTGGAATAGATCTTCATAACATAATCAGCCCAATCAGCAAAGGCCAGAGGTCAGGAAGTGTGAGCAGTTGCTATAGAAACATCTATTGTTTGTTTAACTGATAATATTGGCTTTTCTCCTCTGTTTCCTCTAGACGTCTGGAGCAGAATGGGATCAAGTCCATTCCTCCTGGAGCTTTCTCTCCATACAAGAAGCTGCGTAGGATGTAAGTACAGCAGTACACTACCTCAGGGCTAAATAATGCACAAGTGAACAAGAAGTCTGGAAAAAAGAACCAACATTTGGCTCTTTTGCAGAAACAAGTATTTATTTTGTCTGTTTGGAAAAAAAAAATCCTGTTGTTGAGATTGGAAAGTTAAAACTTTGCATCGCAGCCACCATCTATGTTGATTGCCCTGGTTTTCCCCTGACAGTAGCTGTCCTCTGTCTGTGTGCTCAACCTGTGGCAGACATGACAGACTGAAGACAGGCCCACTCCAGGAGTCCACCCTGACATGCTGTTGCCTCAGGAGCCAAATCTGTCCCAGGGGCCACACATTCAGGGTTACACTGTCCAATAGTTACACACAACAAAGCCACACACAGATGGATAACACTGGTGTCTGGTTTCTTTGGGCACAAACAAATATAAGTTCACATAAGGTAAATAGTTTGTACAGTTAAAACTTTCCAGAGACAAAACATTTCCATATTGATGGATAAATAATAACTAATAAAACTGTCCTCTTTCGTTCTCCTGACACTGACCTGGCAGCTTTAATGGTTTGGATACGGGCAATTGAGAAAACCCAACTGACTCCAGACAGTCAACTATCCTAAATTAACGGAGAAACATTTTTCCTCTGTGACTCCAAAGTTGGTCTTAAACCTTGATCCTGCACATACATTAGCGGTGCGCAGCAGCGATGAATGCAAAATCTGTAAATGGAAAGCAGACCTTTTTTACTTGAGCAATAGTTTTTCAGAAATTCACTTGTTCATTTGTTTTTTATAAAATATACACATGCTGCTAGTGTTATATGATCCTGACCTGCTACCGTTGCACTGATTCCACATTTAGCAACAAAAATTCAAGGCCACGTGTTAGTGTTGTTTCAGCTGGCCCTGCGGGTGCTTGTCATGTGTCCAAGTCGATGTGTAGACAGCCTCATAGATCATGTCAGAGAAGTACCTTATATCCAGTATTTTAAACAGTGTAATGGGAAGGCATGCCTAGTCAGGGTGCTTAACTGTGTAATGTCATTTAATGAGAGCCCCCCTGTTCTGTAAAGAGCCGCACACACTGACCTTGGCTCGGTTTGCACGACCTTCACATGAACCTGATTTAACACTGAGACAGGGATAGAGTTTACACGCACACACATTTTGACTGCTGTGCATTGCTTCCTTTTCCAGGAAAGTCGCTGGCCATGCAGGAAGACAAATGGCTTCTTACTTAACATTTACCCCCAAATGAGAAAATA